>JAHZTW010000004.1:44203870-44319161 GCA_020283515.1 Alliaria petiolata
CATGTCATCTGACAGACGTTTTACAAAGAATCAAAAAGTAAATTTGATCTGGATCCGGTCTTTAAGGAAAAAGCACAACAGGCTGTGGTCCGTCTACAGGTCAGCAACAATTTTCCTGGTGCTTTCTTCTGTTTGGCAATGTTTCAATATACAGCTGCCTTAACTGCAAGATCTAAATTACTCACTTGTCTATTTTTTTTTCGTTTCTTCGGTGCAGGGTGGGGATCCTATTTACCGCAAGGCTTGGGCTAAGATTTGTGAAATCAGCCGAACCGAGTTTGCCATGGTTTATAAACGCCTTCGAGTTGAGCTTGAAGAAAAGGTAAAAGAATAGGTTGACTGATACTATATTATTTGAGACAGAATGGGAAAGATGCACATGGATGGGTAATGAAAAATACGTTGATCCATGACAGGGAGAAAGCTTTTACAACCCCTATATCCCTAGCGTAATTGAGGAATTGAATAGCAAGGGGTTAGTTGAAGAAAGTGAGGGTGCTCGTGTGATTTTCCTCGAAGGCTTCAACATCCCACTCATGGTTGTAAAGAGTGACGGTGGTTTTAACTATGCCTCAACAGATCTTACTGCTCTTTGGTGGGTTATCTTTTAGTTAATTATCTCATATATTATGACTTTTTGTGCTGTATTTGTGTGGGTTGACCTGAAATTGCATGTTGTTTAATGAATTGTCTGCTGATGCTAAATTCTGCCTGGCCCAGGTATCGGCTAAATGAAGAGAAAGCTGAGTGGATTATATATGTGACCGATGTCGGCCAGCAGCAGCACTTTAATATGTTCTTCAAAGTAGGGTTGATGAATATTTCATTGTTTTGACGTGTCTTGCTTAAAACTGTCATAACTGTGGTTATCCTGTTACTATGAATCAGGCTGCCAGAAAAGCAGGTTGGCTTCCAGACAGTGATAAAACTTACCCTAGAGTTGACCATGTTGGTTTTGGTCTGGTCCTTGGGGAAGATAAGAAGCGATTTAGAACTCGGTCTACAGAGGTAGTCCGCCTAGTTGATTTGCTAGATGAGGCCAAGGCTCGCAGCAAAACTGCCCTTATTGAGCGCGGTATATAACTTTGTGTTTTGAAATGTTGAGCCGTTCATTTGTTCAGTTATTATGTGGTCGTATTCATCCCTTGTATGCTGTTTCTTTGTTTAGGTAAGGACAAAGAATGGACTCCCGAGGAGCTGGACCAAACAGCTGAGGCAGTTGGATATGGTGCGGTGAAGTAAGTATTGTCTCGATTCTCGTTTTGGTGATTTTTGTAATCAAGGCTGCACAAATATGATGAATGTTCTACCAGATGTTTTGATAGTGGGAAGTTTAATATTTTCATGCTACTGCTAACTTGCGGTTTTGTTTAATTTCTCTCAAGGTACGCTGACCTGAAGAACAACAGAACGACAAGTTATACTTTCAGCTTCGATCAAATGCTTAGTGACAAGGTACTGGGATTTGCCACCTAGTTTACATATTGCATTATGCAGTCAACCTACACATGCTTATTGGTCACATGTCATGAGCAGGGAAATACAGCCGTTTACCTTCTTTACGCCCATGCTCGGATCTCTTCAATCATCACTAAGTCTGGCAAAGACATAGATGAGCTGAAAAAGGTATTTTAGCCGCATGAACACAAATCGCTTACGGAGACTGTTATAAGTTTACTATAAGCAGTATGATTTAAGAGTAATTCTTACGTTTCAACATCTGCTTTATTGCAGACAGGACAGCTAGCATTGGATCATGAGGAAGAGCGGGCACTGGGGCTTCACTTGCTTCGATTTGCGGAGGTAACATATGCTCTTTAGATACTACTTTCGTATTTGACTACTTTTTCTTGGGAAGGAGATGATCAATTGCACAACCCATGCGTGAACGATTTGCAGAAAGTGGAGGAAGCTTGCACCAACTTGTTTCCGAGCGTGCTCTGCGAGTACCTCTACGAATTATCTGAACGCTACACCTCATTCTATTCCAATTGTCAGGTGTGCATTCCCGACATTATACGTTTCTATTTAATATTGTGAAATCAGACTGCATAACGAACCACGATTGTTTTGATCTCGCTTAAAACATGAACTTTTTTCCAGGTCATTGGTTCACCAGAGGAGACGAGCCGTCTCCTGCTTTGTGAAGCAACAGCCATAGTCATGCGGAAATGCTTCCACCTTCTTGGAATTACCCCTGTTTACAAGATTTGATGCATCCCATCACCCATTAAATGACCCAAAAACAAGAGTGTTTTATCGGGTTTGATAAACTTTCTGCACAATTAGTGAAAAAGGCGTTCTTTAGCTCTAAGTTCTTTCTCATTTAGCTTGGGCAACCTTGTATACAAATGAATACAATGTTAAACTGAATCTGGAAGGTTGTTTTCTCATGTCATTGAACTGATTTTGGTGAATCATGAAAGGGTTTTAAGGTTAATCTTGAATTGGAATGAGCTGAGGATGTTCTTGTGGTTTTCACGGAGATTGTGGTATTGGAGCGATATACCCTTTTGCAGCTCTGATTTAAAAGCCCTATAGAGCTCCTTGACTTCATTGTTGATCCTCCTCTCTTCACAAGATCCTTCAGGCATGTGACATTTGCTAGAGATTTGAATGACTGAGATTTGCCTTTGTAATACTTTGAAAGCCCTTTCTTGACGTGGCTGTGAAAAACAAAAAAAAACACAATAAGAAAACAAACTGTTAACAAATCCCTATGTTTATAGAAAAAAGACCAATCAAAGAGAAGAAGCAAAGTGAGATGACTCCGAAGTCTTGCGATGAGAAGGATCCTCAAATGTCACCATTACAAATAGACCAAAGGATTTGAAGATAGCAAATGAGTTTTACTTTAAAAGTATATGAATCCTCATATCAATCAATCGGAGAAGTATCATGTATATGTTGTTACTTATGGTCTATATTAAAATCCGAAAAGTTAAAAAGTTTCACGAGGAGAGTATAGAGTCATTACATGATAGGGAGCTGAGAGATGAGGTCTGATAGATCGTCGAAAGGCCCATTTGAAGATGAAGAAGGATCCTCTGTTGAATCAGATGAAGATGAGTCTTTCGCAGAGGATCCTGAAACTCCTTTTTCTTCTTTTGTTGTCCAAGTCAGATTATCGTCGTGAATGCTCATCTTTTTTTTCTTCTTTTCGTCAATTATGTTTGTTTTTGAATTTTTGTCTTTTAAGTCTTAAACAAAAGGAAAAGAGAGTTCTTGTCAATATGTATGTGTTCTTTTATACTAGTAAACAACAGAAATTAAGATAAGTCTCTTTATATACAGATACGCTATATCTAGTTTGCACATGCTTGTTGTAGATAAGCTAAGAGAGACGGTTAGCAAGAGAAAATGGATAAAGAATAACGATCATGTGTAGGAATTAGTTATGTGCAAGCTGTGGATAACGTCGACTCTTATCTCAAATTTCTGATACCTTATTTTTTCTCTCGCCTCACATAAAAAAACCATGTCTTTTTCAAATTATTTTACAACGTTACTCATTTATCTTTGCGATTAGCGGAAGAGCGCGAAATCGATCCTTGGTCCTAGCATTAAAGTTGACCCCTTTCTATATCCAATGTATTACGTAAATTGATAAAGAAAAAAACAGAAATTATTAGCGAATAATACAATTGAATAAAACCGCAAGTCTAATTGTTTTATTTTGTTCCCTGTCCTTTTTATTTACACCTGCAAATTTTTAAATTCTTTTTGGTATTGACTGTTTAATTATCTTATATATATATATATTTTTTTTTTCTGTTTAATTATCTTATATTAGAGACAAAACAATGCATTGATCTAGCTAGAAAAAAAATGTAACTTTATACAAACAGAGGTGTTGTAATACTTATCTAGAAAAATGTAACTTAATTATTCTGGTCGCGTATATAGATTTTCATAAGAAAATAAAAATTAAATTCAATAATCGATGTAAACATATATATAAAGTACTCAATGAACTTGTCCACATCAATTCCACCAAAAGAAGAAAAGCTCCACAAAATTTCCTATATTAATTGGACTTACTGTTGCTATAATTAAGCTAACAACCAACATGTATATATAATGGTTTGCTACACCAATATTAGCTCAAAAGGAATTTAATGGTTTGCTTTCATATCAATTATTGAAATTATTGTACGAACCTGATCATATTAATATTATGATGAACAACGTGTAATTTACTAATTTAAGTTTAAAAAAACTAATATAATATTACATTAATATTAATTTTAACATCACTTATTAACAGTTGATGATACAATTGTAACATAAACTTAAAAGAGATGTTATACGAATGATTTAACACCAGATGACATATCTAGAGGCATTTTCCCCACCTCAATTTCGTATATTTAGCTGATGAACTGTGTCTGTGTGTGACATCTATATTTTTGTTGGTCAAGCTGTACGTGGTTTGGCAGAGAAGTAATAATGGTAGTAGTAAAGTTACCCAATTTTACCCTTCCCGCCAACTGTTTCGATAGGCAGAGAAGTAATAATGATATATAGGATGTGAAAAAAATACTGTACAGTAGTATATGATAAGAAGCTGTGCACCCTTTTTTCTTAACATTTCCAAGACACGTTCGAATAGACAGACACACGCCACAAATAAATACCTAGAAAATATTACAATTTTTTAAAAATATTGGTGGTATAAGTAAAAAGGGTCAGAAAAATGAAAAATCTAGAATAAAGCTGCAACTGCCTATACAACGTCTCGATTAAAGGTGATTTATGTTCTGGACGCTGTTCCCTACATTCAATTGAACCATCAAATAGCTCTCGACTAGATTCGGACAGGCTGAGCCAAATGCTGAAGCTGCTAGTCTTGGTTACGGATTGATAGCGTGCAGAGGGAGCACGTGAGTTTGGAAAGCGAAAGTAATCATCCTTCGCAAGCAGAGTAAAAAATACTTTATAATCTTTCTAATTTTTTAACCTGCTATTATCTCTATTGGACAATGAACATAGCATTTTACTACCCTATTTGTTTTTTTTTTTTTAAATCAAGTTTTATGGCCATCGTACAAGCTCTATATTTTGTTTTAAATAGGAAGAGTGGTGGTCCTGAATGCATAAAAATTGAGGAGGCGCTGCTATGACTGCTGCACATGTTTTCTCCATAGCTGTGAATTTCTTCTATGCATTATTATCATTGAACAACTTAGCATAAAGTCATAAACGAAAAGGGTTTCTTTTTCTTTTCTTGTAAATATTATAAAATAAGATTATAAATTTAAGATAGAAGAAACTACATTCCTGCTCTCTGCTTTATATGACTCAATACCCTCTCTTTCGTTCTCTCTTGCGTCATAACATTTTATTGAAAAATCAAATCATAACAGGAGTCTGTTTTCTTAAGCTATTGTTTTGTTGAAAAATCAAATCATAACAGGAGTCTGTTTTCTTAAGCTATTGTTATGCACTTAGACTATCTCCAATGGTCCCTTTTTTTGAGAAAAAACATCAAAAAAATGAGGAAAAATCTTCTCCAATAGTACTTCATTTTGAGGGAAAAAATAAGTTTATGAACGGTATCCCCTCAAATTTGAGGGAATACTATTCACAAACTCATTTTTCTGTTCAACTTTATTTATTTACAAATTAGCACCTAAACTTTCATATGTTATTATTTTATACCTAAACAAAGTTAATCATAACTTTTCAATAATTTTTTTACGTTTTTATTTTATTACTTAAAAAAATTATAAATTATAAATAGTTAAATAGTATTTTTTTTTTTACAAAAATTAAAAAAATACGAAAAATATTAGTTAAAAAAATACAATAACATCAATAAAAACAAAATACATAGGAACTAATGTAATTATTATTTTTTAAAACACACACACATACACATTTTAACATAGCATAAAACAACTTAAATTTTATTTAAAATAACACAACATATAATCATTTTTAATAATTCGGTAATCCTTTTCCAGATCCACCAAGATCATTAAAAAATTGCCCAAATGAAGATGCATGAGAAGCTTGCCAAATTCTGCATTTGATTAATTTTGTAATTATATGTAATTTTATTAAATAATAAATGTTTAATTTAAATAAAATTGTAATTTGGTTGAACTATTATTAAAAATAAAATAAGTTTATAGAATTTGTAAACTTTGAAAAGTTAAGGGATGTTTTAAGAAATTAATAATAAAGTAAGAAAAAAAATATATGTAGAATATTCTTTTTTGAGGGAAAAAATGAGGGTAACTATTGGAGCAAAACACAAACTCATTTTGAGAGAAAAAATAAGAGTAGACATTGGAGATGCTCTTATGCTATTAAAATCAGACTCCTGTTATGATTTGATTCAACAAAATTAGTTTAAAAGGACTCATGTTATGATTTGATTTTTCAACAAAACAGACTCCTGTTATGTCAAAATTAATTTAATTAATACTTCTGAAATTTTACATTAATCTTCTGAAATTTTACATTAATGACATTTATGTTTGCAATTTAAAACCTTTTGAATTATTTTTTCTGAATATCAAATCATAACAGGAGTCTGATTTTACATTAATTTAGTTTAATTACCTAGTAAATACACCTTATCAAGTTGGGATTTTATAACAATGTTGGAGAACTGATGCATTGCTTAAAGACCATTTTTTAGTATTATTATTAATGTGGCTGTTTTAAATTTTGATGAATCTATGGTTTTTAAGCTATTGTTATGACTTATGCTATTAACTTTATAGTAAGAAAACAAATAAATATAATAATGATGTGTAGTAAACATAAGATTGGGTCAAAATCTTTTCACATTTTAACTCATAACTTCTATCCTACTGTATTACTCAAGATTTTGAATATAAATAGTGATGCTAGGGGCTTGAAGCCAACACACAAACTGTAACCAACAGAAGTCGGTCAAAATAAGCCAAAAAACAAAGAAAAATGGAGAAGAAAGAGTTTTGGATGAACTTGAGAGAAGAAGACTTAACCGAAGAAACAAAGACTCTGATCTCTTCACTTCCTTCAGAGAAAAAAACAGTACCTTGGTCGAGACCTCTGCAAGTACCAAGGTTCTTGGTATTACGACAACTTTCTCCAAGGTGTTCTCAATTTCCAGAGAGGTTTTCAGCCTCAAGACACCGATGTCATCGTCGCGTCCTTCCCCAAATGCGGTACCTTATGGCTCAAGGCACTCACAGTTGCGCTCTTCGAGAGATCAAAGGACCGTTCTTCCGATGATCCTACGAGCCACCATCATCATCATCCTCTTTCATCCAATAATCCTCACAACCTCGTACCGGTTCTTGAGATGAATCTGTATCGCGACACCCAAAAACCGGACTTGACCAAGCTCTCATCATCATCTCCAAGGCTGTTCTCTACTCACACGCCTTTCCATACGCTGCAAGAATCCCTCAAGGACTCTCCTAGCAAGATAGTGTACATCTGCAGGGATGCTAAGGATTCTCTGGTGTCACGCTGGCATATCGTTTGTCGTTGTCTGAATAAAGAAGAGGACAGAAGCATTCTTGAGTCTATGTTAGAGTCCTTCTGCAAAGGAGTTTGCTTGTTTGGTCCGTTCTGGGATCATATCCTGAGTTATTGGAAAGGTAGCTTGGAAAACCAAAAGCATGTTCTGTTTATGAGGTACGATGAAATGAAAACAGATCCTCATGGTCAGCTCAAGAAACTTGCAGAGTTCTTGGGTTGTCCCTTTTCTGAGGAAGAAGAAAAGAATGGATCTGTGGATAAGATCTTGGAGATGTGTTCACTGCCTAACCTGAGAAGATTGGAGGTTAACAAGACCGGAGAATCGATCAATGGCATAGACTACAAAAACCATTTCCGCAAAGGGATAGTTGGTGATTGGAAGAATCATCTAAATCTGGAAATGGGGAACAAAATCGACATGATCATGGAGGAGAAGCTCAAAGATTCCGGTTTGAAGTTCTGAGCTTTGTTATGTAATGCATTGTAATAATAAGTAGCTTGTTCCTTTGATTCAAGCTTCATGTTTTAAAATTCTGAGTAATGATGTCATGTGTTGTTTGTGTTTCATTTGATAAAAGTACCTTCATTTAGTGTTTATGTTCCTTTGATTTATGATTAAGAACTACCGTATTATCCTATGTTTATACTTTATAAACCAGACATGAGAGTTTGCAAAATTTAGATGAATCAATTCAATACCTATAAATAATCCAATCAATATTTGTATTATAAACAGTAATCTCAAACATCATTCTTTCTCTCTCCGTTAAAGATCAACAACAGTTACAATTGAAGAGTATCAAATATTTTTCCTTTGTGCATGTTTAAGGCCAGAGGAACAGATGGTGGTGAATGAGTGCTTCATATATGAAAGCATTAGGGGACACATTAGTATTTTATCATATACCATACATAATACATCATATCATGTAATCGAGTATGAGATCGTTGATACATCATATCTCTACATGCCAGAAGCCAGAAATGGGGCTTACTTAAATAGGGTAGTTCACAGGAGGTTCTTCCAAGCTTCCGACAAGAATCTCAAGATCAATGTCCTTGTCTTCGAACTTCTTGATGAACGGATGACTCTGAAATACGCAAGAATGTTCCATCAAAGACGCACAAAAATACTTCTCTAAAGAAAATATTTTGAAGCAATAGAGGTGACAGGTGAGTAATTAAAGATTTACAAACCAATAGGTCCAGAGAGGATGATCTTGCTGGAGGATCCTTCTGTATGCTGTTGTTAATGCAAATAAAAACCAGCAAGCATCAACAATTCTTATTTTTTCTTTTGGGAATGGAACAGGATGATTATGAAGCTGCAACAAAATAAATACCAGGATGATATAAAGGAGCAAAACTCGGGTGAGAATTGATCAGAAGGAGCAGTTGGTGGTGGATTCTCTACAATTGCAGCCAAGAGCTCGTAGAAGCTAGGCGGGTTCTTTTGATCTTCGGATTGTAAGTAAGGGAAACGCCCAATGGCACATTCTAGCACTGACATGCCTAAACTCCAGATGTCGCTGCTGTAGTCATATGTGCTCCCGATGATTCTCTCTGGCTAAAAAATGAGGACAATCGTGGAATCAAGAACTCGCGTTCAGGAGTGTGTTTACAAGAAATCGAAAAAGTTTGAAAATGCTTTTCATACCGACATGTAGTTGTAAGTTCCAACAAATGTGTCTCTCTGTCCCATTGAGCTTGCAAGACTTGCNTACAATATACCTTTCTGCATTGCGACAAGGTACTGATAGAGCACTCTGATTCTGCTATTTAGCATCTTGATGGCACTGTGTATGCCAGTAAGATGAGCAGCCACTGCACAACATCGAGGAATCAGCCTAAATTCCATACAAGTGTGTAAGAGGATTATGATAAATATGAAGGGTACAATAAGCCTTACATTGGGTCGCTGCTGAGCCTCCATCGGATGGCTTAAGGTGTGCAACATGATCGACCGATATTCTCTCAGCTTCCACTGTCTGCACGCATTACAATCACTGCTATGTTACTAAAGGTCCACTCTCATATCATAGATAGATTACAAGATCAAGCGGCCTATACCTCAATTGTGTAGCTTGTATGCACGAAAATTGGCTGAGGAATTCCATCGATGACATGGAATTCTTGAAGTTTCGAAGACAATCACATGATATGATTAAAAGGATTAAAATCAAAACAAAATTGGAGGTCCAATAAGATGAAAAGCAGAAACTAGTTATGTGAAGCCATAGAACCATGATCCGATATACAATCTGCAACAGTATTCTTCAGAATATGAAAAGAAATCAACTTACCACTTTCATAGATAGTCACTGGGAGATCCTTCTGTGCGTGATTGATGGCCGGATTGAGTAGGACGTAAACAGGAGATTCATTAATGTCCATCAGCTGTAACAGACATGATGAAAGCTCACACAAATCAGTACAGTAAGACCTAAAATTCAATCATACGAATCAACAATGAAGCTGCACTCACAGCTTTGTGGATATGCATATCAGATTCATCAGCGTCGCTTCCCGTAGAATACCATCCCAATATGTAGAAGTCCGGAAACACCTTCTTGTCTAAGCAACCAACGAAAAATCAATCTAACTTAAGAAAATAGCAGCAACAATCAATCGAGAGCAAAGTAGAGACGAAAAGCGCGAGTGTATAAACTTACATAGCTCTTGCTTCTTCTCGAGGAAGGATCTGTCGAGCGTGTCAGTCGTAGGATCGAACACGAGCTCGAAACTATTGAAGATCTCAACCGTCCGACCTTTTTGGGCGCCGATCACACAGCCATAAACCCTAGGATTCTGCAGGAGCATCGCGTCGCCGCTGCTGTGGCCATTCCCGGTCGCGCAGGAAGAGGCTGGAGGATTAAGCTGAGTCTTAACCCTAGTGAAGTGGTCCGATATGTTAAGCATCACCAGAGGATGTAGCTTGAAGGTGAGGCCGCTCGAGGAAGAAGGCGCCATTGATGTCTCTTGAGTTTTTTTCCCGGCGCTTGTCATTGTCGCTTCGCTTCGCTTGGTGGACACTAATCTGAGATGCCCCTCCGTACGGGGGTTTAATCTCAAATGACCCTTTTATAACAATTAATTTCTTTTTAAATTTTATTTTAAATTAAAACGCATGAAAAGACTATAAAGGATATCCGAAATCTTGAAACTACAAACCAACCAATCTCCAAATAATAGCTAATGGGTTTTGGCCCACACATAAATCTAATTTTATCAGGCGTAAATCCAAACGAAAAACAACTAACAAATCCCTAAATTTTCGGATCAAACTGCTAACATTTCATCTTCTCCGAGAAACAACTTTCCATTTTTTTTTCATCAGATTAAAATCCCTAATTTCCCGATCTGATACCCCGATAACCCAAAAATCAGATCAAATCCCTAATCTAATCTCATGGCGCCGCGTAGGAAAAGAGGGGTTCGGTTGAGATCGTCTTCGCCGGATGATACTTCATCGCCACCGCCGTCGAGTTCAAATCCGCCGGCAAAGAAGAAAACAGAGGCGAAGAAGCGTATTGCGGCACCGCAAGGAAAAGAGAAGAATCCGAGGAAGAAATCAAAATCAAGAGACAGAACTTCTAATGCTCCGCCTCCGCCTCCGCCTCAGCCTCCGCCTCCTCCGGGTCCGGTGACTGAAGGAGAAGAAGAAAATCCGCTGCCGTCGAGTTCAAATCCGCCGGCGACAAAGAAAAGAAAGGGTCCAGTGCGAGGAAAAGAGAAGAAGTCGCGGAAGAAATCAAAGTCCAGTGCTCCGCTGCTCCGCTTCCAGCGGATCCGGTGACTGAACCAGGAGAAGAAAGTTTGCCTTTGGTTACTGAACGAGAAGAAGAAACTTTTGTGGCTCCGACGGTGCAACCTGCAACCGGCCCGCCTTCGATTCCAGAACCGGCAATCGGTTCGTCGTCGCAACAACCACCACGGACAGTCCCACCACCACTGGTAAACCCTAAATTTTGTTGTACAATGGCTAGTATAATTGGGTCCAACTAGTCCGACTAGTCTAATTAGTTCAACTAGTATAATTGGATTGCATGAAATGTCGAGTCTGAGTAGTATGAGTAGGTCAACTAGTATGACTAGATTGTAGTCATACTAATCGTACTAGTCGTACTAGCTTGACAGCAGTATACTAAATCGGTTTCTTTAATTTTGCAGCATGATGATGATGATGTAGAAGAACCAATGCGGCCTCTCGGATATTTCTTCAATCCCACTGAATATCGAAAGGGATGTAAGCTAAGTACCAAATGCTTGCAACACAAATTTAAGGAGGAAATATTTCCAACTTTGGAAGAGGATGAGAAGAGTTGGTTTCTGAACCACCCGCAGTTCAAGCACCTATTTCACATGAAGACTTATGCAACGAGAAAGGTGATGGGGCTGTGGATGTTGCTTCTACGCACGGTACAAACGGAGAAGGGTAGACACGCTTGGTTTGTGGTAAATGGAGTGCCCGTTAGATACTCCATCAGAGAGCATGCTCTCCTCTCGGGGCTGTACTGCCACGAGTACCCAGCCAATTACCGGAAGTTAGGTGGCATGAGGTTTTTAAATGACCATTTTAACGACAAAAAAGTTACAGCTGAAGTTGTGCTAAAAGCACTTCAGGGGATGAGGTATGATGATACTAGGAATCGGCTAAGGATGGCTGTCCTGTACTTCTTGGCGACAGTGATAAGAGGGAGATCTAAGCATGGAGTAGCCATAGAGCCTTTCATTCTGAGGATGGTTAATAGTCTCGAGCTCTGTGAGACATTCCCGTGGGGACGGTTTACTTTCGATGATAACATCAAAGAGATTTATCATATGGTGAACCATTTCAAAGGATCGATCACAGAGAAAGCGAGTTGGACGTTTCCTGGGTTCCTCAACCCTTTGGAAGTAAGTCGTATTTCTTTATGAGTACAACTAGTCCGAATAGTACAACTATTCTAACTGGTCTAATTATATGTGCAGATTTTGGCGTTTGAATGTATTCCAACCCTAAAGACACAATTTCGGGTGAAAGTAAGAAATGCAGAGGATGATTGTGCACGAATGTGCAAGTGGGAGTTCACGCAGACTGGCACAACTGGATATTCGTTGGATTCAATAAATGAGCATCTTGGAGATACAAAAGTATTTTACTTTTTGTTATACAAAGATTTTCGTCCGAATAGTTCAACTAGTCCGAATAGTACAACTAGTCCGATTAGTACAACTAGTTCAATTGTGGTTTAATTTTTTTTTTTCGTTATACTTCAGGACATTACTAGTATTTTGACTGCTGAGGGTGAGGAAGTAGATCTCATAGAGAGGGTCATGGAAGAGACACAATGGCAGGACTATGAACTGAAGGATGATTCAGATGTAGCTGATCCTATTGTTGATGGGTGGAACAAGTTTATAATCCGCCAACAAGGGAAGATACTGTGGAAGGATGTCTTCATGGCCGATGTTCAATCCCGAGTTGTCCAAGAAGAAGATGTCCAAGAAGAAGGTGCGGCAATAGGTGAGCCAGCTGAACAAGAACCTGCAGCTGTGATTGAGCCAATAGCCGAGCAAATGAAAAGGATGATGAGCTTAATGGAAGAAGGGTTCAAGTAAATTAAAGACATGATTCGGGGTTTGGATACAAGATTGGTAGCTGTGGAGAGCTTCGTGGAAGAGCAAAGAAATCCTCCAGATTTTGAGTATGGTGGATACAATGATTTCGGCAGGGAAGAGATGGAGATGGCGGAGGCTGCTGCGGCTGCAGAGAGAGCCGCGGCAGCTGAGGCTGAGAAGGAGAGAGCCGCGGCAGCTGCAGAGGCTGAGAAGGAGAGAGCAGAGGAGGAGAAGGTTGCGGCTGCAGCTGCAGAGGCTGAGAAGGAGAGAGCCGCGGCAGCTGAGGCTGAGAATGAGAGAGCCGCGGCAGCTGCAGAGGCTGAGAAGGAGAGAGCAGAGGAGGAGAAGGCAGAGAAGGAGAGAGCTGCGGCTGCAGAGAAGGAGGCTGCGGAGATGATAGAGGCTGCGGAGACGGTGGAGACTGTGGCGGCTGAGGCTAGGGCAGCTGCGGAGATAGTGTTAGCGGCTGTGGAGAAGGCTATGGAGAAGGCTCTAGTTGGTAAGTGGAGATTTTTTTTCAATGAGCCAAACCATTGGAGATTTATTTTTGATATAATGAGTTTCATCGATTTTTGTTTTTTTTTTAGGTGGAGACGATGTCAATGCAGTCCAAACTCCTACGAAGGTGAAAATCAACAAACGACCTAGTCTTCAAGCCCAAGCAGCAAATAAATTAATTCAGAAGCTGAAGAGGAGTAAGACTCCCAAGCAAAAAACAAAAAGGAAGATGACTCGTTCACGTTTGGTGAAGGATTGTTATTAAGTAACTTAGGCCTTTGAACTTATGTTATGTCTGCTATGTTAGAATTTGTGTTTGTGTTTTTCAGGATTTGGACATATATATTTTATACATGTCTTTTTTTTTGTTAAATTAAACGGTCCAACTAGCAGAACTAGACCAACTAGAACTGAATATATAAAACGTGTGAAGTTAAAAATGGATAAAATATGAAGTCACGTGCGCCGTCAATAGAGGAAACTTGCGCCGTCAAAACAAAAATTGTATAAAAATTGATCAGTTTTTTATAACATAGTTGTACCCAGTTTTTAGTTGTACCCGTTTCTAAACTAAAATTGAATCCAGCTAAATTTTGAAATCAGTGGTACCATACTATAAATTATATATTTTTAGTTGTACTTGTGAAATTTAGTAAACAAAGTACATTTAACATATTTCTAATGCTATAATTTGTATAAAAATACAAACTTTCATGGTTTTCATGTTTGTGTGGTTAAGATTTCCAAAGTAACCTTAAAATTATAAGGTAGCTTGTGTAGACATTACATTTTCATGGATCAAACATTTTCATGGATCAAATTAATATAACTATCAAATGTTCAAATATGCTTGCACATGTTCTATGGCCTATTCCATGTGGAAACATGTTTACAAATACATTTAGAAATTGTGTTATTGACATTTTTGTAGAAAGCTTAGTCGTACTGGTTTTCCCAGTTGGACGTGAGTACAACTAAAATTTAGTTGCACTAGTTATACTTAAAACGAGTGGTACTAGTCGAACCAGTCGGACTCGACATATTAGACGCGGAATATAGAGTTGTACTACTCGTTCCTAGTCATACCTGATAGAAATAACATGCATACAAGTCTCAGTCATACAAAGTTGCACACATAGTTCACATAATTTAAAACAAAGACATATATTACTCTTCACTACCATCAATCCCAAACCATTCAGCCCAGCCTCCACCTCTTCCTCTTCCTCTTCCTCTTCCTCTTCCTCTTCTTCCTCTTCCTCTTCCACGATGTTCTCCAGCTGATGGGAATCTTTTCTGTTGCGGTTTTCCTTTCTTTACCTTATAATTCGGAGGTAAGACTTCTTCTGCTTGTATCTCTTCAGGTACAACCCATTCAGACATATGAGGAACTGGATAGATTGTCCTGGAGTATGCCAATTTCCATGGCTCTACCAAATAATATTTGGAGCAAAACTCTTGTAGATGAAGTTCCCTATCTCTGCTCATATGGATGGCAGCAGCAATTGCATGCACACATGGGTATCTGTCTATATCAAAATACTTGCAAGAACAAGTTCTCGCAGTCATATCAACCAAATAATTCTTCCCATCAAGCCCAATCACATTGTATTCATGGAGATAGCTGTTTAACTCTTGCACCATGAGTTTCATTGCATCCACACATCTTAGATCCATTTCGCCCTCCACATAAGCCACAAGCTTCTGTGACAATGGGACTTCAGCGGTAGTCTGCCTATGGGTGTTCCACCATTCAGCCAATTTGGCAATAATTACATCAATCATTGGCAACAGCGAGTACTTTCGTGCGTTTACAAAAACACCGTTGATAGATTCTACAGTATTGGTGGTATCTATGTTGTACCTTTCTCCTGGAAAATAGCATATTGCCCATTTTCTCTCATCAACACTTTTGTCTAGATACTCGCCAGCAGATGGATATTTTATCCTAAAAGCACTATAGAGTTTTCCGAACTCAACCTCTGTATAAGCTTTAGCGCACTCGATGAACTTCTTCGCACATGCATCTCTGTGGTGGCAACGTGTCCTTTCACATTCTGTGACAAATGCCTTACACAATATCCATGTTGAGACAAAGGGAACACTTCCATTATTGACTTGATCAAGTTTGGATTCCTATCCGAAATAAACACCATTCCAGGGACATCTGGTATTACTAACTTCAACCGATTCAGAAACCACGTCCAACTTGCATCTTTCTCACCATCAACTACACCAAAAGCAATGGGATAATGATGATGATCAGGATCCTGAGCCGAAGCAACGATTAGAACTCCACCATATACGTTCTTCAGGTGGGTTCCATCTATAATGATGACTTTTCTCATCGATAGAAACCCTTCTATGCAAGCTCCCAATGCAAAGAATAGGTACTTAAACCTATTCTGCTCATCTAATTCCACACAACTCCGTGTACCCGGATTCACTTTCTCCAGCATGTACAAATAAGAATATAGCCACCGATAACTCTCCTCAGAACTTCCCCGCACCTCATTAGCAGCTTTGTTTTTTCCTCTCAGCGCTGTCGAGTACGATACTTTCACGCCAAGCCTGCCTTGAACCATATTGATCAACGTTTTTGGATTTGGTGTGTCGAATCGACCTGGATAGTCTTCAGCCAAAACAGCTGCAACTAAGTGTGGTGTGCCTTTCCTTTTTTGTCTGATTGTACTTGTAGTAACCCGAGAGCATGTGTGCACCTTGTTGTAAGTGGCAATAGTGAAACTATTAGAGTTCATACGCACAGAAGCTCTTAAACCCCACTTGCATCCCTCTTTTGCTCCCCAACATTTTACCACGAAACGTGTGGGTTCAGACTTCTTCGTTTCATACTCAAAACCATTCTCATGTGCACCTTTCTGTAGGAGAGCTTGCAGTCCCTGCCTAGTGTCAAATTCTTGACCTTTATATATATCTAAACCGTCTTCCCATCCATGAATTACTTGCGAGTTTCCATCATAATGTCTGACTTCTATATCATCATCATACACGAGCTCATATCTTTCTTGCATCTCATTTTCTTGCATCTCATTGTCTTGCATTTCAGTGTCCGGTATTTCTAAACCATCTCTAGCGGTAGCAACAAGCTCATCATTACTCTGACCTAGATCAACGTCAACTCCATGATCCTCTCTTGAAACATGCACGCTTCCATGACTTTGATCAACATCCTTAGTGAACTCCACATGTAGAACACTTCTACATTGATCTTTACTCATTTGTAGTAGATAACCAAAAACATTTTCATCATTCCAAATATATGATGGTTTCTTCGTGTTCAAGATCAATGGATAGTAACTAATTTTCAGCTGAGTTGTAGATGCATCTATCAAAACCTTTCTACAAATTCCCTCCACTAATCCAGCATAAGTGACATCCTCCAAAGATTTCCTCATCACAAAAGTGTGAATCTCATCTTCTACAGAATTTCATATAATTTTATCACCGTCTTTTGAATAGAATCCCCCATAATCAAAACATATGACTGTGCAACCACTGCTACTCATTTCCCTTGAAAAGAACAAAAAAATCGTAAGGTAATCTTATCATAAGGTAATCTTATCATAGTTATACCAGTTGTACTAGTCGTACTAATTCAGTTAAGATGTCCAGTTATGCTAGTAGTACCAGTAGTACCCAGAAAGTTTGATTCTTCCTAGTCGTACTAATTCACTTAATATGTCTAGTTATTCTAGTTGTACCTAGAAAGTTTGGTTAATCCTAGTCGTGTTAAATTCACTTAATATGTCCAGTTATGCTAGTTGTACCCAGTAGTACCCAAAAAACTTGGTTCATCATACAAATCATCACGATTTATTACGATGCATTGCTCAGTTAACCAAGATATCTCATTTAATTAACAATATCAGTTTCTAATAGACTTACCCAACTAGCTCAGGGACTCCAATGAGCAAAAAAAAAAAAATCAAAAATTTCTCTACTATGAATTTCTCTAATTGAGAAGAAACTATGTATTAATTGCTTTGGGATTGCTTTACCTATGACATAAACTTGATAATTCAATCATGAAATCGAAAATAGCATAAAAACAGTAACAACTAACCTTCAATTTCACGCCTGCAAATCGTCAATGGTGGAAACGTGAGAGAGCAAGAAGACGACGAGAGGGGACGAGCAATTAAATTCTGATGGTTGGTTTGGTTGGTTTAAAGAATTAATTTTAGGGATGGTTTGCATTAAATTCCTATCCGATTTCTTTTTCTTTTTGATTTTCAATTTTTTTTTTTTTATAAATAAAGGACTAAACAGTCTATTCATAAAGGAGAGGAGCAGTTAGATTTGAAAGGGGCAATTAGATTTTGTACCCCGTACGGAGGGACAAATGAGATTAGTGTCCTCGCTTGGTTCCTAAATTCCTAAATTCCTAAATTCCTGAAATCGGGTCTTAATAAATGTCCTCGATTCGGGTCATGATATGGTCTTGGGCTGTCTTTCTAAGCCCATCGCATAATTTTAAATAAATAGTTTTTGGAAACATATTATTTAACCCTAAAATTAAGATTTTTTTTTCTATTTTTTTAAATTATTAGATTTATTTGATCTTATTTAAAAAAAATTATGAATCTTTATAAATATGATTGAGTCATTTCTATATTTTTCAGTCTTACAATATGTCAATAAGAAGAAGATCATGATACTAGTTAATATTAGTGTGGATATTTTAAAAGGTTTTATTTATATATAATATTCGGTCATTACTTTTTTTGGAAAAATTAATGTTTATTTATATTTTTTTCAATGGGATGCTCTAAGATATTTATTGATGTGCAAGTTAACAGTATGCCCAAAATTTTAAATGATTTTTACATATATTAAGAAATTGTTGCTTGTTCGTTTGTCTGCTGCATGCGGTTACGGATTTTAGATGCTCTGTTTAAACACTGCAATTATTATTCGTTTGTTAACCGCGCGACTGGTCATAGCGTACAATAGCGCAACAGTTTCAATCGCAATGCTAAATTTTCTTATGGTCAAACAATTCAAACGTGTATCGCAGTGTCTGGTCACAGCGCGTTTGGCCGTAGGATACGTTAAGTAAACAAACATTATATGGCTGCAGAGCCTCCTGCGTTAAACAAACCAACAGCCTAATATGCACACCTGTTTACCACCAGATGGATTTGGTCAATATATATACTGTAATATATTAAATGCGTTGTATGGCATTTAATATTCCTCCGACGAAAAACTTGAAGGTGAAGAACATGAACCAAAATTTTGCTGATATTGGATAAATAATACGAATAGAGAATTTATGAAGTGACACTATACTAAACGCTTTCTCAATCAAAACCCTAATTTCAGAAGTTTGGTGGTTTTGTAATTAAAGCATCAAATAAATTAAGATTTTTTCCATTTTTTCTTAAGAAGTAAAGCAAAAAGGAATAAAGTTCATAGGGAAGAGGACATTCTAAGTTTTTCATAAACATGTCATATTACATCAATTGTTTGTTTATGTTTACGTTCCATGTTATACACAAAACCATTTTTTTTATTGTTAAACTCGTGCTTAGTAAAATGTATTCACATCAATTATATGATTTGTTTAAGTTAAAATGATCTCCATATTGCTGGTCATAGATAGAACTAGAGATAGCGAAATAGGTAATCGATCAGGGTGGTGAGAAAGAAACAGCGAAACTGCTACTAGAAAACGAAATATACGTATAAAAACTTCGGAAACTGTGTTATGAACGTACTTAGGAGAAATAGTTAGAAGATCTCCTAACAGGTTACTTTATTTATAAAAAAAATTATATATCAAAAGAAGAAGAAAAAAATCTTAGAGGACAGACATGAGACAACGACAGCTTATTTTTATAAAGAACGATCTACTCATCTTTATAGAAACCAGAGTTAAAACGCAACTGCTAATCTCTTCTTCTTTTCTTTTGTCAACCAACTACTAATCTCTTTTAGACTCCAGAGACAACGACGTATATCTTCGTTATTTCATAATATAGATAAAACTTAAATTTAAACTGCGTGGATAACATTGAGAACGTCTACTAACAGAAAGTTTGTGAACTTTAGAACTTTATCCTATCGTCTCTCTCGGAAAATTTGGGTTCTCTAATGCTTTCTGCTTTTTGCTTAAGGTAAATATATCTTTTACACGCTATAACCTATATATATATATAACCATATACCAAATTAACCAATTTTTCCATGGAGAGACTGGCATTATTAAACGAACGGACCCCACAATAAGGAAAATCTCATGCTCTTTCATTCAATTAATTTTATCCTCCAACTTGATCCACACTTGGGAAAATTTCATTGGTTACTGTTAAGACTTATTCATAAGATTCTCTTCCTTTTGTAGAATAAAAAGTAATGAATGTTTAAAAAAAATGTCACCAAACATTATAATTTTGAAAAAAGTATATATCCAATTTTAGTTTTAAAAAGGATTAGTAAAAGTTGAGTAAGAGTTCGTGAATCGTTTACTGTCGATTCTAAAAGATTATAATCATTTCTAAACTTCAAATTTATGATATGTTTATAATCCTTATTTTTTATTGGTCATTTTGAAAACACAGAACAAAACACATGGTAATTTTTAGAATTGACTATAGGTAAATCAATATTTCCAAGTTTATTCGAAGGAAGTTGAACGACGCCGTAGACACCTTTGAATGCATAATCTGGCCGACTATTTATAGAGAGTTAGATACGTTTGTTTCTCATGCATCTTCATTAAGACCAAATAGAGATCCTCCTTTAGTCTACTTAATTAATAGTAACGTTCACATATTTTCTTACACATTTACAATTAAAATATGGACTACTCCCGGAGACTCGAGCACGTGCTCTCCATGCAAGGCGGCGATGATGACGTCAGCTACGCCAAAAACAGTTACGGTCCGGCCGCAGCGTTAGCCTCGAGCAAACCAATGCTTAGGTCAGCCATCGACTCCATAAAGCTGACCAAAGGATGTCCATCTCACCTAAAGATAGCCGATTTAGGCTGCGCAGTCGGAGAAAACACGTTTTCCACGGTGGACACGGTGGTTGAGGTGTTACGGCGGAAGCTAGCCATGATTGACGCCGGAGCGGAGCCGGAGTCAGAGTTAGAGGTCTTCTTCTGCAACTTGCCTTCGAACGACTTCAACACGTTGTTTCGATCGTTGGAAGAGAAAGCGAACGGCACGAGGCAGAAGTACTTCGCCGCTGGCGTTCCCGGCTCGTTCTATAGGAGGCTGTTTCCGAAAGGAGAGCTCCATGTCGTTGTGACCACGAGCGCCTTACAATGGCTCTCTCAGGTATATGTATATATTTTTTTAATTAGTTTACTTTATTCACTTATTTGGTTTTGATTAATACGAATGTGGTGAACATTTTTGGTATATATATATATGTAATTTAAAATGGCTAAGAAAATGATCAAGATCCAGATTAATTACTATCAATGGAAATATACATACAAATTTAGGTGAAACTATATAAAAAATAAAATTTATAGATTCTTCATATGTTAATGAACAATATATATTTCAAAAAAAATCTATAAAGTTCGATTATAAGATATGACTTATTTCTTTAACGGAATTTACTTTTTTTTTTTTTGTTATTGTCTATATATATAGATCGAAAAGTGTTTCATTTCCTTGTATTGGATTTGATTTTTTGTACGTATATGATTGATAGATACCGGAAAAAGTGATGGAGAAAGGATCGAGCACATGGAACAAGGGAAGGGTGTGGATTGAAGGAGCAGAGAAAGAAGTTGTGGAGGCATACGCGGAACAGTCAGGCAAGGACTTACACGAGTTCTTGAAATGCCGTAAAGACGAAATTGTGGTAGGAGGAGTGTTGTTTATGTTGATGGGTGGTCGACCTTCTGGTTTAGTGAGCCAAGTCAGTGACTCCCGTCTCAAGCACCATTTCACAACTTTGATGGATCAAGCTTGGCAAGATCTAGTAGATGAGGTAATAAGAGCTCATCATGACGTCGTGTTTTTACTTTATGAACAGTCTTGTTATGTTCTGTATATGGAATTGACAAACCATTTTTTTTTTTTTTTGGGGTGAGTTTGTAAAAGGGTTTAATAGAAGAGGAGAAAATAGATGGTTTCAACATTCCAGTGTACCTGCGAAGCACAGAGGAGATAGCGGCAGCGATTTACCGATGTGGTGGTTTCAGGATAGAGAAGATGGAGGTATTGAAAGTAGCTGACCCTATGAATGCTAAGCAGCATGAGTTGATGAAAGATCCGGATTCTTACGGTCGAGCCATGGCTAACTTGGTTCAAGCCGGTCTAAAGCCAGTAATTGAGGCCTATCTCGGTACTGACCTGACCCGCAAGCTCTTCAAACGGTACGCAATTCGAGCTGCTGCCAACAAAGAACTTCTCAAAAACAATTGTTTCTTTTATATGATCGCTGTTTCAGCGATTCGGATTTGATGTTAGAGAGTCTTTCACCAAATATTCCACTATTAAAAAAACGAAAAAAATGAAAAATTAAGGAAGAGAGACAAAAAAAACATTTCTTCGCTCCTTGTTGAAAATAGTGTTTTTCCGTAAATTTGATGTAAGAAAAAAAAAACTAAATATTACTGGTCATTAATTGTATGAGTGGTTCAATTTTTTTTATATTTAAAATTTAATTGTTATTATTAAACTATATAGGTGAGATACTCTTTTAAAAATCTCTTCTGGTAAGAATGCCTTAGAACAAAAGCAATGGTAGTTCTTAAAGAGGTTCTTAATATATATTAAACATATAAAAATTATTATAATAATGAATAAAATTCTTAAAAACTTAAGAAATCCACTAAAAAAATTTTAAATAAAATTTTTTTTTAAGTTTTTAAAAACTCATTCATTATTATAATAATTTTTATTTATTTAATATATATTAAGAACTATTAGATATAGAATGTTATAGCCGTTGGTATATAGTGTATCTCTACATTTACTTCCGTATATTCTCCTTACCTTCTTCTAATCATCTCTGCTTGTATAAAGCTCCACAATCTCTGTTAATACAATTCATCATTCCATAACATAATATGGTATCAGAGCTGTAAAAGAATTTTTTTCCTAAATCTCTCCTCTTTCCTCTTTTCTTCCGCTTCGTATTTTCTCGTGCTTCCTTCTGTCTCTTTTTGCCGTTGAATTTTCCGGCTATCACCATGTCCAATGACACCTCCTCTGCTGAACATACAACGGTTTACAATTCTGTGAATCCGTCAAGCACCCTCATCTCTATCAATATGTCGAACATCACCAAACTCACCAATCTCAATTACATCATGTGGAGCCGCCAGATCCGTGCCCTTCTCGAAGGTCACGAGCTTCACGGTTTTCTAGAAGAAAACACCACAGCCCCCGCTTCAACGATCATGGTCGCAGGACAAACGCAATCGAACCCAGATTTTGCTCCATGGCGTCGCCAAGATCGACTCCTCTACAGTGCCTTGATTGGTGCGATTTCCCAACCTATTCAATCAGTCGTCTCAACAGCTACCACGACGTCTGAAATCTGGAGTCTCTTGGCAACAACGTTTGGAAAGCCTACTCGTGGTCACATCCGGCAACTTAAATATCAAATCAAAACATGTGTTAAAGGTACCAAAACCATCTCTGAATATTTGCGTATACTTAAAGGGAAAGCGGATGATCTGGCGCTTCTAGGAAAACCTATGGATCAGGAGGATCTAACTGAACAGATCCTTGCGGGTCTGAGCGAGGATTATAAACCGGAGATAGATGCGGTGAATGGCAGAGATGCTCCGATCTCCTTCTCGGAACTTCATGAACGTCTTCTCAACCGAGAGGCAATGATACTCTGCAAAGAGGAATCTGTCTCTGTAACTCCAATCACTGCAAATGCGACAGAAACTCGACCTCGACAGCAAAACCAGAACAACAATTGGCGCTCCAACTATCACAGGAACACTACCTATCATCCCTCACAACACTCCAATGGCAACAATCGCATGTCACGCCCATATCACGGACGTTGCCAAGCTTGTGGAACACAGGGTCACAGCGCCAAATATTGTCCTGAATATCGTATTATTCGAGGCTCTGCAACACAGTGGCACTCTTCTCCAAATACTCAACCATGGCAACACACTAATCCGCATCACTCATGGCAGCCACGAGCACATGCTGCGATGGTTTCTGGCTCAGATTCCTCTACATGGCTTGTGGATAGTGGAGCCTCACACCACATGACCTCAGACCTTGCTAATCTATCTCTCCACGCACCATACAATGGGGGTGATGAAGTCCTTCTTGGTGACGGATCGGGTCAAGCGATTACTCACTCTGGTTCTTTATCTCTTCCTTCTCTCACTAGTCCTTTTTTACTTAATGATGTCTTATGCGTACCTTCCCTTGATAAAAATCTTATCTCTGTCTTTCAACTATGCTCTTCAAATGGTGTTGCGGTTACATTTACTCCAACATATTTTCAGGTCCGAGACCTTATTACGGGGGCGCTTCGTTTGGAAGGCAAACCTAAAGGTGGCACTTATGAGTGGCCAAAACCAAGATCACGAAACTCTCCTTCTTTAGCTTATGCTTCGGCTATTAAAACTTCAATGTCCGATTGGCACGCCCGATTAGGACATCCTGCATTACCTATTCTTAAATCTACTATTTCAACTTTTAGTTTACCGCTGTCTTCTAATGTTTTATTAAACAAGCCTTGTGGTGCTTGCTCTATTAATAAGATGCATAAGCTTTCTTTTTCTCAATCTACGCTTCTTTCTACAAAACCACTTGAAATCGTATTTTCCGATGTTTGGACTTCTCCGCTGATTTCCGTTGATGGTTTTAAATATTATGTTCTCTTTGTTGACCATTTCACTCGATATACTTGGTTATATCCTTTAAAAAGAAAATCACAGGTTTTAGATGTTTTTATTAAGTTTAAGGCGTTGGTTGAAAATCGATTTGAATCAAAGCTACAAACACTTTACACAGATAATGGGGGTGAATTTGTTGCACTTGCGACCTTTTTGTCCACTCATGGTATATCTCACTTCACCACCCCTCCTCACACGCCCGAGCATAACGGCATTGCCGAACGTAGACATCGTCATATCGTTGAAACTGGTCTTGCCCTCTTATCTCATGCTTCAATGCCTAAGTCATATTGGACTTATGCATTAGCTACCGCAGTTTATTTAATTAACCGCATGCCAACTCCAACTCTTTCTTTTAAAACCCCTTTTGAATGTCTCTTTAAACAACCACCAAATTTTTTAAAGTTACGTATTTTTGGTTCTTTATGTTTTCCTTGGCTAAAACTGTATGCATCACACAAATTGGATTCTAAATCCACGCCGTGTGTTTTTATCGGATATTCGCCAACGCAAAGTGCATATTTTTGTTTAGATCGTAGCACATCTAGAATTTACACATCAAGGCATGTAGTATTTCATGAATATATTTTTCCATTCTCCATGCCTAATACGTTAACTCCTCTATCTGCATCTGAGCTTGATGGTGCAGAAACTTCACACGCAAGCAATCCCCAAATAACCATGCTTCGTACTCTCCCTCATAATGGCCCATCCTCTACTCAACATGACGATGCAAATCCATCATCTGTGGCCTCTCAACCTACAGATCCAACACCTACAACACAGGCCCAAATTGACACTGAGGCCCAAGTGATTTCACAGGCCCAACAACCAGCACCATCACGTGAACCACAAAATTTCACAGAAACAGAGCCGTCAACGACATCATTACCGGAACCAGCTCTGACTCAATCAACTGCTTCGCTTCCACCACCAGCTCCAACACGTGCTTCGACAAGGACAAGGAAACCAGTGAACAAACTCAATTTACGTGCCTCTGTTACACAACTCTCTGAAGTTGAACCGCGCACGGTGGCCGAAGCACTGAAAGATCCAAGATGGCGCAAAGCTATGTCTGAAGAAATTAATGCACAAACTCGGGAGCACACTTGGGATCTTGCCTCATCAACAACAGCAGCAAATATAGTTGGTTGTAAGTGGGTTTTTACGATTAAACGACATGCTGACGGTTCTGTGGACAGGTTCAAGGCGCGTCTCGTAGCAAAAGGATACAATCAGCGTCAAGAAATCGACTATCATGAAACTTTCAGTCCAGTCATCAAGCCTGCAACAATTCGTCTAGTACTAAGCGTTTCGGTATCTCGCAATTGGCATATTCGACAATTTGATGTTAACCATGCCTTTCTCCAAGGGAAGCTCCATGATGAGGTTTACATGGTCCAACCACCCGGGTTTGTAGACAAGGACAACCCACATGCGGTGTGCAAGCTCAATAAGGCGATTTACGGACTTAAACAAGCCCCAAGGGCTTGGTACAATGAATTAAGCACATTCTTAATTCAATCAGGGTTTACGAACTCCATAGCGGATGCGAGTTTATTCATTTACAACAAGGATGGGGTTCTACTTTACATGCTCGTTTACGTGGATGATATCCTACTCACGGGCAATAATCAACATCATCTCAATCTCTTCGTTCAGTCCCTTTCCAACCGCTTCTCCATCAAAGATTTGGGGGCTCTCTCCTATTTTCTAGGTATCGAAGCTACTCACTCTTCTAACGGTCTTTTACTAACTCAACGTCGTTATATCGCAGATTTACTCCACAAAGCCCATATGACGGACTGCAAGCCTGTCTCAACACCGATGTGCCCACACACTGCTATCACGCTTACAACAGGGACAAACATGGAGGATCCAACACAGTATCGAGCAGTTGTAGGCAGCCTTCAATATCTCTCTTTGACAAGACCATATATCTCTTTTGCCGTAAACAAGATGTCTCAATATATGCATAAACCGACAGACGCACATTGGCATGCTGTGAAGCGTATCCTGAGATATCTCGCAGGCACACCAACACATGGCATTTTCTTCCACAAAGCGAATACTCCATCTCTCCATGCTTTCACGGATGCGGACTGGGCAGGAGACAAAGACGATTATACATCCACCGGCGCCTACATTGTTTACTTTGGTAGACATCCCATCGCGTGGTCTTCAAAGAAACAATCTGGAGTAGCACGATCATCAACTGAAGCTGAGTACCGTGCCGTTGCTTCTGTTGCTTCAGAGGTTTGTTGGCTGACATCATTATTGACGGAATTAGGCATTCAGACTTCGCCTACACCAGCCATATACTGCGACAATATAGGCGCCACTTATCTTGCAGCAAATCCGGTCTTCCACACGAGAATGAAACACCTTGCTCTAGACTACCACTTTGTGCGCAATCTTGTACAATCTAAACAGATACGTGTGTCTCATGTTACTTCGGCAGATCAGCTCGCGGATGCTCTTACAAAGCCGTTACCAAGATCAAGACTCCAACAGCTTCTAGTCAAGATCGGCATCTCCACCGGTGATCCGTCTTGAGGGGGCGTATTAGATATAGAATGTTATAGCCGTTGGTATATAGTGTATCTCTACATTTACTTCCGTATATTCTCCTTACCTTCTTCTAATCATCTCTGCTTGTATAAAGCTCCACAATCTCTGTTAATACAATTCATCATTCCATAACATAATAAGAACTTCCAGCAAATTATATCTACGATCTGTTTGACGCATGCTGGAATAAGTGATTATTAGACTGAAATCCTCGTATTTCAGATATATTATAGTGTTTTTTTCCTTAACTTCTGAAATACTATCTTTCCCGTATATTTCGTGGTATAAGTGAATTGGAGAAATATCTCCTTAATCAAACTTTGAGATAAGAAAAATTACAAAGAATGGTTCGGGAAACAAAACATTTATAATACGTGAAAGATGAGTAAAGAGAACCTCGTGACCACCAATGACACTTTTCTACGTGACACTCATTAAAACAAAATATACTTGTTTTTTTTACCCCAAACTTAAAGAAACTATCTCCCACCACCCCCGAATTCATTCCTCTCACGCTACACACCACCACGGCTTCTTCTCCTTCACCATCAATTTGAAATCTTGAAGGCAATATCCCACAAAAAAACAATGAAAGATCTGTCTTTCTTCTTCCTCAAGAAATACTCTCTCGCCTCGAGAATGCGAGGACGAGGTCCACGTGGCGGGTTCGGGAGCTCCTGTGGTGGCGATGGCTCGACTTCCACATTAAACCAACATCAAACGATCGATGTGGGACCATCTGTCACACCTGAAAACACTCCTTTCGGTGGAGGGTCGCCGAGAACGCTAGAGGAGATGATTCTTCAGTTAGAGGTTGAAGAAGATATTGTTCGAAGAGCTAGACTCCGTGAATCTTACTACGGAACTTATGATAATTGCGACGATGATGATGGCACGTTATATCAGCCCGTTCGGATGTCATGCGTTAACAGTTCCGATATCTTGAGGTGCGTCATGCTTCTGTATATATGTGCATACATAGTAATCACTCAATAGTCATGAACTCTAACGAATATTTAAATTTTGTATATATTATTTATAGTATATGGTAACAGTTAAGATGAATATCGTGGTTCAAGAGAATATTTAAACATTATAGTATTTGGTTTCTTGATTGCTTATATTCCATGGGATACACTTGCGAAAATTCGTATCAAGAAAATAAATCATTTGCAGTGTCGAATTTGTTGAGGTTGAGTAGTATTTTCTGGAATATAAACAAATCATGCGTTTGGAGATTACAACTTAAGATTTTTCTTTTCGTGAAAATTATTGTTTTTATATATTGGCGAAATTTGTAGTTATAAGAAAGGGATTTCTTTTGTGTCATTATGTTTTATTTGCTTGCCGTTAAGGTCGGCGAGGAACGCGTTGAACCAGTACCCACGTTTCTCCCTGGACGGTAAGGATGCGATGTACCGGTCGTCGTTCAGGTGCCAGCTTGGTGCCGGTGCTGATGTGGCGAGACAAGGTGGACGGAGATCAAACTGCAGGGAAGAACGGAGATCGAGGGGATCGAGCCAGATGAGCTTGGAGACAAAACGCCTTCCTCGGACTGTGGCCGGGGAGAGTGTGGTGTGGTGCGAGACAGGGGTGGTTGCGAAGCTGATGGGCCTGGAGATGATACCGGTTCCGGTCAAGGGCAAAATGGGTAAAGATAAGTTAGGGACTCTGCTCAAGAGAGAGCGTCTAAGGAGGAGAGATCGGATGCTGGACATTAACGGTCCGAATGGTCAGACCACCGAAGCTTCTTGCTCGTCTGGAGGTTTTAACGCTATGAGGCCGATCAGAGCGGTTGGTTCACCTAGTCGTGTGGGTGGATGGCCCACACTCCATTTCCCATAGAGTTGCGTTTCAATCTTAGTTACGTTTCCCTTTTAAAAAACTTCATGTCAACCATTACTGATTGATTCAGTAACTTTTCATGTGTTTCTCATTATTAAATCTTTCCTCTCCAATTCGAGCAACTAAGCTAATTAATGGTCTCAAATATCAGGAAAAGAAACATAAGGTATATATATCTATCTCAAGCTAAGGTTTTGGTTTCAGACAGAGTTAGATGTTTATTGGCGAGAAATATGCTTGAAATACCTTGGAACAAAAAACTCAAGACTTGGTGGTTTTGTGTTGTATATCAGACGGGGACTCCTAGCTCAGACATCCTCATGATTATTTTGTTCAATGCAATCCTCTTCTGTCTTAAGACCGAAGTCATGGAAGCCACCTAATGATTTAAGACCAGAAAATATGAATGGCCGTTCATTGCAATGAAGCCTAAACATGAGGGAGATGAAACAATATTTGGACTCACTTCGGCTCTAAGCTTGATAGCTTCCCTCCCAGGAATTTGACGCAGTCCGTCCATTAAATCTGCAGAGAATACAAGTCTCTGTGTAAACTGAGATCTGATGTAGTGACATTATCAAAGTAGACTAAATATTGCATTGAACTAAACTCATTAACATATTCTACACTAACACATGAAAAAAAAATGACTATAACCAATGGAAGGTAGAAAGGGTAAAAGACATGTATATTCTTCTTACCTGTAGCTTCGCATTCAACCTTGTGGACGGACTTAGCAAGACTATGTATATTGTTTCCAGAGTTCCTACAGATATGATAATAGTAGCCTTAATAACGCAAATGAAGTCAATTTAGTAGAATAAGTGGTTCTGCCGATGTTGAGGCATACATGAGTTCAGAAAGACCGCGTTTCATATCCTTCTCTGCTAAAGCAGACCTCTCAAGCAATTTCCTGCTCTCCTTTTTCATCAAATCTACAGACATGTTCAGCTCCTGGACATGCTTCTCAGCTCTCAAGAACTGTGCCTAAGAGATGATCGAAGTGGATGAAAAAACAAGAAAGGGGACAAGATCAAGGGCAACTAAGTTAAGAAATAAACTTGAAGTCAGTGGCATGGTAGATACCTCTTCGCTCTGAAATCGACCCAGTGTATTACGAAACAAGAATCTTCTTGGGCCTGTAATTAGTAGAACCATAGACAACCAAATTTATACAAGACAAACCTTAGAAATAGAGATGTGATACTTTTTGGAAGCTCCTAATCAAAGGAATATTGTAAAGTTGTTGTGGTGATAAGAGAAGAGGTTATACCTCGCATTAGAACGAGACCAGCAACGAGACCAATCCCAGCAGCAGCAGCTGGGTGCTCTTTTGCAATTCTCAATTCTTCTGCATAGGAAAAAAAACAGCAGGGGACGGTAAGTCAGATTTATAATTGATTAGCTGTTACAAATCTAGTCAATCATGCGAGGATTGATCATTTGGAATGATAAGAAGATTCTAGTTTAAGCACAGTATTAGATGTATTACAAGTTTTTGGGAAAGTATCTGGTATATCTCAATTGTTTGATCTAAATAGTCGTTCCCAAGGCATTAAAGTAGTCTACAAGCATAATTGTGCATGAAACTTGGCGTCAAGTTACCTGTTACTTTACTGAAGAAAGCATTCTCATAGGTCTTATACTGAGTCAAAGCGTGTGGAATGAAATCCTGCAATTTCAGAAACAAAAGTAACTACAACATGATTGTAGGAGAGACGGAGACATATATACATCTACTAAAACTGTGATAGATAATGCCTACGCCATAGCATATCTTTAAGCAACATGAACAGCTGATAATAATTAATAAGCTCAATGTTGGGAGATAATCAAGAATGCCTCAGCGTTACATACATTGCAGAATTGTAAGCAAAATATTCCATTGGAAAAGAGTAAAAAGAATCAGAGCCCGGGAGAGACTCATACCACTGCCAATAACTTCTAACGCTATGATTCAACAAGACTTTTTCACCATATGAACAAAAACCAGCACCATTCAATCGATAACAACGCCTAAACGGAGCAGAATCTGTTTTGAATCGAACTCAGTTCTAGAACTAATAGCTTATGAGATCTATTGCATTTTGAATCCAGGGTTTGGAATCCTGAAAATTGTTGCGAAAGAATCTCGCATTCGAGAAACTTGTCGGTGAGAAAAAAAGGAGATTAACCTGAATAGAGCGGAACTGAGAGGTAGAGTTTTCACGGAGGGAACGAGCAGAGCGAATGGCGGAATCCGTCGATTCCTTCACCGTCCGCTGGAAATCATCCACCCATTTCTCTGCTCCTCCTATGGCCTCCTCCACCGAATCAACCACCCCGATTGCTGTATGCTCCGTCGCATCAGCAGCTACAGCAGTCGCTGGAGCCGAATCATCGGTAACGCCGGTTGCTTCGGTTTCGCTCATCGTCGGAGAATTACCCTTTCTGGTACCGAGACGAGCCTTCTCCTCTTTCAATTTCAACTTTCACCGGTTCGTTTCGACTCGGTTCGGTTCGGTTCGGCTCAATTTCATTCCAGATTAGATGTGGTTAAGGTCGGTCCGGTAAGCTCTTCGGCCCGGTTATATATCAGATTGCGGTTAATGGGCTTTAGACTGGGTCTGCACTGCATCTTAATCATTCATTCTTTCGTCTTCCTTTCCTCTCATTCATTCCTCTTTTCTCCCACCATTTCTTCAGACCTTCCAAAAGATGAAAAGATAAAGGGTAGCTTCCAGGGTTGTTCCTTGTTGTGGAGATCTAAAGAAGGAATAAGATAAAAGCTTTCCTCTGGATCTTCAAAAAGTAGGAACATTTGCAAGGTATGGTTTTGTATTGCTTTTCCTTTTTTTTGTTTTTTAACAACTCTATGTGCATAAGAAAAGGAGTCTTCTTTTCATGGATTTGCTCTGATTTATTTTTAGAGACAGTTTTGGGTCACCAATTTTTTATTTTTTTTCTTGGGGGGATCAATTATTTAATTAGTTTATTCGTGTTTGTATAAAAAGTTTGATTTCTTGCAAATCTACTAAGATTTTCCTGTCTGAAACTGGGCAAAATGATCCTGACGACGATGATTCTCCTCGTTTTATTGTAACTTTTGGGAATGTCATCATTCTCTTCGATTATTAGATCTGCTAAAGCTGAATTTAAACGGATTGAAAATGGGCAAAGAAAGATGGAAGATTTATAGGTTTTCATCCTGTTTCTTGTGTTCTTCTCCTGTTTTTTTTTCTTCCAGAAACTAGAGATATAGAGAGATTTTGGTGGGGAAGGAGAGGAAGAGGAGGAGGCAATGGCTGCTAGGTATTGGTGTCATATGTGTTCACAAATGGTGAATCCAATCATCGACGCCGAGATCAAATGCCCGTCTTGCCAGAGCGGGTTCGTCGAGGAGATGAGCGGTGAGATTAATGGCGGCGGCAGCAGCAGGCTAAGGGAGGTTCAAGACCAAGAGATCGATTTCGGTACAGACCGTGCGTTGTCTCTATGGGGTCCAATCTTGCTTGGAATGATGAGCAATCCTCGTAGACGGAGAAGGTTTAGGAGGACAGAGTTTGGTGTGGATAATGATGAGGTCAATGTTTCTGCTGATGTTGATGGAAATGACATCGGCAATGTCGATAATCATCATCATCGTCGTCATCGTCATCATCGCCACAGGCAACACGGTGAAGAGATTGATTTAGACAGAGAGTTTGAGTCTATCCTTAGGAGGAGACGGAGAAGCTCAGCTGCCATATTGCAGTTGCTTCAGGGCATTCGTGCTGGGATTAATTCCGAGTATGAGAGCTCGGACCGGAACCCGTTTACTCAATCAGCTGGTCTGAATCAAAACCAGAACAGTACTTCTCTTTCTGCAATTGGAGATTACTTTGTTGGACCCGGGCTAGACCATTTGCTTGAACATCTAGCCGATAGTGATCCAACCAGGCACGGGACTCTTCCAGCAAGAAAGGAAGCCGTGGAGAATCTCCCAACGGTTAAGATATGTGAGCCATTGCAGTGCTCGGTTTGTTTGGATGATTTTGACAAGGGAAGTGAAGCTAAAGAGATGCCGTGTAAGCACAAGTTTCACGTCCGTTGTATAGTACCTTGGCTCGAGCTTCACAGTTCTTGTCCCGTGTGCCGATATGAACTCTCTCCTGACGATGAGATAAAGGTTGATTTGGTAAGACCGAGAACAAGAACTCTAGAGATCAACGTAAGTAACGAGAATGTGGAAGATGGTGCAAGGAATGGTAATGGGAGCGAGAGGAGGTTCTCTTTCCCCTGGCCGTTCAGCGGATTATTCTCTTCCTCCTCTTCGTCATCCGCATCGGCCTCAGGGTCATCTCAGCACAATGAGAACTCATATTCAGGATAAAAGAAAGAATCGGAAACAAATCAATCTCTGCGTTTCTCTTGGATAACTATTTCTCAGCTTCAAGTACATAAAATCTTCTTCACTCGGATTGTTGAAAATAAATAAATAAACACTTTGGAGGAATATTTTCTTTCTTTGTTTTATATCACCTTGCTTGATTCATGTGCTGCGTAATCATGTTATCACTCTCAAGATATTTGCAATTTGCACAGATCAAGATGATGATCATATGGTTTTGTTTGTGTTTACGATCTGTAGTTTTGTGTTTAAACTTTATTTTGTAAAAAGAAAATGAAAAGATGGGGCACAAGTTTAGATTTGGTGGAATTTATGTTGAGAAGGAGAGGCATGTGATTATAGTTGTGGACTGCATCGCATTATCTCCAAATAGGAATCACAAAGTTGTATGATCACGAACCAAATGATTCACGTTGCACATTTTTGTAAATTATTTTTAAAAATAGTCTTTGGTAACCAGAGTGATCCAAGAACATAATATGTAGTGTGTGAAGTTTCCACTTTCCAGCCACAAAAAAAAAAATCAGAGAGATTTCCAGTTTACATTCTCAACATTAGTCACCATAATGAATAATATCCAAACGCCGGATCACTTTACGGTCAGGATCTTGATAACAATAGCGTTACCTGTACGGAGAAGAGCCACGACAGAGTCGCCGGTCTTGCACAATTGCTTCTCTTTCCCGTACCGAGTCGCGAACTCGATCGTTTCTTCTGTTGACTCGTCGTTGGAGGCTCTGGCGGAACCAGCATACAGCACCGGGACTAAACCCCGGAAGATGAGGCTGTGTCTCGCCGGAGACTCGTCGCTACACGACCAATCAAAAGAGTCGGTCGAGATTTCGGGAACCACTACTGACAAAATGGGTATCCCTGGTCTGTACTTAGCCACAAGTCTCGCCGTGCTGCCTCCTCTGGTCAAGACCATCATGAGAGTGGCTCTAGAGGAAGTCGCGGTTCTGACTGCAGAGGAAGTAAGTGACTCGATCGGGCTCATAGGGACCTCAGAGTAAAGCATTATCCTCTTGAAAATGTCTCCATAGTCCAGCGTGCTCTCTGCTTCCACACATATCTTTGCCATCGTACGGACAGCAAGCTCTGGATATGCTCCTGCTGCTGTCTCACCGCTGAGCATGACACAGTCCGTGCCTTCGAGGACAGCGTTGGCTACATCCGTTGCTTCTGCTCTTGTTGGTCGTGGGGATTTGATCATAGACTCGAGCATCTGAGTCGCTGTAACCACTGGCTTTCCCATGATATTGCACTTGTGGATCATCACTTTCTGAGCTAAGAATATCTTCTCGATTGGGATTTCCATTCCAAGGTCACCTCTCGCGATCATAAACGCATCCGAGTTCATCAAGATGTCATCAAAATTCGCCACACCTTCTTGGTTTTCAACCTGTCAATTCAAAAAGTAACACATCATAAGAATTTGAGTCTCTTGTGGTTTCTGGAATGTAGAGAAGAGTTTCGAAATGGCATTATTACCTTTGACATGAGAAGAATGGTTTTGGTATGTTTTCCTAGTAGCTGCCTAACTTGTACCAAGTCTGAACCTTTTCTGACGAAAGACAGAGCGATCATGTCGATTTGATTAGGAACTCCCCATTCAAGAATGTCTTGCTTGTCTTTTTCAGTTAGTGTTGGGAGATCAACCACAACACCGGGGAGATTAACGTTCTTCCTCTCACCGAGCATCGATGTGTTCTCGCAACGGCAACGAACCGTACCCTTTTCTTTGTCACAAGAGAGGACCTTTAAGGAGATGGTACCATCGGCACAGAGTATCACCATGCCTGGATTGACATCTTCCGCTAGCTTTTTGTAGCTCATGCATATCGTCGTCTCATCACCCTTCAAGTCATAGTCAGTCGAAATGGTGATTTCTTGGCCTTGTTTCAGCTGGATTGGTTTCCCATCCTTTAAGAACCCGGTTCGAATCTCTGGTCCCTGTCAGGGAAATATAAAATCCTAAGCGTTTATGAGACTATAAACAACACCTACAACGCTTTTAACTATCTTCTTCTTCAAGACAACAATGGTAAGAGAGTCATATAGTATCATCAAATTGTGTTAAGATTCTGTTAGACTTCAAGCAACCAACGTCAATTCTCCATTTGGTTTCTATAACCAGTTAACCATTTTTGATAGATTTGGTCTAATTCATGCTTGGACTGGAACGTGGAAACAACTACCATAACACATGTACCAGAGTTCACAGGTAACCAAACGAAAATGATAAAGTGATAATAGTCCACTGCTCATTTCCAAACGAAGGAGTTGCATAAACAAACAAAAAAGCGTATATATAGGCACTACGGAAGACAATTATACAAGCAGGTGAGGTATACGCAAACCCTATAAAATCAGATCAGACACGAATCAACTGTAAAACGATGGAGAAAAAGATCAGGATCCGGCGTGAACAGAGCCCAAATCAAAAGAAAACGGCGCAAATGGCATCGCTATATATACACACATAAATGTACATATATATCACAGGTTTTTATAAGATTGACCTTGGTGTCGAGCATGACAGCACAGAGAATGCCAGTGTTAAGCATGGCCTGACGGAGATTATCCAGGGTCTCCTGGTGGTAGGCGTAAGATCCATGAGAGAAGTTGAAGCGAGCCACGTTCATCCCCGCCATAAGAAGCTTCTCGACCATATGGACAGATCTGGACGCTGGCCCGAGTGTGCACACGATCTTCGTCTTCGGCCTCTGTTCCATCGCCATCGCACTAGACTAACAGATCTTTAAATACACACAACAATAACAAAAAGCCCGAGACAATCACAGATCGTGATACTGTATCTAAGAGAAATCTGGCTTGAAGGACAAGGCAAAGAGAATTATGCCAATCTCTTATTTCCGTTTGATGTGGAAATGCAAGGCCGTTGGTTGGTGGGATGATATGCACTGGTAAAACCTAAAAGCACTAGCAGGGTGCTGAAAAAATTATATATTTTTTTTTTGGGGTAGACGAAAGATTTAAAATATCAACATAATTTACAAGTAACTAGGTGGCTGCCCGCACAGCCAACACTTTTGCAAATAATTTATATAAAAACAACACAACTAATTTATCAAAATATCAATTCGTATATTATTTTTACATTATACACATCGCATAGGTAGTATGTTACCTCCTGCGTGGTTCAGTTTATTTTTTAAAAAATTAATAACATTAGTTTTTAAGAGGTGAAATTTTTTTTATAATTTGATTTTATTTGAAATCAAAATTAATATATTTGCAAAGAAAATACAATTTTAAGGAGTAAGATATAATTATATCTTGTTTTCTAATATTTTGTTATATTATTCGATAAAAACTCACATGTATGTTTTGTTAATTTGTTGCATTTATAAAAAAATAGGATAAATCCCTTCCTTTTCGTGTTTTGTTAATTTGTTGCATTTATCAAAAAGATGGATAAATCCCTTCCTTTTGGTGTAAATTGGCATATTAAAATTAATGAAAATCAAAGTTTGCACCCAAAAAAAAAGAACAGAGCAAATCCAAAACCAATGATCTTTGTTTCATATCAATCAAACAATAATTAGGTTTTTAATCTCTTTTTTTTTACCTACATTTTGATTTTGCCAAAGGTTTGATATCTTTTATTGTGATCTATATTAGACTATAAAAGTATTTCACATGAGAGTTCAAGTCATCATTTTATGAGGTTGTATTGGCATAAACATGTATGTGATTGGACCAAATCGACATTGATATTAACCAACCATAACTCAAACATTATGCTCATGTTCTTATAAATTATTTCCTTAAAAGGAGATGAATTTTAAAGGAGATGAATTTTCTTTTATTAATTAATATACTTATTATCGAAGCTTCTCTTATCTTTCTTCTTCAAAATGTGGGAATGGTGTGTAAACCAAACTCGAATCTCATTCCGCACATTAATTCTTCATTTCCTTCTTTTACCATCCATTCATGGACGATGACGATGACCTGTGAAACACGAAAAGTCAGTTTATTCGCATTTAAATATATAAATGCTAGATGCATCACCTTCTTCTACTTTATCTTCTTCATCTTTTTGTTTTCTTTTTCTTCTACTTTGTCTTACAGTTTTATTTTTCTTCTTCTTTTCCGGTTTCTTCTTTCACCAACTTATTGATCGTCTTCTTTTTCTTCTTCATCGTCTTCATTGTATTATCCATCTTCTTCTTTTTCCAGTTTTATTCGTCTTCTTCATCATCTTTTCCATATTCTTCTTGATCAACATAATCTTCTTATTTCTCTTACTCGTCTTTCATTCTTTTTCTTCTTCCCCGTCTTCTCATTTTTTTTACTCCGGCTTTTTCTTATTCTTTTTTTCCTGGTTTTTATTCTTGTTCTTCTTCCAATTTGTTTTCTTCCTATTTGTTTTCTTTCTCATAATTCATCATCTTCGTCTTCGCAACATAATATTCTTCCAGTATGTTTCTCCGTCTTGTGTTCATCTTCTCTTTTTCTTCTCCTTTCGGATTACTTTTATTCTTCTAAGTTTGTTTCTTCATGTTCCATTTTTCTTCTTTTTTTGCTTTTTCCTGTTCTTCCAATTGTTATTTGTATATGTCTTCAATATTTTAAAATTATTCTAAAATATAGAACATAATGGACACCAAGATTAAATGGAATAACAAAATAATGATTTTAAAATTTTTAAACAAATATTTGATTATTCATTTATTCATACGGGAAGTCACCCAAGAAAGAAGATATATAAATAGATTATTTATAAACTCATAAACCTTAATTAAATTTATATATATATATATATATATATATATATATTTTATTGGATATTTCGTTTACTGATAATAATATACAAACGATAATTTAAAATGTTACTGTTTATCAATGTATTTATATTGAGTTATTTTATAATAATGTCCCCTCTCTATATAACCAACTTTTTTTTTTTTTTTTCATTTCTCAACTTTTAGACCCCGAAACCACTTTAAATATTTGTTCGTCTTTCTACGTGAAACGCGGTCTTCAACTATTGACACATGCATTGCTTAAACAAAGTTTCAGACTTGAGTGGAATCAATAAGTTTTCGGTTATGTCTTCAAGACAAAATAAGTATCTTCGGGTAACTTCCCAACTCTTCTCTCTTCCTCAGTATCTCCTCTCTTATGTCTACTTGTTTTTCTCTTTGTAACCATTTTCACACCAAAACAAAGCTTCTACATTGTTCACATATTCATGTAATACCAAAATACTGAAATTTCTTGCATCACGAATAGGTCAATCAAATATAAACCGTAGAGACTTCAAAAATCATAGATATTGGGTCTTATAGAATATCAAAGTCAGGGGGAAAACATAATTGATTAGTTTTGCTTATTACTTGTTTGAGTTCTTGTCTAACTCATTCCATCAAAAATCTCTCGCAGATGTCAAAAAAAAAATATATCTCTAATCCCCCATCGAAAATATTAGCATCGCTCCCTATTTGTTCATCTTCATCATCCAACATTGTTGCTCCCACTCCTTCACCGGGAAATACATCTATCTTGCCAATTGATTTTAAGTTGGAAGCCCATGTAACTTAACATGGTTTCAGAACTCGATCCACGCAATCCAACCCGATCCATCATCGATATGTGACCCAAAGATGGTTCGTCGATCCATGCCCAAACATACCGAGATAAATGGCCAAGAGCCATCATCTCGAGGGCCCGTATTAGAGAATATATTCCACATCGTAAGGTTAAAGAGATGTTGAGTAATATATAAGGAACACGGCCCAATCCACTCATAGCCAATTGGTTTTAAGTTGGAAGTCCATGTAACTTAACAACCTCAACTCCAGTTTCTTCTTCTCTCAGGATGTCTAAACTCGATAGTTATTACCGTTCAGGCTCAATCCTGTACAAATCCATGAACACATAGATTCAAAACTGGAATCTTGACAGGTACTAAGAGATAGTGAAGAATTTTTTCTTTTGTTTGACAAGCTAAGGAATTTCTGATTCAAGAAAACTTCCGTTGTCCCGGCGATGATGTTCGCTCCTCCGCTCCGCTAAGGAATTATTCTTTTTTATATTTCCTTGCTATACCTGAACACTTATTTTCCTCTTCTCAACCTAACCTCTGTTGTTCGAGATCCCTTAATACATATTCTAAATTACAACAGAAGATTATGACAAACAGCAACAAAGAGACTCAAAGATTCTCGGCTACGAAGGAGACAAATTGAAGATTAGGGTTATCGAATTAAACCAAAGCAAGGAAAGCATCCGAACATACATGATACATAGTAGCGAGTCCCCAAACTAACAAAATATAAATCCAACGATAGTGAAAAAATCTAACCAAAAGTTTTTTTGTTGATCATGCCCATCACGTATGCAATCCAACCTTTTCTATTTTTAGTTTGGACGTAAAAACAATTTATCATTTTGAATTCTTGTTTCCGTTCGTGGTTCTACAGAAACGAAAAAGTAAACTTACATATGATGATTAAAATTTATTACAAAATATCACACCACACACACAAAATAAATATAAACATACTGATTGAATTAATTCGAAGCTTTCATGAATTGATGACACCAATATATAGATAAAAGAAAAACATACCTACATGCATTCATATTAGAAAAATCGTTCAGATATAAAAACAGAACAAATAAAAAACTACGAAGAAGAAGAAAGCAATTGTATGATCAGAGCAAATCGTGCACCTACAAAACAATATATATATATATATATATATATATAGCAAAGCGATTAGGGTTTTTGTAAGGATTAGGCGACAACAAATTAGGATTTGGTTAGTCAATACCCTAATAGTTTATGCTATATATATTGTTTGCTACCTCTCGGTAATTCCCATCATTATAGTCGACCAAATCCTAATTTGTTGTGTCATGCAAATCAGCCATCTCAGAAACCCTATCCTCTCACAAACACATATACAACCGTAAAAAATACAAACAACGAAGATCATCAGAGATGTAACACATCCCTTTAGGAACCAAAAACCGTGTCTCAGACTAAACCGTAAAGCGAGAAGAAGTGCCACAAAAGAAAAATATTATTGAAACGCTCACAAAATCTGTGTATACGCGTCTTGATGATTGGCTATCCAATCAACGTTGTAAAGAAAAACTCTCAAAATGGTTTCTCGAATTGTCTACACATGATCCCAGCAACGTCAAATAATGGAGTTTCTTCTTCGTCTCCCAACCAATTGAACAACATGTAGATCGTATAATTGAAAAAAAAATCAGCACAAACAGATACTTACTTACATAGCGAAAGAGATGATGAAATCTTGTAGATGTTACTCTTCTCAGAATCAAGAATAAGCAACTCGATCGAATACAGCTCAATACCGAGTTTGCTTCCGTCGAACACCATCTCTACTGTATATATACCCATTCTCGTATTTCACCATCGATCTCATTGCAATTTCTGATTTCCAAATACAAACCCATAAAATTTTAATAAAAATAAAAAAAAAATATGTAAAAAGCAACAGATGATCGGAAAACAGAGGAGAAAAGGAGAATATCGAACTTGTTTTGGTGGTGGTTTTGAGTGACCATAGCCATTTCATGAGGGAAGAGCCGTGATTCCAGATAAACACACTAACAATCTCTGCAGAAAAAGGTAAACGTAAAATTAAGCAAAACTGAAACCTAAATTGAAGAGAAGAGAGTGTAGAAAATGCGCATTCTTACTTACAGGAGAATTAGCTGATGGAGCTGGAGCTACAAGTCCAGAGACGTAAGGAAATGGATTATTTTTTTGAAGAGCTCCTTTACCTCCATAATGTGGTGTGAATGGAACGGCCAGCCTATGAGAGCAACAAAAAAACAGACATAAGAAAGTAAGTAAACATGTGAACTCTGTGTTTTTTTTTTTGGAAGAAAATATTTATGTGAAACAAGTTATATAAGTAACTTGAGTAGAGCCAGTGTCATGGTTATCAAGGAATGTGACAGCTTTTGAAGGCCACCACGACCTTTTACAGCTTCCTATAGTATCATTAACAAATGATTTGAGCATTTGAAAATCGATACAATGGTGAGAAATATGTAAGCAAAACTTTATATAGAGGGTGCTGAAAAAAAACTTTATATATATACCTGCAGAATTCCTTTTGTTGTGAAGTCAAGTGCAGCTGAAAACTGTCCAGTGGCATCAATCCAATTGATTATACGCTGTCTATAGCTATCTAAAGAGAAAAAGAAAAAAAAACAGTGTGTTAAAAATTTCAAGCTCATCCAATAGCAAAAGCAGAGCCGCATGACTGAAATCACTTGTCAAAACATTTCAAACGGTATAATAATAGGAAGAAGATCTTATAGTCTGCGAGACCTTGATTATAGTCTAAGACTCTAAACCATTGACATTGTAAGAATCCCAACATTCTCCAACTGAGAATAAAACATTTTGCTGCTTCTATATAAACCTCTTCACATATTTTTGCTGCATTCAAAATTCTACAGATTAAGAACTGAACCAACAAACCAACAAACCAACAAATCAGTTAATCGAAAACTTACCCCCTAGCAAAGTCAAAACGGAAATCCTGAAACCCGACGGTGTTGCGCAGCCAAAGAAGCCATCCGAGCATATCTTTCCTAACAAAACAAGGAGATCAATGCGTTTAATCACCTTTTTCGCTTCAAACGTTCAAGATGATTTCGTTTCGCTTTGCCAAATTCAACATGTATTATAACAACTTTCTTATAGATTCCATAGTTCTCTTCAGAGAAGAAGCAGAAATTTACTGTAGAAAATGGAAGAGCTTACACACATTTTCAAAATTCATCACGCGATTTGTGACAACAGGAGTGATATATGTCCCAGCAACATAAAATCTACGAAGAAAGTATAGAAAATCAAAATCATAAAAAAGGAAAACATCTATACTATCTCCAGCACAATTTATAAGGGCCACAACAACTCAGAAACTTACCGGTTCCGTCATCCTCTCCAGCGAAGTAAAAAGTGCCTTTCTTTTAGTTTTCTTTCACCACTGAAACACAAAAGAACATAAGATTATAATCTCAAGCGCAGTTAAACAATCATTCCATAATAATGAGAACACCAATAATGCTTATCCTAACAATTTAGCAAACATGAACACAAAGTATCACTTTCTGATTAACAAATATTCTCGTCACGAATCAAGGAAAATAAGTCTTTTAGTACCCAAGAGCAGTTACACTAATAATACTCCGTCTCACACTTATATTTAGCTGAGCATTTTTACAAACAATTTGTAGACACATAAAGTAGAAAAGAAAACAAAAACGAATGCACGTGCCCTCTCTTACACATAGAAAGTGTTTCAGAAGTATTGAACTGTGCCAAAATTACGGCCAATACTTCTGAAACATCGTTCACCTGAGGCCTGAGCATGCCCACCATATAACCCCCCAAGTTTAGACCACTTGATATAATCAAAAACCTACCCTGTATTAGGATAAACATTTAAAACAGAGATCAATTCCTTTACCTCTTGGAGGAAACTGCGATCTGGATACATTTTACTCAAATCAATCAGTAGAGATGAAGGAGCCACATTGAGCAGACAACACAAGGATCTCCGACGTGATGGTGCTCTATTGTTGAAATCTGCAAGAACTCATCCGGAAACTTCTCCAGATTCCATAGAGAATCAGACCAAACCAAAACAAATAACAAAACAAAACATAAGCAATCCATTACTTAAAAGAAAAAAAAACAGAATCAGAAGATTGGATTATCAGATCAAACTGAACAGCAAAGGAAACTGTACAGCGTTTATGTACCAAAGTAAAACCTAGCAGACAAAAAGAGTGGCTGATATTGCTTTTGAATGTTAGAGACGCTTATCATAGATAGCTTTGTTGAGAGGTTAGGGTTTACAAAATTAACAATAACAACAAATGCTAATACATTATCTTGAGAGTGAATGGACAAATACATCATATACCATCTCAATAAAGAAAAATAAAAATCAAATAACAAATATTGAACACTAACCTAAATAAAACCGCAGAAAATCTAACTCGTCATGTATATTAGTATATATGGCCTCCAAACGATCTAGGGTTTTCCAACAATAAGCACTTTTAAATCTCTAATATATATATAAGTTAAGAAGCGATTAAGGGATTTACGGATTTAGGGATGTAGAGTTTCAATTAGGTTTAGCCGCAAACCAATTAGGTTTTCAATTAGGTTAAGCAAATAATTAGAGCTTTTCATTAAGGGTAGTTAGATAATATTTAATGAGATTGAATGAGAGAGCTCCATTCATCAAAATCACTTCGCAAATATAGATATAGATATAAAATTATATTTCATAATAACATTTATTTCTGTTTTTAGTATAAAATCTAGTATTTCTTTTAGTGGGGAAAAAAAATAGCAATAAAATTTGTAGAATAAAAAGGGAAAAATAGTTATCACAAGTCAACAGTATCAAAATTTAAATTGAACAAAACCCAAAAGTCTGAAACCCAAAAGCCTCCCTCGGGAATTCAACAAATCAAAGTCTCGTGAACTGCGATCTGGTTGTTGAAATCTTGGTGATTGGATGTATTTTGTATACAGCTTCGGACATAGACTCCAGTTTCCCAAATGTGTTTTTGGATTTTTGCGGTTTTGCCTCCTTCTCTATCTCAAACGAAGGTACAAGTACAACCAAGTTTTGTAATTCGTATGAGTCTATCATGTTGTTATCTCTTTTCTACTTTAGTTTTTTTGTGGCTCTTGTACTTTCTAATCCAACCTTTTCGGTTTGGAACAATTTCTCCTATATGGAGTGTAACCGCGTTTAAACCTATAAATGCAATCGTTGACCAAAAAAAAGAAGAATTAACTACGTGAAACTAAATTCTACGTAGTATTTAACTTTAGTTAACACGATGCATGCATAGATGCAAACATGCAAATAGAGAAGTGTGGAAGATGAAAGAAACAGAAACCTGCTTCGTGTTGTCACTTGTCAGTCCTGTCAGAAACTCACAAAAACTCGCACCACGAGCTCTATTAATTAAAGGATTCTATTAATATATAACGGTGTAAGAAAGATAACGTATCGGCCTATTAGCTCAGTTGGTTAGAGCGTCGTGCTAATAAACCTGTATAGGCCAAATTTTCCAAGCTTTTGGCATTTTTAACCAAACGCTTGGTCAAAGCGTTTAAAACGTCGTCGTACGTTCCTGCTTCTTGCTTTTCGTTTCTCCCTTTTTCCGAGAAATATTTTTTTTTTTTCAATTTTACGGATATCGTTATCTGCTTCTCACTAAACAAACACGAAGAAGCAGGAGAGCTCGAAACAAAAATGGAGGGAAGCATCTCGCCGCTTTGCCTACGTTCTTCCTCGAGTCTCTGTTACTTCTCCAGTAACGTCTCACCAGATTCTCACCGTTCTCTGGGATTTACATTGGTTGATTCGCTCCGGCCGACGAACTTGGTATCCCTGCGAACGGGAAACAGACGGTCGTCGTCACTACGGCTGTTTCTCTCTCCGACGAGAGGCGCTCTCCGTACGCCTACACTCTCCTCGGAGGAGGTAAAAGATGTCCCGATGCCGAAGATTGATAAGAGCGGTCGATTAAGCAGCCCTCGAGCCGCCCGCGAGCTCGCTCTGTATGCTTTTGTTTTCTCTCTTTGGTTCCTTCCATGCTCGTTTCTGAAATCGTATTCGCCTCCTTGATTTGAATGGAATTGGAAAATTTAGCTGGAAAATGCGAATTCGCTTTTACTAAAATTTGGAACAATTTGGTCATCTTTGCGGCTCCGTGGAACAAGAATAAAAGCTCATATCAGAGTTCCATGAGTTTGGGTTTAAGGTTTTACCCAAAACCCTGAACCCAGGAACCTTACTTCTATGTGTTTCGTACTCAATTCTGAAATCGAGGTTTCTTAAGTCTATAAATATTAAGCCGTTTGTTCTCTCTCTTTACTTGATTTTAGCTAAAAATGAACTACAATATGATTCTTTGCTATTAGTATGAATGATGAATCTGCTCTCTAATTTTCTGATTTCTGGTCAATGTTGCTGGATGATCATGACAGGGTAATACTTTATGCCGCATGCTTAGAAGGCTCAGACCCAATTCGTCTCTTTGAGAAGAGAATAAATGCAAGGAGAGGTATATTTCAACTTAACATGTTTTTTTATCTTTTTTTGTTTCCTGCTGCAACAATGTCATGAATGTAGTAATCTCTTTGTAGTTTGTGTGGTATTGTCTATACTACTTCCTGATTCAGAGTGCCCACTCTGTGGATATGTTGCTTGTTTCTTGTGGATATAAATGCTTGTGACATAACTTCAGTGGATAATGATGGGTTTGTGCAGAGCCTGGTTACGAGTTTGACAAGACTTCTTTGTTGGAATACAACCACATGAGCTTTGGAGGACCCCCAGTTAAAACAGAAACAAGTGAAGAGGAAGATGAGCTTGTGCGCCATGATGAAAACGAATCGAAAATCGGTAGGTTCCTTTCTGAAAATGAGACTCTTGTTTGGATTGGCTCATGGAAATTTCCCATCTTTTTACATGTAAATGACATTATTACTATTACCTTTTGTTTATCCTCCGTTTCTGCAGAAGCAGAAGTGCTTTCTGCTCCCCCAAAGCTGGTGTACAGCAAACTTGTTCTTCGGTAATCTATTAAATGTATCAATGAACAGTAATTTCTGTTTGCTCTGAAATAAATTCTGGATATCTTATACCCACTATGTGTTTTCCAAAAGGTTTGCAAAGAAACTCTTGGCTGCAGTGGTTGATAAATGGGATAGTCATGTCGTTATCATCGAGAAAATTTCCCCACCAGATTGGAAGGTATAAAAGTGAATTTAAACTCCGGTCAAGTACTACTGGATAGTTGAAAACTAAGGAACCACCAAACTCAAAGCTTCATTTCTGATCATTTTCTTCCACTGTCCCTTGTTGTGATTGCTTTCATTGTCACTAGCTGGTTGAACAGAGCTCAATGTTTGCCTTTGAAATAGCTTGAGCATCTAGAAGCAGCTTCTTATTTTGGCTGTGTGATTGTATACATATCTTTTCATCTCTTACTAACGATAAATACCTTATGGATGTTGCTGCTCCTATTCGCAGAGTGCACCAGCTGGAAGAATACTAGAGTTTTCAATTCTTCACTTAGCAATGTCTGAAGTGGCAGTCCTTGAAACGCGACACCCAATTGTCATAAACGAGGTATATCTCTCTCCCCCTGAGTTAGTTTTGCACTGCGATAACCTTGATCTTGCTATTAACTAACACTGTTACCAAAATGATGCGAGAAAGGCTGTTGATCTCGCAAAACGGTTCTGTGATGGATCAGCGCCACGGATAATCAACGGGTGCCTTAGGACATTTGTCAAGGATAGAGCAGCAACACCAACACCTCAAGCTTTAGAATTGAAGCAAGAAGTATCGGTTTAAGTTAGAACACACCCGCATCTTCGTTTGGAGGCAGGCAACCCTGCGGTTTTGGTCTTCGGAAATAGCTTGTAGGCAAAAGTGTTGATCCGATGATCTTATAGTTAGACCGAGACACTCTCAGGAGAGATTCTGTCCTCCTCACAGGCAGCTTCTGGTCCGAAGCTTTTGGTACCCGAGACTTATTCTATCTATCCATTGCAGGTCAACATGATTATTGCTAAGAACACAACATGCTTATGTCTGTATTATATATTGCTCTAAAATATATTTACGTAGTAGTGTTCACTGTTCAATTGTTCATGTTTCTGTCTTTGTATCCTCCTTCACTTTTGTCCCATATTTGTTAAAAAAAAGCTGTATAATCAGGTTTTCCGTATAAGTTTTTTTTTTTTTTTTTTGGGGGGTCAGGATAGATGTTTTGCTTGTGTTAGAAAGTTCCGGAAGTAAACCAATCACTAAAGTAAAACAATTCGTCTTGATAATTATACGAATTTAGTAGATATTAAGAGTAGAATAAACTAGTGGCCCACCAAGAAAAGATCCGACCCATGAGCCCTCATGTAATACGACAGCGTTTGGTCAAGCATGGAAGATTAGGGTTCCTTCTCGTAGTCAACATCTTCGTCGCCGTATATATTTAACTTCTCCTGTTCGGTTCTTAACAAACAACTTACATGGCGTGTTCATATCTCGCATTAATGCTTTATCTTGTAGTCTCTTCTATGGATTAACGGTTCTTAAATCTCTGTTTTTTCTCTTAGTCGTGGATTCGAATGTTCAGTGATAATATATAGATAATTTTGGTTTTTGAAATTTCGAAATCTTCTGGGGGTATGATGTTAAGGATGATGAAAGAAATCATTCGGATTCCCATTGATTTCCTACGGGAAAGATGTGATCATAAACCAGCTACTTTTGACTCATCATCATACCCCTCTTTTTTTTTATTTGTTTCTTCCTTCTCTGATTCTTATTATTTAGATCTTTCTTTTGCTTGAGGTCTTTATGAAATTTGAAACCTGTAGATATATTGATGGTGAGAGATGACGAAAGAAATCATTCGGATTCCCATTGATTTCCTTCGGGAAATATGTGATCATAAACCAGCTACTTCTGATTCATCATCATTTTTTTTTTGGTTTTTAAATGTTTCTTGATATATATTCGAGTGGCCAGTGATGCAAGAAAAATATTTGCTACTCTTGATGAAGAACATTCTTCAATTGATGATTGGTTAACCACCAAGATCTCTGAGGCCTAGTTTTTTTCTTACTCTTTACACTAAATTGAATTTCACTTTAATTACCTCTAATCTTCTTTAAACATACCATTTGTGATTTGTTTGATTTGGCCAGATCATTATATTAAGTGCCAGATCATCCAAATCTTTAAAGAATTTTTCTAAATAAAAAAAACTGCGTTTGATTCCTTGATGAACCGTGTACTGATCGAAACAGAAATAAATCTGGCATAAAGCATTTTTTTCGGAGAAAAACCGAATCTCTTATGCGAAACATAAACAATCTGGATGAACCAAATTAGATTCCAGTTTAATGTCGATTTCAGTAACTCAGACCAATCAATTCGGACCATAGAAGTAAACCGAACGAGAATGTTGTAGATTAAGTTCCCACGATAAAAACCCAACCAGAAGTAAACCGAACTAAAATGTTGCAAGGAAAAAAAAGTAACCCCAATAAGAATAATCTTATTTTTGGCAGAGCAAGAAGAACGTAAGAATCTACGACATCTCTGAGCTTTACTAGGGATAGAGAATGAGAAACAACACTTTTCTGATCTCATCACGTCTTATAGACTTTACTTTCCCTCCCTTTTGTCCAAATAGCCACAAGTCTTTTATTGATCTTATAGTCACCTTTCTGATTACTACAATCAATATTCAAGTTTTGGAACAATATGATATTCGTAAGAGCAAATCGGTAATACGTACCCCTTGAAAATAGTATAATACAGTACGTAATAACCTTTCCCTTCAATATAAAGATGCAAACGTTTTAGTCATCATAGTATCAAATCCTGCCTAGTAATAAATTAACCACTCGGTTAACATATTTTTCCAGCTTGTGTTAGTGTTGTTTGGCAAAATATGCAGAGGAACAACATCAGAAGCTGCAATAAGAGCTCCCCAACACAATCTGATTCATCAGTCCAACAGAAAAAAAAAACTAAACAGAGCCATAAGAAAAAGAGACCACGAAAACTAATTGCGTTATAACTATTCTTCAGTCGAGTAGAAGCTGAGACGAAGTAGAAGCTGTAGCTACAGATGCCAACTCCTTGAGCATCCGATACTTGTCTCTCACATGAGTAGATTCCGGAGAGAAAGTCGCTGTCTTCAAACAAGCACCATTCTTTAGGACATATATTGCCACCTCTCTGTCTCCTTGCCTCCCATTGTACCCAACCCACTCAAAAGCCTCAAGACTAAACAATAAACACCAGGGAACAGAACTCGGCGGCTTCCAACCAACTGGGGTTTCTTTACCAGAACGACCTTTCTTAGTTTTCTAAAAGACCAACGAGATAGTTATCAGTCAATATCAACAAATATTAGGAGACTAAACAGGATAAAAGCGAGATTAATTATAGAGACCACATACATCGGTGAGTATGAGAAATCGCAGTTTGGGGGAATCTGGGAGCATACAAGTAAAAAGATCCCACCAGCCTTCAGTAATTGTATACAAGTCCAGATGAACAAGCTGATTGAAGATCATACCAGAAGGATGCATAACCTGTTTTTTCCATATACAATTGAGAGGAATATATTAATAATATGCAAACACAAGATTCAATGTTATTCTAACCTGTTTGTTATTACCTCTGAGAGTGATAAAGAAAGCGAAAGGCGGTGGACAGAAGTGAGAGCTTTTAGAAACTCATGGGTAGCTCCACGAGCAATGCAAACACGTGCCTCGACCAGCTCAGGCATGTTGGCCATTTGACGAAAGCTGTAAAGTACAGAATCTGTAATGTTAAGGTACTTCAACGAAGGGACATCTATCAGAAAGCGACCGCATGTCCCAGAATTCATGTCCAACAAAGTTAATCTCTGCAAGGAAGGCACAACGACAGTGGAATCCATTGTTTCATCTCCTTCATATCGTTCCACAAACAATCCTTCGAGATTTGGACAACCGGATAGAAGGCGTGGTAGAGACGCGTTGTCTGCGTAATCAACAAGCCTGAGGCTCAGACTTTTGAGAGACGGGAGACAAACGTTAACAGGAACATCCAAAAGAAGGCAACTGACGAGTGTCAAGCTCTCAAGCGTTTCGGAGGTATATAGGCTACTCGGCAAACTAACACAACCTTCCTCGGAATAACGAATATCAATTTCCAGCTTACGCACACGGCGACTAACTGCAATATCGACCCATATTGCAATATCTATAAAGGCACAGTCAGAGCCAAGACTCAGATGCAAATATTCTACAACTGGTGCCTTGTTTGATAGGAAAGACCTGTAGACAAACTGCGAGAAGCTCTTGTAGTCACCAACGTGATTGCTATCATCGTATTCAAGATTCGGCACTGACATCCAAAGAGAACGCCATCTTTTGGACAAAAGACTTGTGGCCAAAACATCTTTTGTCGTGGCGAGTGACAATATTCGCAAGAGCAAATCATCCGAAAGTTGACTGATGATGTCCATGTGAAACACTTATCCCCTGAATTCTCAAACTTTCACCTAGCTAGTGTGGCCAAAGGACAATTGTCGCAGATAAGAGAACCTAAAGGGGGTGAGTCGATAAAATTACAATAAAACAAACATGTACAGTTATATTGATCACAAAAACTCACAGTTTGATTGTTTGGAGTGCTTCCTGGAATTTTTCTATATTGCAAGATGAGACCAATGATTCACGAGCTGGCTCGTTGACCAAGTCGTAGGTGGCCTATGATTTCTTTTATCCTATTTCTCCAGTCGCACAAACTCCGTTGTTTCACAGAAAACCCTAAATCCAAAACATGGTTAAGTTTTTCTCAGCAGTGGATAACGGAGGATCCAAGAAACCCTAGACTATCAGAGTTATCTTCGTATGAAGCAGCAAAACTAGGGATAAGCATTCGGTTATTCGGTTTAGTTGGCTTTGGGTTATTCGAATTTTTGGTTTTTCAAATTCTAGAAAATAGATTTCATTCGGGATCAAGTATATTTTGAAGAACAATTAAATCTTGAGGGAACAAGTGTACATTATTTTGAAAAAGTAAATCTAGAATATGGATCTTATAATGGACATCTATTATTATTCATATAAAAAAGAGAGAGAGAGAATAACAGCCAAAACAGATTCTTATAAAATCAGAAGTGTGGCAACATCACGATGAGGAGAAGATAGACACCATCTCTTTCAACGTGAGCCCAACATTACATGTCTTTCTCAACTGCTTGCAAAAAACCCACCGTTGCTCAAGAACACAACCAACGGACTTCTAACTCGATGGATCCCATCTGTCCAAATGATCTCCCCAAACTCATACCGACCAGAGGATATCTTGGTGGGCTTGAATGTAACATAATACGAGTGTTCTTGTTGGCACTTGGAGAACACCAAAATCCGCGGCCAGATCACAACTTCCACTCCCACTGGTCTAATGATGTCCACGAAATAAACCGTGTTTTTGTTTAACCCAACGTTGCTTACAGTACGTTTTATGGTCCTGGTGAATCTCAGGCTCGGTATGGTAATAGATGGATAGTTGAAATCAGCATTGGTTCTATACGAGTGAGACGGAAGGCATGTTGTGGAAGACGACTCTGAGTGGAGAAGCATGGACTTGATTTCCTGCTCCGTATAGCCAATGTTGCACAAGAAGAGCACGTAGTCTTCGGTTCTGATATTGTAAACCAGACCAGGGTCCATCGCTTTCAAAGGGTTTATATGCCCAGCACCTATATCAAACGGGTCAGTGGACTTCATCGAACCACCAGAGAGGATCAAACCATTGCTCGTGTCTCTTGTATCCGCTGGAGAACGGAAAGAAGATATAGATCAATATCGAATTTGGGCTTGTAAGTACAAAAATGTGAGAGTCTATACTATAAGTAGAACCTGTGGTCATGATAGCGCTTCTGATTGCAGCTGGTGACCAATCAGGGTGAGCCGACTGGAGAAGCGCCATGACTCCAGGCCTCCAGCCACATGAGGACATGACATTGACGTTCCCGACTGGAAGTTCCACTCAACGGATCGGTGGTCTCCTGGTAACACTGTCGGTGGAGTTTTAGGAGGCCAAGCTGCCAATATCCCAATGCCGGGAGCTGTAATATCTGGCTGCACACACCATAGATACACCAAAGACCAATATTCACAAAGCTGAGAAATCTGGGACTATCTCAAATACATCAACACAACGATAGACTCAAACATACAACTCATTGCATCAAACTGAATAAGCCAAAAGTGGGATGATTGTACCTTGAGAATATCAGGTGATAGTGAGCTAGGTCCTCTTGAAGAGAAATATGCAACGGAAGGTGCTGTAATCTCTCCGACAACCGTTTTGCTCGGTCCAATTTTCACCATTGGCACTCTTCAATATTTACCAAAATGGAATATAATGAGTTTGTTTTCTATAACCATATATCAGCTTAGTGCATGGAAACAATATGTAACCGGGTGTGGCTTACGTAGGCGAAAGAGCAAGATAGTTCCTGATCCTAGTCCCACGAAGAATATCAACGCGAACTGTTGGGATCATGTCTACTTCTTCGACGAGCTGTTTGGTGGGTGAGGCTGCAAATATTAGTGCTGATGCGTTCGCTCTTATGGCAGCAGCTTGTGCTTCTTCGATGAACTGAACCGGACCCAAAGTAGAGAAGCATAGAATTATCGTCTCATTGGCTAATTTCTTTAACCAGTTCTCCCATTTGCAAACCCTGCACATAGCAGCCCTTACTTGAATACACCAATTCTGCTAATAAGCTACGAATTGGCAAAGCAGTTAAGCATGTATAGAAAGTGGCGTGAACTGGAATTTCAAATACAATTTTAAAGGATTTTGTTGAGCAAATACCCTCCATCGAAATACGTTGTTGCAAGAGCTAATGAACCCGTGATCTCCTGAGAAATCAAGCTCTGACCCTGAAAGATTAAATCATTCAAACAAAGTTTTGTTCTTCGCAATGCTGAGGCTATTAAGAATCCATCTTTGGGATTTAATTTTGATACACAAAGGAAGGATCAGTTATTTACCGTGAGAGTGAAACTGCCGTCGATAACAATTCTGGTGGGGAAACTCCGGTCCACTGTAGAAGCTGCGACAGAAACTGCCCAAGGAGCGACGTTCTGAACAACGCCCGGATCAGGCCCGTCATTTCCACTTGAGAAGACCACGCTGATTCCTCTCTCCGCCGCGTGAAAAGCCCCGATGTCTGCGCTCGACTCGAAAAACGGAGATAAAGGCGGCGATGAGCCGAAAGACGCCGAGATCACGTGAACGCCGTCGCGGAGTGCGTCGTCGAAAGCCGCCAAGATATCGGCCTCAGTGCAAAACCCTTCCAGATCCTTCCCCCAGCACGTCTTGAACACTGCTAGCCTCGCCGATGGAGCTCCGCCGCGGGCGGTACCGCAGCCAATACCAGAGAAGCCGGAGACGTTGGTGACAACGGATCCGACGGCGGTGGATGCTGTGTGTGTGCCGTGACCGAGGTAATCGCGCGGCGATCGGTATTCCGGATCTCGCGTACGGTCGATCATCCCGTACGTCTCCTCGAATCCTTTGAGGTAAAATCGAGCGCCGATGAGTTTGCGGTTGCAATGCACGGATGGGTCAAACTCTTCCCCTCCGATGCATTTTCCGTTCCACGATGAAGGTATGGGTTTTGCCTCTAGCGGTTCCCTGAAACTCTCCGATTCCGGCCAAACCCCTAATTATAAATAACATTAATTTCAACGATATGCTAACACTGAGAGCTCCAAAAGAAAGAAGAGTCCGAGTTAAACAAGAGACCAGTATCAAAGATGCCGACGATGACGTCGGAACCATAAGCGAGCTGCGGCGGAGGAGTATGACCGGCATTGAGGACGGTGAGACCTAAGAAATCCCAACTCCTTGTTGTGTGCAATTTCAAGCTTTTGCTCTTGAAAACCGTTATGACCTGGTCCAATTCTATAATAATTTCCCGGGTAAACAAACCGGTCTCTGTTCCGATTCTTTTTTTTTTAAAATAAAAAATCGATTTCCAAACCAGTATTCATGATAGCAAATTAGCAATTACATAAAATCTATATAAATTAATATTCGATAAATTAATAATCACTATAAATTAATAAATTGTGTCGCTTCCGAGTCGGGCCAGTATAAAAATTAACGAAATTAGATAAGATAATAAGATAATAACCTTTTTGAAACTCCTATGTAAATATAAGGTCCCATTAATATCATAAATTAATAATATATATATTTCTTCTATTTTACAATAAATAATGTGTTAAATAAAAAATATGTTTCAAATTATATTATGTTTTTAACTTTCAATTAAAAAAAATAATTAATTTTAGTGTTTTTAACCATTTTTATTTGATAAATTATTTTATCATTGGTTAAATTGTGTTTTATAGTACTTTTAAAACAATGATTATGAATTTATTGTTAAAAATATATTTTGAGGCTATTGAAGGATATTTTTTATAAATTAATAACTCTATAAATTAATAATATATCATAGTCGCAACATTATTAATTTATATATGTTTTACTGTAAGTTAGAGTAACTGAGCGAAATGGAACTGGGTCGATTGGATTACATGTTAGTGGTTCCCTTAAAACGATCTTCGGTCAATAATAACCAACAAACCGAATTCTGTAATGAACGAAATAATTTTGCCGCCATAATATAAAGATGGAACTGTTACTTGCTAAAGAAGCAGCTTGTGTTGAGTTGAGTTTTGCAGAGAAGCCTGAGAAGCCATAGCTGTAGCTGTACAGCATAGACCGTTCTGCATCTTCTTTGCTATAACAAGATATCCAAAATTTGCGGCCGAGGAACGATATCATTATCAAAGAGGGGAAAAAGAGTACATAGAAATATGAGTTTTAAAGGAGGTGAAAAGATAATAGGAACCTTGTGAAGATTTTGGAAAGAAGCTGAAGGTGGTGGCTTGAAGCTAAAGCAGCGTTTCGTAGCTGGTTGGCGCCTAAATATACAACGTAAACCTGCAAATTAATCACGAAGAAGACACCTGTGAACAGATTGTCTTCATTCTTCATGGGCTTGAGGCCCAATCGGTTTCAGCTGCAGGATCAGTTGGGCCAGTTGTCGTCAGACCCATATCCAAAAGTTGTTGTCGTCGTCACCTACAAAACAGATGATGAAAAATTCAGTAAGGAGAAAAAAAAAAGTGTGAGAGCGAAGCAGAGAGAAGTTGAGAGAGAAAGAGAGGAAGAAGAGAGAAAACTCACGTCGATCATTTTCTTCTTCAGGTGTTGATTCCTTCTTGTTTATCTCCTTCTAGCTTTGTTCTTGTGTTGAGATCCGATCGGTGTAATCGGATTATTGTCCGCCATTGTTGGAACTCGTTAAAGCTTCTGTGATAGTGAGATTGAGGGATACATCTCCCTCCCCAGAGACGTAGCCGAAGGGGTGAACTCTGGGTGAACAAAAACCGTTGTGTCTTGCGTTGCTATTTCTTTAATTCTGCAAAACGATTAAGCAAATCAAAATCAATCTCAATCGATAAATAATCACCAACAAGTGGTATCAGAGCGCTCAGGTTGTGAGAGCGCGTGCAAGCTTGATCGGAGTTAAAGAGGTAGCAGATCTTACCGGTGTGTGCTGTGGTAAAGATCGGAGCAAAGGTTTTCGAAGATCCGGTGATTCTCTGGTATTTTCTTTGGTGTTCCTGGTTTGCTGGTTTCCGCTGCGTATCTCTGCAGATCCGTTTTGGTTGAAGCTGTTTTCAGTAAAGAGAGATCCAGAGTCTGTTCTACCTGCAAAGAAAGTCAGTAAGAAAGATCAGTCATGGAGCCTACTCAGGGAAGATTTGAGATGGACAAGTTTGACGGGAAAGTAGATTTTGGCATGTGGAAATACAAATTCCTTGGTCAGCTTGATATCCAAGGCCTTCTTGATGTTGTGTCAGATGATTACTCAGTTATGACACATACTGGAAAAGCAGAAGACGGTACATCAGCAGTGATAGTTGATAAGAAGAAAATGGAAAGGGATCGAAGAGTACGAAGCTTACTTGGAACTTGTCTCACGGATTTGATCTTGAGGAAGATCATGCATGAGCCTACGGCCTTGGGTCAGTGGAAGGCTCTCGAGGGACATTACCAGAAGAAATCTCTTCCAAACAGGATTTATATGAAGAAACAATTCTCATGTTACAAAATGGAAGAAGGAAAGTCAATAGAAGAGAATGTTGACATGTTCTTAAAATTTGTTGCAGATTTGGCGAGTCTAAAAGTGACTATATCTGATGAAGATCAAGCCATACAACTTCTTTCTGGATTATCACCGGCTTATGATCAGTTAGTTCATACTCTTCAGTATGGAGCAGGGAAGGAAACACTTACCGTAAATGAGGTTGTGACTTCAGCCTACTCAAAAGAAGCTGAGTTGAGATCTAAAGGCCTTCTCGCAAAGGGAAAGTCATCCTCAGAAGGTCTGTATGTTGAAGAATCCTGCGGAAGATCTGAAAAGAAGTATGACAGTAACAAAGGAAAAGGTTATAAGAAAGAAGGAAGATCAAAGAGCCGTGGTAAAAGAGGTAAATCAAAGAACCGATATGATAAGGACAAGAAGAATACCTGTTTCAACTGTGGCAAAGAGGGTCATTGGAAGCGTGAATGTCCCAACAAAGGGAATAAACAGAATGGAGATCCTACGGCCAATGTTGCTTCAGAAATTCAGCAACCTTTTGTACTTACAGCAAGTGTTCAAGACTCGAAGAGCGAGTGGGTTATGGATTCAGGTTGCACGTTCCATATTACTCCAAACAAAGAACTGCTGTTTGACTTTCAGGAGGTTGATGGAGGTAAAGTGTTGATGGCAAACAACACTCACAGCGAGGTTAGAGTGATAGGCAAGATAAGAATCACAAACTCAGAAGGAAATGTGGTTATTCTAACAAATGTTAGATACATGCCTAAGATGAGCAGAAACCTCATATCATACGGTATGCTTGAAAAAGCAGGATGCAAGTATGAGGGTGGAGACTTCACTATCACGTTCTATAAAGATGGTCAGAAGGTGATTTCTGGGAAATACAACGAAGGTCTGTACTATCTAGAAGGAGAAGTGAGTAAAGGTGAAGCTAACCTCAGTGAGACTCCGAACAAGAAGACAAGTCTGTGGCACTCACGACTTGGTCATATGGGTTCAAAGAACATGGAAATTTTGGTCAAAAATGACTATCTGCCAAAAGAAGAAGTTGGCAAATTGGAATTCTGTGAAAGTTGTGTTCTCGGGAAATCACACAAACAAAGTTTTCCCACGGCAAAACACACTTCCAAGGGGATTCTTGAATATGTACACTCAGACCTATGGGGTTCTCCGTCTACACCTGAGAGCCTAGGAGGTTGCAAGTATTTCGTAAGCTTCATAGATGACTACTCAAAGAAAGTCTGGGTCTATTTCCTAAGAACAAAGGATGAAGCATTTATGAAATTCAAGGAGTGGAAATAATCAGTGGAAGAGCACACAGAGAAGAAGATCAAGTGCCTAAGGACTGACAATGGGCTTGAATTCTGTAATACTCAGTTTGACAATCTGTGCAAGTCATCAGGAATTAAAAGACATAGGACTTGCACCTATACGCCTCAACAGAATGGGGTATCTGAACGGATGAACAGCACTATTATGGACAAGGTGAGAAGTATGTTGGCAGAAACTGGTTTGAGTCAAGATTTTTGGGCTGAAGCAACCTCTACTGCAGTATATCTGATCAACAGAACACCAAACTCATCGATCGGGTTTAAGCTACCAGAAGAAATGTGGTCAGGGCACAAGCCAGACTTATCACATTTGAGGAGATTTGGGTGTTCGGCTTATGTGCACACGGTTCAAGAAAAGACAAGCCCAAGAGCAGTGAAAGGGGTTTTCTTAGGATATCCTTTTGGTGTTAAAGGTTATCGGGTTTGGATTCCAGAAGATGGAAAGTGCACAACTAGCAGAAATGTGGTTTTTTTAGAAGATGAGATATACAGAGATACAGTGGGAAGTAAAGACAGAGAGAAATCAGATGATACGTCTCAGCCTAAGAAAAGGAAAGTTACTTTCAGTAAAGACTTGATTCGAGGACCTGTGTCATCAAGTTATGAACATGGTGAAACTTCATCTTCAGGTGGAGAATCTGGTATTCATGGTATTTCAGTTGGGTCTACAGGTTCAGTTGCTGGTTCAGTAGGGTCAGATGGTACAGAAAACACAGATTCAGAAAGCTCAGAAAGTTCAGAGGATTCATATGAAGAGTTTGAATCAGAGGGTTTGACATTCAACGAGGAAGTTTCAGAAGGTCAGAATCAGGCTAATGACTACATGCTTGTCAGGGACAGGCAAAGAAGGGAAAATGTGAAACTACCCTCACGGTATGCTGATCCAAATTTTGTAGCATATGCATTGTCAGTTGCAGAAGATTTGGAAACAGAAGAACCTAAAAGCTGGGAAGAAGCTAAGAGAAGCAAGAAGTGGAGGCACTGGAACAATGCAGCCACTGAAGAAATGGATTCATTGGCTAGAAATCACACTTGGAATCTAATAGACAAGCCATATAAAGCTAAACTGGTGGGGTGTAAATGGATTTTCAAGTTGAAGTCAGGAATTCCAGGAGTTGAAAAACAGAGGTACAAGGCGAGACTTTTAGCCAAAGTCTTTTCTCAGAGAGAAGGTTTGGATTACAACGAGATATTCTCACCTGTTGTAAAACACGTATCCATTCGGATAATGCTATCTTTGGTGGTGAACAAGGACTATGAGCTGGAACAGCTGGATGTCAAAACAGCTTTTCTCCATGGAAGCTTGGATGAAAGGATTCTGATGAATCAACCAGAGGGGTTTATCAAGAAAGGGGATGAAGATAAGGTCTGCTTATTGAAGAAGTCTCTATACGGGTTAAAACAGTCTCTAATGCAGTGGAATCTACGTTTTGACAGTTTCATGAAAGAAGAAGGATTCCTAAGGAGCAGCTTTGACTCGTGTGTCTACTTGAGGAAACCAAACACAGATCAAGCCATTTATCTGCTTCTTTATGTTGATGACATGTTAATTGCTTCAGGGGATATGTCAGAAATCAGGAAGGTGAAAGGAAGTTTGAGCAGGGAATTTGAAATGAAAGATCTGGGGAAAGCGTCTCGAATTTTGGGTATGGATATCATCAGGGACAGAGAGAAAGGCATATTGATTTTGTCTCAAGCAAACTACATCGAGAAGATTCTCAAAAGTTTTGGAATGTTTGAGTCAAAACCAACTACTACTCCCTTGGCATCTCATTTCAAATTGAAGAGTTTAACCAAGGAAGAGTTAAAGACAGAAGCTGAGCATATGGAAAGGATTCCTTATGCTAGCGCAGTAGGAAGCTTAATGTATTCTATGATTGGCTCAAGACCATACTTGGCTTATGCAGTTGGAGTGATCAGCAGGTTCATGTCTAAACCGGGAAGAGATCACTGGGCAGCAGTAAAATGGGTTTTGAGGTATCTAAAGGGGGCTTCAACGGTAAATCTGACATTCAAGAAGGACTCAGGGTTCAGTGTTGAAGGGTTCTGCGATTCAGATTACGCTACAGACTTAGACAGAAGACGATCAATAACAGGACATGTTTTCAAGGTTTGGGGAAACACAGTTAGTTGGAGGTCTAATCTACAGTCAGTGGTGGCTCTATCAACAACTGAAGCAGAGTTCATGGCTCTTTCTTCAGCCGTGAAAGAAGCCATCTGGTTAAAGGGAATCTGTGATGAATTGGGTTTTACTGCAGGCAGTGTAAAAATTCACTGTGATTCACAGAGTGCTTTGGCGCTTGCAAAGAACACTGTGTTTCACGAGAGGACAAAACACATAGCTACTAAATATCATCACATTCGAGACATAGTGGCACAAGGTGATGTGGTTCTTCACAAGATTCACACAAGCAGAAATCCGGCAGATTTTCTAACTAAAGCCTTACCTGGGCCTAAGTTTGAGCTGAAGGTGGTGGCTTGAAGCTAAAGCAGCGTTTCGTAGCTGGTTGGCGCCTAAATATACAACGTAAACCTGCAAATTAATCACGAAGAAGACACCTGTGAACAGATTGTCTTCATTCTTCATGGGCTTGAGGCCCAATCGGTTTCAGCTGCAGGATCAGTTGGGCCAGTTGTCGTCAGACCCATATCCAAAAGTTGTTGTCGTCGTCACCTACAAANTGATAGCAAATTAGCAATTACATAAAATCTATATAAATTAATATTCGATAAATTAATAATCACTATAAATTAATAAATTGTGTCGCTTCCGAGTCGGGCCAGTATAAAAATTAACGAAATTAGATAAGATAATAAGATAATAACCTTTTTGAAACTCCTATGTAAATATAAGGTCCCATTAATATCATAAATTAATAATATATATATTTCTTCTATTTTACAATAAATAATGTGTTAAATAAAAAATATGTTTCAAATTATATTATGTTTTTAACTTTCAATTAAAAAAAATAATTAATTTTAGTGTTTTTAACCATTTTTATTTGATAAATTATTTTATCATTGGTTAAATTGTGTTTTATAGTACTTTTAAAACAATGATTATGAATTTATTGTTAAAAATATATTTTGAGGCTATTGAAGGATATTTTTTATAAATTAATAACTCTATAAATTAATAATATATCATAGTCGCAACATTATTAATTTATATATGTTTTACTGTAAGTTAGAGTAACTGAGCGAAATGGAACTGGGTCGATTGGATTACATGTTAGTGGTTCCCTTAAAACGATCTTCGGTCAATAATAACCAACAAACCGAATTCTGTAATGAACGAAATAATTTTGCCGCCATAATATAAAGATGGAACTGTTACTTGCTAAAGAAGCAGCTTGTGTTGAGTTGAGTTTTGCAGAGAAGCCTGAGAAGCCATAGCTGTAGCTGTACAGCATAGACCGTTCTGCATCTTCTTTGCTATAACAAGATATCCAAAATTTGCGGCCGAGGAACGATATCATTATCAAAGAGGGGAAAAAGAGTACATAGAAATATGAGTTTTAAAGGAGGTGAAAAGATAATAGGAACCTTGTGAAGATTTTGGAAAGAAGCTGAAGGTGGTGGCTTGAAGCTAAAGCAGCGTTTCGTAGCTGGTTGGCGCCTAAATATACAACGTAAACCTGCAAATTAATCACGAAGAAGACACCTGTGAACAGATTGTCTTCATTCTTCATGGGCTTGAGGCCCAATCGGTTTCAGCTGCAGGATCAGTTGGGCCAGTTGTCGTCAGACCCATATCCAAAAGTTGTTGTCGTCGTCACCTACAAAACAGATGATGAAAAATTCAGTAAGGAGAAAAAAAAAAGTGTGAGAGCGAAGCAGAGAGAAGTTGAGAGAGAAAGAGAGGAAGAAGAGAGAAAACTCACGTCGATCGTTTTGTTCTTCAGGTGTTGATTCCTTCTTGTTTATCTCCTTCTAGCTTTGTTCTTGTGTTGAGATCCGATCGGTGTAATCGGATTGTTGTCCGCCATTGTTGGAACTCGTTAAAGCTTCTGTGATAGTGAGATTGAGGGATACATCTCCCTCCCCAGAGACGTAGCCGAAGGGGTGAACTCTGGGTGAACAAAAACCTTTGTGTCTTGCGTTGCTATTTCTTTAATTCTGCAAAACGATTAAGCAAATCAAAATCAATTTCAATCGATAAAAATCACCAACAAGTGGTATCAGAGCGCTCAGGTTGTGAGAGCGCGTGCAAGCTTGATCGGAGTTAAAGAGGTAGCGGATCTTACCGGTGTGTGATGTGGTAAAGATCGGAGCAAAGGTTTTCGAAGATCTGGTGATTCTTTGGTATTTTCTTTGGTGTTCCTGGTTTGCTGGTTTCCGCTGCGTATCTTTGCAGATCCGTTTTGGTTGAAGCTGTTTTCAGTAAAGAGAGATCCAGAGTCTGTTATACCTGCAAAGAAAGTCAGTAAGAAAGATCAGTCATGGAGCCTACTCAGGGAAGATTTGAGATGGACAAGTTTGACGGGAAAGGAGATTTTGGTATGTGGAAATACAAATTCCTTGGTCAGCTTGATATCCAAGGCCTTCTTGATGTTGTGTCAGATGATTACTCAGTTATGACACATACTGGAAAAGCAGAAGACGGTACATCAGCAGTGATAGTTGATAAGAAGAAAATGGAAAGGGATCGAAGAGTACGAAGCTTACTTGGAACTTGTCTCACGGATTTGATCTTGAGGAAGATCATGCATGAGCCTACGGCCTTGGGTCAGTGGAAGGCTCTCGAGGGACATTACCAGAAGAAATCTCTTCCAAACAGGATTTATATGAAGAAACAATTCTCATGTTACAAAATGGAAGAAGGAAAGTCAATAGAAGAGAATGTTGACATGTTCTTAAAATTTGTTGCAGATTTGGCGAGTCTAAAAGTGACTATATCTGATGAAGATCAAGCCATACAACTTCTTTCTGGATTACCACCGGCTTATGATCAGTTAGTTCATACTCTTCAGTATGGAGCAGGGAAGGAAACACTTACCGTAAATGAGGTTGTGACTTCAGCCTACTCAAAAGAAGCTGAGTTGAGATCAAAAGGCCTTCTCGCAAAGGGAAAGTCATCCTCAGAAGGTCTGTATGTTGAAGAATCCCGCGGAAGATCTGAAAAGAAGTATGAAAGTAATAAAGGCAAAAGCTATAAGAAAGAAGGAAGATCAAAGAGCCGTGGTAAAAGAGGTAAATCAAAGAACCGGTATGATAAGGACAAGAAGAATACCTGTTTCAACTGTGGCAAAGAGGGTCATTGGAAGCGTGAATGTCCCAACAAAGGGAACAAGCACAATGGAGATCCTACGGCTAACGTTGCTTCAGAGGTTCAGCAACCTTTTGTACTTACAGCAAGTGTCCAAGACTCAAAGAGTGAGTGGGTTATGGATTCAGGATGCACGTTCCATATTACTCCAAACAAGGAGCTGCTGTTTGATTTTCAGGAGGTTGATGGAGGTAAAGTGTTGATGGCAAACAACACTCACAGCGAGGTTAAAGGAATAGGCAAGATAAGAATCACAAACTCAGAAGGAAAGGTTGTTATTCTGACAAATGTTAGATACATGCCTAAGATGAGCAGAAACCTCATATCATACGGTATGCTTGAAAAAGCAGGATGCAAGTATGAGGGTGGAGACTTCACTATCACGTTCTATAAAGATGGTCAGAAGGTGATTTCTGGGAAATACAACGAAGGTCTGTACTATCTAGAAGGAGAAGTGAGTAAAGGTGAAGCTAACCTCAGTGAGACTCCGAACAAGAAGACAAGTCTGTGGCACTCACGACTTGGTCATATGGGTTCAAAGAACATGGAAATTTTGGTCAAAAACGACTATCTGCCAAAAGAAGAAGTTGGCAAATTGGAATTCTGTGAAAGTTGTGTTCTCGGAAAATCACACAAACAAAGTTTTCCCACGGCGAAACACACTTCCAAGGGGATTCTTGAATATGTACACTCAGACCTATGGGGTTCTCCGTCTACACCTGAGGGCCTAGGAGTTGCAAGTATTTCGTAAGCTTCATAGATGACTACTCAAAGAAAGTCTGGGTCTATTTCCTAAGAACAAAGGATGAAGCATTTATGAAATTCAAGGAGTGGAAATAATCAGTGGAAGAGCACACAGAGAAGAAGATCAAGTGCCTAAGGACTGACAATGGGCTTGAATTCTGTAATACTCAGTTTGACAATCTGTGCAAGTCATCAGGAATTAAAAGACATAGGACTTGCACCTATACGCCTCAACAGAATGGGGTATCTGAACGGATGAACATCACTATTATGGACAAGGTGAGAAGTATGTTGGCAGAAACTGGTTTGAGTCAAGTTTTTTGGGCTGAAGCAACCTCTACTGCAGTATATCTGATCAACAGAACACCAAACTCATCGATCGGGTTTAAGCTACCAGAAGAAATGTGGTCAGGGCACAAGCCAGACTTATCACATTTGAGGAGATTTGGGTGTTCGGCTTATGTGCACACGGTTCAAGAAAAGACAAGCCCAAGAGCAGTGAAAGGGGTTTTCTTAGGATATCCTTTTGGTGTTAAAGGTTATCGGGTTTGGATTCCAGAAGATGGAAAGTGCACAACTAGCAGAAATGTGGTTTTTTTAGAAGATGAGATATACAGAGATACAGTGGGAAGTAAAGACAGAGAGAAATCAGATGATACGTCTCAGCCTAAGAAAAGGAAAGTTACTTTCAGTAAAGACTTGATTCGAGGACCTGTGTCATCAAGTTATGAACATGGTGAAACTTCATCTTCAGGTGGAGAATCTGGTATGCATGGTATTTCAGTTGGGTCTACAGGTTCAGTTGCTGGTTCAGTAGGGTCAGATGGTACAGAAAACACAGATTCAGAAAGCTCAGAAAGTTCAGAGGATTCAGATGAAGAGTTTGAATCAGAGGGTTTGACATTCAACGAGGAAGTTTCAGAAGGTCAGAATCAGGCTAATGACTACATGCTTGTCAGGGACAGGCAAAGAAGGGAAAATGTGAAACTACCCTCACGGTATGCTGATCCAAATTTTGTAGCATATGCATTGTCAGTTGCAGAAGATTTGGAAACAGAAGAACCTAAAAGCTGGGAAGAAGCTAAGAGAAGCAAGAAGTGGAGGCACTGGAACAATGCAGCCACAGAAGAAATGGATTCATTGGCTAGAAATCACACTTGGAATCTAATAGACAAGCCAGATAAAGCTAAACTGGTGGGGTGTAAATGGATTTTCAAGTTGAAGGCAGGAATTCCAGGAGTTGAAAAACAGAGGTACAAGGCGAGACTTTTAGCCAAAGGCTTTTCTCAGAGAGAAGGTGTGGATTACAACGAGATATTCTCACCTGTTGTAAAACACGTATCCATTCGGATAATGCTATCTTTGGTGGTGAACAAGGACTATGAGCTGGAACAGCTGGATGTCAAAACAGCTTTTCTCCATGGAAGCTTGGATGAAAGGATTCTGATGAATCAACCAGAGGGGTTTATCAAGAAAGGGGATGAAGATAAGGTCTGCTTATTGAAGAAGTCTCTATACGGGTTAAAACAGTCTCTAAGGCAGTGGAATCTACGGTTTGACAGTTTCATGAAAGAAGAAGGATTCCTAAGGAGCAGCTTTGACTCGTGTGTCTACTTGAGGAAACCAAACACAGATCAAGCCATTTATCTGCTACTATATGTCGATGACATGTTAATTGCTTCAGGGGATATGTCAGAAATCAAGAAGGTGAAAGGAAGTTTGAGCAGGGAATTTGAAATGAAAGATCTGGGGAAAGCGTCTCGAATTCTGGGTATGGATATCATCAGGGACAGAGAGAAAGGCATATTGATTTTGTCTCAAGCAAACTACATCGAGAAGATTCTCAAAAGTTTTGGAATGTTTGAGTCAAAACCAACTACTACTCCCTTGGCATCTCATTTCAAATTGAAGAGTTTAACCAAGGAAGAGTTAAAGACAGAAGCTGAGCATATGGAAAGGATTCCTTATGCTAGCGCAGTAGGAAGCTTAATGTAAGCTATGATTGGCTCAAGACCAGACTTGGCTTATGCAGTTGGAGTGATCAGCAGGTTCATGTCTAAACCGGGAAGAGATCACTGGGCAGCAGTAAAATGGGTTTTGAGGTATCTAAAGGGGGCTTCAACGGTAAATCTGACATTCAAGAAGGACTCAGGGTTCAGTGTTGAAGGGTTCTGCGATTCAGATTACGCTACAGACTTAGACAGAAGACGATCAATAACAGGACATGTTTTCAAGGTTTGGGGAAACACAGTTAGTTGGAGGTCTAATCTACAGTCAGTGGTGGCTCTATCAACAACTGAAGCAGAGTTCATGGCTCTTTCTTCAGCCGTGAAAGAAGCCATCTGGTTAAAGGGAATCTGTGATGAATTGGGTTTTACTGCAGGCAGTGTAAAAATTCACTGTGATTCACAGAGTGCTTTGGCGCTTGCAAAGAACACTGTGTTTCACGAGAGGACAAAACACATAGCTACTAAATATCATCACATTCGAGACATAGTGGCACAAGGTGATGTGGTTCTTCACAAGATTCACACAAGCAGAAATCCGGCAGATTTTCTAACTAAAGCCTTACCTGGGCCTAAGTTTGAGCTGAAGGTGGTGGCTTGAAGCTAAAGCAGCGTTTCGTAGCTGGTTGGCGCCTAAATATACAACGTAAACCTGCAAATTAATCACGAAGAAGACACCTGTGAACAGATTGTCTTCATTCTTCATGGGCTTGAGGCCCAATCGGTTTCAGCTGCAGGATCAGTTGGGCCAGTTGTCGTCAGACCCATATCCAAAAGTTGTTGTCGTCGTCACCTACAAAACAGATGATGAAAAATTCAGTAAGGAGAAAAAAAAAAGTGTGAGAGCGAAGCAGAGAGAAGTTGAGAGAGAAAGAGAGGAAGAAGAGAGAAAACTCACGTCGATCGTTTTGTTCTTCAGGTGTTGATTCCTTCTTGTTTATCTCCTTCTAGCTTTGTTCTTGTGTTGAGATCCGATCGGTGTAATCGGATTGTTGTCCGCCATTGTTGGAACTCGTTAAAGCTTCTGTGATAGTGAGATTGAGGGATACATCTCCCTCCCCAGAGACGTAGCCGAAGGGGTGAACTCTGGGTGAACAAAAACCTTTGTGTCTTGCGTTGCTATTTCTTTAATTCTGCAAAACGATTAAGCAAATCAAAATCAATCTCAATCGATAAATAATCACCAACAACACCCAAACCAATCAAGATTAAGTCTACAAATGAAAGGGTTGCACTGGTTCAGGGTTTAGTGATTTTACACTAGAAGTTTTTGCTCGAACTGATGAGTGAAGTAGTAATGTAAGAGCAAGAGAGATGCCACCAAGAAATCGGGCAATCTTGGTTCTCATTGATATTATATGGCCTGAAACCCTGAGTGTCCGAAATAAATTTAGCTTCACACATTGCTACAAATCACTCACACTCAATTTTATATATTGAGTAAATGTATAATCTTATCATTGTGACACAGTCAAGAAGGCATAGGCTCACGAGTCACATCATTCTCACTTTTAAGTCTACATTCGTTAATAGATTGTTTAATCCCTCTAAGAGTAGGCATGTTTTGTTGGATAGCTTCTCTTTTGTCATTAAAGCTATACAACAGATTGTTAGAGGGATCAATTAGAGCTAAGAGCTATAAGTAAGATTAAGAGTGTTCCTTTGTAGAGTTTTAATTAGCACAAAGAGACAGCAGCTTGCGAGTTCCATCATTCTCACTTCTATCAGAAGTTAACTAGGAACTAAGGTTCCATCAAACTAACTACGTACAGAATCAATGCCGTTGGATTTCATCATCTCTACGATTGATTAATACGATGCCGTTTAGGATTTAACAGTGTAGCAATCGTATGCTTCGATCTCATGATAAGTTCCCAACTCGGCAAATCTCGGACCCGCCTTATCTAAACCAAATTAAACCGAAAGCCCAAAGTTGAATTAAAGGAAGATATAATGGACTTTAATTAGTTGCTGAATACTATATGAAAAAATTAACCGGATTAGGCACTAACAGATGCCTTATGATGAGTAATGATGATGATGAAACATTGAAGTCAACGTGGCAAAATCACGAAGGGTGAAGATCTGGGGAAAAATCCCCGACCATTGTGTGTAGACAAGACACAGACAAATCCGACGGAAATCACGGAATCATCATCCCTTCAAGAAAAAAAAAGAAAAAAAAACAATCAGGAACGTTTTGCAAATTAATAATTCTGTTCCGACATATGGTGTTCAACGGCGGGACAGTTATGTCGGTAGCCCATTTGTCGGCGGAGATATGGCAGCGATTACGGCGGATCCCACCGTCGGATCGCATAAGCAGCAGCGAGATGCTTGAGCTCGCCTGCTTCTTCCCGCTCCAGGAATTGGGTCGATTCGCTTTATGGATCTTGACTGTTCTCTGTCTTCCTCCGCCAGGTTTGCTCTTTCCCGAAGCTGACGAAGAAGACGATCGTGTTGATCACGCTTCTGCTTATGGCTCAGCTTCAGCTTCCATCGCTACATATCAGAATCACTTTCATCTGCATTTTGAGTGATCAATATTAAACTCGATTCTTTGTAAAGTTCTCCTTTTGTTTTTCCTTCCCAGTCACTCTGTTTTCTCTCTCTCTTTTTTTTTTCTTTTCTTTTTTTAATGTCTGCAGTCTTCTCTAGTTCTTGCGATTTGGCGAAAATCGGATCTTGTTTCCTTATCTTAGTTGAAGAATCAGGATCCTGGTTACAGTTTGAATCCCTGTGAATATCATTTTCAGAATACTGTATGTCTAGATTTTGGGTCATTCAAGTGCAATCCTTGATGATTCGACCATCAATTTGAGCTTAACCTGCACTTAAACCACACCGTTGACTCGGTTTGATCTCGGAATGTTGAGACTAGTGGAGGTGATTTTGATTTCCTTTTAATTCGTTTATATATTCTGGGGGAAAACAAAATGAGCAGTGACCAAGAGGTCTTTGAGTAGCAGGTTCGGTTTTGTCTGATGATCAATTTCCGTCGAGCTTTCTTCTTGTTTTTGTCACATTGATACTCTTCTGGGTCTCTCGCAGATCATCACAGTTTGTCTTCAACCGTACCAGTCGAAATGGTCGAGTACACTTGTTCGGTTGGATCTTTGATGAAGGAAAGGTGGATGAACAATATCAAATCTCTTAGATTTCTTTAGTATATCTTCAATTTTCATTTGATCGCAAGTCTCAATCTTTCTGGCTCTGTATCTGATGTGTGTGATTGGCACTTTATAAGAGCAAGAGCTAAGAATGGTGTTTGTTCGAAGCCAACTTTCTTAGGTCTCTAGGTTTTGTGAGTTTCTTGATTTCTTGGGTTCCAAGAAAGAAGCTTGTTTATACTTTTTAGGTTTGAAAGAGTGTGTCACGACTCTACTTCTTTCCTTATATCTTTGACAAAATGTTAAAACAGTTTTGTCAATTTACAAAGAACAACAGTCATAAAAAATACAGTACTTTATTATTTTTATTGTTATATAATAAAATGAAAACTCACAATTATAATTTTTTCTTTCATTGAGTATTGAGCAATAATAAGTGGGGGTGAAATGGAAATGGAAATGGACTGAACCAAGTATATAATAACTAAGAGCACATGGAGCCATCAATTCCATATGACTTCACCTATAAAGAAACAGCCAAACAGCTCATTGATCATTGCTTCTCTCGTTTTCTATTCATTTCACGACTGTCACAGAAAAAAACAACTGTTTCCTATATCTTTTACTCTTTATTAGAGAAAACGTTCCTATTATGAACTGTATCAATTGAAAATTAACACCTTATGAACTGTATAATCTTTGAACCAACATATTATATAGATTTCTTCAAGAAAAAAAAACAACTAAAATCGGCTGCACTGTTCTTTCCAGCTATTTATTTTTTCTTTCGTTTTCAAGTATCTTAGTTGATGAATTCAACTATATACCCTTTAATGAATTTTTTTTTTTTTTTTTTTTTGCGCTTTACCAATTTTTTTTGGTTTAAAATAAACATTAAAATGAGGTTCATTAACAGCTGCATTTTTAATAAGGGTGGTTGGTTTATTTATCTTACCAGGAAAAGAATATTCGTTTAAGTAAGAAATTCAAGAGTATGTGTGTATTAGTGTATTACTTAGAGATATGTAATAGATTTAGAAAAAATTATTCAGGATCAAAATTTCAAAACCTTTAAAAGAACGAGATTCTAAAAACGTTGGAAACTTTTTTGAATGTTTCGGAAGAGACTACGAACATATTTATATAATTATTTTTAATTCCAAATATTGCAAAAAAAGTTTGTAATTTGTTTTTTTGGAAAAGGCATTGTTGAAGGTTTCAAGAGCATCCTAATTTTTTTTGCAAATTGTTTTTCAAAAAGTCACAAGCAATATGAATGAAAAACATTACAGAGATTGATGTGAAAATAGAAACGAGAAACGATACATAATTATTGATATAATACGAAGACTTCAGCTTACAGATATTCCATAGCATTTTCTCGAATCCACTGAACGATTATGATTCGAACACAGATAAGTTTTTCTGAAACAAAAACAAAGAATTAAAACAATTAAAAATCGATTAAATGGGTTGGTGTTAATTAAACTGTAAAGTGATGCATACACAGTTGGCCTAACACGCATCCATGTGTATATATAACCCACAAGTCACAACACATGACAACACACCACAAACACACAAACTTCTAAACTCTTCTCTTCGTTTGCTTTCTCAAGAATCACCCCAATGGAGGCAATGAAGATGAAACTCTTTGTGGCTGTTTTGGTGACGGTGATGGCTTTTTCTGCCGTGCAACAGGCTGCCGCCGTGGAGGCTCCGGCTCCGAGCCCTACCTCCGACGCTTCCTTGTCTATTCCCGCTTTTGTCGCTACCGTAGTCACTCTGGCCTTTGGATTTCTCTTCTAAGCAAATTTGTTTTTGACTTTTTATTTTATCAAGAAAGCATATTCTTGACTTCATTTTCCCTCTCTTATGTATTGTTCTAAGATTTGCCACATCCGAATATCAATAAGATATTTCTATCACTTTTTTTTTATTCAGTGTAGATTTGTCAAACTCTTTAACAAAAAAAAACGTGGTTTAGTTGACAAATCATAAGTTGGTGATCAAATGAAGATTAAACTAGTTGAAATCTTAATCTCAAAGCATTTTAATTAAGCTTAGGTAGACATTTTAGTGAGGAGACAACAAGCAAACAACTTGTAAGCTTTATAATCACGGCATCTTCTAAGAAAAGTTTAATTGATTTAGTTTGTACTAACATGAATTTTAAATTCAAGGTATTGAGAAATAATGTTTTGTGGGCTTACAAGTTACAACCAAAGACTAAACAAGCGTGTAGCAAAAAACGTAAAATAGTAAATGAATTGGGTGGGTTACACTTTTTTACGTAAAAAACGATTCTCCTATGGATATGTTGAGAAGCGTTTGAGATTATAATTACAGTGTGTAGGAATTATCATTCCAGCTCTCATAATCTCGGAGCTCATGAGACTTGCGTTGATTACAAGTTCTCTATATGAAGACTTGCGTTAATTCTTATAAAACCTTTATGTGTTGTGGCCTTGCATCAAAACCTAATTAGAAAGGTGATTAGTGTTAGCCAATATTGTATTACTACTATTTTTCATTCTCTGTTTTTGTATAATTTTCAATCTAATTTTGGTGAACATTTTGAATTCGAACCTGGGCTAAATTAATTGATTAATCAAAAATTCAATATAAAATAAAGATTTTGAATTTTCTTCGAAGACAAGCCGGGTTAGAAAAATTAGGGGACTTTTAAGTTTCACTGGAATTGGATTACTGATCAGATCACAGTCACAGAGTTATTGGTCCAACCGGCTGGGTCTGGCCGAAATTAAAAATACTGGGTTTAGTATAAAACTATATTTGAGTTTTAATCCAGTTTAAATTTTGGTCGGTTTGGGTCGATCACTTTCAACAAAAATTTATAATTTCTCTGAAATGGTTTGGTCGATTGCAAATTAAAAAAAAAAAAAAATAGAAAACTACAGAATTTAAGAAAATGCGGAAATAAAAAGTCAAAGAACCCTCAAAAGTCCTCCTAAATCATTTCCGCCCATCTCAGAGTTTCCAGAACAGAAGAAAAACCCTAACGACACAGCTCTCGCCGCTGGCTCTACTCTGTTCGCCTGCCGCTGTGTTCCGCCGATCCTCCGATATTATCCACGGTGGTATGATTCCTTCTCCCTTTTTTGTTTCTTCGTCTTCCTAGTAGACGGCTGTAAATTTTCCCTCGTTGGTTTGAGCTTCGCCGGTTGTTCAACGAACCTGTCGATCGCAGACGCTATAATGTTTGAAACGCCAAATCGCGTTTGCGCTTGAAACACTCAGCAAACCTACTTTGCATACTGGGCCTAGTGTTTTTTTTTTCGGCCCAACACCTAATTGCTTTTAGAAATTTAAAATAAAATGAAATTTAATTTCCTTTAAAAAAAAATAAAAAAAGAGGAAAAGGAAGGAAAGAAGTTGCTATGGCAATAAGCCTAACCCTTTTTCCGGTTACAGCTACACCGCCGTCTTCTTTCTTCTCATTCAATCGTTTTTCTCGTTCCCGTCACTTGGCTTATTTGTCTACATCTTCTTCTCCGACTGGTAAAATACTCTCTCCGAGCTCTAATCTTCCATTTCTCTCTCCTTATCTCTACTTGTGGTTTCTGCTCACGCCTACATTTCTCCAATTGCTTCAATTGCAATATTCGGAAGATAGCAGCAGTGTTTTTTTTTGGAATTTTGAGAAATGGTACTGGGTTTTGCTTGTATTTTTTTAGCAAGCGTTCGTAGGTTTCCTTGTGTTTGCTTTAGTTTCAGAACACAAAAACATTTAAATGTTGAAGAAGATAAGCGTCTGTTTTTTGTTGTTCATATTTCAACATGGTCTGTAGTAGTGCTTCGATGAAACTTTCTTCGTTGATAAGGATTCTCGATGAAACTCGTATAGAAGAAGAGAATATTACAATCAAGTTTTCATTTTTTTGTTGCTTTTTTGGGGGGGGGGGGCGTTTTTGCTATTGCTTGTACTGATTATGCTATGTGGTTTTGTAACCTAGACAGGCGTATTGAGAGCAACGACTAGGAAATTTGCTTTCGCAACCAAATCAAAGTCAGTGGCAACCATGGCAGCTGTAAGTCACAGTTTTTTAATAATCCAGCAGACAGTCTAAATATAATACTCTTCTTTCCCCGTTTCATGACTGATTTCTGAGTGCTGTGACAGCATCAAGAATTCACGGGAAATCTAAAACGCCAGGTCGAGAAGCTCTTTGATGCGTCTCTGAAAGCAACTGTTCCTGATGAACCTGGTGTTGAGCCCTTGGTGGCTGCCTCTGCTCATGGAAAATTTGGAGATTACCAATGGTGCTCCCTCTTTCACTTAATTCAAATGAAACTGAAAGTTCCAATTATGTTCCTTTCAGTTTGTTAAGTTGGATTATATCATCATATTGTTGGCTGCAGTAACAATGCAATGGGCCTATGGTCCATAATTAAAGGAAAGGGTACTCAGTTCAAGGGTCCTCCAGCTGTTGGACAGGTTTGTCGTTTGTTTGGTCTTTACAATTCCGTCGCTTTTGTATGCTCTATGTCGTGTAGAAGATTCGTAGATTCTTATTGGATTTTACATTTCTTTCAACGCTTATTTTGTTCCTTCTTTCACATAGGCCCTTATGAATAGTCTACCTACTTCTGAGATGGTGGAATCATGCTCTGTAGCTGGACCTGGATTTATTAATGTTGTACTATCAGCTAAGTGGATGGCCAAGGTACTCCTATTGTATTGCTCACTTGCATAGTCATTTTCTACTCATTAAATAATTTATGTTTAGCATAATTGTTTTCTTATCTATTCGCAGAGTATTGAAAATATGCTTATCGACGGAATCGACTCATGGGCGCCTACTCTTCCGGTTAAGAGAGCTGTAGTTGATTTTTCTTCTCCCAACATTGCAAAAGAAATGCATGTTGGTCATCTAAGATCAACTATCATCGGTGACACGATAGCTCGCTTGCTCGAGTATTCATCGGTTGAAGTTGTACGCAGAAACCATGTTGGTGACTGGGGAACACAGGTAGCTACTTTTCTGCTCTTCAAATAATTTCTTAACCTTGAAACCGAGTGCTTTATTTTGTATTCCAATATTTCTCAAAGACGTAAAACCCGTGCTTATTCTGCAGTTCGGCATGCTAATTGAGTACCTCTTTGAGAAATTCCCTGATACAGATAGTGTGACCGAGACAGCAATTGGCGATCTTCAGGTCAGCTGCCTTACATCACATGTCCTCTCGAGCTTTACAGTTCTTCCTATGTACCAATATTGCCATAATATACTTAATGTGAAGAACCAAAGCAATTTAGTTTCTAACGTTACATCACTTACATATCATCTGACAGTCGTTTTACAAAGAATCAAAAGGTAAATTTGATCTGGATCCAGACTTTAAGGAAAAAGCACAACAGGCTGTAGTCCGTCTACAGGTCAGTAACAATTTTCTTAACCTGAATTACTGATGCTTTATTCTGTTTGGAAATGTTTCAATATACAGCTGTCTTAAATGCAAGTTGTAAATTACTCACTTGTCTATTTTGTTCGTTTCTGCGGTGCAGGGTGGAGATCCTATTTACCGCAAGGCATGGGCTAAGATTTGTGAAATCAGCCGAACCGAATTTGCCATGGTTTATAAACGCCTTCGAGTTGAGCTTGAAGAAAAGGTAAAGGAATAGAGTGACTGATACTATATTATTTGAACAGACTGAGAAAGAGGCACATGGATGGGTAATGAAAAATACATTGATCCATGACAGGGAGAAAGCTTTTACAACCCCTATATCGCTAACGTAATTGAGGAATTGAATAGCAAGGGGTTGGTTGAAGAAAGTGATGGTGCTCGTGTGATTTTCCTCGAAGGCTTCAACATCCCACTCATGGTTGTAAAGAGTGACGGTGGTTTTAACTATGCCTCAACAGATCTGACTGCTCTTTGGTGGGTTATCTTTCAGTTAATTACTCTATAAAATCCGTATTGTAGTAGCAATCTTTGGAGAATACATCTCATATATTATGACTTTTTGTGTCTGTGTTTGCTGAACTTGCATATTGTTTAATGAATTGTCTGCTGATGCTAAAATCTGCCTGGCCCAGGTATCGGCTTAACGAAGAACAAGCTGATTGGATTATTTATGTGACAGATGCTGGCCAGCAGGAGCACTTTGATAGGTTATTCGAAGTAAGTCTGAAGTTTATTTTACATTTGACAGACTCTGTGAAATGTTGTGTCTTGATTGTAACTATCAATCGTGACTGTGGTTATCCTTTTACTCTGAATCAGGCTGGCAGAAAAGCAGGTTGGCTTCCAGCCAGTGCTGAAACTTACCCTAGAGCTAGCCATGTTAGTTTTGGTGTCGTCCTTGGAGAAGACAACAAACGGTTTAGAAGCCGGGATACAGATATAGTCCCCCTAGTTGATTTGCTAGATGAGGCCAAGACTCGCAGTAAAACTGCCCTTGTTGAGCGCGGTATCTAACTTTGCGTCAGCACTCTCTACGCTTTGAACTGTTGAACCGTTCACTTGTTCACTTATTATGTGGTCTTATTCATCCCTTGTATGCTGTTTCTCTGTTTAGGTAAGGACAAAGAATGGACTCCCGAGGAGTTGGACCAAACAGCTGAGGCAGTTGGATATGGTGCGGTGAAGTAAGTATTAACTCTATTCTCGTTTCGGTGATATCTGTAATCAAGGCTGCACAAATATGACCATTGTGTCACCAGGTGTTTTGATAGTGGGAATTTTAATATTTTCATGTGACTGCTAACTTGCGATTTTGTTTAATTTCTTTCAAGGTATGCTGACCTGAAGAACAACAGAACGACAAATTATACTTTCGGCTTCGATCAAATGCTTAATGACAAGGTACTGGAATTTGCCACCTAGTTTACATATTGCATTATGCAGTCAAGTAGTCAACCTACAGATGCTTATTGGTCACATGTCATGAGCAGGGAAATACAGCCGTTTACCTTCTTTACGCCAATGCTCGGATCTCTTCGATCATCACTAAGTCTGGCAAAGACATAGATGAGCTGAAAAAGGTATTTTAGCCGCATGAACACAAATTGCTTAATTTTATTCCTTGTTACTCTTTTGGCTTTCTGTTCTTCCTCTTGGCTTGACCTGAACTTTCCAATCGTCTCCATCTATGATATTAAAGGAAATGCTATTTAAAATCTATTTGTTTCGAAAGCATAAACAATTTTCAGTAGTGTTTTAACTGTAAACTCCATGCAAGTGTCTACATTTGGCATTTAAATCTGGGAAGTCGCAAGATTCATTTTTGCACGCCCTGAGCCCTTTATTGGGGTTCTTGTCTTTCATTTTTTTCTTGGTGTTTGTTCTATCTAATTCTACATTTTCACAAATAATGGATCCTCAGACACTTGCGAACTATAAGCAGTATGATTAAGAGTAATTCTCACGTTTCAACAACTGCTTTATTGCAGACAGGAAAGCTAGCATTGGATCATGAGGAAGAGCGAGCACTGGGGCTTCACTTGCTTCGATTTGCGGAGGTAACACAACCTCATTGGATACTACTTTCATATTTGACTTCTTTTTCTTGGGAAGGAGATGATCAATTGCACAACCCATGTGTGAACGATTTGCAGACGGTGGAGGAAGCTTGCACCAACTTGTTGCCGAGCGTGCTGTGCGAGTACCTCTACAATTTATCTGACCGCTACACCACATTCTATTCCAATCGTCAGGTGTGCATTCCCGACATTATACATTTCTATTTAATATTGTGATTATCATACTGCATAGCTTCATAATGATTGTGATTATCATACTGCATAGCTTCATAATGAACCCACGATTGTTTTGATCTCCTCACTTAAAACATGAAACTTTTTTACAGGTCATTGGTTCACCAGAGGAGACGAGCCGTCTCCTACTTTGTGAAGCAACAGCCATAGTCATGCGGAAATGCTTCCACCTTCTTGGAATTACCCCTGTTTACAAGATTTGATGCATCCCATCACCCATTAAATGACCCAAAAACAAGAGTGTTTTATCGGGTTTGATAAACTTTCTGCACAATTAGTGAAAAAGGCGTTCTTTAGCTCTAAGTTCTTTCTCATTTAGCTTGGGCAACCTTGTATACAAATGAATACAATGTTAAACTGAATCTGGAAGGTTGTTTTCTCATGTCATTGAACTGATTTTGGTGAATCATGAAAGGGTTTTAAGGTTAATCTTGAATTGGAATGACTTGAGGATGTACTTGTGGTTTTCACGGTGATTGTGGTATTGGAGCGACACACCCTTTTGCAGCTCTGATTTAAAAGCCCTATAGAGCTCCTTGACTTCATTGTTGATCCTCCTCTCTTCACAAGATCCTTCAGGCATGTGACATTTGCTAGAGATTTGAATGACTGAGATTTGCCTTTGTAATACTTTGAAAGCCCTTTCTTGACGTGGCTGTGAAAAACAAAAAAAAACACAATAAGAAAACAAACTGTTAACAAATCCCTATGTTTATAGAAAAAAGACCAATCAAAGAGAAGAAGCAAAGTGAGATGACTCCGAAGTCTTGCGATGAGAAGGATCCTCAAATGTCACCATTACAAATAGACCAAAGGATTTGAAGATAGCAAATGAGTTTTACTTTAAAAGTATATGAATCCTCATATCAATCAATCGGAGAAGTATCATGTATATGTTGTTACTTATGGTCTATATTAAAATCCGAAAAGTTAAAAAGTTTCACGAGGAGAGTATAGAGTCATTACATGATAGGGAGCTGAGAGATGAGGTCTGATAGATCGTCGAAAGGCCCATTTGAAGATGAAGAAGGATCCTCTGTTGAATCAGATGAAGATGAGTCTTTCGCAGAGGATCCTGAAACTCCTTTTTCTTCTTTTGTTGTCCAAGTCAGATTATCGTCGTGAATGCTCATCTTTTTTTTCTTCTTTTCGTCAATTATGTTTGTTTTTGAATTTTTGTCTTTTAAGTCTTAAACAAAAGGAAAAGAGAGTTCTTGTCAATATGTATGTGTTCTTTTATACTAGTAAACAACAGAAATTAAGATAAGTCTCTTTATATACAGATACGCTATATCTAGTTTGCACATGCTTGTTGTAGATAAGCTAAGAGAGACGGTTTAGTAAGAGAAAATGGATAAAAGAATAACGATCATGTGTAGGAATTAGTTACGTGCAAGCTGTGGATAACGTCGACTCTTATCTCAAATTTCTTCTTATACCTTATTTTTCTTTCGCCTCACATAAAAACCATGATGTCTTTTTCAAATGATTTTACAACGTTACTCATTTATCTTAACCATATGCGAAATTGCTAATTGCGATTAGCGGAAGAGCTCGAATTCGATCATTGGTCCAGAACGTGTCGGCTTTCTGCGCTAAACTCGTATTCTATATATCAATGTATTACGTAAATTGATAAAGAAAAAAAATAGAAATTATTAACGAATAATACCATTTGAATAAAACTGCAAGTCTAATTGTTTTATATTGTTCCCTGTCCTTTTTATTTACACCTGCAGAATTTTAAATGCTTTTTGGTATTTACTGTTTAATTATCTTTATGTCAGAGACAAAACAATACATTGATCTAGCTAGAAGAAAAAAAATGTAACTTTATACAAACAGAGGTGTTGTGATACTTATCTAGAAAAATGTTAACTTAATTTTTTCTGGTTGCGTATATAGATTTTCATAAGAAAATCAAAATTCAATTCAATAATCGATGTAAACATTTATATAAAGTACTCAATGAACTTGTCCATATCAATTCCACCAAAAGAAGAAGCTCCACAAAAATTCCTATATAATTGGACTTACTGTTTCTATAATTAAAGCTAACAACAAACATGTATATGGGTTTAATTAACATTTGATTTATCATACTTTTTTATTATTAAATATTCATATAATGTTATTATTAATACATAATTAATTATGCACAAATAATTGGACGTACTGTTTGCTATATAATTGGACTTACTGTTTGCTATAATTAAGCTAACAACCAATATGTACAGTAAAACCTCTATAAATTAATAACGTTGGGACCGTGAGGTTTTATAAAAAAATATTAATTTATAGTGATTATTAATTTATAAATATATTATTTGGTTGAAAAACTAATTTTGGAACTGACAAAAAATATTAATTTAGTGAGGTATTAATAAATCGAGTATTAATTTATAGAGGTTCTACTGTATATGGGTTTGCTACACCAATATTAGGTCAAAATGAATTTAATGGTTTGCTTTCATATCAATTATTGAAATTATTGTACGAACCTGATCATATTTATATTATGATGAACAACGTGTAATTTACTAATTTAAATTAAAAAAACTAATATAATATTAATTTTTAACATCACTTATTAACAGTTGATACATACAATTGTAACATAAACTTAAAAGAGATGTTATACGAATGATCTTAGCTTCAATATTCCAAATCTTTCTCTCAATCTGCGCGTAGTAAGCTATTGAACACGAGATATATATGATATAATATCTAGAGGCATTTCCCCACCTCAATTTCGTATATTTTGTTGATGAACTGTGTGACATCTAATATTTGTTGGTCAAGCTGTACGTGGTTAGGCAGAGAAGTAATATATAATGATAATAAAAGTTACCCTTATACCAACCAAAAGGAATGGTACGATCTAATATGGTTCAAAGGAGCAACTCCAAAGCATGCTTTCATGATGTGGACTGCTCAGCTTGACATATTACTAACGAGGAACAGATTACTTGCATGGGGTATGATTATTTCACCAGCTTGCGGATTCTGCGATGCGTCAACAGAATCTCGGGACCACTTGTTGCTTTATTGCCCTTATACCAACCAAATGTGAAAAGATTTTGACTTATGCTATTAACTTTGTAGTAAGAAAACAAATAAATATAATAATATGTAGTAAACATACGATTGGGTCAAAATCCTTTCACATTTTATCTCATAACTTCTTTCTTACTGTATTATTCAAGATTTTGAATATAAATAGTGATGCTAGGGGCTTGAAGCCAACACACAAACTGTAACCAACAGAAGTCGGTCAAAATAATCCAAGAAACGAAAAATGGAGAAGAAAGAGTTTTGGATGAACTTGAGAGAAGAAGACCTAACCGAAGAAACAAAGGCTCTGATCTCTTCGCTTCCTTCAGAGAAAAAACAGTACCTTGGTCGAGACCTCTGCAAGTACCAAGGTTCTTGGTATTACGACAACTTTCTCCAAGGTGTTCTCAATTTCCAGAGAGGTTTTCAGCCTCAAGACACCGATGTCATCGTCGCGTCCTTCCCCAAATGCGGTACCTTATGGCTCAAGGCACTCACAGTTGCGCTCTTCGAGAGATCAAAGAACCGTTCTTCCGATGATCCTACGAGCCATCATCATCATCATCCTCTTTCATCCAATAATCCTCACAACCTCGTACCGGTTCTCGAGATGAATCTGTATCGCGACACCCAAAAACCGGACTTGACCAAGCTCTCATCATCATCTCCAAGGCTGTTCTCTACTCACACGCCTTTGCATACGCTGCAAGAAGCCCTCAAAGACTCTCCTTGCAAGATAGTGTACATCTGCAGGGATGCTAAGGATTCTCTGGTGTCACGCTGGCATATCGTTTGCCGTTGTCTGGATAAAGAAGAGGACAGAAGGATTCTTGAGTCTATGTTTGAGTCCTTCTGCAGCGGAGTTTGCTTGTTTGGTCCGTTCTGGGATCATATCCTGAGTTATTGGAAAGGTAGTGTGGAAAACCCAAAACATGTGCTTTTTATGAGGTATGATGAAATGAAAACAGATCCTCATGGCCAGCTCAAGAAACTTGCAGAGTTTTTGGGCTGTCCCTTTTCTGAGGAAGAAGAAAAGAATGGATCTGTGGATAAGATCTTGGAGATGTGTTCTCTGCCTAACCTGAGCAGCTTGGAGGTTAACAAGACCGGAAAATCGATCAATGGCATAGACTACAAAAACCATTTCCGCAAAGGGATAGTTGGTGATTGGAAGAATCATCTAACTCTGGAAATGGGGAACAAAATCGACATGATCATGGAGGAGAAGCTCAAAGATTCCGGTTTCAAGTTCTGAGTTTTGTTTTGAAATGCATTGTAATAATAAGTAGCTTGTTCCTTTGATTTAAGGTTCATGTTATAAAATTCCGAGTCAATACTTAATGTCATGTGTTGTGTGTTGTCTGTGTTTCATTTGATAAAAGTTCCTTCCTTTAGAGTTATGTTCCTTTTGATATATGATTAAGAAACTACCGTATTATCCTATGTTTATACTTTATACGCCAGACATGAGAGTATTGCAAAATTTAGATTAATCAATTCTATACCGATAAATGATCCAATCAATATTTTTGTAAACAATAATCTCAAACATCATGCTTTCTCTCTCCGGTAAAGATCAGCAACAGTTACAAATATTTTCCTCTGTGCATGTTCGAGGCCAGAGGAAAAGATGGTGAATGAGTGGTTCATATATGAAACATTTTGGGACACATTTGTATTTTATCATATACCATACACGATACATCATATCATGTAATCGAGTATGAGATCGTAGATACATCATCATATCTCTACATGCCAGAAGCCAGAAATGGGGCTTACTTAAATAGGGTAGTTCACAGGTGGTTCTTCCAGGCTTCCGACAAGAATCTCAAGATCAATGTCCTTGTCTTCGAACTTCTTGATGAACGGATGACTCTGAAATACGCAAGAATGTTCCATCAAAGACGCACAAAAAAACTTCTCTAAAGATAATATTTTGAAGCAATAGAGAGAGAGAGGTGACTGGTGTGTGATTAAGATTTACTAACCAATAGGTCCAGAGAGGATGATCTTGCTGGAGGATCCTTCTGTATGCTGTTGTTAATACAAATAAAAACCAGCAAGCATCAACAATTCTTGTTATTTTCTTTTGGGAATGGAAACAAGATGATTATGCATTTATGCTGTGCAGCTGCAACCAAATAAATACCAGGATGATATAAAGGAGCAAAACTCAGGTGAGAATTGATCAGAAGGAGCAGTTGGTGGTGGATTCTCTACAATTGCAGCCAGGAGCTCGTAGAAGCTAGGCGGGTTCTTTTGATCTTCGGATTGTAAGTAAGGGAAACGCCCAATGGCACATTCTAGCACTGACATGCCTAAACTCCAGATGTCGCTGCTGTAGTCATATGTGCTCCCGATGATTCTCTCTGGCTGAAAAATGAGGACAATCGTGGAATCAAGAACTCGCGTTCAGGAGTGTGTTTACAAGAAATCGAAAAAGTTTGAAAATGCTTTTCATACCGACATGTAGTTGTAAGTTCCAACAAATGTGTCTCTCTGTCCCATTGAGCTTGCAAGACTTGCACTGACACCAAAATCTGAGATTTTGACCTCTCCTTTATGGTTTACAAGAAGATTGGATGGCTTAATGTCTCTGTGTATGACGTGCCTTTCGTTGTGCAGGTACACTAGGCCTTGCAAAACCTGCGAACACAAAAGATGGGTACAAGATTAAAGACATGTTTTCTTTGGAAATGTATGATAACATCTAGCAGCAACGCTGGATAAAATTGCCATTGACCTGTTTACAAACAACAGCAAGATACGGTTCAAGAATTGTTTTCACTTGTCTGATCACATCACCGAGAGATCCACGGTCCATGTATTCAAGAACAAGAGAAAAGGCTCCATTATGGTAGAAAGAGTGATAGCAGACTACTACATGTGGACATTGCGATGCTTGGTTTATCTTAAGCTCTTGTACGATTTGCTTACGGATTTCCTCTTGTATATTCATCTGGATGACCTGCAAATTCATAATTAAAAATCTGATTCAAAAGCCAAACCTTCTTCATTCAGGGAATCACTCAGTGACCTCTAACTTCACTAGTGTAACCGGGCAAGACAATCTACTTGTAACCAAAGCACAACTTCATAAATCACAACATGAATCAAATTCTTTGATTTCCCAATTAAATTCACCTTCATAGCAAAAAGTTTGCCAACCCATTTATGTCGAACTAGTTGTACAACTCCACCACTGCCTTTCCCAATGACTTTCACAGTCTCGAGATCTTCAGGGGTGAGTTCGAAATCAAGCTCCTTACTATCAGAATGCTGTTCAGAGCGAAGCCATAGTTAGTAAAAACACAAAACATTTCCTTGAATGATCGCTTCTTCTCCGGAAAAAAAAAACGGTGTTAGATTCAGGCCAGTGAATGAAATTACCTTTGGTTGCTTCTCATCTGAGATCAGCTTGAGCCCATTCTGGTTTAGAAGAAAATCTCCATCGTGAAACGTTCCACTCGCAGTCCTGTGATTTCATCAAGGCGTATTTGTCACTTACCCAAGACCGAAATCAATGAATTCTGAGATCTGGAATCAGTTTCCTCGATTGTTTTTTCTTAATTCATAGCACCGGAACGTGTTCGAGTTCAATCGATTCAAATAGAAAAAGGAGGATTTCGAAACTTACAAGAAGGAAGAGATTGGGGTTTCCTGAACTGGAACAGAGAGCTTAAGCTGCTTCGAATTCGTTTTGATCTTCATCTCCTTCTTCGAATGATCTATGATCTTTTGTTTCCCTCTCTCTCGCTAGGGTTTCAAAAATAAGCAACTCTACAGGAAGAAATTACGTTTATCTTCAGGGGAAGAAGACGAGTGCTCGAGTTGTAACGGACCCAAGAGTACAAACAATTTTGAAACGCGAGATACCGCGAAGATAGATATATTGAAAATATTGGAATATCTATTACTAACTTCCATAAATGGGCTTTTTGTAGGCCCGATTCGTTGACATGTGAGGCCCATACGGATAATTATGTCGGCATTGAACAGAAATCCAACGAATTATCATAATTCGATTATATAATGAATTATTGTTGTTGTTTTATGTACTTTTAGAAATTGCTATTAGGATTACTCTGTTTCGGTGACCCAATTATATCAGTGATGATGCTGATGTTAAACCAAAAAGTGCTTTAGGTTCTTTTAAAAAAGTGATACTAAGTTTTGGTATTTTTTTATTTATGTAGTTTTAAAAATTATATTTTTGTACACACTACACAATGTGATTGTGTAATTCTTTTGGTGTTTAGTTAAAATTGACTAATGTATTATGTATCTACCAATTTTATATGTTAAGTTATGAAAGTTTTTTGATAAACCAAGATAAAGTTTTTTAAACATAATCCAACAAGCTTTAAAATTTGTGGCATTTTGAGTAAAAATTGCTTATGTAAATAAAGCCTCCTAAACTCATAAGCATAAACCCGAAAAAAAAGAAGCAATCGAATAGAAATATCGGGCTTGAAACAAAAAATGACTTGTCAAACAAGTCCCAAAATTTGGGAAAAATCAATTTAAGGTAACTAAATAGAAAACAATAAAGAAATAGCATTTTCTAGAAAATATCGACTTCTCTCTCAAGGACTATCGTCGTCGTTACTGTCATTTGTCAAAGAGATTCCAAAAGAACCTTACATATACACATACATACTCGTATAATATACACTCGCATATATTCTATTTTCCCAATGTTATTGCGGCAAAATCCGTCTAATCCCGCCACCCTTACAATTTCTTAGCTTAGTGGTTTCTCTCTCTCTCTCTCTCTCTGGCTTTTGATTTGTTTACCGACTCCATGGTCAAATTCTATGATCCTATAAAAATGGGTCGCCTTGTCTTTGATCTACGGATTTGATTTCATCTCTCTAATTCTTTCTTTTTCTCTTTCTTCGTTTCAGAGATCGAGTTTCTTCCTGTTTTCGTATTCGGTTTGTCGTTGACGAGCTCCAAGTCTCCCGACGAGAAAAAGTTCCCTTTTTTAATTATTAAAATTTCCACCTGAAGAGTGTTAATTTCCTTGTTCGTGCGTCGTTATGAGTACTGTGGAAAGTAGCAAGCCGAAGATCATCATTGGTTCTTGCGGTTATGTTCTAGAAGACGTTCCTCATCTCACCGATTACCTTCCGGGTCTTCCTGTATGTTCTCTTTACCTTTGATTCATTTCGGTTGGAAATTTTCTGTTTCAAACTTTTGCTTTGATCTATACAGTTGCAAAAAAAAAGACGAAACTTGATCTAGATAGATAGATAGCGTTTGTTTCTTTGGAACTTGAGCTAAGATTAAATGAATTTCTCAGATTCTGAACAACTAAGAGTAATATAAGATTGCCCAAGGAAAAAAAGAGGGATCTTTTGTATTTGGGGTCCCAATGATTATGAATCCAACTCAAATCTGTAAAATGGCTTTAGACTTTTAGTCATTTACTTCATGTTTACTCGAATCAAATGGGGTTAAGTTTGATTAATGGTAAAGTTTTTTTTTTGGTTTTATGTTATTTGCAGACTCATCCTAATCCATTGCAAGACAATCCAGCATACTCAGTGGTTAAGTGAGTCTTTTTTCCACCGATACTTAGGCAAATAAGGTTCCTAGTTATGTTCTATGGTGATTCAATCATTAGCTTCCAGTTGTTACATGAGTTTTTTTGTGTGGAAATTTTCAGGCAATACTTTGTTGATGCTGATGACAGTGTCCCTCAGAAGGTATATATTCGGTTTGGAGCTTTCTGTAGTATCAATGGCAGCCTGAGAATTTCAGAGCTCATGTTTCTCTTATTGGCTCTTCTCCTTGTTTTTCTAGATCGTTGTTCACAAGGACGGTCCAAGAGGCATTCATTTTAGACGAGCCGGGCCACGTCAAAAGGTTTTTTACTTTTGTCGATTTTTTTTTAAATCCTTCCTTTTCCATTTGAATATGATCTGTTGTTGACTTAGCTATTTGCAGGTCTACTTTGAATCTGATGAAGTGCATGCTTGCATAGTTACCTGTGGGGGTCTTTGTCCCGGCCTTAACACCGTGATTAGGGAAATAGTGAGCAGTCTCTCTTATATGTATGGAGTGAAGAGAATACTGGGAATAGATGTAAGTCTTCGTGGTTGTAATACCGTTCATCTCCACGGTCTTGTTTGTTTCAGTTTCCCATGCTTGAATCTTTTTCAGGGTGGGTATAGAGGCTTCTATGCTAAGAATACCGTCCCCTTGGACTCTAAAGTTGTGAATGATATCCATAAGCGTGGAGGGACTATCCTTGGGACCTCACGAGGTGGCCACGATACCGTAAAGATAGTTGACAGCATTCAAGATCGAGGAATCAATCAGGTTTGATAATAAACCGCCACTTTACACTGTATTTCATTCTTAAACGTATTAAAAAGTTTAGTTCTTGATTTGATTGTTTTGTGATCGTTCAGGTTTACATTATAGGAGGAGATGGAACTCAGAGAGGAGCATCGGTTATATTTGAGGTAAATCCTATTTTAACCTTTTGCAAGTTTGTACAATATCAGATTTTTTTTTTATCGTTCTTGTGGTTGTAACCATGTAGGAAATTAGACGACGTGGCCTGAAAGTTGCAGTTATTGGAATCCCAAAAACAATCGATAATGACATACCTGTATGTATCACACTCTTCTCCGCTTCACCTCTATAGAATAGCTGTGTTTTTTTTTTAATGTGAAGAAACTGATAATTTGACGTTTTTGTTTTGTGTAGGTGATAGACAAATCATTTGGGTTTGACACAGCTGTAGAAGAGGCTCAACGAGCTATTAACGCAGCGCATGTGGAAGCGGAGAGTATAGAGAACGGTATCGGCGTTGTCAAGCTTATGGGTCGCTACAGCGGTAAGTAATACACTCTTGTGCATCTTCTTCTCTCGCCTGATGAAGCTCTCTTGTTAGATTATATCTGACAAGTGCGTGCACTGCATTTAACAGGGTTCATAGCGATGTACGCTACTCTAGCAAGCAGAGATGTGGACTGCTGTTTGATTCCGGAGTCACCGTTTTTCCTGGAAGGAGAAGGCGGACTGTTTGAGTACGTAGAGAAACGGCTCAAGGAGAGCGGTCACATGGTGCTTGTGATTGCAGAAGGTGCAGGCCAAGATCTAATGTCGAAGAGCATGGAATCTAAGACTCTCGAGGATGCATCTGGTAACAAACTTCTTAAAGATGTTGGTCTTTGGCTGTCACAAAGCATCAAGGTAAACCACAAATTACATAGAATTAAAAAGCCGCAAACTTTGATGGATAGTAGAATCAGACTAAACCCACCAAGTGTTAAATTTCGTTGTTTTTTGACTTGGTCGTAGGATCACTTTAATCAGAAGAAGATGGTGATGAACCTCAAGTACATTGGTACATTTCATATCACTTGCACTCTGTCCATTATGAATTTCTTGAATTTTTCAAGAAACTTAGGGCATTTCTCTTATCATCGTCTTTAATTTCAGATCCAACATACATGATACGGGCTGTTCCTAGCAATGCGTCAGACAATGTTTATTCTACACTTCTGGCTCAGAGCGCAGTGCACGGTGCAATGGCTGGATACACTGGCTACGTCAGTGGTCTAGTGAACGGAAGACAAACCTACATTCCCTTCTACGTAAGTTACAAAGCCGAAATTTAAAATACTTTTATTGATGGATCAAATGGCTCAATTAATGATCAAATGGATCATTCGTGTGGATTGGCTGTGAATGTTGTAGAGAATAACGGAGAAACAGAACCATGTGGTGATCACAGACAGGATGTGGGCGAGGCTGCTGTCTTCGACGAACCAGCCGAGTTTCTTGAGCCCCAAAGATGTTTCTGATGATAAAGAGAAGCCCATGTCGGCCCTCCTGGACGATGGCAACTGCAACGGCTCCGTCGATGTTCCTCCAGTCACCAAAGAGATCACCAAGTAACACTGAACCTAAGAATATGATGCGATCCTATGTTTTTGTTTAGGAAGTGGTAGAAAACGGAATAATTGGGTTTGATCGTTTTGTTAAATGCCTCATGTTGTGCAATTTTCCACTTCTCCATATTTTTGGTCCCACATCGATAATATAAGCGGATTAGTCTTCGTTCCATTTTTACGATTCCACTTCCATCAACACAATTTTTAAAAAATCTTTATCAAAAACTCATGTGAAGACCAATTAACGTTGTGCTTAGAAAATAAACAAAATTTAACTTATAAATAATAGTGTTTCAATAACAATTTCTGTATTGTGATTAAACAAATACATCTCAGTTATAACCAAATTTTTTTTATCAGTTTGATACTCGAGTCTACGTCTCTGCCCCAAACCCCAAGGCACAGTAATTTAATCTGATCTTGTGATCATAGGCTATAATATAAGCCATCACTATCGCGCATGTATATATAACAGTGTATTCTTGCAGAAAAGTTAAATGGAGACTCACATTAGACATTAGTCTAGATTGGATCAAAAGAGTCCCTCTTCTCTCCACACAACAAACTCAATTTTATAAATTTACTAACAAGTGCCTTCCAAAGAAATATGTTTGCTTCCCATGTAAGTTCATCGATTCGTACAATATCACATGTTCCCCCGCAATAACTACACGTGAATCGAATCCCATGTCTATATTATCCTTTTTTGGAGTATCATCATCACTTAACAGATTGAAGTCCACGTGAACCCAACTCCACAGCATTTTTTTTGGCATCCAAAATCACGACCTTAAGTCGTTAACTAAGACACATAGATATATATACGTAATTCAAAACTATTCATAATTTAAAATTAAGAGATAACCACATAATAAGACATAACAACAAATGACGGAAAAAAAAAAAAAAAGGACGATGAGCTAGGTAGATAATGACTAATTGAGCTACAATTATATATATTGATATGATAATATAAATGATCTAAGAGCAGTCCACTATTTGACATAAAAAAAAATTCGTAAAAATTTGTGTATATATTTATTCTTTATATGAATCGAGCACAATAATTGGATATTAGACTTTTGAAGTGTAATATGAATGCTCCACATGAAACATAATAGAGTAATTCTGATAATTCTAGTACTACTAAATTGTTATCCGGTATAACTGAATTCTTGAACTAAACAAAAAGTTATTTATCTTAAAATGAGTAGAGTTGCTCTTTTCTAATTTGTAATATACTGTTACATAGTTTAATTTTTGTGTACAATGTATCCCAAAAAGGGTTAATAATACATATTTATAATCTATATCATCTTAATGTTGTACAAATCATTATTATTTAGATAAAATATATATAACATATCACATGCTTAATGTTTCCTATTCTAGCCAATGCATAAAGATAGAAAAAGAGTTTGGATTCATTCTATATAGATGCTTCGTTCAAAATTATTGTACTCATCCACATAAAGTTAAGTTGTCATTTTCTCTTATTTCAGCCTATTGTCACATTTTTATTTGATTTCCCTCTTTTGAGGTCCATTTTACCTAAATTCATTTATGAGATGATATATATTAAATAATTAAAAAAAATACTTCAAATTGATATAGTATACGGTAAGCTTGTAGTATTTGCACAAAAAAAAAAAAAAACGGTAAGCTTGTATCCGGTCAAAAGCCTTACTTTTTTTTTTTAACATTACCAAAAGCCTTACTTGACCAAAAAACAATGTTATTAATCTGCTAACAGCCTAACACTATGATACTTTAATAGTTGAGAGTCTGTAAATGGCTTTAACAAAACAAAACAAAAAAAAGTCTGTTAACCTGTTTTAAATTCAAAATTTGGTAATCTAATACAGATGCAGAAACAACAAAAGTATATTACTTACAAAAAAAAAAACAAAAGTATATTATATAGATGCCAACAATTTATGACGATATCAGGCAACATCTACCCTCGGCCTTAAATATGCATGAGTTTTGTCCTCAAATGTATTAAAAAAAATATTAGCTTGATTGTACAAGTCAAAGCGTCCTTCTAAATAAGGGAGATAGACTAAATTAACTGGTTCCGGTCACATATTTAAGGTTAACCATAAATCACAACCTTAATAAGACGAAGATTTGTTTTCCGTCAAACTTAAAATTGTGTTCAAATAAAATTCACTAATGATAATTTCTCATGATTATGTTCTTTTTTTTTTGTTGGGGTCAAACTCATGATTATGTTCATTATTATGTTCCTCATGTAATTTCTCAGCCTTTACGTAATTACATTTTAATTATTCAAATTCAAATTCACATTAATAAATAAACTTTGGACAAGTACAATTCGAACCAAAAAAAAAAAAAAGAGAAGACTCGTGATCTATTATTTTTGGATATATAATGAAATAAGTGAAAGTCGTGTCTATTTTGGATATATAATAAAATAATTGTTTGTAAAACTACATAATTTATTAATAAAGCCTTAGATTTTCTCCAAATATCAAGTAGAGGAAATGTCTCCTAATATCGACCACTATAAATATTGAATACTCCTAAAGCCTTCATCACAAATATTGTTTTCTCTCTCTCTCTATTTATTCTCAGTTTCTTTTTCATTCTCTTTCTTTCTCATTCTTCGGTTTTAATTTGAAAAAACGGAAACGTGAACGAGAACGAAAGTCTTTCGTTCTTTCGTTCACGTTCACGTTTCCGTTCTTTTTTTTTTTTTTTTTTGCCGAACACGTTTCCGTTTTTCAAATTAAAAATCGTTCCTCGAAGATATCAAGCTCTGTTGAGAAGCCGATTCTTGGTAAGAATCTAATCTCCCAATTTTCCCTAGAAAAACAATGAAGTCTCAACTTACAAACAACGAATTGTCCGAACAAAACTACAAGTTTACCCTGAAAAGTAATGGATCTTCATGGAAACAAGATGGAAACAGTTGAACTTTCAGGGCCAAAACCAATTTACCCAGCAAATAATTAATTTCCCCGGCTAACACAATGAAATATTCTGTTTTTCTAGATTCGAACTCTTTTCAAAGTAAATCATGATATATATATATATATATATATTTTTTTTTTTTTGAACTTTTACTTATTATTTGTTTTACGCACCAAACAATTCTGTTTTATTTTATTTTATTGTTCCAAGTAGAGGAGGTTCCTACATCTCAGAAGAAAACAGAGGACAAGACCGGGGAGTTAAATTTGGACGGAGAATGTTCGATGCTGAAGATGGCCACCGAATATGACGAAACATTCTTGGCACCAGAGATGAACGTGTTCGGCGGTCAATTCAGGTTTCTTTTCTTTTTTTTAATAAATATTTAGTATTAAAAGAAAAATTCGAGTTCTGTATTATTATTTTTGGAGAGGACCTAGATTCTAGACCTTGACTTGATCGATATGCGTGCAATGGTTTTGCGGTGGCAGGGATTACGACGCCGCAGAGTGAGCGTCAGAGGAACGTCGAAGACTTCTACCGATCTACAACATATTAACCAGACGGTCGACTTTGTAAGATGCTCAAAACTAATTAGGGTTTATATATTTATTTACTAGTTATATATTATCACGTAACACGGACACAGTATTATTCCTTTTATAAAAACTATGTTATTTCTATGGTTATTACTGGTAAACATTAAAACAAAAATTGTTAAATTTATTTATAAAAGTCTACATCTCCAGATACATGTCAATATTGATCTTAATCTTTAATTAAATGAGAATGATAAAGTATTAAAAAAAAATCGAGGGAAAACAATCTCTTTGTGGAAAAGTACAATTAAAATATCAACCTTAATTTTTCAGATAAATTGCCTCAGTATCTTTTTGCTAGTCTTACATGTATGTAATTAAACTAAATTTATATTAACTGAAACTCTTTTGATCTATTAAATCAAATTTTGGTTTAAAACGCAACATGGAAAAAAGTCTTTTTTTCACTATACTTGCATCAGCTTGCATCAGAAACTGAGTTCACCTTTAGAACCAACAAAAATAGAACTTAAAACGCAACATGAAAAAAACGAAAAAAAAAACGAATTTTGGTTAAACTGAATTCACTTTTAGAACCAGCAAAAAATAGAACTTCAAACGCAACATGGCAACAATCCTCGGAAGTTAGAGGTAGCTAACAAGAACAACAATTCTCCTCCGTTCAGCTTCAACTATAAATGACGGTGCTTCAAGTCCGTTTTCAAACCCAACTTTTTAGATATTTTAACGTCGGATCTCTTCTCGATTATGGGATGCTCTTTCGAGCAACAGCTTTCGAGTTATGGATGAAGTTTCTCCATAAGTTTCTTCACATTGCTGAGTAAGTCTCGCCCCTTAGTGCTTTTATCCTTTATTTTCTTGTTATGTCCTACTTTATTCGTTTCACCGTTGAGTATGCCTCCGGTTATATTTATCAAAACTTTTCCGACTTTTAGTTTTAATGCAATTAATTTGTTGGTTCAAAAAAAACGCAATATGGAGAAAAAGTTTTTTTTTTCACTTTTTTACTTTGAGAAGACGATATTTGCCACGTGTGGCCAGAGAATGTGTCCATCTCGAAATTGCTGTAGAGTGTGTAGACTCAGCAGTGTGGATAGAAGTCTTCGATTTACTATCTCGTTAGAGATTGAAATTACATCATATCACAGTTTCCGAGAGAGTGAATAGAGAGTCTATGCAGAGAATTTAGGATTTACAATTTCTGATGCAAGTATAGATGAATTTGAGTTATCTTGATTTAAAACTTTAGAGGAAGATGAAGAGTTTCAACGATCGCGAGATCATGAAAACGTGGTGTATCGAGAGAAAAATTAGGGATTTCTAGAATTAACTTTTAAATGTTTTATATATAAACAATGAGAGGCGTTTAAATTCTATGTGACCCACGTACAATAATGTATTTTGCAGGTTCAAAAGATGAGGACCGAGTACCAAAAATTGGATAAGATGGTCATGAGCATTTGGGAGGCTGCGAGTTGTTGAACGACGTGGTCGATGATAGCGATCCAGATGAGATCTGGACGAGCCTCAAATACAGCATCTGCCTCAATCTGCGGAAGCCATCTGCAAAGACTATCCAAATGAAGATTGGCTTCATCTCACGGCTCTGATCCATGGTAAATTAATTTATCCACCTAGTTGTGAATCAGAACAAATCATCTCATGAATAATTTATTGAATTTTCAGATCTTGGAAAGGTAATTACTCTTCCACAATTCGGAGGGCTTCCTCAATGGGCTACTGTTGGTAATTTAAGCTATTTTTTGTGATAAATATTTTAATTATCCTAATTATATATGAATTTTTTTTCTATCGTAAACTTTTAGGTGACACATTTCCTGTTGGATGTGCATTTGATGAATCCAACGTACACTACAAGGTAAAAAATTGATTCAATCTCATGAATTGTTAATAGAAACTTTATAATATTTTTAAAGTTATAAAAAAAACTTTATAATATTTTTAAAAAGTTACCCCATCACAATGAGGCAAACAAAAAAATCCCATTTAAATTACAAAAGTTTGTTTTCTGTAAAAGATAAAATAAACTCTAGAATCGCCTACAAGGCTAAGCTCTTTAAGTAGTCTCTACTCTTTGGCACAAAGTCTCTCAACTTTCAAAATTAGATTTTATCGTTTTTTACAAAAACAAGTAGTCTCTACTCTTTGGCAAAATTTAATATAATAAAAGTTTGGTCCAAAAAAAAAAAAAATCTAGAATCACCTACAAATAAGTTCTTTAAATATCCTTTGAAAATTATATTTTGTTGCCTTTTCTTAAAAAACACCCCAATGTTCAAAGAGTTTAACTTTTAATTATCATCTTTATTATTTTTTAATTTAATTGCAGTATTTCAAAGAAAACCCTGACCATCAAAACCCAAAATTCAACACAAAACATGGAATTTACCATGAAGGGTGTGGGCGCTGGACAATGTCTTCATGTCACGGGGACATGTCGATTATATGTACTTGGTAAGAACTACAAATTCAATGTGTTCATCTCTTTTACATTTTATATATTTTTACTGAAATTAGTATCGGATAAATATATATTTGATTTGTTCAAATAGGTGGCCAAAGAAAATGGCACGACTCTGCCTCACGCTGCCCTCTTCATCGTTCGGTATCACTCATTCTACCGTACGTATATTAAATCTTCAAACACGTGGGTTTTTATAATTGTGGTCCATGAAGTCAAAAACTTATTCTCATTACTGATTACTATGCTAATTTTAATTAAATACTCAGCACTACACACACCTGATGAACGATGAAGACAGAGAGAGAGTCTCAAGTGGCTTCATATATTCAAGTAAGCAAATTTCGTTACTTTATTAAAAAAAAACAATAGTAAGAATTTCATTAATTAGCTTATGTAATAGAAAATTGTAGATTTATAATCTCAATAGATAGAACCATAATGAAAATTGGTGAAAATGTAATAGAAAATTGTAGATTTTAAAAATGAATTGGTAAGTCGAACAAATGTAATTAGCTTGGCAAAGAAGGAATCTAATTATAGAAAATTGGTGATTAATTATGATTGTAGATTCAAGAGTTGAGGAAAAGAAAGCGGGAGAAGATGAACTGGTAACGGATGGAGGATTTGTGGTTCCAAATTCTGAAGCAAGTGATGGATTTGTTGCCCCTGATATCAATTTCATGGGACAAACTTTCAGGTTTGTAATTTCTTAAGTTTTTTTTGTTTGTTCTTTGTTACAAGGGCTAAGTTGATTTCTCTTTTTAAAACTTTTCATTATCCTTTGTTAAGGGATTATGAGAATACGGAAAGTCAAAGACAGCAGGGAGTTGAGGACTTCTATAACTATAAGATGCAACACATTCACCAGACTTATGATTTTGTAAGCAATTTTATCCATTATATTATTTTTTGTATAGATAAATGAATTTAATACTGATTCGAAAAAACATTTTCTAAAGCATAGTAAATGTCAGTTGAGCAATCTAATTATTTAAATTGAATAGGTAAAGAAAATGAGGGAGCAGTATGGAAAAAATGGACAAGATGGAGATGAGTGTCTGGGAATGTTGTGAGCTTTTGAACAATGTGGTCGATGAAAGTGACCCTGATCTAGACGAGCCACAAATTCAACACCTTCTTCAGTCTGCGGAGGCGATCCGTAGAGATTATCCAGATGAGGATTGGCTTCATCTTACTGCACTTATTCATGGTATTTATAACTTTTTAATACATATTAAATATTTATACACGTAGTTGTGAACTATATAATATTCCTCCAATGCACCGTAAGCAACTATATAATATTCCTCCTCAGCACTACACAAGGCGGGGGCCTACACACACACTTGATGAAGGATGAAGACAGAGAGAGTCTTAAGTGGCTTCATATATTCAAGTAAGCAAATTTCATTACTTTATTAGAAAACAATATAGTAAAAAATTCAGTAATTTATAATTTTATACTTTTAATGTCCGATAAAAATATTTTCCAAATTTATGATAAAAAACCTTTTTTCATTGTTGAGAAAAGGATATTCAAAACATATATTATATATATAATATATATTCGTTCATCTTTATTATATGTTAAGTATATGTTTTTTCTAACTGACTTCTGATATTTATCATGTTGGTTTTTTTACCATGCAGTATTTTCCTTTGAAGCTAAAATGGTGAATTAGTACGAGCTTTTTATGTAGCTCTGCCAACCCTACCAGCTCAATCTTTATCAATGAAATTCACGAGCTTTTTTTTATGTTTGTTATAGCAAGAGCAAAGTTCATGTAGATGTGTCGAATGTCATGCCCTACTACATGTCTCTTATTAAGAAAGTGAATATATTACATGTTTTTGACAAAATAAGATGGTCAACATATTCACCTATCTTATTTTGTAAAGAACATGCAATATACTCACTTTCTTAATAAGATACATGTAGTAGGGCTTGGCTTTCTCCACATCTACGTGAACTTTGCTCTTGCTATACAAGTCGTATTGGACTACCGTGATCTTCAGTTCTTTTAATTAATTTAATGTTTTTTTCTGTATTGGATTAAACTTATATTATGCATTGCGCTTGTCCCAGAAAGTATTTGCATGCGCTGTATTAAATTAAAATTGCCTGAATGTGTGATTCTTTTAACGTTATTCTTCTTCTGCTGTAAGTATGTAGAGAGTAGTTTCTAGAAGGATTTTGCTTGGGTTTTTAAAAGCAAAAAAATAAACAAAAATAAGCAAAAAATATATGAAAAAATAAGCAAAATATAAGCAAAAAATAAGTAAAAAAATAAATATTTTTACTATAGAAATCAAAATTTTAATGTTTTTTATAGAATTGAAAAACAGAAATATTAAAAAATATAAATTTTCATAAAATAAGCAGTTATTAAAAAAAGTGGATCGCTATTGAATTGATCAACAATCTATATAATTGCAACTCAGTTAGTCATTACGTTGTTACATTGGTCGTTTGTTTGTTGTTACATTGGTTAAATTTTAAATATAAATTATTGATGGTAGTTTGTATATATATATATATATCTTTGTCTTAATTTTGTGTGTGTGCAATATAACTTTGTCTTAATTAAGGTTGTGATTTTGGATAAAAAAAAAACAAAAACAAAAATGCTATGGTTTTCGTACTGAAATTAGGTTCATGTCCACATAGGTTAAATGGTAATACCCAAAAAGGACAATAATTTTAATAAGGACAACAATAAATGTGCTAATGTTATTCTATTTTAGTCCTCACGTCTACATATCTTTATTATTTATTATTAGATCACGAACATGCGATGTTTTTTTTTTTTTGAAAGAGACGAACATGGGATGTTAAGATTCAAAAAAAAAATGTGATAATGTATATTTGCATCCTTTTCATGTGTAACATCAATTAATTTTATCAAAAAATACAAATTATGCCAATTCATATACGTACTCAACATATAAGGTGTATTATCTAGTTCATACAACATCAACAAGAAGAACATAATTATATTGTCTTGATTTTGTTAAAGAAAATGTTATTATATTGTCATGCATGTAAAAACATTTCTAAGATTCTGAATTTTCTTAAAAGAGTCAAAGTTTTGTTAGATAATTATGCATGAATTTGACTATTGTACAAACATGTAGGAAACTAATCGGAACACGTGAATATAAATGCCTAAAATAGAAGCTGCTTTGAAGGTAGTACTGAAGACACCCTTTATTGTTGTCTTTCAAGGACGTACTTTACCTAATTTTAATACGAACAACAATAAATGTGTCAATGTTATTCTATTTTAGTCCTCACGTTTACGTATCTTTATTGTCATTGGACCACGAACATGAGATGTTTTTTTTTCTTTGAAAGAGACGAACATGAGATATTAAGATTCAAAAAAAAAATAATATGTGATAATGTATATTTGCATCATTTTCATGTGTAACATCAATTAATTTTATCAAAAAATACAAATTATGCCAATTCATATACGTACTCAACATATAAGGTGAATCATCTAGTTCATACAACATCAACAAGAAGAACATAATTATATTGTCTTGATTTTGTTAAAGAAAATGTTATTATATTATCATGCATGTAAAAATATTTTTAAGATTCTGAAATTTATAAAAGAGTCAAAGTTTTGTTAGATATTTATGCATGAATTTGGCTATACAAACATATAAGAAACTAATCAGAACCCGTGAATATGAATGCATAAAATAGAAGCTGCTTTGAAGGTAGTACTAAGGACACTCTTCATTGTTGTCTTTCAAGGACATATTTTACCTAATTTTAATAAGGACAACAATAAATGTGCCAATATTTTCTATTTTAGTCCTCACGTTTACGTATCTTTATTGTCATTGGATCACGAACATGTGATGTTTTTTTTCTTTGAAAGAGACGAACATGTGATGTTAAGATTCAAAAAAAAAATTTAATATGTGATAATGTATATTTGCATCATTTTCATGTGTAACATCAATTAATTTTATGAAAAATATAAATTATGCCAATTCATATACGTACTCAACATGTAAGGTGTATCATGTAGTTCATACAACATCAACAAGAAGAACATAATTATATTGTCTTGATTTTGTTAAAGAAAATGTTATTATCTTGTCATGCATGTAAAAATATTTTTAAGATTTTGAACTTTTTAAAAGAGCAAAGTTTTGTTAGATAATTATACATGAATTTGGCTATACAAATATATAGAAAACTAATTGGAACACGTGAATATGAATACCCAAAATAGAAGCTGCTTTGAAGACAGTATTGAAGACACCCTTCATTGTTGTCTTTCAAGGACGTACTTCACCTAATTGAGTGGTGTATGATTAGTACCTCAGAAGTCCTCGTAATATTAACAAAATTGTTGGAAAAAAATTCATAAGAAAAGTTTAGAGTTCAGCCTTTAATTTCTTCAGATGGTGACCGGAACAAGTTAATTAGTCTATTTTGCTTGTTTTAAGGACTGTTTGACTTGTACAATCAAGCTAATATATATTTTTAATACATTTGAGGACAAAAACCATGCACATTTAAGGCTGAGGACAAGTCCCTGATATCGCGTCATAAATTGTTGGCATCTATTTTTTCTGCATTTGTATTAGATTACCAAATTTTGAATTTAAAAAAGATTTACATATTTTTTTGTCTTATTAAAGCCATTTACAGACTCCAGACTCGGTCCTGAGCCCAAACAAAGTAAACATGCACTTGCGGTCCTTTTTTAATATAAACAAAATTCGGCCACTAAATAAATAAAGATTTTCTTAGTGTAGTGGCATCTTTAGGTAATTTCTTCTATTATGTCATGAGTTCAGGTTTTAAGTGTTCAAATTCTTTTATTTTTTTCTAATAAGTCAATTAACCTAGTTATGAAACGACCCAAATTTTTTTCTAACTTGCGGTCCATTATAACTCAGGACCGGCTCTGGCAGAATTTCAACTATTAAAGTATCATAGTGTTAATTAGCAACTTCATAACAGTGTTCTTTGGTCAAGTAAGGCTTTTAACCGGTTACAAGCTTGGCGTATACTACCAATTTGAAGTAAGTTCTCTACAATCTTTAACTATATATGTTGTATCAACAACAACATCTAAGAAAGAAAATAAAATTCCTCTTTAACAAAAAAGAAAATAGAATAAAATTCCTAAATGTTAGAAAGTATAAAGCTCTCCATAGAACAACATCATTAAAATTCGCTTCATTTGTTAAATTATTTTTTTGTATTTGATGTTTATGTAATGATTTGTATTTCAATAATTTTGTATGTTACTGTGAAACTCTTATTAATTAACATTATTATAATAACAAAAGAGACTCCCTAGACAACTCAACCACTTTAATAAATAAAAAAACTTGAAGAACTAATGAGAACATTTCAATTTTACATGTCACTTTCTATGATCTTTTCGATTTTAAATCCGAACCCAAATTGATCGAAATGGGGAACCCTTCTCGATCCATTTAACTAAATCGCGAACCAAGAAATCGACGATAATCTAAACCATGTGGTTACGGAAGAAGTGAATCCTAATTCGATAGAGAATCTGATTGATCGGTACTATGAGAAAGATGATGATGACGAAGAAGGAGAGATAATTGGCAGCGAAGGAGACGGAGACGTAGACGAATCGAGCAAATCCGTCGTTCCTCAATCTCATCAATTGGAGCATTCTGATTCGATAATCCTTCTGTAAAATTTAAGCAGATAACTTGGGAAATTTTCTTGCGATCCATGTTCACTTTTTTTACCGTCGAAGAATTCTGGAGGTTAGACTTTACAATAATATTTAGTTATTACAATAGTTGACAATTTGGTTTTGTTTAGATTCGATTTCTCACCTATATTTGTTGGTGGATTAGATCCCATGAAATCTTTTTTAATCTATTTCTACCTTGCAATATCTTTCCTAAGCTTTTTTCACATAATAATTGCAATCTCGCATTTTGCAGACATCTCAAATCCGGCTATACATTGTAAGTGCTGTTTTAGGTATTCCAATATTTGGCTTATATGTTCTCCAAAAGCTGTAAGAGTTATGTTTGTTCACTAATTCATATTACAATTGAATGACATTCATCCTTTTACTTGCAATGTTTCCTTCAGCTTAACAGGGTTAATTAATGGTTCTAGGCTCATTATGTTTGGTTTGCATTCTAAAGTTTTAAGTCCTCACGATATACATTTGATAAAATGATGCACTTAAAACTGCTGGATCGATCTTATTCTCCATGTTTTCCGTTTTTTCATATAGCCCTAAAAATCAGTTTCATTTTCCAGATGATAAAATTGTATGTGTTTCTAATTTTTTCGATAAAATATATAACCTATATGGCTATATGTTTGATATTTCTATAACCAATTAACTTGCTGATAGCACATAAATTTATCGTGTGTGGTAAGGGCCGGCTAAAGTTATTATATTGATAACTGTTTAAAAAAAAAAAAAAAAAAAAATTATATTGATGACAACAATGGTCTCAAATGTTTCCTTTAATTGAACATATTGATCTTTCTTTATCATTTAATGGTTTGATATTTTTGTTTATCTAATTGCTTTTCACAGCGGCGGATGGGCTTCTAAATAGGCCGTCACTAAAAGGCTCTTTTGGCTCGAGAGGACTTTTCGTTGAAACGGTGCTATGTTTACAACACTCTCTGATTGAATATTTCCTAATTCCTGTGGTAAACTTTCGATCTAAATTCTCCGTTTCTCTGAGTTTTGCAATCTAATTTCGTTTCCAGCTGAAGAATAATAATCATCTATGAAGAAGTTAGCGAGAACATGGCGGAGAACTCGTCGCGACGACGATGATGATAAGTTCGTCCTTCCTACTTCCGACGACATCGATTCTCGGCCTATTGATACGCAAGGTTTTTTTTTGTCATCCTGTGAATTATTGGGCAGATTCGTAAAGCAAGTTCGTAACACTTTCTCGTTATCTTCGTCGTTATACAGAGCAAGAGGAGTACGTTCGGTCTCTCGAGGAAGCTCACGCTCAGCAAAGTCGGCAATGGAGGGTATGATCGAAGAACAGTATCCAATTTTATATAAATTTCAGAGTTGTGTTTTTAAGAAATGTTTCTCTATTCCTCATCTGTGTAGAGCGTGTTCGCGATTCTTCTGATCTGCTACGGAGCTTTCCTCTTATACTCCATTTTCCAGCAGTTCACGTCACCGTGGGAGCTGGTATGATCTTCTCCCTAAGTGTGGACTCGTTTTCTTGCTTAGTATACGAAGCCTCTTGTTCTTACTTATTATCTTCCTATTAAATCGAATCCACAGTTGAAGTTCAGATTCGGATAACTTGTCCTTAGTTGCAGTGAAATCTTTGAGTTGAATCAAAACTAAAGAACTCAGTCTAAATTGATTGTTGTTTTAATGATAGATTCCGGATTTAGTGCTCTGAATTTCTCGCCTGGCTATGGATAGCTAATAGTATACTGAATTGATTACATTTACAATCTTTGTATGATAGACTAATTCTGCCTGCGTATGGAGTTATGTGCACTTGTTTCGCTTTAGGCCTACATATACAGATGTCTCTTTATTGAAAGGTCTGTATTTCATGAGTTCTTAGGTGATGTCATTTTTTTTTCTGAGCAGCGGTATCATGCCTACTTCATGGAAGATCTCAAGTCATGGATGGTCATTTCAGCTGGTCTGTCTTACATCTATGTGTTTTTACTTCGAAGCTATGGTTTATTACATTTGTCTCATCATGCGATATGGTGGTACAGCCAATACTGAGCTTGTGTGGAAGTTTCTGTCCAATCTCTTGTGCCAATATGGGAAACAAACAGATATGTAGTTCCTGAGTATCACTTTTCATATGTCTATTGGTGGAATAGTGTGTAGAATGAGAAAGAGTGATTGCATTTTTAGTGTTTTGGAACTTAGGTACGTAAAACTGCTTCTCTGCTTGTATAGTTATTAGAACCCCATAGCGAAACCTTACTTCCATCAGAAGACTTTGCTACTTGATCTTCAGTTCATTTTGTTTAGTTTTTCGCTTGCTATTTGATTCTTACAACAATAACACTTTTATAACCGGATTTTTTTTATCAGAGTGGATCGCTATCGCGGCTTGCTGCCTCTCAATCGTCGGCCTACTAGATAAGAAGAATGATCATAGACGGTGGTTCTGGTACTCTTGTCTTCCTGGATCTGCATTGACCATTTTTTGGCTTTATTACTTGCTGAGGTACACTAGAGAGTAAACATTTCAGATGTCATCTTACATTTGATTGACATTTCATAATTACTACTATTAGATTTAAGAGAAGCTAGAGTGCAATGAATCTCAAATGTATACAGCTCCAGAGATGCCGGTTCATAGATATGCAACTTTTTGTACCATTAATCCTTGTGCTAGTCGTTTATACTGGATCAACAAGAGGGACATTTCTTGTCAATTCGATTTATTCATGCTCTCTCTGTAGAGTTACGCTAATAATCTGTTCTCACTCATGTTCTAGGCTTCCGAAGTTTCGGTGGGATGCTATCTGGCTTCCTTTTGGGCCGCTTTGGTATGTGCATCTATCACGTATATATAGTAGCCCTGTGTATAATATATATATATCCCGTGTGTGTAGCACTAATGATTGTATCAACTTACTGTATTTTGAAACTGAAGCGGAGCTGTAACTTGTCTGTACGTGGACCATCTACTGGAGGAATCATCCGAAGAAGTGAAAAAGCTAAGGAACTATATGTATGCATATAAAGCAAGGTAGGGATAAAAGCCATCCCAACACACTTCAGAGTTAATCTGTGATAGCAAGAGTGCAAGTTGTCTCTTATCATCCCCCTAAATAACAATTCTTTTCAACTTCCACTAGAACATCACTAAGATTCATTATGTGTAAAAAAAATTCATGATTGACTCAAATTAGATTCCAGGTCTCAAAGGCAACATGAAGCAGACTCCAAGTCATAGAGGTGTATGAGAAATACATTGTATGATCAATATATAATGGTTAAATGTATCAAATTATAATTAATTTTAATTGTTGTGCACATAAAAAGTTTAAAATATATAAATAAAACATTTTAAAAATAATATACATGAAAAAATAATTAAAAAGGAGTGTCAAATGCATATATATATATGAAAGGACATCACTGGTTTAGTTCAGGTTGAAATTGACCCTTTTTGTCATCTAACTCAATCGAAGTTAACGTTTGACTAACACCGTTACGGTCAACTCTAATTTTCCACACCAAATAATTTGAATTTTATGAAAGTTTGGATAGGAAAACACACTGTTCAATAGTATATGTATGAAAAGGCACGACTTATATAACTGAGGTACGACTTATATAATTGAGGTTGAACGACTCAAACCATTCACTTGAAATTGGTGCATAATCAATCATCATGAATCGAACCAGACGGTTTAACTTTACAGAAACAACATAAGGGATGGTTAAACAAATACTTATCGATTATGCCAAGTTGTCATATCGACCGACTCCGACACAAGACTCAAGATTCTGTCTTGCTCGCATCTCATCAGTAATAATGGATCAAGGATATGCAATAAGATAAATGTTCTCTCCAAAAACTGCATCATTGATTCGAAGTCGCAACAAAGTAAAAAAAAAAAATTCAAAACCTGAGAAATCTGATAAGAGGTTACAAGATTGTTCAATCTTCTTCATCGATGACTTTAGTGCCGAGGCCACTAAGTCCTTCGGCAGGGATTTCAGCAACAGTGACAAGGGAGAAGAACTCTTCCTTTGCATCTTCGTCATCGTTTCTCTTACGAGCAACTCGGACTCTGATCCTTCTAGGAGGGCCTCTGATACCTCTGCTCCAAATCTGCTTGTTCAACTTGACATCCACTCTCACATCCTTCGTCCCCATTGCCTTCTCTGCAAACTTCCTTATCTCCTTGATTGCCTTTGGAGCCTTCTTCTTAAAGGTACTGTTTTACACACAATTCCAACTTTTCAAGTCAAACCCCAAAGATCAAGAAGCTTTAATGAGGTCGTCACATTCATGTCAAAGAGCTAATCAGTGAAAATATCACGCAATTTCAACTGCTAACTAATTGAGGAAACCATCAAACAGCTAAAAAATTGAACCAGAAGAACAAAGTGAAGCAGATGAGAGGAGTTTAGTTTGTTTTCTATTGGAAATTACCAGCTATGAAGGCGTCTGTGAAGGTTGATGATGTACTCTCTGGTCACCACCTCCTCTTTCCTCCCCTTCTTCTCCGACATTTTTATGTTCTCTTTCTCAGTTCCTGCGTATATCGAAACTCTAATCTGTTAATCTCCGATTCAGTCGCTGTTACTTCATTTGATAGCCAATAAAATGAAAAAAAATACGACTAACAATCCATTCACTGGCCATAAATTAAAACAAACATCATCAGTGTAATTAAGTTAAGACAGAGAGAGGAGAGAATACCTTCGCCTCTCCAAGAACGCCGAAAGACAGAGACGGTGGTGGCGGAGGAGGAGTAGGCTTATATGCGGCGCTCAATAAGAAGAAGAACTAACCCTAGTCCATTCAACGGGCTTTTTATTTGATTAGATATCTCATTTTATGGCCCAATTCATAGTTTCTCAACTAGACTTTTTTTTCATTTATAACGTCTAACGATTTTCTTACATTGGATAAGTTAACGACTTTTTTTAACATTCATCGGAAGCTCCCATGCATGAATGAATCATTGATAGGCCCATTAGAGGACAGAATTATTAAGTTATGAGATATTGAAACGTAACAAACAAAGCAAATTAAGTGGGCGTTTGGTCTAGTGGTATGATTCTCGCTTTGGGTGCGAGAGGTCCCGAGTTCGATTCTCGGAACGCCCCTTTTAAACAATTTTAGTTTTGCCAAAGCCCCAAAGACTCATAAAAGTAAAAAAAAAACGATTTGAGTGTTTCTTCGTAATTCTTAAAATCTAGAAATTTGTAGAAATCGCAGAGAAACATACAACGAGTTTAGTGTGTTTTTCTTTTGTTTGTTCCTCTTTATTGAATACATTAGTCTTCTCATTCACAGAACCCAAAACGATCACGAAGAACAGCGCTTTGGCATCACACACCATAGCTCAATACAATCTCCTGCAAATGGTGATCCCATCGCCAAGCGCAGCCTGCGAGAGCTGCACACGCTGATCAGCCGCGAGTTTCTGGTTCAGCTCGAGTGTTGCTTTCTTGCCTTCTCTCCTCCACTCGGGCGTGGAGGTGTCCGGTTCAGCAACTGATCCTCCCCAGAGAGTGTTGTCATACACTATTATCCCACCAACCTTGATGAGTCTCATAAGCCTCTCATGGTAGTTCCAATAATTCACCTTGTCTGCATCCACGAATGCGAAATCGAAACCACCCTCGTTCGCTTTCTGCATCAGAAACATCAAAACACAAAGACCATCTCAGGATAAATACCGATCGTTTCTGCTTGCTTAAGAGATCCTATTGGTGAAGAAGAAACTAGAAAGTATGTGGTTTCGAGAAAGTGGGTGACAATAAAGGTACACACTTTGAGCTGTGAAAGAGGCAAATAAAGAAGAAGTATGAAGCTGTACATCGTTTAAAAGCTCGTCGAGGACTGGAAGAGCTTCAGACTCTCTGAAATCAATTTTGTGTTCAACACCAGCTTTCTTTATAACTGGCAATCCTATTTCATACGACTCTCTATTCACGTCAATGGCGATAACCTGCAGATCACGTGTACTAAATCAGTAGCAGAAACGATGCAGAAGCGGAACAAGGGAAGAAAAGCTTTCGTCTTCTTCTTGGTTATATACACATACCTTGCCATCTTCTGGTATGGTGAGAGCAGTGAGGAGAAGAGAGTATCCAGTGAAAACACCAACCTCGATCGTCTTTCTTGCATTTACCAGATTCAGCAGCATCCCCATCAACTGGCCAGCGTCCGGTGCAGTAGCCATCATAGCTCGAGGGTGGTTATGAGCAACGTTCCTAAGCTCCTTGAGAGCCTCCGGCTCGCGAGGGTACACACTGGTCTCCAGTACATACTGCATCATTTTTCAAAGAAAGGTATCAGAGAAATGGAAACCCTAAAGGAGAAATCAGAAATGTGAGAGAAAACGTAGAGGAAGTGGCGGCACACTTTATAGAGCTCTTCACTCTGCAGCAGTCCCTTGGAAAAATCTGATGCCTTGGCTTCATCCTTGGCCATTGTTATCACAGTGTTCTTCCCCAAACACGCACACACTCAAGTATCTAGCCAAGAAATAGGGCATAAGTTAATAACCATGCCATAGTTCAAGAGATTGTGCAGAGTATATAAGGGTTCTATTGATTCTGTATTAGTGAAATTTACAATCTTTCTCATGAAATTGACGATTTTTCTAGTTTTCAAGGAAGACCCTCTAAAGAGAAACAGACGTAAAGCATAAGAGTCTTGTTCATATATAACATTGTTACATAGCAAAATTGATCACAGACTATAGCCGGATAATCTGAACACAGGTTCGATATGAAACAGGTTTCTGAACCCTTAGATCAAACCAGCCCTTCAAGTTGACCATCACCATTCTCTACCGTTGATCAAAGCACACTCAGTTCTTACTTCGTAGACTATAAGTCAAAGGTTTACTATGGTCAAACACTCGGACAGAAAAGACATGACAGAGAAGAAGACAGAGATCAGGTTTAAACTGTTGATCCGATTGACGAAAAAAACATGACAGAGAATAAGACTTATACTGATCAATGACCGAGAGAGAGAGTACCTGAGGGCTGAAGTCTTAATTTCCGATCTTCCACTACAATTCCGACTGATGCTTCTACACGGATCAGGTTTGACTTTATGCGAAATTGCGAAAGACAGTGACAGAGAAAACGTTTAAAAAGCACTGAACAATTGTCAGAATGAGATTTTCTTCCTTTTTTTTGTTTTTGGGCAAAGAGATTTTCTTCCTTTTATAAGAGGAATCTACAAGAAAGGCGTGCAAAATGGCTTTTTACCCTTCTCTGGTAAGGTTGGTTGGTTAAGGTATCAGTGTATCAGGAATGAGACATCTTACCAAACGGTCCAAACCCATTTGAAAAAAATAACGACGATGATACACCAGAAAGATGTTTCAAAGTACCAAGCTTTTGTATGATCTTGTTTCTGTTTTCTCCATTGTGAAAATGGTCATTCACACTAATGAAACTAAACAATAAAAAAAACAAAAAACAAAAGCAAACATGTTGGCGACTGATATTTATTAGAGCTAGCATGAGTGATGATGCCTCAGCTTCAAAACTTTTTGTATTAAATTATCCAGATACAGAAAAAAATTTAACTTTTGCTTCTAATTGTCAGCCGTGAGATCGATAATAATCCCCCAGTTTATGATATAAAGGCTTTTCAGAATTCAATGGGTTTTAAGGCATGTTCTTGTTTATGGGGGTCGCTTTGTTTCTTCAAGGGTAGTAGCCAGTGAAAGTGAAGCCTCTTCCAACGATCTCTCCTGCACAGTACCAAGCAAAGCATTCCAGACCAAAAAGTGCTGCAATCCCAGCATCTTCAACCTTCAAATCCGCCCTATTCTTCCACAACCCCTTCACGTGATCGACTTCATTCCAGAACGACTCAGAACGTCCAGGAATGCTGCGGATACACATAAACAAGTCAGCCACATGAAGAAAGAAGAAGTGCAGTTCCTGAATAACATATCTAGAAACATTGAAAAGACTATTAAGAAATCGACAACAAAACCTCTCTAAAAGCAGGGAAATGTTGGCATCTAGTTCAGATCCAGTAAAGCAGAGACCTTAATTATGCATGTGATGAGTTCATGGTTCAGAACAATCAAACATAGAATGTATAGTTTCACTATTCTTCGGTTCCTCAGCGAACCATCCCTAAGCCGAATAGATAACGAAACAAACTTATTCTTTACAGCATAATAACAACAGATAAAAACAAAGAAGCTTTAATCTTTAACTACAAGAAGAAAGCTAGTATGTGCTTAGGCACAAGATTCCGACAAAAATCTACCCCTGCAAGAAATCCAACTACCACGCAATTAATCATTCAACAAACACATCAAACCGAATCCAGGATCAGATAGGAGAGTAAAACGAAAAAACAACCTAGCAAGACGAGTGTAGAGTAGCTGCTTAGACAACTCATTGCATTTCTCTACAGTGGCTGGCTCCTGGATATACTTCTTGTTCTTCTCCAGCAACTGTTTGTAGTAAGTTGTGCCGTGCTTGGACACAAACTTGGATGCTTCACAGGCCTTGGATTTCAGTTGTAGAAGCTTGGATGCCATCTCTCAAAACTCTTTCCTAAGCCATAAAAAAAAAAAAAAATGGATTTGCAAATTAAAAGAGGAGCTAGTGGAAGCGGCCATTATGGGACATGATAACAGCATCCATCTAAACAATTCACCACGGTACTAAAAGTTAAATCCAATTCCAATATCAATTGGAATCAAAAGAGTTAAGCTTCAAAAATTGTGTAAATTACACAAGAAACGAAAAGGATTTGTGCGTGACCAATTCAGAAAGATGCAAAATAGCTCGACAAAAAATCAATGTCGACCAAAACAAACCCTAATCATCGAAAGTTAAGATCATTTCCAAATAGCCAGACCTCGTGAACATTACATTTTCGCTCGTAAGAACACACTCAATCAAATAGCGCATCATCAAAGTAAGCGACCCGAAAGCGCAGATCTATCAGTCAAATTCCAAAAAAAAGGGAAAAAGTGGAAAAGAAGTGATGAAATTTCGAATCAAAGAGGCAAAAGGTATTGACGTTCTCAAACCTTGTTGATGTCGCCGGCGCCGGAGATTGTACAGGTGTATCACCGTTACCGGAGAACGAGAGCGCAGTTGGATCAACGGAATCTCTAGACTTGTGTGAGTTTTTGGGGTTTTGTTTCCACTTCTTTCCTGAGGTTTTCTCCGATAATAACATGATGCAACACGAAATATACGGGCCTTATATGGGCCTTTAGTAACATCTTAATAGCCCAAAATCGAATTAGGCCGAAGGGTTATTAATTAATGGCAAGTCTATTTGACTAGCGAAATCCGAATTAACTTTTAAAAAAATCTATTATTAGCATAAGTTGCAACAGTGTCGTACTCGATTTCCTTTGTTGGATTATTCTTTTGATCCATTTCATAAATAATGAGATTTTCTCGTAAATTGATCGGATTACTTGCTAACTGTAATATATAGAAACTTAGAAAGAGTCATAAACTACTTACCCACACAGTACCAAAATCAAGGGATTTAACATCCTTTTTATGAACTTTAATGTTGGTTAATAAAACTGTCTTCAATATGATAGCGTTACCTCTTATAAAAAGCTCCGACGTTACTATCTTTAACTTTGTTTTAGAAAATGACGTTAAGCATAACGTCTAAATGTTACGGTCGGTTTTCTAAATATTGACGGTGATATTTTAACTTTTATGTGTAAGTCGTTTTTAGAATCGCTAAATTTCATTTTCCCAATTTACTAATTATTTATTAAATTGAAAAAACGATCGTTAGTTTATAACTTATATATATATATCATTCATATTTTTTCGAATTAATACATACTAATTTGTTTTGCAAAAAGAATGATCGAATAGAAGAGAATTAAAACCAAAAAGAGTCTTATTATTGTATTAATGATAAAAAGGAGAAAGAGATACAAAAGCAAAGCTGCTCAAGGTCGGCAATGACACGATAGTCAAACAACAACACAAGACCAACCAACTCTAATCTCACAAACATAAAAAAAAACAAAAAACTCAACGAGGTTGCTATATATAACTATGACAAAATTGTATATATAGCTAAACCTTTCGTTAAAACAAAATTTAAAAAAAAAAAAGAAGAAAGAAAATTGCATGATAAAGCCTCAATTGGTTATGCAGCGGAGGGTGCAAGGTTCATAAGGACATCTCCTTCCGATCCCTTGGAAGCTAGGGCTGCAGCGATCGGATTCAACTTAGACTCAGTCTCGACAAAGTTTTTGAAGTCTAAGCTCGAATCTTCATAAATCTCCCACCATTTCTTCACTAACATCTTTATGTCTTCACGGTCCATGTGCTCTTCAGTTTCATCGAATTTCCAAGGCTTCGAACCCTATAAAATTGATTAAAAATATAAAACTTTAGTAACATGAATATCTATCTAAATATATGTCAAGAAAAAACTAAGGAATCAAAACAAAACTAAACGTACATTTGCACAGTAATGAACAACACTAATTTGGTTAAGGTCAACGTGTTCAGGATGACGCCAAATCATAGCCAGCACAAGGTTGTAGGTCGAAGGGATTGGCTTGTAAATGTCTCGAAAGTACATATTCAGAAAATCCTAATACAAAAATATACAATATTAACATTAGAATCGTTAAATAAAGAAAACTGAAATCAAATAATGAAAAAGGAAAATAAAATCAAACCTGTTCGGCAAAATAAGTTGGAGTAGTGATTTGAACAACACGAAGAAGATCCTCGTAAGTGACGAGATTTGGTTCAAACATTAACATACCAGCGTTGAAATACAACGGCGGCGGAGAACCACGGCTTTCCACCGGCCATATCACTTTTTCAGGTGACTGTTGGCAGTAACCGATCTGGTACTGAGGAGTTTTGGACCAAGATATCTCGCAGAAGCAATCTTTAACGGCGTACAAGTAGCCGGAAGGTCTATCGAAAAGATGATCGATGTTACTAAACACTTGTATGTCTCCATCCAAATACATCACCTTCTCATACTCCACAAACTGCATTAATATATGTTTATAAGTCGTTAAACATGTTTATATGTTTGTGAAATTATCTACATGGGACATGACATGACGTGAGACTATATAATCTTTATTACTAGTTAAGTTTCGACATGTGGACTGTTGGTGTTTTGATCAAGTATCCAATTCTGATTATTGATTCAGATTGCAGGTAGTTAGTTATACTTGTGCTGATTTGTTTGTGTTTGATGATGATGTGCAGAAATTAAAGAACACCAAGATATACGAGTTCCCAAGATCAACGTGATCTCGGTACGTCTCGGTAAGCTTTCACCAGCTCACAAGGGTAATATCCTGGATGCAGAGTACAACAGAGATCTCACACCAAGCTCACGTCACTCACTTTACAGAGATTCAGACCAAAGAAAAGATAAGTGGATTCACTCTTCTACTTAGCTTTTCTCTCACACTTTTTCTCTCTTTTTTTTTTTTTGTTTGATTTTTCCGTGAACTCTATCTTCTTCCGTCTCTGAGTGATGACTTTATATTCAGCATCCAATACCCTTTTCTTACAGCTCCTGCTTTTCTCTTGTCCCTGATCGACACCTATCAATGACACAACTTCTCTGTTTCATGAAGTAATAAGCAGGACTAACAATTGTCGTTTCTGCAGGGTTTCTTCTTCTGAGCCAGCTACAACCACTAGGCCCATACCACAAAAGAAGAGCCCACCTGCCTGAGCCCAATCATAATCACGACAATCTCCACCTTGATTGGTCTCAGACAGAATTCCCGAGAGATTCACCTCCCTCGTCACTTCTCCGACTTCACCGCCGGAAATCTAACTCATCTCAGAGCTAGTATCAGTGCCTAAGCACCTTCAAGTAATCCAATCCCTCTTCGAATTTCTTCACCGGTATTGACTTTGTTAATAAATCAGCAGGATTTATCTTTGTGTTGATCTTTGAAATTTTCAGGGATCCTTCGGCCATGATATCACGAATGAAGTGACATCGAACATCGATATGCTTCGTCCTCTCGTGATGAACGCTATTTTTGGCCAAGCAAATAGCGCTTTGGGAATCACAAAAGATTTCAATTTGCTCCTGCGGAAATCCTAATTCACCAACAATCCCTTTTAACCACAGAGCTTCTTTGGCTGCCTCTACCAGAGCCATATACTCAGCCTCTGTCTTCGATAGGGCCACAATATGTTGAAGTCCAGAACGCCAACTGATAGTATTCCCACCAGCTTGAAAGACATAATCGGTAATTGATCTCCTTCTGTTTAAATCTGCAGCATAGTCACTATCACAATAGCCTCTGACTTCGAACTTATCTGCCTTAGTGAATGTTAGCCTGAAATCTGTTGTATTCCGTATGTATCTCAACACCCATTTAACTGCCATCCAATGTTCTTTGCAAGGTGAGCTCATGAATCTGCTGACGAGTCCCACAGCATGAGCAATATCCGGTCTTGTTCCAACCATTGAGTACATGAGACTCCCCACAGCACTAGAATAAGGTATGTTCTTCATCTCAACCTCAGTATTAGCCATATCTTTTGCCTTAGTACTAGACAGTTTGAAATGAGTACCAATAGGGATCTGAACTGGTCTAGATTCCAACATACCATAATTTTTAAGAACCCTTTCAAGATAATCTTGCTGAGATAATTAAAGAATACCTTTTTTTTTGTCTCTGAAAATATCAATACCAAGTATTCTTCTAGCTGCTCCGAGATCTTTCATCTCAAATTCTTTGCTTAAAATGTCCTTCAGTCTTGTGATCTCCTTTATGTCTTTAGCTACTACTAACATATCATCAACGTATAGTAGCAGATAAACATAATCATTATCACCAAAACACTTGAAATATACGCAAGAGTCAAATTGACTTCTTGTGTATTTCTTTCTTTTCATAAATTGATCAAACCTCAAGTTCCACTGTCGTGGTGCTTGCTTCAGCCCATACAGTGACCTCTGTAGCAAACAAACCTGATCATCCTTCTCAAACCCTTGTGGTTGTTCCATCAGAATCTTCTCATCTAGATTTCCATGTAAAAATGTTGTTTTTACATCCAACTGTTCTAATTCCAAATCTTGATAGACAACCATTGATAACACCAGCCTTATAGTAGTATGCTTCACCACTGGTGAAAAAACTTCATGATAATCAATCCCCTCGATCTGAGAAAATCCCTTAGCAACTAACCTAGCTTTGTATCTAGGTTCCTCCACTCCTGTTATTCCGGGTTTAAGCTTAAAAATCCATTTGCACCCAATGGTTCTTTCTTTCTCAGGCCTTTGCATCAATTTCCATGTATGATTCTTTATAAGAGAATCCATCTCTTCATTAGTGGCAGCAATCCACTTCAGTTTATCTTTACAACTTATGGCTTCTTTATAAGATTGAGGTTCTTCTACATTCATGAGCTTGGACACATTCAAAGCATATGCAGCTACATCTTGATCATCAAACCTACTATGACGTTTAATGTTCATCCTTCTTGCTCTATCTCTTGCAAGCTTATAGTCTTCAAGTCCTCTTTCATCAGACTCTTCTTCTGACTCTTCTTCTGAATCTTCTACTACCTCATCATCTCCTGAAGAAACTCCACCTTCTTCTGAAGTTTCAGCTTTTGATTCATAAGTTTCACCTTCATCAATCTCATTTGGCAGAATAAAAGAGATCTTTTTTACTTGATTCTTTTCTTTCTCCTTATCGTCTCTTGACACCTTTACTATATCTTTATATAGTATGTTCTCACAGAAAATAACATCTCTGCTTACGATGCACTTTCTTTCATCAATACTCCAAATTCTGTATCCTTTAACTCCATGTGGATACCCCATGAGAATTCTTTTTTTTGCTCTTTACTTTAACTTCCCTTGATCAACATGGTAATAAACCAAACATCCAAATCTTCTCATATGAGAATATTCTGGTTTTTTACCCGACCAAAGCTCTTCTGGAATTTGGAAATTCAGCGGTGTTGAAGGAGTTCTATTGATCATGTAAACCACTGTCGAAGAAGCTTCTGCCCAGAATGACTCTCTTAATCCAGTTTCACTCAACAAACTCCTAACCTTCTCTAGAATAGTTCTATTCAGCCTCTCAGCCACTCCATTTTGTTGGGGAGTATAAGGACATGTCTTATGTCGCATAATCCCTTTATCTTTGCAAAAGTCATCAAAGATTTTGTTGCAATATTCCAAACCATTATCTGTCTGTAATGCCTTCAATTTCTTACCACTTTGATTCTCAACTAATGCCAACCATTTAACAAACTTAGAGAATGCTTCATCTTTTGTCTTGAGAAAATAAATCCATACCTTTCTAGAGAATTCATCCACAAACGATATGTAGTACTGACACTTAGACAAGCTCGGTGTCACGTTTGGAGAACCCCACAAATCCGAGTGGACATACTCAAGAACGTTATTTGAAGTATGTTTTTCTGTCTTAAAAGACAATTTATGAGATTTTCCTAATATGCAGAACTCACACTGCTTCATCTCGGAAATCTCATTCTCCTTTAGCAGCTCCTTTTTAACCAGAAATTGCAACCCTTTATTACTTATATGGCCAAGTCTGCTATGCCATAAAGTAGTTTTGTCTACTGCTTCAATAGCTGCATTCATCTGTTCTAGTTCTGGTTTTCCATCGAGGAAATACAAGGTGTCTTTGTAATCACCAGCTAGAACCTTCTTATCATCTTTAAAGACTTGTAATCTGTAGTTTCTAGATTGAAACCAACAGTCGTGAGTTTCAAGTTGTCCTAAAGAAATCAGATTCCTTCTTGCTTCAGAAGAGTATCTAACTTTAGTTAACACAACTGTGCTCATGTTGTAGTTAACTATCTTAATCTTTCCAATGGCTGTAATTTCACAGTAGGTATCATTACCCATTAGAATTTTGCCACCATCAATCTCTTCTATATCAAATATTAGATCTTTTTTGCATGTCATATGATATGAACATCCATAATCTAACACCCATCCTTCTTTTGAATGTTTTTCAGAAGCAGTTAACAGAACAGGCTCTTCACGCTCTTTGCATTGTGACTTACCAATACCAGTTTCTGCTTTACTGCTTTTGAATTGACTTGAACTTGACTGATTTCTTTTTGGACAATCTCGCTTCAGATGGTCTTCACTCCCACAGATCCAGCAAGCCCTTTTATCTTTATCTCTGGACTTACTTCTGTTGTTAGACCTTCTTTTTGACCTTTTATCAGTTCTGCCTCTTGTTTGAACCACTAACCCTTCATCAGCTTTTTTTTGTTTGTTGGAGATACTCTTTTCTTTTAATTCTAACTCTATAGAATAGGCTGACCTGATTATCTCCTTTAGTGTAATTGTATCTTTTCCACTGCTATACTTCAGAGTGTGTACCAGATTGTCAAACCTTTTAGGCAAACTGTTAAGAAGAATTGCAGCTTGATCCTCTTCACTCATCTCTACATTTAGGCTTGAGAGATCAGATATCAACTTATTGAATGTATCCAAGTTCTTATCCAGATTCTTGTCTTCATCCATCTTAAAATTGTAGAATTTTTGCTTGAGATAAAACCTGTGTGGCAGATATTTAACCTGATATATGTTTTCCAACGCTGCCCACATATCATATGCTGTAGGTTCTTTGATAACCTTTCTCAACACAATATCTGCCAAACTCATACTCAAAAGATTCTTTACCCTTCGATCCTTCTCTAGCCTCTTTGGATCAAGCTTTATTTCATGTTCAACTCCTTCTTCCATGATCCCTTTTCCTTTAGGATCTGTAAGAGCTTCTGGCTGAAGCACTGAGTCAAACCCTAAGATCTCCAATTGTGCCAAGACCTTATGCTTCCACAAAGTAAAATCATCTTCTCCATCAATTTTCTCCACCTCAAACCTCCCCTGAGTTGGCTCCATCTCACAAAGCTTGTAGTCCCACAAGTTTTGTATCCTTGAACTCAAACTCAGAATCTCAATAACCAGCAGCAACTCTTGGTACAATAAACCTTGAACCGGTGAAGAAGTATAACCCAAATAAACACGCTTTCTGATCTTGATTAGAATCCTTAGAACTGAATAGCTTTAACTTATCTCTGATACCACTGTTGGTGTTTTGATCAAGTATCCAATTCTGATTATTGATTCAGATTGCAGGTAGTTAGTTATACTTGTGTTGATTTGTTTGTGTTTGATGATAATGTGCAGAAATTAAAGAACACCAAGATATACGAGTTCCCAAGATCAACGTGATCTCGGTACGTCTCGGTAAGCTTTCACCAGCTCACAAGGGTAATATCCTGGATGCAGAGTACAACAGAGATCTCACACCAAGCTCACGTCACTCACTTTACAGAGATTCAGACCAAAGAAAAGATAAGTGGATTCACTCTTCTACTTAGCTTTTCTCTCACACTTTTTCTCTCTTGTTTTTTTTTG
>JAHZTW010000004.1:44320148-44499906 GCA_020283515.1 Alliaria petiolata
TTTTTTTTTTTTTTTTTTTTTTTTTTTTTTTTTTTTTGAGAAAGGGTTTGATGATCCGATTCTTATATGTTAAGTTCTATATATACGAATAATCTTTCTCAAGTTTAGTTACCATATATATAAGAATCGAATAGTCTCAAAATCGGAAACTTCCAACCAAATGTGGAAATCTAGATAAAATGTTTAATATATCGTTGAGATGAATTCCATATATACGTTCTTTTTTGCTCAATATAATAAGATAGGAAGTCCACAATTAATGGATAAGTTGCAATAATAATGGATGATTTCATGTCTGATAACGTTTTTGAAGCGAGTGATCCGATTCTTTTCTACCAAGATTTAAATCGGAGAGGATAAAGAAAATTGAATCTAAAATTGTAATAAATTTGGTAATAGGAATAAATTTGGTAATAGGAATAAATTCATCATGTATATATGCGTATCTAGATTAAAATCGGTGAATTTGGATTTAGTGTAGAAAAGCCACAATTTTTCTTTTTTGATTCGGGTTACCATTTATGGATATGCAAAGAGTTGCACTTGGCCCTCGGAATTTAAAGGCTCTCCAAAAAAATATAGCACATAAATTTACAAAATGTGAAGGGTTATGTTGGGCTTATGTTGAATTGAAAGCCCATATTGAAAGAGGATGATCTTCACTCTTTCTGTCTTTCATTACACTCAAGCCGGAGATAAAAACGGAATCAATTAAGCAAAATCCTTCCAGGAAATGCAACAAAGTCTAGCAATATCACTTCTCTACATACTTACAGCTGAAAAGAAAAAACGTTAAGAGACTAAGAGAGTCACACATTCAGACATCATCGTGTCTTCTCTTGGCTTGGAAAGCTAAACAAACGTCTCTCTCTTTCTCAAACTGTCTGTATATAATCAGTTCTTTTCAAGAAAGAAACTTTGTCGAGAGAGATACTGGTCCAAGCTCTTTTTGTATTTATCTAGCTCGTCTTCACTTTCGTTTTTTCCTCCTTGTACTCTCCCCAATCTTTTTTTCGTCTTGTCTAAAACGTTCAGCTTCTGTTTCTTTTTTATATGCTCAAAAACCGCATCAGCCGCTGCACCAAAACACAAATTCAAACAAAAAGCGAACGTTATTTACAGAATGGTTCAGTCGAATTAGATTTTAACTTGAGATAGAGGCTTTAGTCCTCTACAATGCAGCTTCCTAGTCAAATATATTAGTCACTGGTCTAGTCAAATTTATCAGTCGCTGGATTGCATTTTTGCTTAATGATTAGCTAACTATCATGCACATGAACATACCCCAAAAAGCCTAATCTGACTAGATTTTATCATCAAATAGTCCTCTGGACCACTGATATCTGATGTCACATTTATCAATTTTTCGTCCCATTAAAATCACACAGACCAAAATAGTTTTTACTTACCCTCCGGGCCGTCTGGGCGAGAACCGGCCGTTTGGATCGGTTTAAAAACATTGCTTATAACCTAACCACATTTGGGTCCATATATATAAGTACGCGTGTAATGTGTTATGTGAATTCCTTTTTTTTTACATTAAAGATTTATAGGTTTCGGGTTGTTGTGAAGATAAGTCCATAAAGATAATTGCGAAGCAGCTCGTAATACTACGACACGAAGACGACACCAACGTAGTAAAATTAATGACGACGTTGATGATTAGTTCACACGTGGAACTTGGCCAATGATTTTTAGGCGCCAGCCTGTCAGCGTGATCCGCGTGTGAGGTGGGGACTGATCTGACGGCTAAGATTCTCCCAGCTGTTCAATTGACCTTTGACCCCAAAAAAGTAGCATTGAGTTGGAAAATCCCAACGACCCGAATCACACGTGTGTGTACGCCAGTTTTTTATTCTTCACATTTTGATTTTGAAAAGTAAGATCGGTTGTTAAGAGTATAATCATAACACATTTAGGTAGATCAAAGTTTTTTGGTTTTATCGTTAAGAGTCCCTAAAAGAAAGACCAAAAGAGAAATGACCACTTATAGTTCTTAAAAGAAGTCGGTAGTACGAATTTCTTTTATTTTTGGTCATCGTCGTGGGTTAGATTGGATTCAGCATTAGTCATGGATAATAAGATATCTATATTGTATACCTTATAAATTCATTGTATGAAAATAATTAAATTATCTCACGAGTATATATTTTTATACGAATGTTTGACAAGTCTAACCTTTCACTTGTCACAAAACTACAAAAATACAATTATTGAATCTTTTGACCATATATACGAGCAACAAAATATCATAAAATGTGTAACACAAAGTCAAAAGTATCATCACGTACTTAAGAAGCGTGTAAATAAGAGGCACCGTAATTGGTCAACCATGTACATATATTAAAATCATCCATTCGTTATTCGTTAATTAAACAGTTCAGAGACGCCTAGCAGTACTAGCACGTAGTCGATTTTGAAATGTTTCATGAAATATCTAAAAATCACAGGGTTATACGTTTAGGTTAATCAATTGGTCATATATTTATCTAACCAGAAAACGAATGCTTAATGAGATTAATGATCAGTTCACATTGAATACACACATGATCAACTATAAAGTTTTACAAGGAGGAAAGGTAGTTTTGACCAAAAACCCCGAATATAAGAAATTGTATTAGCCACGGAGATAGAGACATGCGCATGTATAAAGTCAAAAAGTATTAAAGTAGAAAGACTTGAAGCATGCAGATAGAAGAGACTAAGTGTCAAATCGGTGATTAGTTTAAAAAGGATTATGCATGCGAAGTCCACTAATCATAATTTCTTAATACTTCTTTTGACGCTTTCGAACCCCATTTTAATAAACTTAATTAATGGGGTTTCCCTTTGGACGGAGTAGTCAAATCAATTAATTCTCTTAATTAGCTGTAAGTATTTACATCTATAGTATAAGTTTAATATTATACAATTATATAAGTCAAAGTATAAACACAATTGTTTGTTATAAGTGCATGACATAACGAAAGTTATATATCCATAAAGTACAATAAAAGCTATATAAGTCAAGAGTATTTTATACGTATAAATTTGGACGAATTGGTGCAATGGACAAACATTTCAAAGTTTAATTGTAAATTTATAATTTCTCAATTTCGATTTCACTTATGTATATACATTTTATTTTGAATGATTCAGTCCTAGTTTTCGATCTAGGGATTATCTAAAACAAGTTTATACATAAAAAAGCTTGTATCAAATATGTTAAAGCTATATAGTTTAGCGTTACGACGTACATTAAACATATAAAACTGTAATTTGATTTTTAACAAAAAAAAAGAAAAAGAATAAAACTAATTTGATTGTTTAGTTATAGGCGCATGATGTAAGAAATGCCTATATTTCCGTTGCATGCAACCTCTAGACTATAGCTACCATTCCATATCTTTAAATATAATAATAGACAAACAGTATGCATTATTTATGTTACTTTAATTAATAGAGAGACCATTATTGTCTTTGCTCTGAATTCATTTGTTTTTTATTCATCAAGTGGTATACGACCTCGGCTTGGCCAAGAAAACGAAATAACTTGGATACTCTCTAGCTAGCAATGAACTAATAGAAAAATAATTAACTAGTGGATCCAACTTTTAAAGCTTTAAAATCTTGGTATGTGGAGTAACAAAAAAAAAAAAATAAGTCAATTGAAAAGTCACATTACTCAGCCCAGATATGCATTCATGGTAACTTGGTCGCAAATCTTGATTAGTCGAATGATATAATTAAAATAACACAATTATGCTTTTCGAGCTGATTTGTTTGTATTTTAGATTTTTTGTGTTGGCGTGGTCCAGTCAGAAATTGAATGTTTTTTTTGGGTTTAAAAATCGAAATTTTATTTATGAATTTTTACAATTAGTTTCATTGATCATTCCAAAATGGAAAAAAAAAAATATAGGGTGTGTGCAAGTTTCGAAGAAATTTAGAATATGGTTAGCAAACCTGTTTCAAATAAATAAATAAAAAATAGAATAGGATTTCTTTCGAAAAAAACACAAAATTTATCTAAGGTACGAATGGTAACATATGAATTTTGCTGAATGTAGAATCTGGCTAAATTTTTGTGTGTTTTTTGGCAGAATCTGGCTGAATAACTGTTAATTCAAATGATAACCGAGGAATCTGGCTGAATAACTGTTAACCATTTAACTCAAATGGTAATCCGAAATATCCGAATTTACCCGATTTTATCCGAATTTAACCGATTTTAACCGAATTTAAAAAATGAAAAATTACAAAAGTTTGGGTAGTTTCGGTTTTAAAAATTAAGAACCAAACTATCCGAAAATCGAACTAACCGAACCGAATTATATTTCGGTTAGTTTCGGCCAACTTTTCTAAATCCGAACTACCCGAAGAATCGAAATACCCGAACCAAATTACCCGAAAGAACCGAACTCGCAGGCCCACTAACAACCATTCGTCCAAACAAAATACCATACAAATCCACTCGGATAAAACATAACACATATATTATACAATTATTATCACTAATAAAATCTGTAATATAATTTATATAGTGAATACCTAAAATAAAATAACATGTGAATAATTTTAAAATAAATATTTTTTTTATATAATTGAAATATTCAATCCAAATATTATCCATAACAAAATAAAGCTAAATAAATAAAACCAATTATTCCAATTCTGTTAAATTCTTTAGGGTGTGAATGGTAACTGTGGAATCTGGCGAAATGCGGAATCCGGCGGAATTTTTTTGTGATTTTTAGCAGAATATAGCGGAATAACTATTAATATAAATAGTAACCGAGTAATTGCGGAAAAAATATTTAAAAATAATTAAAAATATAAATTAGGTGAATAAATAAAATTGTTTGAATGTATTATGAATGTATTAAAATTGTAAGAAATATAAAATTGTTTGGAGCATATTTTCGATCAAATCTTGATAATTGTATTATTTTATTAGTTTCTTGGATAAGTTTTGATGGATTCTAATTTTTTGGACTTGAACTTTTTATTATTCTATTAACAGAATAACTGAAAATAATAAATTGTAGAATAATTAAAAACTATCTGATTAAATAATAAAAATATATATAATGTGTAATAAACTCAAAGTATATAAGACGTAACAACTGCACATTAAAATAATATGTAGACATATTTACACAAACTTAATTAAAGTAACTAATATGACATACATTCCTAATATAATCATTATTATAAAAAAACTGCTATGAACGATGATTACATAAAGAACTCATTCCACAATTCCTCCAATCAATTCCACAAACTCAAATGGTGAAAATTATCTTTTTCAGCCAATTCCATTCCACAAATCCTCCGCAGATTCCACAATTAATCAGTTACCATTTATAGCCCTAGTTATTAAAAATAGTAAAAGTTATTAGCCTAGCATATATGTATACATATAGTTGCATCAAACAGTAGCAATACATCTTACCTCATATTCACCTGTTAGCCACATATATACTAATCAATTTGATCTCACCGAAACCGTGTCTTTGGAGAAATAAATTTAAGAATAAAAAATGAAACACCTTACTTGTTAGAGTTGTACAGTGACCAAGTCAAAAAGATCCGACCACATAACAACATTAACCTCTTTCGAAATTATTACATCAACAATGACATAACCTCATTGAAATAGTTTAATTAACACCCATTTGCTTTGCTGTATACAACAATAAATATTAACATCGACAAAAAAAGTCACCAAATACAAATCAATGGCCTTCGAGAAAAATAAGAAAAACTGTTTCTACTGTCTATAATAGATTTTCGAGGTACATCACAATCTTCCCAACAAACAGAATTGAAATAATCTATTTTTCTTTGCCGCAAAAAAATCTTTTTTTAAATCAGCTGAACAACCCATGTTTAAGTTATAGTATATATAAAAGAGTTGAAGAACAGATATAATTTTGAAATGTTTTATATAATAAACAAGTTGAATGAATTATAAATTCCGTATATAACAACAAATATTACATATCAACATTCAACAACATTGATGAACATATATAAAATTAACTTGCTTCGTCGGTCCAAAGCAAGAAAACAAACAATAATATCTGGAAAAGAGAAACAAATCGAAACCCATTTTCCATCAATGGTTTTCAATTAACATATCTTCTCTTTCCCAAAAAATTAATTTCCCCTTCCTCAATGTATATATTAACCCAAAAAAAATTAAGATAGGATTTAATTTAACTTTTTTTGTTTTAACAATTTAACCTCCTTCGTCGGTCCATGAACTCATGTATTCTCTTCAACGCAATCTCCAAAGTCTTCTCATTCATATTAGCGAAACAAACCCTAAACCATCCAGACTCTGAGCAATGGCACGAAGATCCCGGCGATATATTCAGCTTCAGTTCCTTTAAGATCGCATCCCAAAGCTCGAGCTCGCCTTCTTTGGTTTTCTTTTCGAGCAAGAAACCCAGATTCATCCAACAGAACAACCCTGCATTGCCCTTCAAACACTCGATCCCTGCCTTCTTAAGCCCTTCCACAATTGTCTCGTACCGTCTCCTAAGCCTTTCCCGGTTTATCCTAATGTACTTCTCCGTAAACTCCTCATCTGACAACATAGAAGCCAACATGTGTTGTGTCTGAGACGAGACAAGCGTAAAACTCGACATCCTTCTCGCTGTCTGCACAACATTATCGTTGTACGAGTAGATAGTTCCGACTCGAAAACCGGGAAGACCAAGATCCTTTGAGAGGCTGTAGACGATGTGGACACGCTCCTTGACTGTCACGTCATCAATGTTCTCTACGATCTCGGCTACGCTGGTGAACTCGGAGGCGTGGAAGACCGAGCCGGAGTAGATCTCGTCTGATACCAAGTGAATGTTCTTGCGTACGCAGAAGTCAAGGAGATCTTCAAGAACCTTCTTTTGGACCGTCGCGCCTAATGGGTTTGATGGGTTGGTTATGAGCACTCCTCGGACTCTAATGTTTGCGTCGCGAGCCGTTTGGTATGCCGACTCGAGTGCCTCAGGGGTTATCTGGAAATGGTTCGAGCTGTCGCAATGGATTGGTACAATTCTCACTCCGGTTCTCCATCTCAAGTCTCTGTCGAATCTGTAATAAAATAAATAAACGTTTCGGTAAGTACAAGATATGCTAGATTATAATTCTTCTTTTTAAGTGGTGTTAGTTAGTTGCAACTATATATTTTTTCCTTTAATATAAAATCTCTATACGAATGACCATATATTTTGATTTAAATATACAAAGTGTGACGTACCCTGGATAATACGGTGTGGGGACGAGAAGAGCGTCGTTGGGATCGGCGAGGATGAAAGTTAAGAGTTCGTTGGCGGCGGTGGCTCCCGCGGTGAGGACGATACGGTCAGGATCGAATTTAGCTTTACCTCCACGAATCTGCTCCATAAAGCTAGACATGGCTTGTCTGAAAGATTTGAGACCGTGGTAGTCTTGGAACAGTGCGTTTTCTCTAAACCCAGGTGCTCCTTTTGATCCCCACATCGAACCTTCTGGGTTTTTCTTCTCTAAGTAACTTTCTAGAAGATCGAACGAGACCTGTACAAGAGATGGTCGAGAGAGGGATAATTAATACATTATCACAATAAATAATTAATTTTTTTTTGAATACTGAATATAGTAAAAAAGTTTAGTTACCTGATTCTCGGCGAGACCCATTTGAATGACGCCAGAAGGGTTAAGTGATTCATCGTAAGGATTCTCGTCGTAAGCTTTCCAGCCGGCGAAGTAAGGTGAGTCTTCGCCATGTGTGTCTGAAACCGCCACTCGGGAAAGCTCGACGACGTTGTTGTTATTGTTTGATGATCTCTCCATCATTAGAGGAAGACCCATTTTTTCTTAGCTAGACCTTCGAACCTGACACGTGACACGTGACAGCTCTGAAACACAATCGGAGAGAGAGAAAGAGAAAGAGAGAGAGAGAGAGAGAAGTGTGTTGGAGTTAAACATTTGTGTGAATGAGGGACAAGTATATATAGCAGACGTGACGGAGAGGAAAGTCTTTGACAAATTTGATTTTCCTCCTTTTTTTCTTTTTTATATAGTTTACTTACAGAGAAGAAGTTTGTGTAAAGAATAGGGAAGATTCGATTGTGGAAAAATACGTTGTCATTGACTTGCAATTTGGATGAATAGATAAGAGTGTTTTGGCTATTTTTATTTTGTTTTTATTCTGAAAGTTCTCGATCGGTGGTTCATCCGTAGGAGATGCCACTTCTATAAAACGTTAATTATCAGATTTTACACGTAATGTTGTTTAGATGAATGAATGAAAACGCACGGTAAAATTAGTATAGTTTCCTAGATATGAATGAATTAGCAGTTTCTGAATGTGATTAGTTTTGGGGAACGTTTCAAAATATTTGGATTAGCTAGTCAAATCTGCAACGATTTAAACCAAAAATGTTTATGGTGAATGTGGAGTTGTTTAGAATTAAATCCGGTAAAATATAAAATTTCCTATAGTCATCTGCAACGGTTTTAAACCAAAAAAGGGACCCTATTTCATTTAGATATTCAGTGCTAAATTTTTTTTTTATAAATAGTTTGGTCTTTTTTTTTTTAACATTTAAATTTTTGTTTGGACACGATATTCAGTGTTATATACTTATATTTACATAATAATTTTACTATAAAGAGTCCTTCGCAAATACAACAGTGTCACGATATACGAAAACTATTGGTTGCTACTATTTTTCCATATTTGATAATTTTATAGAATGCTCACTAAAAAACGGTAAAGTACTTCAATTTTTTTGTTCTTTTATTGTTATAACAAAAGCAGGTTAGAAAGAAATACAAATTTATAAAAGGGATTTTTTGGTGAATAACCATAATAGAAAACCTAACCTACAAATTAACCATTTTATCTCTTTATCCCTTCCTGTCTCTTTCTACCTTTTTTGGTTACTTTATAATTTTTTTTATTATGATTATTCACCAAATCATCCCTTTATAAAACAAAAACTAGTATATTAACAAAAAGCCATCATAGTTTTTAATTATAGTTTATATTTAGATTATATATGTCTTTTTACATTACGTGTTTAAATATAACATTAGAGAGCTGAACTTGGTACCGTATAAAATTTATTAGGATTATCTCATATATTAAACTCTATAGATGAAAGAAATGGAGAAACAACTAATTAAATGTTCTGATTCGATGTTGTAAGCAAAATCAAAGATCACCTTTTGCCAAAATTGGTTTCAGACAACTGTTAGCTTGTGTCTTCTTCTTCCTCCTCTTGTCAATATTTTTTTTTCTTTCTTTTCTTATTTTATTTTATTTTGTTTATTTTCCAAAGCTTTAGTTATGAGATCTATAACCCAAATACGGTGGTTGAAATTTCGATTATACGAGAGGAGTGGGTGGGGTGGCTATCCATATACATTTCATTAATATTTACCATATTTTAGACTATATGTATTATATTAGAAATTTAGAATCTACGAATTTTGGGTCTTTGCTGGTTACCATGAGAATAAATCGTCTCTAAATACTCCTATAACATTACAGTCTCTTATAACATTACAGTATGAATAAACTAGAAGTCTAGAATTCGGATGGATTATTATAGTTTTTCCTTTTCTTGTCCTACTATTTATTAATCAGTTAATATCATTATTTCCGTTTGATAATATTAAAATTTGATGAAGGGTCATTTGACTGACTATATAAGACGACAGAAAACAAAAATTTCGGAAGCAAAAGGCTATATGACGAAATACAGTGAAATATCATTACATTTTAAGACCTATTTAGAAATCAAACATAATTATTTCTCAAGTATTGGATTATTGAGCTAACCGGTCAGATCGCAAGTTACTGAGTTTATGTAAAAGTAAATATGAAATCAGAAGATAAATTTATCAATTATGCTTTTCACTTGTTTTTCATAGTTAATTTTCTTCTTATTAATTTTTAAACCTTTTCGAACTCTCTTAATAATATTATTTTATAATCTGATATTGAATTAGAACTATGCCAAATCGAGATTAGATCTAGCTAACTAATAAAACTGAGTCGGCCGGATTTAAACATATTGTTGGAATGATGCATGTGGTTGATTTTGTTGATATAAATTAAAACTATCATAATTATCAAAAATTTCTAGTTCAATTAGAATACTAAAAATCAAGTTTATAGGTTACATGATCGAATTTGATCATTACAAATGGAACAGAACCATATTACACATTCTGGTTTTGGATCAAAAGATATATATTGAGCCATTTCCCAAATTATCCTAATCATAAAAAAACAAAAATCTATCACAATTTATGTAGTTTTTCTGGTAACACAATTTATTAAAAAATTATGTACGTAGTTTATAAGAATTAATTTATGAATATTAGTTTTAATTTCATCCTTGGCTGCATATATACAGTCGGATAATCATATTTATAGTTTTTCCCCAGTGGTCAAAGTTGCTCCCTAATGGGTGATAATACTGCTCCTTATTAATTAATACGTACGGCTAATCAAAACCTTTGTTTAATCAACGCAGTTTTAAATTCTCGTACTTACGAACCTAACTACACATGCAACCAGTATAAATCTATATATACATATACACAATTAAAATTACACATGAAGATAAATATTATTAAAAATAATAATTATAATTGATACTAGTCTTGTGGTAAGCAAAGCATGTTAATTACAGAAATAATTTATACGATAAAAAATTTATAGACAATACAAGATCTTAAACATTTTTTTTTTTTACAACTCAGGTTAAATCTCAGACTTATGGAAGGGTCCAGACTAATTCTTGGGGAAGTGCGGCTTACGGATAGACCCTTTTTCCGGGTATGCAAATGTGCCGAAAGTAAAGGCTCATATCCGTGTAGGTGTTCAAGGCAATGTGTTTTAGTTTCTCGCAACAGGTGGATCGAACTTGAAATATGTTGGTGTTCCAATCCCGTTTCCTTTATCACTATACCACAAGGCCTCAGACATCTTAAAAATTCATGTTAGCAAAAAAAAAAAGAGATCTTAAACATTCATGCATTCTCCATTTGTAGTAGCGTTTTAGATGTTTTAAGGTAGTGATGTTGATATATATATATATATATATCTTAAAATTATTTTGGTGGTAAATACTTCCTTGCTTTTAAAAGATAAAAAATTTAGAATTTTTACATAATTTTTAAAAAAATGTATAGAAAACTTAAATTTTTTAGTTTTAAAAAATAAAAACAAAATGATAGAAAAGTTATGTTTAAGAAACAGAAGGAATAGAAGATAAAGGACATAATGTTTTTTTTTTTTGGGTTGATGAAGGACATAATGTTGAAGATACAAACGAGAGGGAACACCAATTATAAGCGCGTGAAAATTACGTTTTAATTTAATGTTGTATCTTTGTAAGAAAATATTCCCTCTGTTTTAATATAAGTGTCGTTCTAAACTTATATTTTTTTTATAAATAATTGTCGTTTTCGGATTTCAATGGAGATTTATGATAAATTTTTCAGTTTTATCCATATCTTTTCAGCTTATTAATTATTTCTATCAAACAAAATGATGTTTTATTGAAGAGTAAAATAGAAAAATTTAATGTTTTCTTAATCTGTATGAAATATGTTTAAATGACACTTAATAAAAAAATCGAGAGAGTAATATGTAATACATGTATCATATATATATATACTGAAGCAAACATATCGAGAAGGATATTTGGAAGATCTAAGAGTGGTTAAAAGTCGAACTACGTGACACACATACTGTACATACAATCATAACTTAAGATTATGTCTCCAATTTTTGACCAATATATGTTCATCAAGAATATAAGTTCTTGGGGGATCTTACGAGACCCCACATATCACAATTAACGAGTTATAAAATTAAACTGTTTAATACTTAAATAATTAGGTGAATAAAAAATCTATTCTTATTTTTTCGACAAATCAAAGATTAAAATTAGCACGAGTTTCTCAAATCCTTATAGAGTGTTGTTAATTACATTTTGTGCTGGTTGGTTACAAATTATTTTTATAGAGCTGGTTACTAATTAGGAGATACTTATTCTTTTTCATTGACATCAGGAGATATTTTTGTTTTTCCTTGCTTTTAGTTTGCTAAAATCATTATTTCTAAACCATAATTATAGTATAGAAAATATTTTATTTGCTAGTTAAAAGCTTGTTTTTACGAGGAAGTTTAAGATTAGATGTATCATAACCATACAAAATAATGTGTGTAGTGTGTTCATAGAAGTATCAAAATAAATGATTGGTTTATAGGTTTGTTCAACTCTCAGCATTGATTTGTATGCTTTTATATCGATGCGGTATTTTTTTACCCATTTAATAAATGAATTGTGTGGGTTAACGGTTAATATTGGTGAGGAAAAATGCTAATTAATGGTTATTATAAATCAACTACTCCTTCTGTTTCACAAAGAGTGTCATTCTACTTTTTTTCACACATATTAAGAAAATTGATAAAAATCATATTCTATCCTTTATTAATACACTAAACTCATTTCTCTTTCTAATTAATACATCAATATTACAAGGTCAAAACTGGATTTTTGTTTTAAAAATTGCATTGAAAATACAAAGTGACACTCTTTGTGAAACAAAAACAAAATCTTAAAATGACACTTTTTGTGAAACGGAGGGAGTAAGTTTTTATGTAAGAGTAAACATTTGAAGTGAAGGAACAATCATATCGAAATTCAAATGTATAAATATTATAAACCGAGTGTTTATATATTCTCACAAACTCAATGGAATCAAACTTGCTGCAACCAAAAAGGTAAAAACCAAATCCAGTGGAAAAAAACCAAATTTTATCAATAGTTTCTAAAATTAAAAAAATAATAGATATACATACTAAAAAAATTACTAGCTGGAAAAATGTTTTTGTTATCACTGATACAATTCTTTTGGAATCAAACCGAAAAAGGTTATTATTTTCTTTAACTTAGAGTTACGGTTAATTATACGTGTTGAATTATAATCGTTTATTATGAATTGAAATAAAGGCCTAATAAAAAAAATTGTATGGTCGCAATTTTGCCCACACACCAAAGATTAAGATTTTGTGTAAAGATTTGCTGTTTGTTTGGACTTAGGACAGCTGACTAGAGGGTATTAACCGGCATAACAATATGATGAATTAAAATTAAATTAATTTAGGTAGAAGATAACGAAAACAAAGTAAACTTACAAGTGCACGTATATATAGGGGATATATATATATAGTTATACATACACGTGCTCTTACATATGGGTGTTGCATTTACGTAATACGAATAGGCAAATGTAATTTGCATGTGATCGAACCCACCAGCTTAAGATTCGGAAATCAAACTGTAGATTGAATCTCAATACATGACCAACTCAAAAACAAAAAAGGTAATGCTGATTTATATTTTCTTATATACATCAACTTACAGTAGCATCAAAGACGTAGGTGTAGTCTTGCGGGCATCCTTTATGCCTTTCAAAGGAGGATGCGTTCGAAAGTACCATTTTCGAACCTTGCTTGGGAGAGACGTCGGAAATATACGAGATATATAATAACCTAGATGTTGAAGAAAATACACTAATATATGTGAGAAAATTGTAGAACTAGTACGAATATCTGAATTGTAAGATTGGATCTCTCTTTTCATAAGTTACTAAAATAGTTATAGAGTTTTTTTATAACAAATATTGAAATAGAATTAATGTTTTATTGAAACGTGATTAGTTCTAGCGCATATCGTCTAGTGTAATACTCCAAACCTAGACGAGTATAGAACGGATGTGTATGCAACTTTTTATTTAAATTACCTTGGATCAATCACTCGAAAAACTAAACGCATTTTGATTATATACAAATCAAATCAGTTATTTTAAAATATATATAGTTTAGTATGCAGAGTATTAATTATAATATCACTGTAACATCATTTTCTAAATTGAATGATCTATCATATGGGGATAGGCATAATAACGATCCAAATTCAGAACCGAGATTTACTGAACAAAATCCGAAAACACATATGTTAGATGCATTTTTTTGGGAAATTAATGACATATGAATGATTCTTCTAATTTAATATCATAGATTCGCTTCAAATCATATGCTGGATTATGTCTTCCACAAAAGTGACAAGCCAATGGGTTGTTCACATATCCTGTGTAATTTCATAGGAACATAGAATCATATTTAGTCCTCAATTGATTAATGGATTCCCCCATTAGTGCATAATAAATTGTAATCAATTACTAATTATAAAACGAAATCTTCGTCTAGCAGAAGTTCATGATATCTTACGGACCAATAATTGAAGTATGTACTAATTTAAATACTAATAACTCGATTAATTAATATAAATTTAAATAAACAAAGATGCAAGTTGTAATAGAGAACGTGAAAGAGAAGTGTTTGGCGACTGTTTGTGCGGCTAATATGGAGAGCATCTTCATGTAAATATACGAGACATGCATCAAACGATATTGCAATGTATAATCTTTGTTATTAATTATGTCATCTAGTTATATTGTTATGACATTTCTCTATTAATGTAATCTTTCTCGTTAATATGTTGATTTCACTAAAGCGTATACATTTGTAACATGTTTAAAATTGGCTGAACTACTCAAATTACAAAGATACTCAAAATACAAAACAAATTCATAGTATACTATTCGGATTTAGTTTTGAGTTTTAGAAGACCATAAATTAGATAGAAATGAACCATTTTACATATTTTATAAGAAAGAAATATTATTTTGTAGATAGAACTGGTCATAATTTGTAAAATTACAAACCATCTCAAATTTATGTTTGATCTGTTTGGGCTCATGACCAGCCGTGCTTTTAAATAACAAAATAGCCAATTTTTATACATGTTTTGGTTATCATAAAAATATGTGTTATATTAATTAGATGATAAATAATAAATTAGATATGACTTAAATATGAGCTTTCCTTTAAGTGTAACAAACTAACAACTAATTTGAAGCTTGAAACTATCTTATTTGAATCATATGAAATTAATCTTTTAAGTTTAAGTTTGGTAATTATAAACACTGCGATTATAAATATGTAGCTCATTGTGCATACTAATTAATCACAAATTTTTAATATAAAAACGAGGAAGATTAGAACATGTATTGAAATGGACAGGATATGTTGAATAATTTGTGCACTATACTAGTTTTTTTTTTACTGGGTTGTCCATTCCATTACTCGTTCAGATTCATTCACAACCAGTAGACTGAAATAAAAAGAGATTAAGACAAAACCATGAGATAATTGTGGCAACTTAATAATATTTCAAAAAAAGAAGAAGCTAGCAACTAAATTGAAAAGGATGATGATGATCCTAATACCTAATGATTTGCTGTCAGCAAGTATAATAAAGGGTCAATTTAGCGTATGTCCATATTGGACTTGATATTAAAGAATATAGCTATGTAAAACATATAATAAAGCATATAACCAAAAATACTGTTTTTTTTATCATTTTTACCCTTCCAAATTCAAATAACATAGAACACAATATTCAAATAATGTTGAATAGAGGATCGGCGCTGATACATAGAAGACTTATAAAGCTTTGGGTCGTCTAGTTACATAATTTGCTAGAAAGAAAAATGAGAGAAGAGACCATGAAGAAAATTTGTGAGGAAAAAAGAAGGAAAAACAAGAAGAAAAGCGTGCAATGAAAGAGAGGGTAGTATTGCATTTAATACATAAGTTATACAGTATATTATAGCCAATACAATACAATAGTTACACAGTTAATTTATAATTTTTTGGTGGTTATTGGTGCCAATTTCTCTATAATAAACGATATTGTGAAAAGTCGTATCTTCCGCAGTATCATGTGACCAATGAGAAGAGGCCATCAGGATATGTTTCATTCTACTTGTCACTTTTCAGAAATGGATTAACTCAACATCTTGAGTTGGTAAGTCGTATCTTGATGATTACACCGTAGCTTACATCTCGGTTATCTCTTTATCAATAATATGACTCCTTTTGTCTTTTTAATAGTCAGGGACTCAGGGATCATGAGTATAATGAGTACAAAGCTCTTTATTCATCTTCGAAGTTTGTGAAATAATTTTTTTTTTACATTTAAAACGTATTATTTAAAATGTTTACAATACTAGTAATGAGCACGTACGACTCTACATTTTTTTTTTTAGTTTTACGTTAATCATATTTGAACATGCAGTTTAAAGTTTCCACATTTGGTTACCAGTACGTGTATTTATGTTATTTATCTATATCTATTTTTTTGACAACCTATATTTATTAATTTACATACACAAGAAAATAATTTATCGTATTGTTGTATATTCTATTTTTTGTTCTTTTTTTGCTTTTAGTTTATAGTTTTCTTAATTAAATAATCTATAAAGAACTTTACGTCACGGATTAACATATATAAAGTAAATATTTCACTTTCAATTATATCTTGTACATATTTACTCAAATTCAATTCGAACAAATTAATAATATTTTTTTTTTTGTTTTAACCCGATGAATCGATTATTCTTAACTCATCAGTCTCAGACTAGTAAAAATATATTTTCATATATGCTATTATCTTCATGCATTATATGTTCTTTTTTCATGGAAATTGAATCATTATTGATTAATTTAATTTGGATTGATTTTTTTACAGCTTCACATTTATGAATTCAATTTTGTATTAAATAGTGTGGAAGTCACAATACACCAAGTAGTTTTGATCGAGTGATCATGCCATAAGGAAGAATACATAACAAAAAAACTAAGCGAGTTATCAAATATATATCAAGCTAGTTAGTAATATATTTTGGCATTTCAAAATTCTTAATTCGTGATTTCAATGAGACAAAAACAAATAATATAATATTTAGAAACGCGTTATGACATGAAAGAATATTCCAAACGTGTTTGTACGAACACGTTGTCGTACTTTGCAACACAAGTTCTCCACTGCCAGTGTTAATACTTTATCCTCTCAAGTATTAATTTGTTTTTTATTTTCCTTGTATAAACTAAAAACATAAGCTATGAAAATAATTATGTACAACATGAAGTATAAAATGTTAAATGTTGTAACTGTTTTTTTTTCAATTCATTTTGACCATAAGTTTATGATTAAAAAATAAAAGAAAATCTTGACCTTTTCTCTTTAATATTGAAATTATAGCTCTATACTAATTATATTACACCATTTAACTAAAAAATTACTTTTATAATAAAAAATATATTGTAAAAGCATATTTATCCATGAGAACCTCTAAAAAGTTTTCAATTTTTTTTTTACTATTTTATTATAATTTAAATTTATAATTAAATTTTAAGTTAAAAAAATTGGACTAATGAGTAGAATATAAGTGTAATATGGGATTTTCAACAATTTATGGTCGATCTCTCAAATGAAAATTCTTTTTTATTTTCTCTTTTGTTTTTCAATTTTTTTATTTATTTATGAGATATTCTTATGAGAACTCTCAATGGAGATGCTCAAATAAAATTATAAAAATAGTGAAAAGTTTTTTTTGCTAAATAACGACGATTTTGATTTATCCAAAATAGAATTTTGAAAAATAGAAGAAGAAGTTTTGAACAATCTTTTTGTAGAAGGTCAAGTGAATATATAGAATTTCCTTTAACAAAATAAAATAAAAATATATATAGAATTTCCCATGGTCGTGTCTAGTGAAAAACACAAAGACTTTTGAAAAGAAACAAAACATACATTTCCTAACTAATTTATATTTCTCAGCATGTAATAGGAGAATAGGTCTTTTCTAATTTTTTATGGTATATATAGTACGTAATATCAGGAACTAAAATTACCCATGGCCATATGAGAGAAATGTAAAGAACGTACAAGAGTTGTTGAAACTAGCATATTGGAAAATCAATCGGCCAAAATAATCATGAGCAACCATGAGCAGAGCTTTGATCTTACTTTACAATCTATTTTTATCAAAGCGCTTTTTTAATTTGTTCTGTAATACCGATAGTTAATAATAGCTCTAGCGGATGAGTACTTTAAGCTTATTAGATATATTTATATTATTCTATATGCAGCATGTGAAGCCAAAACTTGCCTTTTCGTTGAAAATTTTACGCACATTATTGTACCTAGCTACATAATATATTACTATTGTTTCTTTTATTTGTTAGTATGAATGGTTTTTTTTGTAAAGAAAAGGGCTGATAGAGTATGAATAGTTTAAGGGAAATTTCAATAACCTCTCTAAATAAGTACGAATTCAATTTTTGTTTTGCTAAAATAAGTACGAATTCATGAATTTAAATATGTTTATCCGGAAAACTTTACGTGCATTCACACGCTGATCAGGCTATAAGGATAAGGTCCATCGAGATAAGACTCTTGATACTGTATTAATTCTTTACTTTTTCCGTTAATCTTTTGAAAACCATAGGTTTGATTCGTAATTCTTTATTGTTGTGATAACGGCAATAAAATTATTCTGATGATAAAATTACAAATAATGGAGAAAAATTAATAAAAATAATAGACAATACAACAAAAACGGCACAAGAGATTAATGATATAAATATTTCTTAGCATTTATTTATACCATTATCATTTATCAGTAATTTTTTTTTTATCGATTTATGTCACCAATCAGATTCAATAAGTTTTCATATATTATTTTAAAATGAATATTTGAATAAAAAACTATGCAGAAGGTTGACGTATAATATGTAAATATATGTTAAAACTTAAATGTAGTATGTCTTATTGTCATCGTTGTTTTATTGAAAAAATATCATAATTAAAAGTAAACAGCCTTCGTACAAACTAGTTGGTAACCGGATCTTATTCACCGAATTATATACTAGTTTTGAGATCTTCATTATATTGGCTAAAAATGCATTTAAAGAATAATTCTTCTACGAAGCTCTGGCGGTGAACATCCGGGAGCTTCATCTTCAATCGGACTCGGAAGTCTTTATCAATTTCCTTCTTTCTGGGACAGATCAGAATGAGACTACAGGCATTTTCGATGACATTCGAAGCCTTGTTCCTCTTTTCTCTTCTCTTTTCTATCTTTTAGCTTCATTGCCCGATCTGCAAATGTTATTGCAGACGGTTTAGCAAAATTAGCTATTTTCAATTTGGACCTGGTTGGTCATGTTTGAACCGGTTTAAGTATAATGAAATTAAAAAGTTGACCAAAAAAAAGGATAATTCGTCTACTACTTTGATAAAATCAAATGAAACTAGTGGGTTTCAACTATTTTTTTTTTCTTTTTTTTGAGAAAGAACTTTTTTTATACCTGGTTGCAACTAAATTTGAATGATTCATATGACGTTAAATTACATTGGAAAGTTTATATGATTTAATTTCATATTGGTATAGCGACTAAACGCTTATTACTGGGTTTCAAACATAAAATTTGATGATTTACACTTTGCATTATCAGTCCAAACTTTGGAGCAATTGACGAGGATTATTATACTCATACGGTCTTGGAACTTGTGAAAGAATGGATTTATACAGTACAGATGGGGACTTCGTTAATTTTTCAACAGAAATGGGTGTATTTTATACATATAAATGGCTGTATAATAATAATTGTGAGATTAGTTGTAAATATGATCAAGAACACAAAAGTGCCTCGAGAATTAAAAACACACATGGAGTATGCCAAGTTGTAAATTTGTAATAATATCTCATACTTTATTACGATCTTCAATCATTGTTGGATATTTTGTTCTCGTTTTGTTAAAATCATTGTTGAATAATGCATGAATGGGGGGTCTCAATATACTACGAAGCTTTACTTTTGCGCAAATACAAAATGAATTATCAACCAACATAGCTAATTGCTTCCACTTGGACACTGATTCTCATGCCCAAAATATAAATAAAAATACAGAAAAAAACAAACATTTCAATAAACAAATCTATAAAGGGATAATACGACAGTCTGTCCGACTCATATGCGCCACACATAAACAATAGTATTAAACACACACGTAAATTTAAAATCTAATGTATTAATTTGAATGAGCATTTTTTAAAACGGTTAATTATGATATGAAGCTTAACAAAATGAAAAGACTAACAAAATAGATGTGCGTAGTACGAATATAAATAGTAAAATTATCAGTTTGATGTTTTGCTTATTTTCTTCGATATGGTTTAATGTTTTACTTAGACAACCATGATTTTAAATTATAATCAACGTTTATATACATCTGTTTTTTTTTTAACTATAGCTTCCATGTGAGTTCCAGTAAATTGTATTGATAACGGATCGAAGTTTATAAACGCCAACGTAATTAACATTCTAGTTACGTGTCTTGTTTCTTTCAACAGAGTAACTCTAGTTACCCGATTAGGTTTAAATGTGCGTATGTAGAATACGCGTAGATAAAGCATGTGAGAGATCATTAAAATTGTTGCTACGCGTGCTACTTAGTTTGAAATGTTGCTTTACAGATTTATTGACAGATAACATCAGATATCGAGTTATACAATAACCCATTCACTGGCTATGATACTTTAATAAACATGTGTTGGAGCATTTTGTTTTACACACAACTACACAAGGTTGCAGGTTACAAGTCTTACCTATCTTCTCATCATATATATATATATATATATATATATATATATATAAAGAAGAAAACACATAACGGTTATAATCAAAATCCGGATACTTTAACTGGTTAGAAAAAGCCGATTTCGGGTTCAGGGCTACGTTCGTTGAGGGGTCTCCCTCTTAGTCAAATATACAGCATAGGTCAAAGACTCAGAGATGCAAGAAGCATAATTCCAAAACTCTTGAACATATTTTAGTATTTGTATGCTTTCTTTGATAAAGAACATATTTTATTTGTTTGTATGAACTAACCGTGGGTCATGGACATTAATATGACATTTTAGTTTTGAAATTTATTGATTTGCTGAACAGAGTAAACCTAGAAAGACGTTGGTCTCATTCTGACACCTATTCTTGCATGAATTCCATTTTCCAAAATGGCATCTATAATAAGCGAAAGTCCAAGTTGTCTATTTCTAATTGGGCCGACTATATGGGCCTAAAAGTCTCGCTAATGTGCTATCTAGAAAATTGTACCTTTGTCTTTCATTTTTCTGGTCAACGACATCTTAAAAGTTAAAACATGTAACTACGATCGCGAAGTTCGACTCTTCTAGACATTAAAACCATTAATTAATAATAATCTCCACCAATTTCCGGAGAATAAGATTTGCATTAACTTGCAGGAGAAGGTGAGAATCATAATGAAGCCAAGTCCCGATTGATCTGAAAGAACAATCCTTTTTGTTTTCTCAATTCTCTCTTCTTCTTCTTCCTCTTCCTTCAACTCCAGGTGAGGAAGAGGAAGGAAGAAGATCCATTTAACCGTATCTATCTTTTCTCTCTCCACCTCTTTTCGATGGCGGAGGGCGAAGAGAAGAACGGGATTATTGACTCGATGCCCTTGTTCGCTAAGGAGCTTATTGCCGGCGGCGTCACCGGCGGTATAGCTAAGTCCGCCGTCGCTCCACTCGAGCGAATTAAGATTCTTTTCCAGGTACGAATGATCCTGGGTTTGTCGATTTGCATTGTTTCGATTCGTCCCTTGACTCAATTAGGTTTTACCTGAGTCATGAACTCGGATTGAAGCATCAATCTCTCGCTTAGCTGGTTTTTCTTTAATTCGAAATCCGAGAGCTTTTAGTATTTTTATTCACAACTGGAATCTGTTTATAGAGAAAGACACCTTAAATTCAAATAAACTCATCATGTACTACTGATCTTCCTCAGACCAGAAGGGACGAGTTTAAACGCATAGGACTCGTAGGATCCATCAACAAGATTGGCAAAACTGAAGGTCTGATGGGTTTCTACCGGTACGTTGTCTTGAGTTTTCGAAGCATTTGGGCTCATAGGATTATACAGATTCCTCTTAACTTCGCTTTCGGGTTTCTGGCAGTGGGAATGGTGCAAGTGTTGCTCGGATAGTTCCCTATGCAGCTCTTCATTACATGGCTTATGAGGAATACCGGAGATGGATCATCTTGGGTTTCCCGGACGCTACTCGAGGCCCATTGCTTGATCTTGTAGCTGGATCATTCGCTGGTGGTACTGCGGTTCTCTTCACTTATCCTCTTGACCTGGTCCGGACGAAGCTGGCTTATCAGGTAATCTGCTTCAGATGCTGTGTGTTGGTCTCTCGTCTCTAGCTAAATCATTAGTAGGCTCATGGATAATTCAGCAGTGCAGGTTGTTGGTTCAGCTAAAGCACAAGCAAAAGCTGTTATTATTCCCTTGGAACAAATCGTGTACAGAGGAATTACCGATTGTTTCTCGAGGACATACAGAGAATCTGGATTCCGAGGCCTATATCGTGGTGTAGGTACATAGTAACCATGTCTTTGGATTTGCTAGATCTTCTCTTTTCTCTAAGGCTCATAAAGATTTGATCTTTCTTTGGCTGCGTGTGATCAGCTCCTTCTCTGTATGGGATCTTCCCTTATGCTGGCTTGAAGTTCTACTTCTACGAGGAGATGAAACGCCATGTCCCTCCGGAACATAAGAAAGACATTTCCCTGAAACTCGTCTGTGGATCGGTCGCTGGATTGCTTGGTCAGACCTTAACGTACCCTCTCGATGTTGTCAGGAGACAGATGCAGGTGGGATCTGGTTCTGCTTCTATTTCAACACATCCTTGAATCTTCATAAAACGATCCTGAGTAGCAGCATTATAATCGAAACTCCCTGCAGGTTGAGAGACTATATGCAGCCGTTAAGGAAGAAACAAGACGAAGAGGAACAATGCAAACCCTTTTCAAGATCGCTAGAGAAGAAGGTTGGAAGCAACTCTTCTCGGGGCTTAGCATCAATTACCTTAAGGTGTGCGAGTAGTTTCATCCATCTGTCTTTGTTTTTCGGACACAATGGACGATTAACTTACAAACTCTTTTCTTCTGGGTATCTCTAGGTTGTACCGTCCGTGGCAATCGGATTCACAGTATATGATGTTATGAAGCTGCACTTAAGAGTCCCGCCGCGAGAGGAAACAGAGGAAGAAGATGTGACGACGCGGAAGAGGAAAGGGTTAAGCTAATTCTAAGGTCATTCATGATCTGATTCTTTGTGGTGTTTCAAACCACATAATATTATTGTTGGAGAGTGTACAATCCATTTTTTCGTAGAGGAAATTGAAGCTAACTTCCTCCGAAATAAGCAGCGTCAGAATTCAATGGATAACAATAGGAGTTATATGTAAATATCCAAATTGCTTATAGTTTTTGTTCATTCAGGAATTTGGTTGAGCACTCTCCAGTGGTAATTTATTCACGAAACCACGAGAGAAACAAATGTAATCTATAACATTCCGATATGAAGGATATCAGTGAGTTTTTGTTTGCTTATTCTACGTTTTGGCCGAAAGCAACAAAAGTTCATAGCAGGGATATTGATGAAGAACAATGAAGCTGCTTCTTACAGCAAAGCATATTCAGTTCGACTGACTTGTTCCTTACTCAGTTAAGTAACTCATACAACCTAAGCTATCTAGAGTTAGAAAGTATGTTAAACAACAGATTTTATAAATACCAAACCGGCTGGGTACATAATATTTCGGTTAGGTACTTCCAAAACGAGTTACTCTTAATGATTTTGTTTGAATTCAAGATGTGATTCTCATCCCCTTGTGCTCCTCGCATCTCTTCCGTCCTTTTACTGGAGGTTTCTCGCATACCAAACCATTGTACAGTTTTACACCGCAAATTTCTTGACTTACGGTTGCTGGCTGAACATTTTCGGATGATCTGCTGTCCAAAGTTTTATCTTTATGCTGCCAACATCTTCTGCTTCCCGTTGTAGCACTTCTTGAACATGGCAGACCATTCTTGGTCGTAGCTTCACAGTAAATACCCGTATCCGGATCCTTTTTGTTCATGCCTGCACATGTCTCGGGTTTGGATTTATCCTTTTTGACAGCTTCTTCGCATTCTGTTGGGTTCAGCAGAAAGAAGAAGGCATTGACTCTCATTCCCTTGTGGTCCTCACATCGTTTTCTCCTTGAAACAGGTTGCCTTCTGCAAGGTACCATGTCTGGTAAAATCACTCCACATATTTTCTCAGTTTCTTCGCATTCTCTTCCAGTAGGATCTTCACAAGGTATTTTTTTTGCGAGGGGGACTCATGAAATTCTCTGCCCTTTATGCTCTGTGCATCTCTTTCTTCCTTTGATTGGAGTTGTAGTGCAAGTAGTACCATCTTCTAGTAAGACCCCACAAACAGATGTAGAATCAGATCCATCAACAATGCCATCATCATGTCTCTCTGAAACCGATCGAGGTCTGGACCGACTGAGTCTAAGTATCGATGCAAGAACATTACTCTTCTCCTCAGCTGCAACAGAGCTGATCTCTCTCTCTTCTGCAACATCATGCTTCTTGTCTTTGCTTCTGTTGCCAGTTTTCTTCTGAGTAGATGGAAGAATCGTTTGAGACAAACCCGGTTTTCTCTGGCTCATAAGCAAGTCATGATGGGCAACAGATGTACCATAAGGCTGGAGCCGAGATATAATGTTTTCGGTTTGACCAAGAGAAGCCACAAGAAAGTCATCTGGGTCAACTTTTCGGCCCTGTTCATGATCGCTAACAGCTACGCCGAGACCTGGGATGGATCCTTGGATTCTGAATCTACCTACACAATCTTTTCCCTTTCTGAGATCTTCCTTATTATTGGCTCCTATCAGAATCTGTGTTCAGTATAAGTTTGACATTAAAAAATTGTGTCTGTTACTTAAGAGAGAGAGCTTAGCTTGATGATACACATGAGGCTAAAGCCAAACATAGTTAGCTGATATCCAACGAAAATACGAGTTGCAATGTGATGAAAGAGACAGAGAACGACCTTTGGACCTAAATCCCGGGAAATGGAGGAGTAATCTGCAAGAGTCTTCCGTAATTCTGCAGTTTCCGAAAAGGGTTTACGCAGAAGCATGGATCGGGTAAAACCCTGGAGGAAACCCAGAAACACGAATGAATTTACACAGAATCTTCGGAGATCAAACAAAGAAACGTTGGAGAAAAGAGGGATCTTTTAAATCAAATTCCACGAATTTCGAGGAGAAATCGCTCAAACTCAACCGAAATTGTGGTGGAACCCAGAAAGGGCTTCAGCGGAATGAAAGATCGAGCGAAACCCTAAACTACGAATCACTGAGTTTCCTGAAATCCGAGAGACGGAACAAAACAGGAGTACCTGCCACTTAGAAAAGACGGCGTCGGGTTTAGTTCGAATGTAATCGTCTCTCTTGAACATGATGAACACGCCGTCTCCGAAATGGCGTTTGAAGTAACTGATCGGACTGTGATGGAGAATTTACAGAAAATTAGTTTTTTTTTTCTTTTTTTTTCAAATTTGAATTTGTCACTCGCCAGTCGCCACTGCTAAAGGATAGTTGAAGAAAGATAATGAACCGTTGGAATGGTTAAGCTTTCGTTGGCGTGGTTCTCGACCGTCGGATCTCCAACATAATTGATTGCACTCCTTTCTTTTCCAACAGATGATAATACTCCGTTTCACAAACAGACAATAATTTGTAAATTTTTTTATATCATTTATTAATACACTAAATCAGTTTCTTTCTCTAATTAATAGATTAAAATAGTAGGGATAAAACTGAAATTTAGTTTGAAAAATTGTATTAAAAACAAAAAGTGACACTTTTGTGAAACAAAAATCAAGAGTCAAAATAACACTCTTTGTAAAACGGAGGGAGTTAAAAATATTGAAGAGAATCACATTAACATTAATGGAAATTAATAAAATGATAATGAATTAACATAAATATATGGCACATATACGTGCTTATGTAATAATTTGTTTGTATTCTGAAACATCTGGATATTAACTTTGTAATTCCGCTCAATAGAATTGTTTGCCATAAAAATACCAAAATTAATGTCATTTAATGAATCAAAATAATTATTAACTTACTCTAATAAATCAAATTAATTATTAATTTGCTATAAAGAATTAAATTGATCACTTAATCTCATTTTTATAATTGTTAATTTATTACCAAAAACAAAAGTTAAGTTTCGATCATGTTTCCAAAATAGAAACGAGTGTTTAACATAGTTTTGCGTGTTTTTGTCAAGTTTCGGAAAGTTTTGGTTTCGAAACGGAAAACGCATCTCCCACGGAGTTTTTTTTTCTTTTACTTTTAACGTCCATTTTTTTTATTTTTATTTTTTAAGTAATGGGAAGATTTTAACCCAAAAAAAAAGTAATTGCCTAATTGGAAATATACAATATTGTTTTTAATATCCCTAATCGTCCGGGAAAGCTACGCAATTCATCCAACAACAAAAAAAACAAGAGAAAGCTAGGGTTTTCTTCGAGTCTAATCTAATAACCGCAATGCACCCAAGGTAAGCTTCTTTCCGAGTCTCTACGTGCGTTCTAGGTTTCCTTACAGTATTCCAAAAGCCGACCAAAGTCTTAATTATGATATTATCTTCGATTTTGGACCGTCCTAATTGGTATTTTCGTAGCAGAATCGGTGATGGACTCTCCAAGAAGAAACGAAAAGTTAATGTGAACAGGGATATGATCAGTGAGTTGCCTGATGCTTTGTTGGTTCAGATATTGTCCTTAATTCCGACAATAGATGTCGTAGGGACTTGCATTTTGTCGAAACGATGGAGATCTCTTTGGAAAGATGTGCCTAAACTTGACTATAGTTACCGGAATGATAGAAAATTGTCGCACAAATTTGTTAATAGGTTCGTGATATTACATAAGTCGCACCAATTTGTTCACAGGCTACTAGTGAGTATGCGACTTATACTTGGGTCGGATTGTGAGGCTTTTGATATCGGAATTTGGATTGGGTACGCGGTTGAACATGGTTTGCGTGAGCTAGAACTCGATGCTTACTCGGAAAAAGAACATATCCGATTGCCAAGTAGCATCTACACTTGTAAAACACTCGAGGTCTTGAAACTTAAGAACTGTGTTCGCATAGATGTTCCTGATTCCCAAGTTTGTTTCAAGTCCCTCAAGATCCTAAACCTTCAACTTGTCTACTTCGAGGACGATGACTCGGTGCGTAGGCTTTTCGCAAGTTGTTCTAATCTTGAAGAATTGATTGTTAAACGATATATGGACAATGTGACAAACTTCACTATCGAAGTACCATCTTTGAAGAGTTTATCAATACATGATTGTAGCGACGGAGACGGTCGAAGAGGGTATGTGATAAATGCTCCTTCTTTGAACTACTTGTCCATTAAAGGACTTAAAGATTTTGTATTTTCTCTTGAGAATACGCCGGAGCTAAGAGAGGCAAAGATTATTGATATTTTTGATATTAATACTGAGAAGATTCTCCTACCTCTCGCCTCATCAGTCAAGCGTCTCTCCTTGTCTTTATCGCCTTTAGAGGTACACTGTAAACATGTATCTTTTTGATTTCACATAATTTCAATTTCTTTTGCAATCCAACTCTTTCACTTTTGAGAACCGAAACGAATTAAAAATGATCTAATCTTGGATTTAGAAGAAGAAGAAAAAAAAGAAGATTATACGGTTGAACATATTTTTTCGTTTGCTTGTACCACAGACTAGGTACGCTGATAGTATTGTCTTTCATAAGCTTGTATATCTGGAGTTAAGTACTAGTAAAACCGAGTGGTGGAATCTACTTGTGATTTTGCTATTGAATTCTCCTACTCTACAAGTTCTCAAGCTCATGAGAGATGTAAGAAACTTCTTAAACTTTGCTTACTTTTCTAGGTTAACTTTTCCACTTTGATGAGTCTAAAACACCTTGTTTTTAATCGGTTTTGGTCACAGGAGTCAGGGAAAGACAATAAGGAGCGCGTGTCTAACCCACAATTCTATAAACCGACTAATGTTCCTCCTTGTTTGTTATTCCACCTACAAAGATTCGTGTGGGAAAGATACAATGGACTACGGGAAGAAGAGAGACAAGTTGCGATGTACATACTAACAAATGCGAAACAATTGAAGGTAGCAAATTTCTCGACGAAAAACTTTTATTCGAATGAGAAACTTGAGATGTTGAAGGAGTTAGCTCGTGAGCCTAAGGCTTCACCTTCGTGTCAGTTTTTCTTCGATTGAACTTAGATGAGATGCAACTACTGTAATTTCGTCCAAGTATAAGAAGCTTTTGATTACTTTTTATGCGCTAGTTTAGATTTTTTAGATTCACATTGGTTTTCTGATAAAACTGGATTTGTAAGATGAATTCGTGAACATGTTAACGTTTCTTGTTAACCAAGTAACAGAAAAACCAGTGTATATTAGGGCAGCCTCTTATGTCAGGAACAAAGTATTTCTTCTTTACTAGAGTTATGCATACTTGTGAGGTTGAGAAAAAACAATTTTGAGATTGGCTAATATTATCATAAACTACTATCTCGGACACGGGGATTAAGGATGAATTGTGTTATATATATAACCCAATTAACAAAATGAGTTTAGCTGCAGACGTGCAGTTAAACTTTGTCTTTTGTACACAACCTTAACCTATGATGCAGCATATGCAAACTGCAGCTAACATATATATACAGGGAAGCGATCAAATAAATAAGACTACAATCAGATCCAGACATTGATTAGACGCTTGAGTCTTCAACTTTCTCAGAAGCCGAAGAAGAGTGGTCATTGCTAGTTCCTACATTATGTTTCTCTATAGCCTCTCTCAGTTTCTGGAACTGCAGAAATGTTTGCAAAAGCTAATTAGACTTAAATAAAAGATGCAGTGGCTATACCCTGCTTTCGTGATACAAACTGACGTTTGAAATAAAAGAGAGAAGAGGATAAGAAGAGCTAACCTTGGCAAGAGAGCATGAGAAGGATTCGACTTGGCCATCAGCACCGCGGTACAAGTGGAAGTATGGTAACACCTTGACGTTCAAGCTTTTGCAGAGTGACTTGTTCTCGTCAAAGTTTACTTTAAGGAACAAGATTTCAGGGTGTTCTTCCGCTGTTTTGCAGAGCTGGAAAATAGAAAAAGGTCTCAGCTTTTGTTTTTAAGATCCGATTTAGAAAGAAGCCAGCCGATCATTTTAGCAAACTCATTTTGTTATCCAAGAAACATTAATGTAAGGCTTTAGAGGAATTGCTAATACACGAAGAGATAGAATCGTTTAAGTAGCTAAAGGAAAATTACCTTTGGGAACATAGCTCGGCAAGAACCACACCAAGTCCCATAAAAATCTACGATAACTAATCTATCTCCCGCATCTTTTAAAGCGTTCAGAAACTGTTCTGCTGAGGTAATGTCAATCATGTTTGGCCCTGCTTTCTTCTCCCACCATTTTGGCTGTTCGGTTTCAGCAGCTAACGCTCGGACCTATCCCACAATGCAAACAAATATCTCACCTCTCAGCTACAAATATAAGAACAGTCTATCATATTGCAACACCAAACACTCGTAAATCACCAGAAACATCTAATCCGATAGCCCTTACTCCCCAAGATATAGAAAATCCACCAAGAATCGTTTCCAAACAAGATAACTGGGTTTAAAGCATAGCTATAATCAAAATGATATAGTGTGAACACATCAGTACTAATGTTATCGTCTCTGTGCCTGAGAAATCGAACTGAGGCCTAACAGTAACCATCTTCCAATGGAACCCAAAAAGACAAGATAAAGAGCAATGTCAATCAATGGCACATATAGAAAACCCTAAATCTCAATCGACTACTAGCGACATAACATTTAGCAGATTCCCCAAAAAGTGGAACATGGGTTCTCGAATTTCGGCCATAAACTTGAAATCCACAACAAAAAGTTTCGGAATTGGATACCTTTATAGAGAGAGGCTGCTTCCTTGACGAGAAAACTAGATTCTCCGGGCCGATCGAAGAAGAAGAAGAAGAAGTAAGAGAGGGAGAGCTCGACAGTGATAGACTGTAGAATCTGTTGCAGGATTTCAGTAACGGTATGATTCCGATTGGTGGAGAAATCGGAGAACAGTTAAAGGAAGCGTAAAGCGAGAAGCTAAGTGATCGAAAAGACGTCGTCGGAGACATGAATCGCAAGAGAAAGAAGACTTTTTCGTCCTTTTTCTTCTGTTTCGCTTTCTAATTTTTCACCGGAAAATAGATTTTGTTCGCTTTCACTCCCCAACCATCAAACTTATTTCAAAACACCCCCTTCAGTTTTGGTGTTTTTCTCACTTTTCCGAATTTTCTGTTTTTTTAGGAGATTTGCACCAGCTTTTCTGTTAACTTTTTTTTTTAAACAAGAAATCTTATTTCGAAGGCTTAAGCATTGATATTTCTTCGGATGTGACTCTTAGCTTTCTCACAAAATTAGAATTTCTCTAGACATACGTATTATGCTTAAATTTTGAATTACTAAAGAGTTGTGATCTAGCTAAGGTAGTTGGTAAATGACTAAATGGTAATGAAAAGGTCTATTCTTGGAGACAAATCAAGAAATTATATGCTACCTCACTATTTCTACAACATTAACAATATAAGATTACTGTAGAGGTAGGTTTTTTAGTCTTTTAGATTGTGCAAGTCTAGTGAATACGTCATTCTATGTTTTTTGTCTTTCCAAAACTTACGAGAGTCGAAGCTATATATGGTGGCTTGGTTAGAGGAAATAAGTATTGCCTAGGCTTCTTGAGGAATGAAGAAGTGTTGTCTAAGCTTCAGAGATTTGTTGTCGATGGAGTTCAACTTGGGGAGTTGTGAACGAAACTTTGTAATCTCAGTGCCTATTTAATTTGTCAAAGATAGTATTTGAAAAAAGTTCTCAACTTAAGACCTCGTTAATTTAAATGTAGCACAAAAAAATTTGGTTTCTTTGGACATGATCTCTTGCTTAATACACACATTCATACTCTCATATGATCACCTATATATATTCCCCCTCCTCCGTAAATAAGACTTTGGGTAGGGTAATTTGTAATCTATATTTACGGAGGAGGGGGAATATATATAGTTGATCATATGAGAGTATGAATGTGATCATATATATAGATTACAAATTAACCTAGCCACCCAAAAAGTATAGCATATAGATCTACTGACAACATACAGTCCATTACCGATAAAAAGTATTTTTAATGTTAACAGCAAAGAAAATGGTTTTACAACTTGACAACAAGATACATATAGAGATATTATTGATAAAAACAATGTAACTCTTATATTAATTCTCAAATCTTAAAACACGATAAACATATGAATGATCAAGAACAACGTTCCATACAAAATAATATACTAACTATATTAGAATAATAGAATATATTAAAACCCAACAGTCTCTTATTATAAAGTTGGACTGATATGATCTCTCACTGCAAGAACAAAATTTAATCAAACAAATACTCTAGATATTTGTAGTTATGAGGGATTATGGTAAAGAGGTAATTATAATATAATCACCCGTGAACCATTCCGTACGACAGAGCCATTAGTAAAATGGCAGCCTCCTTCTCATCTTGAGGGAAAACTTGCTGATAAGCTGAGCTTTTGCTCAAGACTATCGCTAGATCATCGAAATAAACCTTGTTTGAAGAGGAAGATGTCGAAAGAGAAAACTGCATCGCGGATTTGCTTTGAGTCTCGAAATCCCCGGCTGTTTCAGCCTCCACCCCCGCCTCCTCCTCCGATGTGATCATCCTCTTACATTTCTTTACCTTTGGAGCCAAAGGAGAAGAGAGATTATATTCTTCATTTGATCTCTTGTTCTTGTTTTTCATATTCGTCTTTAGGAGCGGCGTTGACACGTTAGAGGTTGCGGTTGCTGCTGCAGCTGCCCGCCTTGCCTTCCTTTGCCTTATTCCACACGCGTTACAAAGAGACTGTAACAACACAAATTATAAATTATAATTAGTTAATTATCTTGTAAGATTATTTTTACGAGAACTTATTTAGGAAATTTTTTGAACCGGCTAAGAACATACTACCTAAAAGTCATTTTTACCGGTTAGTGTTTGCTAGTGATTATATAGATTTAATGTTTCTTGCGTTATTAATTAGTCCTACAAACGTACGTCAATTCTCCAATCGAGAGCTCCTAGCCTCCTAATAATGATATATACAATATGAAATTAATCTTTAGGTATGTGTGGAATTAATATATGTTTTGGTTGATTACCTTGGGACCTCTCGGGCCACTTCTCCAAAGAGGAGTCTTGGTCGTGTTACAATCGGAGCAAGTCCTGATCACGCAATTGTTACTTCCGTTATAACCATTCTCGTCGACAATAATATTGTACTGATTTGTCGAGATTTTCTTGAGATAATCATGGTGATCTCCTTCGAGATTGCTTAGGCTCAAAGATTGGTCGCTATTAACGTGTTGGTTGTTGTTGTCGGTGGTTGTGATCATCGTCTTCCTCTTCATCAATCTCACCTTCGAAGAAACCCACTTGATCGAATTAGTTTCTGTCTCGCCTTTTCTCGGATATTGAGGAATTATATCGATTTGCTCTCGACGATTATCTTTCTTCCTTATCGTCAATTTTAATCGTGCCTCCTTCTTTGGCACCATTTGATCGCTTGATGATGATCCACCATTAGATACAAACTTCTTGCTCTGAATTTTCCATAAATCATAATATTAGAATTTGGTTAATTAAAGTTTCATATGTGAATACTAAACAATTTCTCTGGTGTTATCATCAAGAATATTGGTATATATGAGATTTACTTAAATTTTTATACCTCGAGGGATTGGGAGAGATGGGGATCAAGAAAACCATGAAAAGTGTTGTTGTTGTTGTTGTACCCAGCCTGTACTTCTTGATCTTGGTGAGAGTTGGTTAAGAAAGGGAAGTAGGAAAGAGATGGTGAAGTCAAAGAAGATGATGCAGAAGAGAGATTAAAAGGAGCTTGATGATTATTATGATGAAGAGAGGATCCAAGAGGAGAGAAAAAAGGCTGATGGTTTTGATCTCCGTTGAGATCGATTGTGTAATGAAAATTCGAATCCATGATCGATAGAGATCAGTGGAACACAAAAGAGAACGAAGAGGAGAGATCAGGGACAAGCAAAGAAGGATCCAACCTATACTGTGTGTTTGACCCTTTTTAAAGGCAAGAGACCACGTACGAGCCCAAAAAAATAAAAAATAGAAGAAATGTATATATATGCATCAACTTACACTAGTAGAATTTAGAAGAATTGAGAAGACATTGATAAAACTGTTTTTTATAATAGGTTTAATTTGTGAACTATATTTGATAATAGGAATTTCGTATGCATAAAAAAGGAAATAAGTTATCTAACAAATAAAAACAAATCTGAACATTTCTATCATTTTCACCAGTGTTGGCTAACATGTATATTGAAAAAAGAATAAATATTCTATATTGAAAAAAAGAATTAGCTTTCTTTGGGTCAAAACAAAAAAAGAGTTAGCTATTTTATAAACTGGTAAGTAATAAAAAAACAAAATACCAAATCATATTATAAAGTAGTACTCTTTGATACTATGTTGCATAATATTGTAGCAACCATATTAGATAAAACATAAAAGTAATAATCTAAGATATACATCTACGTATGAAAAAGTCATATTTTGATTGCTAACAAACTTTTAACTCCAATGACTGAATCAAGAGATACCAATTGTTTCAACTGGCGAATTAAAACCGAATTTAAATTCAAACCGGCATAATGCATTGTTGACACAAAAAAAAAAAGAGAAGGAAAGTTAAAACATATGATATTTACGGTTTGCATCAAACTGTTTGAAGTGATACTCTATCGTGCTGAAGATTTATCTTACTACACTTGTAAATCTAGTAGTCATTAACAAATGCTTATTGTTTACTGATTTTCTCGTTAACTTTCTTTAAACGATAAAGCTACGTACAGACTACAGTACTTTGAATTCTCCTATCAACGTAGCGACACATCCTTCCATAATCGCGATTAGTCGTCAGTAATTTTATTAATGGTTAAATGATTTAATTTCTGTAGAAGAATGTTTGATAATAATAGTCTTTCTTTTTTTTTTTGGTCAAGGATAATAACAGTCTAAATACAAAAAAAAAGGAGCTTCAAAAGAATTTCGATAAGGTTCATTTCTATTATAAAAGTTTGGTGTGTAAGTGTAAGTAACTATTAATTACATATATCAATCATATAGCCCATTTTTACATTAAGATACCACAGGCATATTTATAGTATATATCAATATCTGTAACACGTGATCTTTCCACGGGATGTGATTCATCAATAATCATTTGAGAGAGAGAAGAGATAGGTTTAGAATTGTAGGAAGAATACATATCCCCACCTTAGTATTCGCCAAAATCATTTAATTCCTTCTGATCAAATTTACAGGTCAGTAAGGACCCCAACTAATTTAAAAATAAAAATAAAAATTTATTTATTTAGTTCTTTATATATTTTTCACTTTCATGAGTCTAGCTAGTACATGTTCTAAAAAACTGTATAAATAGTTACCAATCTGTTTATGAAAATTTGCTTTATGTCGCGGATAAAACTGATTAAATGGTTTAGGGTTCACCGTAAGATATTTTTGGGTTAACCAAATTCAAGGTTCTTGTAAAGTCTCTGAGGATGACGGAGATTTGATCCAAATTAAAGGAGAACAACGTCTAAAGATTGAGGGTTTGATTGATGATCAATTTTAATATCCTTGAAAATCTTTTGAATGTGAAATATTGGATCGTTTCAAATTTTAGAAGTAGGGACAAAGATCTAAAAATCAAAACCCGGATCACAAACAAACAAAAGAAAATATAGAAGAGAGGATCTTTCACCTTTCAAAGTTCCTTAGCTACAACTTGCTTTAAGCACATACATCCAATTGTAGCAGCTATTACGTAGCCCCATCACATGCATGTCCATTTTTATTTTTTTGTAAAAGAAAAACTTTCTGAGTTTTACCTTTGAGTAACTAAATTGTAAGAAATAAACATGAAAATTAAAAGGGAAAATTGTTCTTTCTTTTAAGTGACTTAATTTATTGCGTTTATCAGTATTGTGGCCGGTCCTTTAATCAAATGTGGTAACAATTTTTTTTCCCATACCAAAGCATAGTATATAATTGTATAACCTTTTAACAAAAGAAAGAAGATATGTGTAATATTACTTAATAAGAAAAACTTCTTCAAGAAAGAAATACGTAGTGAGTTCAATGTACAATACAACAGAGTTTTAGGTTGCGTAATTGTATTATGCAATTGTATTATTTTCTTAAGAGTGTAAATAGGCGCTTTGAATGGTGACGTGCATGTAATATGTTTCAATGTTCCCATGATCCCATCGTACAGAAAAATGTCCTTTATCAGTATTATACATCAACTGTATTTTACTATAGAACATCATGATGAATTTCTTAAACGAGATATATTCTCTTTTGGACGATGTCTCATTTGGACAACGGTCAACCCTCCATTTTCGTGCCGTCAAGATGCACATTTTTTTTTTTTTATAAATGTATCTATGGTTCTAACTTCTAATTACAAAAAAAAAACTACTGGTTTAAATTTAAGTGGTGTTTCTACTGTTATCTTATACTATAGTATTAATATATATATATGAATTGCTGATGTGTTATGGTGAAGGTGATTTTATAAAAAAAAAAAAAAAATAAACGTTTTTTTTTAATATAATTGTAACTCTATATATAAACTTATACTAGTAGTTCAACACTATGGCTCAACCATTCAATTGTAGTCCATATCAATAATTATGTTCTGACAAACCCAAACGAGTAAAAAAAACCAGCCTATTGTAGCTACTAGCTAGGATCAAAGATGTCTATTCTTGGACCAACTAAACGATGAGTAACGTATGTATCCTATCAGGAAAAAAAAAACCTTAATAATTGATTTAACTCCCAGTCTAGTTGCACCCATTGAAACACAGCTAAGGGCACTAAGGAAACTTACATAAAGACCAGAATCTGAATCACACAATAAATGAAGTAAGAATCAGATAGATCATGTATTTAGGAAAAAAACAGAAGTGGCATGAGAAAAATAAACGATAGAGAGATGGGATACGTATGCAGCATAGGGATCACAAAATCCATCAAGTGACACTTTGAGGGTGACAAGACACATATCTAGACAAGTAGACATACATATGACACTATATGTATATGTATATATGTGAATGTCAGTACAATTGGGTTATGTCCAACATTTTGGTACTTTTCACGACTTGTCTCATTTTTTTGGTTTCTTCTATATATTAAAGATTTCCCAAAAGGGACCATTACCTCTCTGATCTTCACCACCGTTTCATCTGTCTTGTGACGGTTCTCTTTCTCTTCCATATTATCATCTAATCTTTACCTCATTATCACATATATTTTATTCATTAACTAATCGGATTTTCTAAGATCTTCTTATAGCTATAGTCCAGAGACAAATGTTCAACGTATAAGAGAAATATGAATTATGTGGTGTTCAAGTGTATAAAGGATCTGAGTTCGGATTCTGTTTGAAGAAGGAACTTTGTCTTTCGAAGCAGTTCTCTCCCAGTAATATAGTCCATAAATTATGGTAAGAGAAAATACGACCTTCAATAAATACCCAAATGTTTGTTTTTTTTTTTGGAAAAAGATACCCAAATGTATACCATAAATAAAATAGAACAGTGACAAAAAAATATGGAGAAAATATGAACAATATTTATATTACACTGTCGATTTAATATCAAATATTTATATTACACTTTCGATTTAATATCAAATATTTATATAACACTTTCGATTTACTATCAAATTTTCGTATGTTTTGATCAAAATTAACCAAACAAATTACTGATTTTGATTAAAGAAGCTTGTGCTTTAACTGGGTCTTTTGGGACTCTTAAGAAAATATGCCCTATTTTATGCCAAAATTAACAAAACTATTATTTTTCTTAAACTAAATTTTAAACACCCCAAGACTGAAACTTAAATTCTACAAAATAATCTCTAAATCCTAAAACTTAACTCTAAATCCAAAATTTTAAAACCTAAAAAAGTAAATTTTAAACACAAAAAGGTAAACCGTAAACCCAAAAATAGTTTATTAATATAAAGAACAATGAATATTTTGCTTGTTACCACAACAATGAATATAAAGAACACTAACTGATAAACATTTGAGCTCTTCTAACCATTTTAATGATTTTTTGCATCAAAATTAATCACATTTTTACCATTTGAAATCATCTAAACATGTCATTTATAATAATGTTTGTAACAGTTTTATGTGTTTCAGACTGTTTAATCTTGAATTTGAAATTATACTCATGCTAAGCCGCATTTCAAACTTCTCCAATTTTTTTCTTAATTTTTATGTCAGCCTACAACGCGAATCAAAAATCTAACTGCTGCCAGACACATGTGAACTTGTTGTATATCCGTAAAGCCTAATTAATTATATTTTGCCTTTACAACATTGCAGTAAATTCATTCCACTACTTCAAAAATATGTTTATATGTCAGATAGCAATGTTACAAGTTACAACTTACAAGGGGGGGATATTTGAACTGGATGGAAAACCTTTGAAAAAATTAAGACGTTTCTACGTGGTTAAACCAAAAATGCTAGTGGACATGGACAATTTTTAACCTAAGGTTTAATAGCTAAAAGCGATGAGTTGATACTAACGGGCCTTATAAGAAAATGTGAGCCCGTTTGGACTTAAAAAATTTGGATGGACAAAATCCAATTTACTTATAAGGAATCAAATGAAAAGAAAAACCAAAAATAAAAGAAAATACAGAGCCCATATATTTGATCTTTAGAATGTACTATAACTAAGATCAAATTAACCAAGCTTAATTTACAAAAATTCTGATACTTTTGGAACCCAATTTAAATTTCTATCTTTTCATCTTTCCAGCAGAATTAATTTTATTTTAAAATTTTGAATGACCACCATTGTTTATATATAGTACCAACATATACATGTGTTTCAAAATGGTTAGTTGGTGAACGTTGGGGGGGTTCGTAGGAGGATTTGGTTAATTAGAGGCACGTGGCAGTCTTTGGATGGTTAGTTGGCCGTGGATGGTAAAGCTTTGTAGTCAACGAAGTTTCGTCATGCGATGCGGCTACTTGACTCTCTCTCTCAACGAACCACAATGTCAACTAAACCTCATTGCTTAACTTCAATTATTGAATTTCTTCAGTTAATGTATGGTTCGGGTAGGCTTTCCCTACTTAGGGTTGCAGACCACACAACTTGCAATTATCTTATTTCATTATGATCAGAACAATAATATATGATATACAGATATATGTTTTAAGTCAACATAAAATTTGAATCTAATAATGTACATAAATGAAATTTGATCTCTCTACCTATAATGTTGTAATACTCAATCTTGAAACCAAACAGACATTTAGAAGAAAATAATTATTCAATTCGATTTTTATGGAACTTGATAGAACTCATATTTAATTTCAAATAATTGGATTTGGTTATTTTAATAATATATAATTAAAAAATAGTAATTATGAATAGTATATAATTACAGAAATAGAAATGGAAAAGGTTTAAAAAAGAGCAGTGGAAAACATAGAAGTTTTTTTGACCAAGAAAACATATATATAGAAGTTAAATTTAACAAGAATTGGGGAAATAGATCGTAAAGAAATGGAAAAATTGTAAACTACTCAACTGGTAACTGACAAAGCTACTAAGCTACGGGTTCAACTTCAAAGTCACCCGCCCAAAGCAAAAAGATTGAGTCCCGATAACATTCTATTATTTTAACTTCTAAATACAGTATTGGGAGAAGAAAACATATGCATTCTGACGTCAAAAAAAAAAAAAAAAAAGATATGCATTCAATAATCTACATATATATTGATCAACCAAAAAACATTTAGCGTGCCCTATTAATTTAGCTTAGTGTAATTTTTCCATTTTGGTTTAGATGTTTGAAACTTTGAAAAATTATTTAGGTAGTTAATCTTATTAAACTTGAGACATAGTTAAAAACATAAGTTTATGTTAATGCAAAATTTTCATTTTATTACTTGGTTATCTAATTAAATTTAACAAATATAATACAGTATTGGATAAAAAATGGAAAGTAAACAAACAAAATACAATGTCAAAATATTCCTTTTAACCTTTTTAATATCCATCTTTCTTTTTTATTAAACAAAAAGGCAAAATTTTAAATGGAAATTTCTATTTTATTTAAATGTAACAAACAAATGTGAGATTTAATATTTAAAATATTAAATTCTGTGAACTGCATCTAATCTTATATAATAAAAAATAAGATGGCATGTGTAAAAACCTTAAGAAAACTCTTCACCAAAAAAAAAAGCATGTGTGAAAACCTTAATACATAAATAGCTTCAAGAACCTCATTAGTTCCAAACCCACGAATACCCAATTCCTATAAATCAAAAAAATTCGGTGGAATCTTCTTTACCAGTTTCTCAAAACAAAAACATCCAAAGGGTTTTGATTTGGCAGATAAGTGAAGAGATGGGGTTGAGTATTAGGGATAAAGCTTGGATTTTTCTGGGGATTCTCTGTTGTTCATCGTTGATTTGTTCAGTTAAAGCAATGGTCACTTACGATCATAAAGCTGTGATCATCAATGGTCAGAGAAGGATCCTTCTATCTGGCTCCATTCACTACCCAAGAAGTACACCTGAGGTATTCTTCAACAAAAAAAAAATTAATTAGATAGAAAACAATCTCTTATTAATGTATGTAAGGTTATGCAGAATCTAAATGTTATTTTTCTTCTCTTCTTTTCTATGGATTTTTTCTGTGTTCTGATTGGATCTTCGTTCCCAAAGTCTTCTGCACATGGGTTTTGCTTATAGTTTACACTAATTCATTTACTATTTATTTTGTATAAGAAAATTTAAAGATAAAAGTCTTGTGAATGCTCTGTTCTACGCAGATGTGGCCTGATCTTATACAGAAGGCCAAAGAAGGAGGCTTGGATGTGATACAGACTTATGTTTTCTGGAATGGGCATGAACCTTCTCCTGGACAAGTAATTTTACAAAACTGAACAAATATATTATCAATATTTGTTTAACTCATAAACCCAAAACTATAACCCTTGACTAGTGCTTTCTATGTTTTCTTTTGGTTTAGTATTATTTTGAGGACAGATATGATCTGGTTAAGTTCATCAAGCTGGTACAACAAGCCGGTCTCTACGTTCATCTCAGAATTGGTCCTTACGTTTGCGCTGAATGGAACTTTGGGTAGAATTATGTTTTAGCATAAATAAAATTTGTGAAATCGTTTCTTTTTATCAAATTATTTATTTAAATATGTTTAATGGATTTCAGAGGGTTTCCTGTTTGGCTCAAATATGTTCCCGGTATGGCTTTTAGGACGGACAATGAACCTTTCAAGGTCTAAAACTCTCATTTTCCTCTTATATATTAGAAAGTTTCCATTCTCGGCGTATATTTATTAACTAAAAAAATTGATGGTGATAATGAAAAGGCTGCAATGCAAAAATTCACTGAGAAGATTGTGGGGATGATGAAAGAAGAAACATTGTTTGAGACTCAAGGAGGACCCATCATTCTGTCACAGGTTTGTATGTTTTCTTATAGTTACTGTAGATGAACCAGAAATGATTCTTTAATGTTAAAATTGAGATTTTTTTTGGTGGTATGTGTATATAAAAAAATATGAAAAATGGGCACAGATAGAGAATGAGTATGGACCAGTAGAGTGGGAGATAGGAGCGCCAGGGAAGGCATACACCAAATGGGCAGCTCAAATGGCAGAAGGACTCTCCACAGGTGTCCCATGGATTATGTGCAAGCAAGATGATGCTCCTGACTCCATTGTATGTTCTTCTTCTTTCTTTTTCATTTTTCTCCCTTTAATTATTACATATTTGCTTTTTCTTTTATCTTGGTATATACATTCTTTAAGCAAAAGAAGAAGTTTATTTATTACTTGTTCTTTTTCGATTTTCTGTGTATTTTAATATATGTTATTGTGTTCTCTTAAATCTTTTCTTTTAATAATGTATATACCTAATTATTCTGGTATTATTTCAGCAAAAGAAGAAGTTTTGTTTTTTCGAATTTTTAAAAATATTTACTTGTCTTGTCTTGTTTTTCCTCTTAATAATACATATACCTATACCTAATAATTATTATATATGTTTTCTTTTAAGCAAAAGAAGACGTTTGCTTATTCATATTTTTGAATTATAGAATCTCTTTTAGTGTTTGTGTTCCGTTATAGCTCGAAACATCTTTCCTTATTTATTTTCATGGTAGGTTAAGTTATTTTGTTTTTGACGTCTCTTTGTAGGTTACAAATTGTACATTATGTGTCCTGTTTTGATGTACAAATTCTCTTCATTCTTTTTCTTGTTGGATATTGTCGTTTATATCAGGTTATGTAACGTGGGAAATCACGTTTTTCAGTTAATATGATTTCCATTTTCTCATATTTTCCCGTTTAAATTACATGAGCTACCAACGAAAAGGAGAAATGGGATCCATGTTTCTTCCATATTTCGCAATTCTTTTTAAAAATATTATTTAATATGGGAATGACAACAAAAAAACTATTGTCAAATCTATTCACCAGTAATTCGTTCTTTTACTTGTGCAATAGATAAACACATGCAATGGGTTTTATTGTGAGAATTTCAAACCCAACTCGGACAATAAGCCGAAGATGTGGACAGAGAACTGGACTGGTTGGTAAGTCGCACAACACGACTGTCTTTATAAAATATATATTACTATTCAATTTGACAAATATCTAAGTCGAATATCAAATCTTTGTTACATGTTTTATTCAGAAAAGTAACTTTCTGTGTGTGATTAATAACTTACCAGGTTCACGGAGTTTGGAGGTGCGGTACCATACAGACCAGCCGAAGACATTGCCTTCTCCGTGGCTCGCTTCATACAGAACGGTGGCTCCTTCATCAATTACTATATGGTAACTTCATATGTTTCTTTATCACTGAAACAATCTACATAAGATTTGATTATTAAAGACATAGATAGAGTGAGGAAATGTTGTTAAACAGTACCATGGAGGAACGAACTTCGACAGAACAGCCGGTGAATTCATCGCCACGAGCTATGACTACGACGCTCCTCTTGATGAATACGGTAATTTCACTCTCATCACCTGAAAAACATAACGGTAACAGCAAACAAAAGATGCTGACCATCGTCTAACGCTTTTTGGGTTATGTGTTCAAAAGGGTTACCGAGGGAACCTAAGTATAGTCACTTGAAGAGGTTGCATAAGGTCATCAAGCTCTGTGAGCCAGCATTGGTCTCTGCTGATCCTACAGTCACATCGCTCGGCGATAAACAAGAAGTAATGGATGCAATGCAATACAAAGCAATATACATGAGAAGAGAAGAAAAAACCTTTAAAGATTATTTACCTTTTTGTTTGCTTGTTTTGGTTTTCAGGCTCATGTGTTCAAGTCCAAGTCATCTTGCGCTGCTTTTCTCTCAAACTACAACGCTAGTTCAGCTGCAAGAGTCTCGTTTGGCGGATCAACATATGATCTGCCTCCTTGGTCTGTCAGTATTCTACCTAACTGCAAAACCGAGTATTACAACACTGCAAAGGTAAATCAACGTTCAAAGCTTATCGAACACGTTACCTTGTTGTTCTGCAAGGAGTGGTGGTATCACTGAGATTGACCTCTGTGTTACAATGTACAGGTCAGTTCGCCAAGCTTACACATGAAGATGAAGATGGTTCCCACAAACACACAATTCTCTTGGGGATCATACAACGAAGAGATTCCTTCTCCAAATGACAATGGTACGTTTGCCCAAGATGGGCTTGTGGAACAGATAAGCATCACCAGAGACAAGACGGACTATTTCTGGTATCTGACAGAGTGAGTAATACTTGAAAACTCTTTACCTGCTGAAATCTCACTATCTTACTGACTCTACTCTACGGGGGAACTCACGGCTGGTTCTGTTTGTGGATATAATCAGTATTACGATCGGTACGGATGAAATGTTCTTGAAGACTGGTGAAGACCCTCTTCTTACTATTGCGTCAGCTGGGCATGCTCTTAATGTATTCGTTAATGGTCAGCTTGCAGGTAAAATTGCATAGGCCGAACTCATCCTCATGGTAGTTTGTCTTTGTCTTCTGTTAAGAAAAACCTTTTTTTGTTTCAGGAACTGCTTACGGATCACTGGAGAACCCAAAGCTAACATTTAGTCAGAAGATCAAATTACAAGTAGGAGTAAACAAACTTGCTCTGTTGAGTATTGCAGCAGGTCTCCCGGTTAGTTCTCTTGATGAATTATCTACTTCCTCTCTGCGCTTTTTGCCCATAGAAACGATTACGTTCTGAGCTTTGTGGTTCTTTATTGCTCACAGAACGTTGGTGTGCATTACGAGACATGGAATACTGGGGTTCTTGGCCCAATCACGCTGAAGGGAGTCAACTCCGGAACATGGGACATGTCCAAATGGAAATGGTCCTACAAGGTCCTCCTGAAGTTCAAGATCAAATAGCTTGTGACTTTGTAGTTTCTGAATCTCACCAACCATCATAACAATGAAATAAACATGTGCCTTTCCTTTTTGTGATTCAAGCAGATTGGTACTAAGGGTGAGGCTTTGAGCCTCCATACCTTAACGGGGAGTTCCTCCGTGTAATGGAAAGAAGGATCATTGGTGGCCAAGAAGCAACCCTTGACCTGGTACAAGGTAAGAGAAACAGAATGATTAATGAACCATGCGTACCAACAAAGTTAAGAGATGTGAACTGAAAGCCACGGGGCGGGACTCTTACCATCTATATTTTTGCAGTCTACTTTTGACACACCAGCAGGCAATGAGCCATTGGCTTTGGACATGAACACAATGGGGAAAGGCCAAGTTTGGATAAATGGCCAGAACATCGGACGCCACTGGCCAGCATACACAGCTCGTGGGAACTGCGAACGCTGCAGCTATGCTGGAACTTACACCGAGAAGAAATGTTTGAGTAACTGTGGAGAAGCTTCACAAAGATGGTGAGTGAAAAAAACTACCTAACCTTCTTCTTCTTCTTCTTTAGGCCAAATCTGAGGATGACTTTTGTTTTGTTTTGTTTCCAGGTACCATGTGCCTCGTTCGTGGGTGAAGCCGTCTTCGAACCTTATAGTTGTACTTGAGGAGTGGGGTGGTGACCCCAACGGGATCTCTCTTGTAAAAAGAACAGCCCAAAAAACAGCTTCTGACTCCATTTTTTCAGGATAAAAGCTGTTTGTTTGTGACTCTGCTTTGAAAAAAAAAACAAAGACAGAGTTCTGTTCAAGTAAAGTGCAGGAATACAGATTGTATGTACATATATATACTGAAAATTGATCCGTGCCCTCCCTATTCATATAACAGCAAGTGTATAAAGAATATCTACCTGCTTATGCTTATGAATTCCAATTTTCATTTTCTTCTATATCTTCTTCGTCTCACTCTTGCGAACAGATAAGATCAAACCCGCCGGATTTCAATCAAATTCTGGATAATAATGAGTTCAAATCGAGCTCCCAAAACTGTACAGTACAGATAATTGACAAACTGTCTGCGATTCAATCATCAAATCGAAAAACTATAAGAAATTTTACAAAATTACGAAAAAAAGAAAAGAAATAGAATAATACTGACGGAGCTGAGGTGCCGTGAAGCAGATAGGGAAGATCTTCGGGTCCAAAAGCTTAACTCCAGACTCATCGCCAATGTCCAGAGTCAGAGAACGGTGAAGCTCCGAGATGGCAAGTCCCAGAGACGAATTCTCGAAATCGATTTCATAATGCTAATGGGCCTCTAATACCAAAGCCCATGTAAAGGGAAACCCAGCGTTTGTGGGGGAGGAGACTTTGGACTTGCGTTGCGACAATAAGATCAAGGAAACATATAGGGGCGCACTAGTTTAATTGCATTAAGTGCGGTGGTTTAGTGGAAACTCGATGATTTATCATTGAAGTTTTCAGTAAACAAATTGTCACCTAACTAGAAAGTATATTGAAGGAAACCAATGGAGATGAAATATCTCTTTAAATTTACAGCAGTAACTTTTTCCTTTGTAATTGTATCATCTATCTTCATTTCAAACTTGGCTACTATACGACTCAAACGAGTTGTATTATTGTCTAATCGTTCGACCACCGGGATAAGTAATGCCTCAAGTTGCTTTGTGTTGTGTTGTTTGACATGTCATAATCCCTTTCTTTAACACCAAATTGGACAGATTTAAGAGCTTGAAGATTCTCTACTCCACTTGCTACATATTTGTGTAGAAACACAATGAAACAGTCGGGACTGAGACGCCAACACGTTTCAGGTTCGACGCCCTTGCTGCGTAAAACTAAAACACATGTTTTGGACACCCACACGGATATGAACCCATGCTTTCGGCCCATTTGAATATCCGGAGGTGAGAGTCTATCCATGGGCTGTATCACCTTCATTGATTAGTCTGGACCCTTCCATAAATCTGAAATTTACCCTGAATTACAAAAAAAAAAAAAAAAAAACAGTCTTTCCTCTTCTTTTCTTTATAACACATGAGTTTTCTATTTCTTAGCCTTTTTCTTGTTTGTCTTTTTACTCTTTTTTGTGTCTTTTTCTTTCTTTCTTTTTATATCCCAACTTCTTTTACAAATTTTAAAGCAATGGAAAGAAAATGATTCATTAAAAAGTAAACTGAAGTTATGTATATCAATCACTTGGCCAAAGATTCTAATTCCTAACGTTTTCCTATAAAAGTGAGCTCGAGTAAAAAAAATGATTATGAGTATTGCAATAATAAAATGATTGAGAGTTCAAAAAAAAAATGAGTGTTTTTTTTTTAACTCGTTTTTAGACAATTTCATGTTTTACTATTACAAGACATAGTGATTTTAAATCCTTTAACAAAACAAAAAAAAAAAACGTAGTGATTTTTGCTCTCAAAATTTTGTCATTGATCTAATTGAATTTACAATATATGATAGATTACAGTGCCACAATTAGCAATGATAATCTGCTGCATTGTGTTGCAAATTGCAATGTGTTACAAAGATGGCAACAGACATTGTAACAAAGTTTTTGTTGTTGTTTATGCGATGGGAATGCGACCAAGTTGTGACGAAATGAAAGAATATAGAATATTTGTATCGCAGAATCCATGTGTGTGGCTCATGTGAACGCATTAATAATTTTTGTCAAAATTAGATTCTATTAACAGTTACTAGTTACTACTAAACGTCAGTTACATTTAATGTTTAGATTTTGCTACGTGATAATTGGATAAAGCCATAAAGGCCATCTAGCACCTAAAAGTCAGCTATTTAAGTGTCGACCATCTATACTAGTCGATATACTTTTTTTCTTCTTTTTTTGCCAAATTTTGACCGGTTTGCATTGCATACAGAAAAGCTCATTGGAGTACAAAGGTGGTACCACCAGTTAAAGAAAAGTTATGTTCTCAACTTTTTACTGGACATCTACTACAAGCCCACACCAGAGAAAAGTAAAGGCGAATCAATTATATTATTTTTATTTTTAAATATATCAAACTGAATATAAAATTAATAGCTATAATGTCATCGTAGAGAAAGCTACATTACAAATAATGATCAATTGTTTATAACAACTATTTTAAATGGATGATAAATTGTCAATAAGAGAACATATTTAACTATTTCAAATGGATGATCTGTAGTCTTTACTAACACTGAAACGAAATAAAACTGCAAGTAGAAAAAAAAGAAAAGAAATAAAACTGCAATAGGCGATTCAACTGATATAAACAGAACGATTCATGAAAACATACTGTTAAATATAGAAAATTGCATTTTCGAAGTTTATAAATTTTCGTTTTTTTTATAAATATACTGTTAAATATCTGACTTTGTTTAAAAAAAAAAAACGAATATAAAAGAAAATTTAATTAAACCATGTTCTAGAAAATACCCATACCGAAAAGTCAAAGAAAAATGGGAAAAAAAAAATCTTACGCAGGGCTGATCAATGATTAATCCAGAACAAAAATATCTTCCCAATATAAATATTATCCATTTGTTCATCCTTCACTCTGCGACACACAACTATGGAGCTCGTCACAACTCTGGCCAGCTGGTTTACGCCGACGACTCTCTTCCTCCTCCTCAATTTCACCATCGGCACCATCTTCTTCACCAACCGGTTCGGTTCCGGTTCCAAGAAACACCAGCCGCATCAAGATGGTTTCGGGTCGGGCCATGGCCATGCTCCGGCGCCGTTAGCCAGAGCTCCCTCGCTCATAGACAGAGTCAAGTCCATCAACTTCAGTCTCTACAATTCTCCTCCCCCAGAATCCGAGATCTTCTTCTACGGGTCGGATTTTCACCCGAATCCGTCTCCTTCTCTCCTGGTTCGTGTCAAATCCATCAACGTGCCTTACTTCAAGTTCCCGCATCACAATTCTGAGGGCGACTACGCTGCTTACGCGCTGATGACTCGACCCGATGAGACGATCCGGGTCGACCCGATCGACAAGATTCCTGAAGATGACGTACCGGCCCAACCTAGATTCGGAGCTCCGTCTCTCTTGCAGCGGGTAAAATCCATCAAGCTCCCTTCTTTTTACAGAACCGAGCCAGATCCGGATTCCGAAGAGCAAAAGCCGGCGAGGACCAAGTCGGAGTCGAGTAAACCGGCGACGAAGAATAAGAAGAAGAAAGCGGTAAAGAAGATGACGAAATCGGCTAGTGTGAAGGCCGGCGTCGGATACCTCGACCGGGAGGAGGAGACTGTTGAAGCCGTGGAAAAGAGGCGGCCGGAGACGACGAGAGTGGAGAGAACGACGTCGATCGGCGACGGTGAAGAAGGTGTCGACGATAAAGCCTCCGATTTCATCAACAAGTTTAAGCAGCAGCTTAAGCTACAGAGGCTAGATTCGTTTCTAAGGTACAGGGAGATGCTCAAGAACGACTGAGAGTAAATTACGAATTTGTCCTTTGTCGGAATCCAGTTTTTCGGTATTTTCAGTCGGGACAACGGTAATACCCCTGAATCTAAAGGGCTTTTAGGTCGTTTCGACACGTGTTTCTTGTTTGTAGATTTGGTGATGACTGATGTTGATGACAAACTTGTTGTGTCGTGTGCGTAATTTCTGGATCTGGACGTCTGAATTCTACTGCACTTTTCTACTTTTTACTTTTTCTAGTCGATGGTATAAAGTGGTTTATGCTATTTTTTACGTGCAAAAGTAATCGAATCCAATTATTTTTTTGAAAAATCTTCTTTAAATTAAACATCCATCGATACCTAACCTAATTTTCTCAAAATGTTAAGTAACATACTAAATTTTCTTATTAAAAACAATATTAAAGTCAAACGGATTTGTAGGTCTATCTGTTACTTTCTTTCATCATTATATCCTCTTCATCTATGTTGTTGCTTCATAATTTTTTTCATAATTTCCTTATAATGGTGCGTAGTTGTTATCAGTTTTATTATTTATTGATCGACTAATAGCAACGACGGTTCTCAAACATTTATAAAGATATTATTAATCATCCGACAAAATATCTAGTGACTGGATAATTACAACTGAACAAGTTGATCAAATCTTCTGTTATATAGTGACAAGAAAAACAAACAAGTCTTTAAGTTATATCATGAAGTTTGTTTAAAGCAAGAAACTAATAAAGAGACATTTGTGATTAGAGATGTTCACGGGTCAAAGTCGAGAAGATACTCTTTCTTTGAGATATTTTACAGTTTTGTATGGGCAATATATGTCTATCTATGAAATATCTCAAATGAGAAAAAGTGTGATGTGATCATAATTTTTCTTATAATGCATTGATCAAATATATTTCAGTTCACATGCCTCTTTTTTTTTTTATCTTATCTTCACTTTTCCAGTTGATGAATGTGCATCTTATCTACATATTCAAATTTCTAGTTTATAAGCAGCGCGATGATGTGTATTTATTTTGTTATATGAATATGGACATTTTTATTCAATTCTATTTGTGTAATGGATTTTATAAACAAATATACGAATGTTCTCTTTTTCCGATGAAGACTGCTATATGAATGTTTGCTTGTATATATATGAACGTGCAAGATATATTTCATTCACGAAATAAAAATGATATCAGAATTTAATATTAAGTACTGGCTTACAGAGACCTTAAAATGTTGGATTGTAGTGTACGTTAATTAGTGAGGTCTTTCATCTAGAGTACATGAGCTAAACTAATCATAGCTTTTCACAACAATACTATCTCATTTTACGACCTTTTTATGTACATCGATTGGAATAGATGGGAAATTCGGTTTACAGTTTGATTTCTGTTTTTTTTTTTTTTTTTAATTGGTTTCATTTCATAGAAACCTAATCCAAACAAAAGCATTATGATTCGGTTTGCGTGATTATTTAAGTTCGTTATATGGAAAGTAACTTTAAATTAAAGTATTAATAGTATAATAATTAACAAGCTAATCAAAATAGATTTATGTAATATGTACATAAATTGTAATATATGTACAGTATAAAATATAAAGGGAAATGTGGCTCAGTAGCCATATCAGATATATAATTTAATTTTGTAATCATAATAATTTTGTGGCTATGATATTCTTTGTATATTATGTATAATACCAATTCTATTTTTTTTTTATATTTTCAAATGGTAACAAGTCTATACTGTATTTCATGTTCGTATAGTATAGTTTAATAGATTTATTTTGTAACGTCTCGTTTCTTCGCCTTTGGTTTTTCTGTCTCTGTCATCGACTCTCGCTCTCTCCAGTTTGTCTCCACTATACATTTTCCTCTTCCTCCTGCGACCCTCTCCCTCTTCGTCACTTCTGTCCGCTGGATCTCTCTCCCTCTCCCTCACGATCTGTTGCCCACTGCCTCTCACCTTCTCTTCGTTGTGGCCGATAGCCACAGTATTGTCGGCCTCGTTGACGACTGCCATATTCGCTCTGTTTGCACTTGACTTAATATTTCTTTCGGTTCCAGACTTGGCATCAAATATATATATATGTTTTTTACAAGTTATTCTATTATATTTAAACGGTATAGAACAGCCAAACTGAATAAAAGAATGTAACAAGTCTATATTGTTTTGCATGTTCATATAGTATAGTTTCCTCCGCCTCTGTCGTCGATTCTCGTTCTCTTCAGCTTATCTCCAGTACACCTTTCCCTCTTCTTCTTGCCGCCTTCTTCCCGTTCGTCACTTTCGTTTGCTTGATCTCTCTCTAACATGTTATACTATTATATTTATACGGTATAGAACATAATAAATGAATATCTAAAAAAATGACATTTTCGTCTAACGGAACAGTATTTTGGCTATACATTTAATTTTCAAATCCTTATGACTATATCCTCTATTATCTTAACCAATATAGTTATACATCTAAAAGACCCAAATATAAATTTCGGTATGGTTATCAAATACTGTGTTTTGGGTTTTAAAATAATAAAGCTATTCAATATCTAAAATAAATATTTGATTCGATTTGGTTTGGTTTATTTTGGATTGGTTTGATTATGTTTTCCCGCGTATACAGTTTGTTTTTAACTTTTGTTTCATCCCTAAGAATTATTGTATTAATCCCTCTTTTTTTTTTAATATTTGGCCTCAGGCCTTTAAAATGATTGGAACGGCCGTGCATGTACTCTAATGTTTCCATGGCATCCCAACATCACCATATCTCTAAGAGACTGGTCTCATTGGACAATGATAGAACCCACGAGCCAACATATGGGGGGACCCACGAACTGACGAACATATGACAACTGATTACAAAGTCGTATTATAATTGAACTCATATACGGTAGGGTGAAAGGTAGTGAAGTCACAATAAAGATAACAATTAATTTTGATTCCTGACAAAGACATCGGGAAATTTGAACGGTAGGTGCATTTTGTTAGAGTGATACACATAACTCGTGGACTTTATATGAAGGGTATATTTGCCCAAAACAATATAATAATATACCATTGGTTAAAAAACTACAACATTTGTTTAAAATACACCTGCATGCAGCTAGTATAAAAAGTATGGAAAGTGAAAGAAAAAACTTATATGACGCAGATGAGAGACGGAGACAGAAACAAATATGAAAACAGATAAATATATATATATATATACAACAAAACTTTACCCAAAGAGTCTCACAGGAGACCATAGAAGTGAGCAAAAATCCCGTCCCGTTTCAATTTATTTGAAACTCGTGACACACAAACATGACATTATTTTAGTTGCGGGAGTGAAACGGGACTTGATTTTCCATTCCCGGATCCCCGTTCCCGTCTCTGCAAGGTCTTTTCTCGAAATTCCGTTTGCCCACCTTTAGGCGCCGACGAGAGAGTTTACCATTAGACCTCATTGACTTCGATGTGGAAGACTTTCCAAATTCCTCCTTGTCCTCGCTAAAGGTCCTCATCACAGTCTCTTGTAGTTCCATGTACCTTTGCTTCTTCTGTAGCCGTTTCTCAGGAGTGTCTTCTTCTACGCAAGCCAGATGGTTCAAGTCCTCGGTGTCCATAAAGTGATCAAGCGAGCATCGTGGGAAGTATCGTTTCCCTAATTTCACTGATGATAGAAGAAAAAAACATCATTTAGGTTTTTCTTGAATTCTTCTTTTTCGGTAAGAAAAGAGACGACAGAGACAAGAAAGAATCATCGATCCATATACCGGTTTTAGTAAGCGCCCTTAGTCTACACAAATGCTCCTCTCGGATTACGAAAGGTGCCCTGTTTAGGTCCAGTGATGTCCTCTTTGCACCTGTTTGATGATGATCAGGGTCGAGACTGGAAGCTGTAAACTCGCACGTTTCCTCAAGTTTGACGATATCCATTACAACTTGTGCTTCCGCTGGAAAGAGAATCCGAGCCAGTGCAACTGAAAAGCAGACACAGGGTATAGTTATCATCATTAGAGCCAGCACACAACGGAATTAGATATTGTATAACGGAAGAAAACATACAATACCTCTGTTTTCAAGATAGAGCAACCTCATCCTCAGTTCATCAGGAGTCGCTGGAAGAGATGGTGAATCTTCTCTAGGCAACCGGCCTAGTTTGCGTGCATGCTCTAGCACCTCTATGCATAATCCGCCTTTCAGAGAAGGCTTGCCTTGCTCCGTACTAGTATTATACTCGGCCGCTTTAGTGAGCCGTTTCGCAATCACGAGAGCGGTTCTACCATCAAACGTCGTCTCCGATGCGTTTGCGCCTTTTGTCAATAGATATACTATCAGCTTTGGCTCGTTCCGCATCGCAGCGACGTGAAGCGCCGTGTACCCTCTCGGGTTTCTATGGTCGGGATCCGCGAGCTCCAGGTCTATGAGGTCCGACGCGGTCTTCACGTCGCAGTGCGCGACAGCGAAATGAAGAGCGTACGCGTCGTCTAAATTGGTGTGTCCTTCTGTCAAAAGCATCTTGACAAGCTCGACATCATCCGAGTCGAGCGCCTTGTATACGTTGGTGACATGTTTGTCTAGATCGGGTGGCTCTAGACCGAGCTCTTTGCGGATGTCGGTGATTTCTTTGACAAAGCGTTGTTGCAAGGACTTCTCAACGGTAACAGTTTCTACATCGGACTTGGCAATAATCTCTACGCATCTATCCAAAAGCTTATTGTATGTTTTACCACAGATATCAGCAAGCTTGAATATCACCAAGATGTCTTCTATAACGATTTTGTCTACAATCTCCAGGAACTGCCTCTGAAATGCAAACAGAGGAGGGATACTCGAGATGAAAATTCGCTCTTTCGATGTTCTTATGAAATCAATTTGAGATTGGAATGTGTCTACTGTTTACCTCGTACAGAGTAACTAATTCCGGAATCTGGAAAACAAACGCCAGGTAGAGAAGCTCCACCATGAAATCCACCGCCGGCCGGCAAGCCACGTGGCAGCAATCCTCGTCTACGCAGTGAGAAGCTCCCTTCGGCGGCGGCCTCGCTCTGCCGCTGTAGACGTACGACAGAACGCTCACAACGGAATCGAAACCGACTTCGTAATCCCTCGCGATCTCCATCAGCTGGAGCTTCACGGAGGCGGATTTTGTGTCCTTCACGGTGGCTAACGCGCTCTTGAACACCGGGATTCTCGCCGAGAGAACGCAGCGGTGGAAGGATATCTCTCTACCGCCGGCGAGAACTAGCTTAGCGTCGCTGTAGAACGTTTCCGGGGAGTCGAAGACGGACTCGAGACAGCTGGAGAGCAGTTGCAACGCCGAAGCCTCCGGTCCGGTGAGAAATTCCGCCGCATAATCAATAGATGAATCGGCGAAGAAGCTGTTGCCGCTTGTTGTGTTGCTGATTTCATACGAACCGGAGAACATACCGGTGGTGGCCATCAAGAATTCACAGATTCGAGATCCGAGGGGAAAAAATAAACAAACAGAGACTATTCAGTGAAAACTTCAATAAGCAATGACCACCGAATCGCCGCCTATATTATTAAACAAAACAAACCAAAACAAAACGGTCTCGTTGGAGCATCTGGTAATGATTTAAGCAAAGACATTGAAAAAAATAAAAACAAGAAAGATATATACTCTGAATGAACCGGGTTTTCGTTCTTGATTGTGGGTCCCGCTTTTTCATGTCTCCATAGTCTATACTCTATACAGTTTAATTAAGAAGAAGAAGAAAATAAAAACAAGTTGTGTGATGCGTGCGGACCACATTTATTTCGTTTGTTCAGTTCGATCTGCTTTGTTTTGAACTGACCGTTCCGTTTTTGGGACTTACAAAAATATGATAATGGAGGAATTAAGCGAATTGATTTTGACAGATTTAGACTTGACTGAATTATAATGGTAATGGTCAAATTATCTTTAGTATATTCTTACACGATAAAATGGTCAGCGTTGAAAACCAAAAAGACAGTAGAATGGTAAACCAAAAGATAAGTATCGTTCCCAATACAATAATAATGATGGTTGATCAAATTCAGAACTAGTTCAAGTTTAGAAAGCTCTCTTTCGTCAACAAAAGTCAGAAAACTAAAAAAAAAATTCAAAAACGATCAAAAACGTTTTTTTTCTTTCACTCTAGACTTCTAGTAATACATGTGAGGAAGTAATTTCACACAGTTGAGAAATTGACAAAACCCAAGGCGGGCGACACGTATTACACACGCAACAGCTTCCCGGAAAGAAACCTCTTGATGGCAGCATCTCCTTAGAAAATGATGTCTACACTTCCTCTATAAAGATAAGTTTTAACAATTTACTCTTGCGTAGTTGGTGCACTAGATGCGTTACAAGCCATACTCTTTTGACTCATTGTGCTAGAATCCGTTTATATATTTTCTTGTTTGTTGGACACATTGTTTAATATATTTTACTTGGTTGAAATACGAAAAAAATCCATTTTACATAAAAAAAAAATATAAGGAATAGGTCTGCCATGATTCATTAATTCATAAAAACCAAATTGTTCGTACTCTTGAGTCTAAAGTGATTCGAAGAAAATAAACACCAAAACAAATAAAAGATCAAAACTCCTACGAGCATCATCAATAAAGTGATGAATTTCACTATAAAAACAAAATATAACCCCCCAAACCTTTTTCTCAATCCTCATTCTAGATGAATAGTGAATGTCCCAAAATATATTTTCCACGCATGCCTTTTTGTTCAGTAGAGAGATCACTGTTGCTTGCATTCTGGTGGCCTCTCGCCTTGTTGACCGTCACCAACCATCTGAGATCTGCCTCCCTTCTTCAGAAAAGAAAAGAAAGATGATGATTAATTACCACATGTATCGCAATTATAGTCCCTGATTCCTACTAACGGAATGAAATGAATAAAAAGTGACAAATGATGGTTACATACCTTGTGTCCGGTTGATGGCTGCATACACAATTAAACCAATATCAAAAGGATTAGTAAGCACTGACATGGCAGGAGAACAATTTGGAAAAAAAGCTTACTTGGAGCACTTCATACCTTCTTTTTGGTCTTGCTGTCTTCTTCATCTTCATCATCCTCGTCATCCTCCTCCTCGTCTTCCTCATCCTCATCTTCGTCTTCGTCCTCGTCAATATCATCTTCCTCATCATCATCTATTTCAAACTCCTCTCCTTCCATAGCCTCACCAGTGAACCATGAGACAGCATGAGGGATAATCTTGTCCCGGATAGTAGATCTGTAGGAATCAAGAAGGATAATCAATAGTTAGCAACTCATAAAGTAGATCCATGGTTCAAAAGTAAACCCATAACCCAACAGGACATGTATTTTCAGAATAAGACGAACCCAATGTCATAATCTTGTTCCATCAGATTTTGAAGTTCTTCAGCCTGCATCAAAAAAACGGGAGACATTACTAAATACGTTAACCAAAAGATGACAGGATTTTACAACAATGGATATCATAACTCTTACTTTGTCCTCGTCGATATCTTCATCTTCATCTGGGACTTGTGGAGGACTAAAGAAGTTAAAGAAGCTTTCACAATCTGCAGTTTTGGTGATTGGTTTGGCATTCTTTAAACCCTTCTTAGGCGTCTTCTTAAGAATCTTCTGAGTTAGACACTTTCCAGGATACCAATCAATTTCTGTCCTGAAGTAAGGGAAAGAATATATAAGTGAAGAACAAATATATACAGCTCATTGCAGTCAGCTAAGCACAGAATATACTTAAGGTGTACAACATTTGCGGGAGGGCATAAGAAGTTACCCCATAGCCTTCTCAAGCAGTGGCTCGTCTTCATCAATCATATGATAAGACTTTGTCAAGACAGTGTTTTTAAAATAGGGATTCGGGTCAAAGAAGAACTCAAGTTTGAATCCTTTAGGCTCTTCAATCTTGCACCACTTAATATCTTTAAGATATTTGAGAGCCCCTTCATCACGCTCTGTGACCTGACATGAAAGACATTAAGCTAGGGTCATTTTCCATGGTTAAAATTGGAGTGCATATAAAATGAATACCAAAACTCTGCATATAGGATACCTCCTCCGAAGTAACATCATTATTTTTCAAGGCCGTCAGCCAGAAACTTGGAACTCCTTTCTCTGTGATGGAACACATTGAAACAGGTTAAAAATTGTTTTAATCTTTCCAAAATATATAAAAAAAGAATGCATTATGTTCCTGAAATTACCTTCTGCAGTATTTTCCTCTCCTTGGTCCATCTTCGTATCCTCTGGAGCCAGGTCGACTTCAGTAGTTCCATTCACAATCTCATAACGCTGTGCATTACAAGATGCCAAGTAAAACTCATCAGGAATTTTGAGACAGTATCTATAACTAACACTGCCGCAGGTAAAGTAGACATAAGGAAAAAGATTATACACAGATTTAAACCGATGAACTAACACAATCTCACAGCAAAATCTGACTTTCTCACTAACAAATCACCTTGGTATACAAAGGCTGATACAACTTTTGATACTTGGCTTCAATAACAGCTCTCTCCTCACGGAATTTTGCCTCTAGTTCATCATGTTGGGCCTGCGTGGAAAGAAGTCATTGGTAATCTAAAGGCAACACCCTTACTTTGAAACTTGACATTCGAATAAGCAAGGAGAATACACTCATACACTCAAGGTACCAGATCAACCTACACAAACTCAATTGAATAATATCGCACACATAGGTTCGAAGGAGATTTCCCTAACCTGAATATCCCTCAAGGCGTCGACACGCTTTCTCACTTCAGGAGTCAGATTCTCGAGCACATCAGAACGCTGTCCAGCCAGATTCTGAAGCTTGTTCTGTGAATCAACATATACAAAAACTCAGAAGTAATCTCCAAGGAGCCAATAAACTATCATTCTACTAATACAAAACAAGGAATGACACTGAAACCTAAAACATCAAACCAAGACACAGACTCTAACGAGAAACCCCGAGAAAAGTAACTCAAAATCCTCCATATCCACGTTTTTTTCAGAAGAAAACAACTCACCTTAAGAGCGTTCACAAGGCCAGCTCGATCCTCATCCTTAAGAGCTGAAAAACAAAAGAAAATCAAAGAGCAACAGTTACTAACCACGAAGAAAACTGTAATAACAGAGGAAACTAGGGTTTAAGCAGCCGTCGCTTAAGAAGAGAGAGAAATAGGAGGGGAAATTTACCAGCAGTAAGATCGGCGAGGCTGAAATTGTCCTTGTCGTTGCTCATTTTCAGAGGATTTGGAGAAGAAAGGTTAGAGAAAGAGAGCGAGATGAGAAAGAGATTTGAAGCAGAAGAAGAGAAGAGAGTAGGGGGGTTTTGGGAGGCGACTATAAAAGAGAAAACGTGGCTTCCCTTAAATCCTCTCCCTCCCTCTCACACCAAAATCATAAACCTAGCAATTAACTGCCATTTTAATTTCCCTAGGGTTTTAAAAAAATCCTTTCTTTTCCCTTTCATGTAAAACTTTAATATTTTAGGGTCGAATGTTTTCAATTGAAAACGTTATTCCACTAATTTTTATCATTCAATTTTGAAAAATGATTTTGCTATATATAACTATCATATTAAAAACATAACTAGAAAATGCAAAACATAATTAATCTACGAAAATTAGTTTTTTGGTTCAGTTTGTTCTGCTAATAATTTTTTTCGGTTACTCCGTTATTTTGCTATTCATCTGACATACGAGTTACACCCATAAAAATTCAGATTTTGAGTTGTCAATGTTACAAAATAGTATAAAATCCGTGTGTTCCATGTCATTTAAAAAAAAAGATTATTTCATTTTTTAAATTATTTGTCATTCTGAGTTTGGAGTACCCCCCTCAGCTAGACGTCTAAAATGCGAGCTAGTTTTATCCAATCAGTTTCATTAAAGAAAATATTCCACAGCAGTGGCCAAAGGGCCAATGACGTATTTGTCATGGTTACTAACCGGCCAAGATATGGAAAGCTAAAGCTATTTTTGGCTTGCTATCTCGAAAAGGAAAGAGAGACAAGGTTGCTGAATCACTCACTCTTGTCCTCTTCCTCTGCTTTTTTTAGATTGGTAACAAAGTCCTTTCATAATCCTAAACAGAAAACCGAAACTCACTGACCAACTGCAATTGCTGCTAATGCAACAGAGGTCTTTGAATTTTCCAAACCAAACAGTGTATTGCAAGAGAGATGAAAACGGTTAGAGAAGCAAGCAGCTCCATTGAGAGAACAAATAACTAAGTTGCGGTTTCGGGAGAAACTCGTGAATCTTCTTGAGATACTGGATGATTGCATCACTATAGGATGATGCCAAAGAAACACTTGACTTGATCCAGGATCAATGATAAAAAGCCTAGTACTACTGCTGAACTTTAAGGGGATCAAAAAGAAGTTTTCTGAATCTGTTATTAGTACCACTCTCCGAAGAAAGAGAGAGAGACATCATGAGCTTGTGTGATTCAACCCATTACTAGCAAATGTAGCTACTTGTCCTAAGAACGGTTCTGTGTTCATTTCTCGATCTCCCTGCAACCACAAGCGTTGAAAAGGGATGTGGTTGGATGCTAGGGAACTACCATTTATGCATCAGATGAACCCTAAATTTCAAGAAGTTAGCCCAGAGTGTCAGGCTGCTTCCGAACAGGACGCACCTTACTCGAGCACTCACTGTTCTCTGATCTCAACCCTGAAGTCAAGAAAGGTTAAAAGATGCACTGGAAGATCCCGCACCTATAAATAAAGGAAGATACAGATAACATGAGACAACATGAGCGTTGCCAGAAGCATTTCAGCCAAGATTCTGGATTCTTATCGAACTTCAGCTGTGGTGATACCAAGGGAAGCTGACTATGCTTTGGTTCTTGATAGAAGATACCCAGTGGATGAACCATTTGTCATTTCTCACACTTTGATTCTTAGTTAGTCTGTACCACCATCATGGTTTATTATTGATGTACATAAATATGTTATAGCATTGGTTTGAAACACACCTGCAAGCTGGAATACACAGGATGCAAAGCGAAGAACAAAACCATATGACGCCAACGATAGACAGAGACACTAAGAAACATGAAAACTGTGATATATATATGGTACAATAAATATTAATTACCCCAACAATAGTCTCACCGACACCGCCGGTGAGAGAGTTTACCATTAGACCTCTTTGACCTCTTTGTAGCAGTTGACGAAGCTGCGAGAGACGACTTTCCAAGTTCCTCCTTGTCCTCACTAAAGGCCTTTTGCAGAGACTCCTGTATTTCCATGTACCTTTGCTTCTTTTGTATTCGATCCTCAGGAGTGTCTTCCTCTATGAGAGCCAGTATACTCAACTCCTCTCACTCCATAATTTTATCGAGCACTTCCGAACAGCGTGGGAAGAAGTATTTCCCGTATTCTACTGATGATACAAAATTAAGGAAACAAGGTCAGGCAGGGTTTATTTCAGTTATATATTACAAGTGACAAATCCATGTTTAAAGATCATTTAGTTTTCTTCTTTATTGATAAGGACTGATGAAACAGGTGAGAATCATTACCGGTTTTAGAAAGCGCTTTTAGTCTACTCCGATGCTTTTCTAGGATTTTGAAAGGTGCCATGTATTGGTCCGGTGATGTCCTCTTTGCACCAGTGAGACAGTCAGGCTCGAGGCTAGTCGCTATAAACTCGCATGTTCCCTTCATTTGGGCGATATCCATTGCAACTTGTGCTTCCATTGGAAAGAGACATCGAGCCATTTGAACTAAATAATAGATAGCAAATATAGTTATTATTAGTTCACTCGATGTCTTAAACGGAAACCTAATCTTATGTTTTTGACCTTAAAGTAAGAAATGAAGGATTAAGAGTTGATAGATATACCTCTATTTTCAAGATCAAGCAATGTTATCTTCAGTTCATCAGCAGCCACTGCAAGAGAGGGAGAGACGTCTCCAGGAAATGAATCTCGTTTGTCTGGTTGTTCTAGTATCTCTACGCATAGTCGGCCTTTGGGAGAAGACTTGCCTTGCTCCGGAATATAATTATACTCGGCCGCCTTAGTGACTTGTTTTGCGATCAAGAGAGCAGTTCTACCGTCCAACGATGTTTCTGATGCATTTGCCCCTTTTGTCAATAGAAATGCTATCAGGTGTGGCTCCTTCCTCATTGCAGCAACATGAAGCACCGTGTATCCCCTTGGATTTTTATGGTTGACATCCGCAAGCTCCAGTTTCAGGAGATCCGTTGCGGTCTTCACATCGCAATACGCAACAGCAAAATGGAGAGCATAAGCGTCGTCCAGATTCGTGTGGCCCTCTTTCAAAAGCATATCGACAAGCGCAACATCATCTGACTCGAGTGCCTTATGTATATTCGAGACATGTTTCTCTGGTTCAGGTGCCTCCAAACCAAGCTCTTCACGGACGTCAATTATTTGCTTAACAATGTGCTCCGGCAATGACTTCTTAAGACTAACTATATCTACATTCGACTTGACGATGATCTCTCTGCATTTATCCAATAGCTTCTGGCATGCTTCACCACAGATGTTAGCAAGCTTAAGTATGACCAAAGTGTCTTCTATGACAACATTGTCTACAACATCCAGTAAGTGCCTCTGAAATGCAGATAGACCGAGTTAAAAAGGGGGAAATTATTCAAGTAAGAACACACCAGATCTTATAGAGTGCTCCATACTTCAATTGCAACTTAGCAGATCGTGTTTTACCTGATAGAGCGTTACTAATTCTGGGATCTCGAAGACGAAAGCCAAATAGAGAACCTCCGTCATGAAATCTACCGCCGGCCGGCAGGCCACGTGGCAGCAATTATCGTCTGCGCATTCAGAAACACCCTTCGGCGGCGGCCTCACTCTGCCGCAGTAAACGTAAGCCAAAACAGCCACCACCGAATCGAATCCGACTTCGTACTCCGTCGCGATTTTCTTCAGCTCGAGCTTCGCGACTGCGGATGTTTGCTCCTTCTCGGCGGCTGCTAACGCGGTCTTGAAGAAGGGGCTTCTCGCGGAGAGAACGCAGCGGTGGAAAGATACCTCCCGATCATCGGCGAGAACCAGCTTGGCGTCGCTGTAGAAATCTTCCGGCGACTCAAACAAGGACTCGAGGCTGTTGGAGAGCAGTGGGAACGCCGATACCTCCGGCCCGGTGAGAAGTTGCGACGGATAAACAAGAGATGACACGGTGCTATCCGTTGGTGCTGGTGGTGCGCCGAAGAAGCTAGTACTACTGCTTGCGTTGCTGATTTCATACGAATCGGAGAATCCCGCAATAGTGTCCATCAACCGTCCGATATAATTCAGAAATTCGAGATCCCACCAAACAGAGAGATTGGTGAAACTCCTGCAAATAAGGACCCAATCAACGAATAAACCTTATCAATCGAACCCCTTCAGATCGCAGAGAGCCGTGCGGAAGAGAAGATAACCATTCACGAGCACACTAAAGGTAGCGAGTGCCAAAGTCAAAGAGAAAGATAGAGAGAGAGTGGTGGTAAGAAATGAAGGAAGCATCGACAGTTTCACGAGCCACCGGTAAATTTCCTGAATAAGGAAAATGTAAGAGCGGTTTGCTTAACCGATTAATAACCGAAGGTTCAGCTTTCAAAACCAAACCGAACGGAACCAGAATATGTGCAGAGGTGTGAGTGAATAAAAATTAGCTTACCCGCAAGGAAAGAGGAGAAAAGGACCCAACTTCCAGAAAAAAACATCCTCATCGTTTTCTGTCCATCGAAGCTCTTTTTTTTATCTTCGTTTTCAATTCTTGAGAGGAGAGAGAGGAGCATCCCAGAAACGACATTCCGTTCAAATGGATTCCTTTCTCCAGATCGAGATGAGGAGGATGAAGATTATTATTGGGTTTTGATTTCTCTCAGGCGTAGTCGGCGAAAAATCCGTGGAAATCTCCGTTTTTGTTCCGTAATCTCATTGTTCGTGATCTCTGGGTTCTTCTTTTTCTTTTCTGCGGAGATTCTGGATTGCTGGTGCGGCTGATTCCCGTCGGAAAAGGTGTTTTGGGCCCCTTCTTCCCCCATTTGAATCTGCGTTTGGGTTGAGATTGTAATTAGGGTTCGTGGTTATTGATGGAATCTCGTGTGGGAAACAAGTTTCGGCTCGGCCGGAAGATCGGTAGCGGTTCGTTCGGGGAGATCTATCTCGGTTCGTCACTCTCTCCGTTTTCTTTTTTTTTGTATTCTCGAAATCGTCGTCTGAGTTTAACATTGGTGCATTGTTGTTAAACTTGTGATTTTCAGGTACTAACATTCAAACGAATGAAGAAGTGGCAATCAAGCTTGTGAGTTCTTGTTGCCGAGTTTTCAAGACATCCCATTTATGTATTTTCTGATGGAATCGTGTAGATAAGGAAAAACAATGTCTGAGGTTCTGAAGCTAGAATTGGATATGGATTAAGGCTTAAAAACATGAATTGAGTTGCTTGAGTTTGATCAATGCTGAATGTAATTTGGCATTTTAATGATTTGATCCATTTCGTCTGTCCAGATGATGCTAAAAAAGTGTGGAGTTTAGGGATTATTAGTAACATTGTCACCACATGTTTTGTTTGATCATGTTCAGTATGTTGAAAATTGAGATTGAATCTCTGTGTTTTTGTTTTCCCAGGAAAATGTCAAGACAAAACATCCACAGCTGCTCTATGAATCGAAGTTATACAGGATTCTACAAGGAGGAAGTAATGATCCTTATCTTCTGAGTTCTGAAATATGTATTCTTGATAATAAGCTCGTGATTCTTTGTTTTCCTTTTGTGTGTCTTATGATCTCTCTTTTGCCCTTTAACTTTGTTAGCTGGTGTTCCAAATGTCAAATGGTTCGGTGTTGAAGGGGACTACAATGTTTTGGTGATGGATTTACTAGGACCGAGTCTTGAAGATCTGTTCAATTTCTGTAGCAGGAAACTTTCCTTGAAGTCGGTCCTCATGCTTGCAGATCAAATGGTAAACCTCTTTGTCTTCATGTGACGCTTTTATTTCATTTTGCTTGTCTATGTTTTATTAGAGATTTTTTTTTTTTAAAATGTTTTAGTAGAGATTAACTTCTTTCTTCCTTTGATTTTGTGTTAAGATAAACCGTGTTGAGTTCTTCCATTCAAAATCCTTCCTTCACCGAGATCTCAAGCCAGACAATTTCCTCATGGGACTTGGAAGGCGAGCCAACCAGGTTTATCATCTTTTGTCCTAACTTTATCCTTTTGGTCTTATATTACTTTTGAAGACATCATTAGACTGACTATATTTATTTCTTCTCTAAGGTATACATCATCGACTTTGGTCTTGCTAAGAAGTACAGGGATAGTACAACACATCAGCATATTCCCTACAGGTGACGCGATGTCACTATATCATCAGCTCTTGAATGTTCTTACTTCGAGCATGATATCATTGTTATGTGACGACTGGAAACACTAATTTTCCTGTGATTCCCATTCGCAGAGAAAATAAGAACCTGACAGGAACTGCACGATATGCTAGTATGAACACCCACTTGGGAATTGGTAAGCTCGACAAAACCTGTTTCACGTTTATGTGTTCCACTTTCTCTCCTTATAATGTATGTTTGAGTAGCAAGATCTGACACTCATCTGCTGTTATTTGTTTTCTGCCATCGTGAACCTCAAGAACAAAGCCGAAGGGATGATCTTGAGTCTCTTGGTTACATCCTTATGTATTTCCTCAAAGGAAGGTGAGTTTATGCTACATGCCTCACTTCACTTCATTTCTTGTACTCTTTCATTGTGATGACATGTGGAATATCTCGGTTGTAGTCTTCCGTGGCAAGGACTGAAAGCTGGAACCAAAAAACAAAAGTATGAGAGGATTAGCGAAAAGAAAGTTTCTACATCCATTGATGTAAGTCCGTTTCATAATTATGCTGCTTTTTGACTAATATTTATTCGTCCCTCGGTCTGATTCTTATATGATCTCCTTGTAGGCCTTATGTCGTGGTTACCCATCCGAATTTGCATCCTATTTCCACTACTGTCGGTCGCTTCGTTTTGACGATAAACCAGATTACGCTTATCTCAAAAGGATATTCCGAGATCTCTTTATCCGTGAAGGTTTGGGATTTTCCTCCCTCTGAAGGAGCCAGTCCACAATTTTAAAGTCCGGTTCATTTTCTAACAGGATTCCATTTCTCTGTTGCAGGGTTTCAATTTGATTACGTGTTTGACTGGACCATCTTGAAGTATCAACAATCACAACTAACGGCTCCACCATCTCGTACCCTCGTAAGTATGATTTAAGTTCTCGGCTAATCTCTCTCTTTGGCTGGATGGAAATTATCTGACCGACCCTCTTCTGCTACAGAATCCTGCGGTTGGAACTAGTGCCGCCGCGTTGCCTCCGGGCATTTCCAACATCGATAGATACACAGGTAGATTTCCCTGATGAATAATTATTTCTCAAATGTAACTCTCTTTCCTCTGCACAGAAGTTAGCATTGACATTGTTTGTTGTTCCTTGTTGCATCCAAGGCGAGGAAGAAGGGCGACAGGTTGGTTTCTCCCATACGGAATCATCTCGACGGAGAGTTTCAGGCGCTCTTGAGAACTCCGGGAATATCTCGAACCAGCAGACATCCGCTATTACTAGAGAGTCCATGGTATGAATTCCTCTCCTCTTTGCTCTCTCTCACTTTGTGCAGGTTTGGAAGTAGAAACAAGATGCATATTCAACTTCTATTTGGGTGTGCAGATCCCGAGCTCCTCGTTGTTTGCACAATCAGCAGGATCATCGAGGAGAGTAACGGCTGTGACTAGCAGCCGAGACAATTTTCTTGGCGGCGAGGAATTGCAGAGAAGCCGTACAGGTGATGTAAGCCGCGGAGGCATGATCCCAAGGAACTCTCCGGTGGAGGCTTCGAAGAGGTCTTCTTCCTCCACAAGAAGACACTACGAATCAGCCATTAAAGGCATCGATACTCTTCAAGTCTCTGACGACAAGTTTCACCACCACTAACACATTAATTGTACTTGCCCGTATTGGTCAACGACCTCACAAGTTTCTTGTATGTTTTTTCTCTTCTAAATTTACATACACTACGAAAATTTTAAATACAGTTGAGTTGATCCACATGGAAAATTGCTCTTTGAGTCTCTTCTTGACTATGATGTCGTATCATTACTAGAGCTAATAATAGTAAATATCTGTGAATGCTGGGTTCAATGCAATAATTAAAAATACAAGATGCACAAATGCAATAATTTAAATTGGTACAAATCGTGGCAAGCAACAAAGTTCTTTGTTTGGTTGATCCATGTCCAGTGCATCCCACCATTTCTCCTCACAGTAAACTGTTGGCAAGTTTGTCTGGACCCTTTCCTTTAATGGTAGTTTCTTCACTTTGGGGCAGTTTGTGATGACTAAAGTTTCTAGTCTTTGGAAAGAAAATTGAGATGGAAGGATGCTGTTTAGCTCTGGGAGATCCCTAATTGACAAAGTCTTCAGGCCTGGGAACAATGCTGTATCTTCAAACGATGTACTCTCGTGTTCACTTATCAGTTCCTCTAGCTCTCTGCAGTCTAAAAGATCAATCGCCTCTAGCTTTGGGAGCTGCGGAACCCACGAGACGTTCTTCAGCTTGTGGCAGTGTGAAATGTTAATGCAACGGATATACCGCAGACACTCTCGGCTTACAGGATTTCCCCACACTCTGCTTAATTTGTGGAGGCTGTGTAACGTCAGAACCTCTAGACTTGGAAGCCAGTCGATTTCAACATCTGTGGGTGTGACCAGGTACTTCAAGTCGTGGCAACTTTTGATGCTAAGTCTTCTCAGGTTCCTACCATGGTTAGAGAGTGATGTGAGATTGAAGTGGAGGAGACCATTGCACTCTTCAACGTGCAGATGCTGTATGCGTTTATGCAGGGCACCAAACTCGTAGAGGGTTTTCAGGGTCTCGAGAGAGAGAACAGTGATACCGAGAGTGGTGAGGTTTTCCAAGTGTTCCAAGTCGGCAAACCCGAGTTCTTCTACTTCGTCTTCTCCTAAGCTCTGAAGTTCCCAAGTCGCGTAACTGTAGTACAAGTTCAGAACCTCGAGCTTGCTCAGCCAACAAATGGCACCTCGTGGGATCGTCTGGAGAAACTGAGTTCTTTGTAGGTCCAGATGCTTCAGCTTTCTAAGATTCCCAAGTTCCTGGGGCAACACACTTATCTTTGTTCCTGACAAAGCCAGATGATACAACTCCACCAAATACTTTATAGACAATGGAATCTCAGTGATACTTGTGAAGGACAAGTCCAGGACCCTGAGAACAGGCATGTGAGTGAAAAACCCTGTTGGAATCTTCTTCAATGAGCTGTTCTGTTGGAGCATCAGTGTTGTCAGATTCGGGCATATGGGTTTTTCAGGCAAGGTCTGGATTTTGTTATCCAACAATGAAATCACCAACGCTTGTCGCCAGTTTTCTGCTTTAGGGGATTCAACAAGTCCCATGCTAGGCTCTACTAGGATCAGCTCCTTATAAGTCCCCTGCTCAGATGCCATCCACAGTGCAAAGCTTCTGACCACATTATGCATCTTCACCTGCGCTTTCTCATCCCCTGTTTCCAACAAACTCGCCGCTTTCAAATCTCCAATCAGGAAATATCCCTTGTATAAAGTGTTAACGCCATGGGAGCTGATGAGAAACCCTTCTCCGATCCAGTACTCAACAAGCTGTTCGATCTCTATAGAATATTCTTCAGGGAATAAAGCGCAGTACAAGAAGCAAGTTCGAAGCAGATCGCTCTCGAGACTGTCGTAGCTGAATTTCAAAAGGTTAAAGACATACTCCATACCCTTCATCTCTGCTGGGAATCTGTTCAGAACTTCACCCGCGTGGATCCACTCTTCTTCGGTCTCTCTATGAGCCATGGCTCCTCCTAATGTGATCAACGCCAGCGGCAATCCACCGCATTTACTCACTATAATCTCAGCGAGCCGGCGAATCGACGGTGACTCCAAGAGATCTTTTCTCCCAACTTTATCGCAGAAGAGCTCCCACGCGTGTTGCCTCTCCAGAAACTCCACTCTCAGCTTGCATTCAGCACCCATACTGCTGCATAATGCCATAGACCGTGTCGTGAACATCACCTTGCATTTGTTTTCCCTGTCGGGTCGAGGAACCCCGGTCTTCTCCAAGTCTATCTCTTCCCAGACGTCATCAAGCAGCAATAAGAACCGTTTCTGTCTCAAAGCTCTGTATATCTTCGAGGCCCTATGTTCCCCTGTCTCCTTCTCGTCCCAAGACAAACCCAAACGCGCTCCAACAGCTTGCTGGATTGTACACTCGCCGAATTCTCTGGACATTGTAACCCATATCAGTTCATCATACTGATGACCTTTTGTGATCAGCTCGTTGTTGATGCTCTGCATTAGCGTTGTCTTCCCAACTCCACCGGGTCCATAAACCCCGATGATTCCTCTTTCTTCTTCTTCACTTAGAAATTCCCAAACCCGTTCCATCGTCGAGTTAGTCCCGACCACGGGCTTGATCGGTATCTCCCTGCAAGTCACTTGAACGGACCCACCATCTGTCTTTATATCTTTAGAGCGTTCTGTCAGCTCAGCGATGCTCTTCGATGTCGCCAAAACTTTCTTGCTCAGTTTGTAGTCGGCGCAACCGACGCATATCCTTCTCTTCCTCTGTTCCCGACGCCTAAACCTTGCGAGAATCAAGTCTGCTTTGATCTCTGCTGCTTGCACCGCACTGAGCCACTCTCTGGCACGGTTTGTGCAGCTTCGTCCCTCAAGATTGTCTTGTTGGATCCGTAAATCCAGGTCGTCGCGTATGGCCTTCAAGTCACCGGTAGCTAATTCGAGATCACTGATGGCTTGCTTAAGATCAGTCTTGTGTCCTCCTCTCTCTGCCATGTTCATAGATTCACACAAGACCTGAGCTAAGCCCACGAGTAGAGATGAGATGAATTCCATTTTCAACGTTTTCTCGCTTTTTCTTTACTTTGTCTGAGCAGACTAACTATTAGTTAATTATATTCCCTTCTCATGGTCGATCTGATTCATGGAGAGAAGGTGAGAGTTGTTGACTCATAAAGTCAAGTCAACGATAATAAGCTTTTTGTGAATTGGTCCTAATCCTAACAAACTAAATACAGTATTAGTTAATTTCCCTTCTCATGGTCGATCTGATTTATGACAACTCATCTAGTAAATAACTTAATAATACTAACAACTTTTTGAAACTTTCTTAATGCTTCTTTAAAATGTTGTTTACATGTTTGTGATTTCAACTGGCACAACAACAAACTGGCCCATTAAGATTCTTTCGATTCCCCAATCTGTCCAAGACATTGATAAAGAAAGTTCTCATGTTAAGATTATTAGTATGTTAGACAGTTGCTTTTGTGTTAGCCATGATTCTCAGCAAGAGACTTTGCTTAAAGTTCTCATGTTAAGATCATTAGACTATCCAGGAAATCGAAATTGAAAAGACATATGAAGAGATGATGAAATTTTAACACAAAAGAAACTGTCTACATTTATAGCCTGGCCCTATTGATGATTATATCTGTAGCTCTGAGAAATTTCTATATGGTTATCGACGAATGGTTAACACTAGCCTGACACTAGCATTGTTGATACACACAAAGTCATAGTTAGTACTTTGATCACACTATACATAATGATTCTTTGAAGAAACATGTCATACATAATTGCGATGAATTGATGCTCATAGAAGCACTTCTCAGGATGTGGCCCATTTACTTTATGATGGTGTCATGAGTTTGTGGGCTCATAAGAAAAGTAAAAATACGGAAGGGTTGAATATAAAATAAGTTTTTTTCTTTTGTTAAATGGAAAGAAGAGTATCGTTGCATATCAAAAGACTCGAATAAGTCTGTTTCACCAAAAAAATGGGAAGCATCGATGATGTGAATGGATGTAATGATATACCACTTTCCTACTTATTTAATTAAAATATAACTAATTAATGGTATATACTATAGTTTTTATTATTTAGTTCCGTTTTTAATTACGAGTTAAACAATCCTACTACCTCCATTAACCGCTTTGCCCGCAAGGAAAGCTATAAGATTAACAAAAATAAGTCTAACATAAATCGAAATATCCACTATTCATGTTTTTTCTCACTTTATCTAACATCAAACCTTCTATATTATAAAGAAATAATTTAAAATATCGCTGTTTTTATTTTTAACTTTTTTATTAAAGTAAATAAATAGTAGATGATTGGTTCATTGAATTTGAGGTGTCTCGACTATTTTGTCTGTTGCCCATCATCCAAAACTTTCACATTTCCATTTACAATAACAACATATCATTATTACAGATTGTCCAAAGAATACAGCAATAAATAGTGGCAAAAAACATATGGAACTTGATAAATAATTTCTTTATAACGTTTCTGTTGAGAAAATTTGTTATTTATTGAGATATTAGGAACTAGGAAAAAAAAAAGAGAGAGAGAGAGAGAGAGAGTCTAAAGACAAGATATTTACGGAATTTAAAGGGATGTCTTTGTCAGTGCAGTGAACCTTTTTCTCTCATCTCTCCCGCCACCCAACTAACACATCTCCGACCGTACACGTCACCTCTCTCGTTCACCAAAACCGGACTTTTTCTTCGTCTACGTGTCGATCAACCACCGGTTTTTCCGATGAATCTTGGGACCCATTAATTCACATTTATTTTCTTTTTATACTTTACGAAAACTGGACGGATTCTCTCAATTATATATCCATGAGTCTATCCATAAAATACAATCGAATCATGTTTTATTTCTCTATTTTATATGGCGACAACAAAAAAAAAAATTGTTTTATATAATTATTTTTGTTTTCTGGTCAATACAAAGACTAAAATTATGGTCGAATTTATGGATTTCTATCACTTTTTTCCGTAAGGAAAAAATTCAAAAGAAAATGATTGCACGTAGAATTTAACGTATTTTTATAATTGCACGACAGATTTCTTTTCTTGATTTTTTTTTTCAGGAAAATACAAAGACCAATTTCTATGGTTTTATGGATTTTTTTCTTTCTAAGAATTAAGTTTCAATATTCTAGTTTTTTTTTTTTACTATAATTTGATTCATGAATATATGAAGCGGCGAATACTGAATTATGATGGTATGTCCCCATGCTAACAGATACAAACAATGCTTTTGGTTTTAAGTTGACCAAAAATGGTTTTCAAGATATATATATATATATAATTTTAAATGATTAGACGAATAATGAAATGATTCCCCTTAAATTATTATTATTTAGATATTTTACCGGTGGTCTTCTATTTTTTTCCAGAATATAAAACATCCAATTCTTTTCTTATCTTGGATAAAATATTGTTCTTATACTGAAAATGACGGATGTTTTAATTATTATTTTTAATATCTATATGATGATGTATGATGTTTGGTTATTTTAGTCCAATGGTTAGAAGTTACGAAAATAAGGTTTCTGTATTTCGGATTAAAAACTGTGTTCATGACAGCTAAATATATTGTAAATTACAAGACTTAAATCCGAATATGACACGTCTATTAATGAAAGTCATCCAATAAAAATATAAAAGATTCACTAGAACCGATGACCTAACTAAAGTTAATAGCTAAACATATCTTCGTTTGACAAAAAGAAAACATTTAGAATGTTTGGTTACAGAAAAAATTGATTCAACATTTGTATAATGTTGTTTAACAGTGGCCAAAAAAGACAAGCAATATACAAATTTTGTTGAATGGAGAAAGTTGGAAGCAAGCGTCTCTTTTATGATTTTTTTTTAAAAAATCCAAGAACGAAACATTTCCCTTATTACAAGTAAAAATAAAAATAAAGATCACATTTATAATGTAATAAATAAATATAAATATATCTCTTTAAGTTAAACATAAATAGCGGATTTGAGGCGATTGCTGTCTTTGCCTACCCATTTCCTCTTTCGTTCGTTCTTTCTCTTTTTTATCTGTGAACAAGGCACACGAAGTTTTAGAAGAAGAAAAGAGAGAGAGTCCTTCTTTTCAACTTTTAGGTAGTTGAATCTAGAGAAATGGTTTTGGTTGGAAATTAATTGAAGAGAGAGAGAGAGAGATTACAGAAGCTTTAAGAGGTTGTAACGAATTACCCACAATCCAGGAAACCCTGATTGAAATTCAATTCATATCTATTTTCTTTTGCTCTGTGTTGATTTTTTCCCGGGAAAATTCGGGTAGCCAAGGTTCCTTTTTTGGGGGGGAGTCATGGGTTTCTTGTCTGCATAGCTTCTAATAAAGTTTGTTGTCTTAAATTTCTGTAGAAATCTGTCGAATTTTCATTTTTGTTCCATTAGAGCTGTTTTATAGATCAACCATCTCTACAAACATTAAAAAAAAAAAATTGAGAGAGAAAAAAAAAAAAGAGCTCAAAGCTTTGCATTTTTTTCGTAAATTTGATCGCTTTTCCCCTTAAATTCCTGAGAAATCCAAAGTCAGAGTTTGGGTTCCATCAATGGAGGAAGTATCTCCGGCGGTTGCTATGCCTTTCATGCCTTTCCCCGAAACCCAGTTGGAATTCGGAGGGATCAGGTTGGGTAAAGGTTACTGCAACGGCCAATACTCAACCCAAGATTCCGAGAACGGCGATTCTAGGGTTCCGTTTCCGGAGACTTCGTGTTCTGTTTCTGGGTCTCATGGAGCTGAATCTAGGAAAGTTTTGTCCTCTCGGATCAATTCGCCCAACTTAAACATGAAGAAGGAATCATCGTCGTCATCATCATCATCAGAGATAGTCGCTGATATCGCCGCCGGAGAGGAGATCAACGGCCCAGATGAGAAGAAGATGATCAGCAGAACAGAGAGCAGGAGTCTGTTCGAATTCAAGAGTGTGCCTTTGTACGGAGTGACTTCGATCTGTGGAAGAAGACCGGAGATGGAAGATGCCGTCTCCACGATACCTAGATTCCTTCAATCTTCGACTAATTCGTTGGTAGATGGTCGTTTCAATCCTCAATCAACCGCTCATTTCTTCGGTGTCTACGACGGCCACGGCGGTTCCGAGGTAAAATCAATCGATTCCCTCTGTAAACTCCGATTTGATCTGACGAGTAATTGCGAAAAAAAAACTGGGATTTTGATTGGGTCTTTGGGTTGTGTAGGTAGCGAACTATTGCAGAGAGAGGATGCATTTGGCGTTAGCGGAGGAGGTAGCGAAGGAGAAGCCGATGCTCTGCGACGGAGACACGTGGCAGGAGAAGTGGAAGAGGGCTTTGTTCAACTCGTTTCTCCGAGTTGACTCGGAGATCGAGTCAGTCGCACCGGAGACGGTTGGGTCAACTTCGGTGGTCGCTGTTGTTTTTCCGACTCATATCTTCGTCGCTAACTGTGGCGATTCCAGAGCCGTTCTTTGCCGCGGCAAAACTGCGCTCCCGTTATCCACTGACCACAAAGTAAGTAGCATATACAGAACTCATAGAGCTTTGTATCCATAGTTTCTGTAGATGAATCTGGAGTTTGGATCTTGAGTTTGTGATAGGGTTTTGATCCACAATCTGTGTTCAAGATGTTGAATTGAGAGTTTTATGAATACACTTCTGATGTATGTTTGTATTACGTGTGTAGCCTGATAGAGAAGATGAAGCGGCGAGGATTGAAGCCGCCGGAGGGAAAGTGATCCGGTGGAACGGAGCTCGTGTTTTTGGTGTTCTCGCCATGTCAAGATCCATTGGTAAGCTTTCTTCTATTTCTCTCCTAAAGATTCAAGGGGTTCTTAAAATGGAAACCTTTTTTTTCTTACGAATCATACATTGCAACAGGCGACAGATACTTGAAACCGTCGATCATTCCCGATCCGGAAGTGACGGCTGTGAGGAGAGTTAAAGAAGATGACTGTCTGATTCTGGCGAGTGACGGGGTTTGGGATGTAATGACGGATGAGGAAGCGTGTGAGATGGCGCGGAAGCGGATTCTCTTGTGGCACAAGAAGAACGCGGTGGCTGGGGATGCGTCGTTGCTCACGGATGAGCGAAGAGGGGAAGGGAAAGATCCGGCAGCGATGTCGGCGGCTGAGTACTTGTCAAAGCTGGCGTTACAGAGAGGAAGCAAAGACAACATAAGTGTGGTGGTTGTTGATCTGAAGCCTCAGAGGAAATTCAAGAGTAAACCCTTGAACTGAGCCAGAGGGTCCTTTTTCTTATTTTTATTAATGAATATGGGTCTCTCAAAGTTAATTTGTGCTCATCTTAAAATTATTATTTTTAAACTAACATGTTATATGTGATAATGTAGCTTAAACTGTTTTAAGCTCTCTGTCTTGACGATATAAAATCCCCTTGTATTTTTCCTCCCGGGCTAATTGTAATATGGTTATAATATACATTTTTTCTTATCTTAAAATTATTCTTTTTACTAACATGTTATATGTGATAATGTAGCTTAAACTGTTAAGCTCTTTGTCGTAACGATATAAAGCCCTCTTGTATTTTTCCTCCCGGGCTAATTGTATTTGTGATATGGTTATAATATAATTTTTTTTTCGTCATAAGTTAATTTTTTATCAAAAATTTGATTATCTAGTATATTTTTCTACTAAGTACATATTAGAATGTGAGACCGGTTTACATTGAACCATGTAATTAGACTTGATTTAGATTAAAGTAAACCAGATGATCTCGATATATAACGAGAATGTAATCGTTACACAAACACTTAATCTGAATAACAAACTTTCTTTCCTCTCATCTTCTTCGTCTTCTCCATTCTGTAACATGGTATCAGAGCCCAGGTTCAAACCCATTCTGTCTCGATTGTGGCCTCCCCATCTGTGTGCCTCATGTGCCGCAAACTTCACGCCTTGTGTGCGTGAGGGGTGTGTTGGAATGTTTCACATCGGAAGTTTGGGAAATCCTTGGGTAGTATATAATAGAATGTGGCAAACCTCCCTCTTGAGCTAGCTTTTGGGGCTTGAGTTAGGCCCATTCTAATAGTACATATAACAATAAGCAGAGAGAGGACAAAATAAATAGAGATGTGTACAAAAGTAAATCAACTTCTGTGGACTAGTCCCTCATAAGTCATAACAATCTCGTAAATTCGTCTTTCATAACAACTCTTCTAGTGGATAAAAGGATTGTTCAAACTCGGTTCTAGCTGTTAGCAAGTGGAGGAATCAAAGATCCTGCGTCGGTGAAGTAAGCCGAGAGATTCGCATCCATATCTTCAAACATGTTCACGAACTTGTGTTCCTAATCACCAGGAATTGCAACAACAACAAAAAAAAAGTCGTTAAAAGTGGCCCGAGACATGACAAGAAGAAAGACACACATAGAGTCATATGATGATTACGCACCAGAAGCTCCCTTGCCGATTTTCTGTCTTTCGGATCTTTCTGTATACTGCAAAGGTAAAGTATCAATTAATAACATGTTAACGGTTCGAAAAAAAAAACTGTTTTAAGGTATTCTCACCATTGCGAGATGAAGGAGCAAAACTCTGGAGAAAACAGATGGGAAGGTGCACAAGGAGGCGGGTTTTCGACAATGGTGTGCACTATCTCAAACACGCTACTCCATCCCTTCATGTCTTCCGGTGGATTATACGGGAATTTACCCGTTGCGCATTCGAGCAAAACCAGTCCCAAGCTCCAAATATCGCTCTTGTTACTGTACGTACTTCCACTGATTCTCTCTGGCTGCGAAATATGACAATACTGGTAAATTCATATAAACCCCTCTTTAACTCTCTCTCGAAACTGAGTAATGCGTGTTTATCGAGTGTTAAAAGGTGAATGGAGGGGAGACTCACAGACATATAGTAGCATGTACCCACGAAAGAATTAGCTAGACTGTTCGTGCTCGTCAAGACCTTGCTGACACCAAAGTCTGTGATCTTGACTTGTCCTCTATGATTGATTAGCAAGTTCGAAGGCTTTAAGTCCCGATGAATGATTCGCCTTTCATGGTGAATATAGCACAAGCCTCGGAGCACCTGCGTTTACTCAGAAGAAAGAGCTTAGTTATGTGTGTTCTCTAAGAGAAGACTGGTAGAGATGTTTTTTTTAAGATTTTGCGTAGAGTACTCGCTTGCAGATGGCAGAGAGCATGTTTTCAGGAACTCTCTGGACTTTCTTTAACAAGTCCTCAAGGGATCCACCGTCCATGAACTCCAAGATGATCGAAACAAGACCGTTATGGTAGAAAGACTGATAACACGAGACGAGATATGGACATTGCGAGGACAAGTTTATTCTCAGCTCCTGAGAAATCGCCCGACATGTTGATTCTTCTGTGTTCAACTGAATGACCTGAGATAAACAATGCATCTTTTGCTCAGCCAAGAAGAGAATAAGAACACCTAAGTGAAAGAAGCAACATAATCAGAAATCGACCTTAAGAGCGAAAAACTGTTGAGTCAGTTTGTGTTTCACCAACTGTACATTACTACTGCTTCCTTTGCCAATGACTTTGATCACTTCCAGATCTGCCAAACTCAATTGGTTGTTCAATGGCTCAATAGGAGGAGGCTGCAACATCTAATTTACTCACAAGTAAGCACATAAAGAAAACGTAAGAGAAGAGAGTGAGATCTCAATTTCAAGAAGCATGATTACAAAAAAAACTTACAGCTCCGGGTTCGGACTGAGACACAGTCTGGATTCCATCTTTGTTCACTCGAAGGTCTCCATCCTTGAACGTTCCGCTCTGTGTTCTATCCATTTGTTTTCAATGTCAGAAGACTCACTGAACACAAATCAATTCGTAACAATGATCTACACAGGAAAACACTGTAGAATCACTTGTGGTATGAAAACGAATCTTAAAAAGCGAGAACAGTGAACTCTGATTCGTCCGAATCGTAAACAGAATCCTTAAATTTTTAAAGGGCATGATCTAAAGAATAAACAAAGTAAATCAGCTTTTGCAGATAATGCCCTAAAATCGACAATACGAAGAATCCAAAGAGAGAGGGAGAGAAAGAGAGTTACAGGAATTTGGAGATGGATTGCTCAGGAGGAGGGAGACAGATGGGATTAAGGCTCAATCTGCCTCTATTCATGTCTGATTGGAGATCAAATCAACGAAACGGAGTGACAGATAAACACACACTACAGAGATCAGAGATCAGAAGGATAGAGCTTGGAGAAATGACGAACACTCGACGTCGTGTAGCTCATGACTATGAAAGAAGACGACGAAGACGAAATGGTCGTTGACTACCCCTTGACTCATCTTTCCTTTGAATTTTCTTCCCTTTTTTTTTTTTTTTAATTTTGGTTTGGTCATCAGAATTTTTCTTCCGAAAATCATTGCATTTTAATCTCCCACTATTCAGTGTTCCCATTTAAGGCTAAGAGGAGGCAAATGATGATTATATTAGTATTATGATTAATTTTCTCCGTAGAACGGTCTTCTGATTGTGAAATGTTTTTTTATTTAACAGCTTGTTGATTTTTAATTATTACTAAAATCAAACAAGTAAGTAGTCATTATCATTAGATAAACACCCTCTGGAAGAAATTAACACACACAAAATGTGAAGTGTTGGTAAGTGATGTCGAGTTGGACTTAATTTAATATATTATGTATCTATTACATAATTATGTTTATTTTAAACCAATTAGCATCTTTGAAATAGTATAATTATCTTTTGGAGACAGATTCAACTATTTTAAATGGACTATCTGATCCGTAATATATGAGATCATGATGGACAAATTCAATATGATAACATGTAAAACAAAATTAATGTTGAATTAAAGAAAACATTGCATAATGTATAAACCTCAATCCGGTGACTAATTAGATAAAAGATCTGAATTAGGACTTGACTGGTTCTCCCGCTAGCATCCGCAAACGCAGCTTTTGCGGATGATAACGGTTATTAGCGTTTGAAAACAATCACACAAAACGTTTTCTAACGCTTCAAACTGCTTTTTGTCGCTCAAAATCAAAAGCTCCTTCCAATTAGCGTTTGCGGTTGCGGTTGCGGGCGATTACGGGTGAATGCTGATGGATAATTAAAAAATTAAAAATTAAAAAAGCACAAAATTTATTTAAAATTAAGATTTATATTTAATTATGTTTAGTTAATAATTTTATAGTTTTTTATAATAATATGGTTTTTAATACTTTTTATAGTTATAAAATATGTTTATATTGTTAATTTATTGCTTAACTGCTACTGCACCAGCAAGTTAACCAGTCGTAAATAACCCGCAAACACACTCGTTTCTAACCGCAGTACCAGTCGTACAACTCGCTTAATAACGTTGTTAACCGCAATCGCCCGTTTCCACAAACTCCCGCTGATGTATTGCGTTTTTGAGGATTTCTAACCTAATATTTTCTATGGTTTTTCGATTCAACATGTGTTTTTTAGAGTCTTTTAGTGTTTTATCGAGTCTTTTCAGGTTTTAGGTCACTTTGGAAGAAAATGAGTCATTTTGGGTACAAACGAGCATATGGAGATGCAGAACCATGCAGAGATGTCTGAAGTTTGGCCTTCGTTGAAGTACTTCCCACCGATGGATCGAGCTAAAGTTTTGGCACAACCTAGACCATTGAGTTAGCTTTCATTTGAAAGTGGTTTGAAGTCGATCCAACGGTGAGATCAAACGTTATGCCAGTTTTCGTGAAGACTGTCCATCCTGACGAGAAGATGAAGCATGTGCAGAAAAAGTCCAGAAGGATATTAGATCGATCGATCCATATTTAGATCGATCGATCCAGTGTTTTGAAGATTCCAGGAGCTTTTTAGATCGATCGATCTAATATTGGATCGATCGATCCGACCCCAAACCGACCGGTTCACTTACGCAGAAGAAAAGGAAATTTCGGTTTTTCCTATTTTCGATTGGTTTTGGAGTGGATTTCGACCCAGAACGTGATTAGACCTATAAATACTTATCTTTGGCCATTGTTTAGGCCAACGCTTTCTATTCTATTCATACTTTTGGGTTTTGTGATTTGTAAGCTTGGGGAGACGAGTTGCTGCATCTTTGGAGAAGATTTCTGAACCCCTTTGGATTTCTTATTTATTGATAATGAATTTCTCTTCATCTCTTTGCTTGTTCTCTGCTTCCATGTCTGAGTAGATCCATAGTTAGGTTTAGGGTTTTCAAGGGAATTTATGAATCATTGAATTAGACATAGATAGGGAATTATCTTGTGGTTTCTTCATCTATTGTTGATCTCATTGCTGAAACTTGATTAGCTACCTAGTTTCTGATCTTAGGTTGTTTAACGCATCAAAAGTGTTTGTTTAAAAGCCTGAAAGAACATAGATGAGCAAAACGTCCTTAGCCAACGAAAGCTGATGTTAAGGCGTTTTGTGAACATATCAAACTCGAAATTAATGCTTGTCTAGAATTCTAAGTTCAAACGACAGTTTAGATACTTAGGTTGTTAGACAAAGTAATTGATACCACGACGGTGGATTGATTATACAACTGTGTTTTGAGTTCTAGAACGGTTCATAATCCATTCCCTGAATAATTGTCTGATTCGTGATTTCTGAATTCCTGCGAATTGCCCTTGACCTAACGCTTGTTTTATTTATCTTTAACCGTTTTTATTTGCTATTTTCGTTTTACCTTGCAAACAACAAATCATATCTTCGTCTTAGCTTAATTTTGGTCTAAAGAATCGTAGTGTAGCCTTTGGAACTTGTGGATTCGATCCCTAAATACTACGACATTGCTGTGCACTTGCAGTAGTTTATATAGGGTTAAAACCTCTGTATCACCCGCAACCGCAACCGCTGCGTTTAAACTAGTCAGACCCTTAATACTGTTTATGTGGTAACTGATAACTTATCTAATAGTATATGCTGTCTGGATTGCAAAATAAACGAAGAAAAATCATAGAAAAATTATGTTTATTTATTTTTGAAAAAGTGTTGTCTAAGAAAAGCTCGTTAAAAAAGGCTGCCAAACAAAAGAAGAAACCAAGATATTACTCCTTCTGTCATATTATAAGTGATTTTTAAGGGTTTTTACGTTGTCTCATTTTAAGTGATTTTTCCACTTATCTATGCAAAATTTTAATTTATTTTAATCTAATACATTAACTAAAAAGGTTTTGGTTGAAGAAGTTGATGAGTTTGCTAACATTTTTATTAATTTTATTGTTTTTAATTTTTTTATTAAACGATAATTTCTTTAAAAAAATAGTTTTCTTAATCTTTGTGCTTTTGTCTAGAAAATCACTTAAAATGGGACAGAGAGAGTATTATTTTTCTCTAATCCTTTCATCTTTTAGTACTGTTTCGTTGCAAATAATCATACAAAAAAATCTATACGTAAAAACACCGTTGTAAAAGAAAAAACATTTTGAAAAAAAAAAAATCTTTTGTTGAAAGGTTTAAATTTGGAAAAAAAAATTACTAATGATTACACAATTCATAATAAACAAATTTATAATCTAAAAATGATCACGAGAAATAGCTAAAAATGGTTTATTGCTTATGTGATCGTGATAAATACCTAAACCAACAATGGTTATTGCTTATGAATTAGAATAATCTGCAAAATAGTACTAGAAAAGAGACAACTTGCTCTGGGCAAAAGAAAAAAGACTTTCGTTGAGAGACAGACCTCAGACTTTAATTTTTCTTCTTCCGCTCTCTCCGCATTTAACGCTAACGAAGTAGCAGGAAGAAGAAGAAGAAGAAGGACGAAGACGACTCTCGCCTTTTAGATTCCTTGAATCTAGATTTATCTACCCTCTTCTCTTCCAATCATCCCCTTGTCGAATTTCTGCTCTATAAGTTAATTATCTGGTGAGTTGTTATCTCCGTCGTTTCTCTTTTTACTTCCCGACCGATCTCTGGATCGTGTATTGAACGCTGGACCCTTCAACTGAATGATCTCAAGTGCTATTCTGTAGATTTCTATTACTAATTCTGTTCGATTAGAGGAGAATTATCTGATCCGAGCTCTGGGTCTTCCCTTTCGCTGATGTGAGTTTCTCGTGTGGTCTGGTTTCGCTCGAAGCATCTGTGTTCTCTAGCCTTTGTTCGATTGAAATCCCCACCTTCAGGGTTTTCCTTCCTGGAATTCATACAGTTGTTGTTTTTGTTGCAGGCAATTTTGAAGATCTTGCTAGTCACAAGCAAGAGCTTGGCATTCATCAACGCTCTTCTACTGAAGAACGTATGGCGGAAAGTAATCATCTTTTCCCCTTTCTGGTCTTTTGATCAGATTAGTCATCTTAAGCTATGTGCTTTTGGTACTTCTTGTTAGTAGAATAGAGGATCATAGATCCAAATCTGGGAACAAAGTAGTTTACTAGCTGTAAAGTGAATGTTCACGAACAATCGAAGATCATGAATTCTGATTTATACATACAAAATATGTTTTTTTCAGAACACGGGACTGTCCCTGCTCATTTCATTTCCACGTAGAAACTAACGTATAGCTTCATGAGTTTTCGACCTCTTTGGTTTACTTTGTCTATTGATTTTCATATTTGCAGCTGTTAAAGAGCGTGGAGATGGAAGTGCCGAACTGGTAAAATCCATGGCTGATAAGCATGCCAGTCTCATGAGACCAGCTGCTAGGTACTACTCTGCGATTAAAGGTACCATCACCGTTCACCACAAGCCCTTTCTCAGTGCATTAAGAACCTTTTTAAGTCTGTTCATGCGTGTAACTCATGCACTTTATTTCTCGCACCTTCTCCGTGAACTAAGAATCACTGGCTCTGTATGATAGATGCTATGGTTTGTGGTGGGAAAGGAAGATATACGCTTGTAAAAGACGTGGACGATGTGGAAAATGGAGCGTATGATAAACCTCTTCCGTGCTTTGGTTGCGGAATCGGATGGTTCTCGTGAGTAGATATATTGTGTTTTTTTATCGTGTTAAGTCCACTTAGCTTCACTATATCCAATTCGATTGACCTGCTATCCTCCACTTTTACAGCTTTCTCTTGGGTTTTATGTTCCCTTTCTTGTGGTACTATGCAACATTTCTCTATTTCGGGAACTACTACCGCAAGGATCCTAGAGAAAGAGCCGGCCTTGCTGCTTCCGCAATCACTGTAATGACTCTCTCTCTCTCTCTCTATTCAGTATCGCTCTTGATGAAATGATGATGAAATCTGGTGATGTTGCAGGCGATGGGATTCTCCCTCTTGCTACTGGTGATTGTTGTTTTCAAGTGGTTTTAATGGGTTCTTCTTACGTATACACCATACTCGAGATATATATATATATATATATATATGTGTATAATCTTGGTCCCGTTGCTTGTCAAAGGATTAGAGTTGGGACTTAGATAATTTGTCTGTACATTTAACACAAACCGTGAATAAAGATATTATACCTCATATTTTCTCAAAGTTTGTATCATTTACTTCTCACAATCAACAGTTTGTGTACAAAAGAACAGAGAATATAAAAACAAAATGAGTAAAATGGTTGTTTCTTGCTTGAGCTGATATGAATGTTTTCACTCTTTGCTGTGTGAATTGGTCGAGCTTTGAACCAAAGTATAAATTGGAATACCATTTATTTAATGAGCTTTAAACGAATTTTGTCGCAAATTTATAAGCAAAAATTAGAGTATAAAAATCTGATTAGAACCGAAAATGGGACAGTTGACTTTCACGCGCGGAGGGTTCGCGTCAAGACTGTTGCTAATTTCCTGATTTTTCCCAAAGCAAAAAAAAAAAACCTTCGTTTGACAAAAAAGATGAACAAAAAATTTGGGGGGAAGAAGCCGACGGGAACTCCGTCTCTAGCGTGGTCAACCGTCGTCGTTGTAGCCTCTCTTCTCGCCGGAGCCTCCGTCGTCCACAATCTATACAAGCCGAATCTCGTAAGTTGTATTCTTTTAGAATGCATGTAAGGTGTTCGATGAAATGCCTAGCTTAACCAAAAAATTGTTTTGTTCTCATTTCTCAGTAATATGCCCCATCGATCCGTGGAGAGATGATCTGATATTCATTTCTCTTTCTTATTTAAACCTTCGTTGCAGAGATTACCTCAGATCGAAAGTGATGAAGCAGACAAGAAGGAGGAATCTGGAAACAAAGATTAAATAAAATATTTTCTTTGTCGTTTCTATTTAGTTAAATTTCTGCTTTTTATTTTATTTCTCAAACTCGTCTTGATTTGGGTTATGTCCTTAGACTTCAGGGCCGTGCCTATAGTGTAAATTAAGAAACATTTGCCTACGTCCAAAATTTTATGTTTCATTTTTTTCTGAATCTCGCCTACGTACAAATTCTAAATATATATATATATATAAGATACTATTTAACATTTTTCATTGTAATATGGAACCACCTGTATTGCACAGGTTTAAAATAGTTATATATTGTTCTTTGAAAAATTTATGAAATTATTTTTAAAGGTAGAAACTAAATAGAGATTAAAATGAAAGTTTGAAACACAATTAGGTAAGATATTAAAAAATTTATGTTGGATTTTTTTTTTTATAAATGTTGTATTATGGTTTTTTTTTAAAGATTGGTTTATGGCCTCTATAAGCATAGGCACGGCTCTGTTAGACTTCTCTGTTATGGCTGAATAAGTCCACTCACTGGTCAGTACTTTTGTGATCCATCCAAGTATCAGTACGACTGATTTTATTCAAAATTCGATCTTACATTACATATATATACATGAGCCAAACTATAAGTCTATGTCATAGTTTACAAATGTGTTCAACAAAGCTGAACCAAAACACATCGACCAAAAAAAAGCCACTCAAAAGTCTATGATACAGAGAAAGAAACCCTATAAATGAAAAAAAAACATTCAAGGAAACAACGCTGCATGCAAAAAAGAAAATGTGAAGACGATTTGAGAAAGATAAAAAGACAGAAGTAACCCTAGCTAGCTAATACCTTGGAGGAGAGAAATACGCGGATAATGGAGACAAGAGGCGTCGCGGGTTGAAGAGGGACACGTGTCTCGGGGAGGCGATCCCGTCGATTTGGCGGTAATCGTTGACGTTGATAGAACCCTCCCTCTCGTCTCCACGGCGGTCACCGCCGGTTCTCCTCCCAGGAGATGAGCTCAGGCCGTGAAAGGTCTTGTACTTGACCATCTTACCAATGCCCCACAGCTTTTTCTTCATCGGGGTTTTCTTATAAGACTCTGTCATCTTCTCGCTCATGTACCGCTTCACTGCTTCCAAACCCTGTTCCACCTGTTTTAACAGATCATCAAACATAAACTATATGATATCACAATACAACCTTTATTATATAATAAATGGGTATATATAATATAAGGTTTTTTTTTTATTGATCTATTCACGTCTCTGGAGTTTCTTGTAGTCCATTAAACGGATGATATAGCAAATATTACATACAAAATTGAACTTAATATCTTCAAATGAATATCATACTGGCTTTGCTTACTACAACACACTATATCTCATATAATGCTTGCGAAACAAGTCAATGATCTGTATTAGGTTATTTTATGTTGAATGCATTTTAATTAACTTCTACTAAACAAGAATTTTAAATAGGTTTATGTTATTAGACCATGATAATGGCTTGTACTGTCGTGGTTATAGTAAAAAAGAAATATTTAATAGTAAAGATTAAAATAAATTGTACATACCACTTCAAAAGGTGGGGAGACGAGGGGATTACCCTCGAGGGAGAGCTTCTGAATCCGGCGGAGACAACCGAGGGAGTCCGGTAAAACTGTAATTCCGTTATAACTGACGTCAAGCTCCACGAGAGATATCAACAACCCAATGGAGTAAGGTAACGTCCTCAAGTGCTGGAAGTTCTGGCTAACGTTAAGGACCTGAAGGTTCACGAGGTTCTCTAGATCCTCAGGGAGCGACCCAAGGCGGTTTAGCCGCGCGTCGAGCACACGCAGAGACGTCATGTGGCTAAGGGAGTTTGGTAACATGACAAGCTTGTTCGAGTTGACCGAAAGCTTCGTCAGATTCGTTAGCTCGAACCCTATCGTGTCTGGAAGCCTCGTCAGCTCGTTGAAGTTGGCGTTCAGCTCTTCCAGCAATCTGCGTTGTGTTTGCGTTTCGCTTTTTTTGGTACATAGATCATAAGAGAATTGGATGCGAGGGAGGGGTCTTACCTGCAATATTCGATAGTTTTGGGGAGAAATTGGAGATAGTTTCCGGAGACATTAAGAAACTTAAGCTTCGAAAGACATCCAATGGAGTTGGGAAGAGTTTTGAGTTGATTGGAGTGCAAGTCCAATGCCCACAAATTTAACATTCTTGCTACTAGAGATTCCGGAATTAACTGCATTAGAAACTAAATAAATGAGTGACACAGTTTTAACTTCTTAACTAAGTGGTCCATGCATGTACATAAAACAAGGTTAGTGCAATAGATGAAATACAAATCCGAACGCTATATATATTGTCGGATAAATCATATTTATATGTAGAATTGTTTTTTCTTTTGCTGTTGGGCCATTTGAGACGTTCAAAACTCCCTTGTTTCCATATAAGGTAATACACAATACACATGCTACGTTAGAAAAGGTACAAGCAGTAAAAATTGATTTGATTCTTTTTATTAATTTTATCTTCGTATAACTTATTTTAACCCTACTGAAGTTGAATGAGTTAAAAGTTGAAACTCATGACCTTGAAGACAGGATAGATAGCTTGACGGTAACCAACATTTCTTATACCCCAAAAGTATAAATTGATTTATCTGAACTACATGTATCAAGACAATTAATATCTTTTGATAATGGGTAGTGTTTATCAAGACAGCAGTATTGCTAGTGGACAAGGACAGATTCAGATACGGCAGAGTCAAAGAGAGAAGTAAATGTTAAGATCATCTCATATTTATGAATAGTTATGTAACAGTCGTAAAAAAGAAAAAAAAATGGACACTTGTGGCTCAATTCCCCATCAAAAGATTTGCAAATAGGTTCTAAACATTAAAATATTGAAGAAAAAAAAAAAAGAGATAGAAGTGAAATGAGATCCTCATTTGAAAAACTTTTAGATACTTTTAAAAATTTCTCATAACATCTGTCTCTTCATATATTGGTTCAAAGTTTTCTTTTTAAATTAAAATTTTAATATTAAAATATATTTGTAATTAATAATAAAATATAATTGTATTAAAATATCATTTTTTTTATTTGAAAACTCCAAATAAGTCCTAAAATTTTTTATTGAATCTTTCAAAATTAAAATAAAAAAAGTAAGAGAGAGAAGTGAGAAAGCAGTTTTCATTTGAGAATTCGTGAAAAATCCATGAAAGATTCTCAATACATTTGTTTTTTCTATGATTGGTTAAGTTGAAAAAAAAATTTCATAATTAATTTATATTAAAATAATGATATTTTATTATTAATAAACTTTTTTAGGTTTTTAACCAATGGAGATGTTTTTAGGGCACCTCCAACGGTAATATACGATAAAAATGTATCTTACAAATAAAATATTAATAATTTTAATATCATTTAATTAAACATTAAATTTTAATCTATAAAACCGGTTCTGTCTCTTTTATTTTTTTAATTTTTTATATTTCTTAATGTTCAAATACCCTTTGAGAAACTGCCGATGGGGTTGGTCTTATGCACCTAGACGTTGAGTAAATAACAAATATTCTTTCTAATAGTTAGTATTTTAATATAATTAGTTAAATAATTACTTTAAAAAAAAAAATCATACCAATAGAAAGTGGATAAATATAACAATTGTTTCTCAAATACTAATTTTTTCTCACTTATTTCTCCCACTTTGATATAATATTTTAATCATGAGATACTATATGAACCTTTTTATGGGAATGCTCTAAGGTTCGCGTTGAGCAAAAAAAAATTGGATAATAAAAATATGTGTAAGTAATTTTTTTTGTTTTTTTATATGTCCAACTTCTTGGTAAGGTTTGTTTAATCCGTAACCTTTTGTCTTGTTGTACTTAATAGAAATTTAATTACTTTTTCTTTCCTGGAACAAAACAGAAAGTGACAAAAACCACAAATTAAGGAATACAACGAATCATGCATATGCAAGAGGGAGGTTCCTTGCTTCATTTTCTCTACGATCTTTATAATTTCATTATTTGTTAGTTAACAACTTAGCAACGATCTTTTATAATTTAATTAGAGCCCACCACTTTAAATTAAATTCATTTAATTAAAGCACAAAGGCCCCCAACAAATTGTTATATAAGTATTCGTTGACCTCTCGAGTCTCTAAAATAAAATAAAAACCGTGTAGGTTTAAGTGTTTGATTCTTTTGAATAGTGAGAAATGTCTATTTTCTTTTGTTTTTGTTTTTTTAATCAAAACAGATAATGTTTTAGTGTCTATTTTCTTTTGTTAAAGGGGTATTGAAGGAAAAAATGTATAATTACGGTTGATAAAAACAGATATGATCGTAAATATATACCTGAATATTGTTGTTGGAGAGATCGAGTTTCGAGATTGAAGCTAAGTTGATAGAAGAGGCTGAGAGAGTGGCCAAGGACATGCCGCTGAGATCAAGAGTCTTGATATTCCGGCGGCGATCTCCTTCTCCAGCCGCCGCAGCTGCCGCCGCCGCCGCCGCACCACCATCAATGGCCGACACACTCCTCCTCGTCGTTTTCTTCCGTGGAGTATTGATTGGTCCCATCTTATGGAAATTCTTCATCATCGCCGTTGTCGTCATTGTCATCTGATTCATCTGCTCGTAACCCATCATATCTTCCTATGTGTATGTGCATATATATAGTTTTACACACAAAGTATAACCTACAAAACAAGAGAGCTATAAGAGCAAAGAGAGAGCGAAAGAGGGAGAAAGAGAGAGATTATGAAGATGTGTTATTAATGAGTTGAAAATACATCCTACTTATATATAATAAAGATATTGTAGAGAGAGTCGAAGATTGAAAAGAAGTTGAAAATCGAAATGGAGGATATGTACGGATGATAAGAGAGGGGCGTTGAAAACTTGAAATTCTCTCTCTAGATTTTGTTGTTGTTGTATGACACTATATATATATATATATATATATATATATTTGTATTTATTACATTTAATCCAATACTCTCTCCATTTCAAGATGTTTTATAAAGGAAAAAAAAACTGTTTCATTTTAAAAATTGAAATTGTTTAAATTAAATTTATATTTTATTTTATGATTGTTTGTACTTATCTGTTTGTTTTATTAATATTATATGAAAATGGCAATAATATTTCAGAAGGATTGATATTTAAAGATAATTTCCAAGTTGATAACTATTTATTATAGAGAAAAAAACAACCCACCTATGAAATTAGGTACTGATAATACATGTAATTAGAGTCGCCTTAAAAAAAAAGATGTTAGGACGATATTTGTTAGAGTTTTGTCATCCCATTTTACGACATAAATATAATACAGGATAATTTTTTTTAATGTACTTAATATGCCAAGATATACGAGAAATACATTAAAATAAAATAAAAGATATGTCCGAGAAGGGAAGTGAAGGTACGGTCCCGTGTAGCTGTATGCCACGTCAGAAATATGAATAAGTCAACTTTTCATAGGGTGGACTTTTTTTATTTTTATTTTTCATTTGGGTACCCGCGAATCTCGCAAGTCGATTTTCTTCGTTTGTTAAAAAGCTAGTATACATTTAAGAAAGAAAGAAAAATATATCTAAGGTGGGTTTTCTTTGCACCGTCTACTGTACCATTTTTTAATTGGCAATTTTAGTAAACTAGGCGGTTTGTAAAATATAGTTAGGAATTCTACAAATTTCGTTGATTACCAAAGTTATTTGGATTTTTTTCCCTGGAGTTGATCAAAATCCATGTCGCACGATATGCAAAGAGAGACTGATCATGAGAATAATAATTTTGAGAATATATAGAAGAGTTCGGCAGATATTTGGCCGATCTTAGGATGTTTGGAGATATTTAATTGGTCTATTAAATTTGGTGGACATTTTTGGTTCGACGATTACGCGCCTGCATCGTCTATATATGTACCACGTACACCAACATACATTTTCTCCACACAAAAGTTGCGTACAGTCCACTTGACCGTCGTCCACACTCCACACCATTGTTGATAAAATAAAAATCAATGCAAAAATGCATTTTACTCTAGTTTTTTTCAACTTTTTACAAGGAGATGAAGTCGAATTCTAGTAAAAAAGACATCCGACTCTAGCTTTGAAAAACTTGTAAAATCCATATCATTTGGTTCTCTGTACAATCGATTATTTTAGTTTTTTGCAACATATTTGATACTAGTTTATTGCATTTTTTTCTTTCAAAGTGATAATCTATCAATATACTGCATTATCTACAAAAAGTTGATTATATTATTGGCTCATACGTACGTAATATATACAGGGTTAATACTAATTGAAGATTATCCTTTTCTCTTTCAATGCATTTGTGAATTACTTCAAGTTTTGTAAATAATACCCTTTTAACTTGACGACTTTGTATGGTATTATATTTAACTTTTTTTTTTTTGTATATAGAAAATTTGTCCCAAAAAGATATCCTGTCGCAACTATTAATTAGAAAAAACAAACGTATACTATCTATGGCGGTTTATGTTTTCAGTTGAAGATAATCTTCTTATCTTTTGGTGGAAGAAAACAAATCTTCTTATCTTGTATTTATGTCTCTGTGAGACGTCAAATTTTGAATTTTGAAACTATATAATATAAAGTCACAGCATGACCTCATATTCTGGGACCAATATATAGTTATTTTCAAAAGAGAAATATGGTAATTTCATAACCTTTTCAAGTATATATATATTAGAACTTTGAATTACACATCTTTAAACAAGTTTTTTTTTTCTTTATCAATCAGAAATCTTTTCAATTGATCATATTATCAATGTGAAAGCAAGTTATATGTAGATAAACTGGATAATTCGCAAATTGATTGGGGCTTAAACTCCCAAAACTGAACTGAAAACGTAAAGGAAAACAATCTGAACGATGGTGTTATTGAGTTTCTTATGAACGAATACAAGTAGTCGAAGTTGAATAGTGGCAAAAGCAAAAAAAAAGAGTGAGAGATAATTTCTAGTGTTAAGTGCGGAAAGAGTGATTAGCTTTTTCTTGGTCGTTCTCCCTCTCTTTTTATAGCCACTTCTCAATATTTAAAACCTAATCATAAGCATTAATTAGCGTAAAAATGGGTCGACGACGTGGTGGCCATGTGAGGCGTTGAGCCTGCGAGATGAGGTCTGACGACATGACTAAGAAGTTGAGTCTTATGGATTTCGTAACTTTTTCTGGTTTGGACTTTTATCATCAATATTAATAAACTTTCTTATGTGTATTTCGTATGTAAGATTCAACACCAATAATCAATATGTGTATATATAAACTCAAAAGTTACAAACATACGACGAAGTCTTAATTACATCAAATAAAGCAAATATAATCTACTATATAAAAACTGAATGACTCTCTCCTGCAGTTGCCACGTCAGCATCACAAAGGCTGCCACATGTACTTCATTATTTAATTTTTTAAAAAATCATTTTATTTGTATTAAATACAAATCAAACAAAATATTTTATTCCCCTTACAACTAGGGAGATTCGAACCCACAATCTCTTCTCAATAAAAATCAACCGTTTTATCCATTAGGTCATGAGTACTTTTTGGCAATTTTCTCTAAAAAATTATGATATTATCTCTATGTTCTAAATATTCTACACATTAAGTTGGAAGCAGAGACCGTTGATAACTTTAAATATTTTATATGTAAATTTGGACTTCAAATTTTAATTTATTATATTCATGATAGTTTTAATCCATTCATAATTAATTATATGATAAAAATATTTTACACATTAATTTCTTTAATTTCTCCAAAAAATAACCCTTTCAATTTATCAAACGGTGTCCGTGCTTGTGAGTTGTATAGGCAAAAACCCCGCATGGATGAAATAGATACAAGGGGTAGCGTTTGTCATTCATCAATTTTCAATCACTAGAATGCCTTCTTACTAAAGAGTCAAATCATAATTTTCGCATCTTCCAACAAGTTTGATGAATATCGTTTAATATGCGCCTCAAAGAGGATGTGCAGATCCCCTTAAAATTTTCTTTAGGTGTGTGGTCTATTATTTATTTATAATATTTTTCATAGCGAAATCGAATTGCAATTATGTGTGAAAATCGATCAAAAACTCTATAAGTTGGAGTTCAGAATTAATCTAAGAAATAGAGATAACACACTTTTATTAAACTTTAAAAATTCCAAATTAAAGAAAGAAATATAAGCTATAAATAACTTTATGCAGTTTGTGGGAATGGAACAAGTTGTGTAAGAAAATGGAAAAATTCTGCTTTTATTTTCACATTTTTCCCATATGAGTTTTAGTTTATGTAAAAAATAATTTTAGACTTTTAGTACCTATTAAATTTGGATTAAAGTTCCATATAGAATCAAACCACACTTAATGTCTCACCATTTTTACTCTTCCATGACCCAACAAAATCCTTTACAAACAAAACTTTTATACTCTTTCAATATATAATGGTTAAGTATATCAAATTATAATTAATTTTGATTGTTATGAACTTATAAAGTCTGAGATATATAAATAAAACATCTTCAAAATAATATTCCCTCTGTCCCATTTTAATTGATGTTCTAGCTAAAAGCACACATATTAAGAAAAGTAATTCACATTTAAAAATATCATTTAAAAGTGGAAGGTAAAAAGGTAAAAGTGGAAGTATTATTGGGGAACTCAAATAGTAATATTTTTTTAATCAAAGTTTAATTAAAATAAAATGAAAATTTGCATAGATATATGAGAAAATCAAATAAATTGGGACAAAACAAAATCTCTAGAACATCAATTAAAATGGAACAGAGGGAGTATTAAAAAAACCGGTGCGTATGCGCGGATATTCTCCTAGTTAACAATAAAAAGTAGAAAATCGCATTTTTAAAAAACCAATAACACTTCAAACCTTAACACTATTTCACTATTACTCTAAACCATCAAAATAAGGAAACTAACACTTAAAACTCTCAAATTAGCTTTCGAGTTTGCTCCGAAACAGTTAACTTCATAACGCAACAATAAACCGCCGTTCATCCAATTTAAACGCACGTACTATTTAATTTGTTTTTCCAGTTCGTGTTATTAAAACAAAAGAAAAAATGCGTTTTAGAATGTTCTTTCGATTCTTTTAAAAAACTGATTTATGTGTAGTAAAGAAAAAGCAGTGAGATGGGTTTAGGTGCAAGCGCCCACAGATTCTGCCGCTCGGCAAATTATGAGCACATGGGATAGGTCTATTAAGTTATTTTTTTTCTTCGCAGTTATTGTTTTGTTGTGCCTATCGGTAAACACTTTTTATTTTTATTTTTAATTTCTTTCCCTAATTGTTTTTATATAAATTTCACCATTTGTTCTTATTCAACAATGACCTAAATATTGCAATGTGTTTCCTCCTCGAGAAGAATCCAATTAGAATACGTGACATTTTTTCTTCAACCGCTACGGAAGTTGACCGTAAGTTTTTAATTACGAGCATTTATAAAATTAGATTTTGTATTTGATAGGAAAGAGAGCTTATATATTTAAAACCCATATTCTACGCTTATTTAGCTAAGCTGTTTATCTGTTTTCTTAATCCATAATTGTTAATTAATTAATTACAGATTGTTTATTTGCTACTTGCAACTTTGCAAGTATATTTTGCTTGCAAGACATACCTACCCACGATATCTTTTAGCCATCGCTTTCTCCTCCAATTAATTAATAATATCATATTTCTATATCATCTAAATATATGATTAGCCACTTGCATCAATCTTAAACTTAAATAAACTATTTCTAAAATAAACAAAGGTGATGAAATTGAAAGAAAAAAGTTCATTTTTATTTATTTATATAACATACAGTGAGTTGAAAGTAAACAGAAAAGACTTTAATAAAACTGATGAAGAAAAACATTTTTAAATCTAATTAAATTCAAATATACATTTTTACCAATTACATGATGTTGAAATGTTTTAAAATTATTTATTTCGTCTCTATTGTCTCATCTTTTCTTATGCAACTTTGTTTTCTAAATTGATCTTATGAGATTTATCATATATATTTTGATGATTTTGTTTAATTACGAGTTTTTTTTTTCCGCACAAAGTTATTTCTTGAGAAATTTGGTTCAGTGACCATAACGAATGTGTTATTTCATATCAAACCATGGTTACGATATTCAGTGTATAAACTACAATATTATCCAAAAAACCCTTTTATTTATTTTTTTTCCACTTCCTTCTTCGGCCATGGCTTCTTCTTCTACCTTTCTCTCTTCGTTTCACGCCTCCTCTCCCTTCAACAAAACCCAGAAGATCCGTCATCGTCGCCGCTCAAACCACCGTTCTGGCGGAATCCAATGCTCCTCCCTCCTTAGACGCGGATCGGCTCGAACTTAGGGTCGAGTTGAGAGATGGGTTCTTCATTCTCAAAGAGAAGTTTCGAAAAGGAATTAATCTACAGGAGTAGGTTAAAATCGAGAGAGAACCGATGAAGCTGTTCATAGAGACCATGTTATTGCAACTAGAATAGTACTATTACAATCCCACACTCTAACACCGACGTTGATTCGGATGCGTCGGCGAGAGAATGAATTAGTGCATAAGACGGACGCAGAAGAATCGCCGACACCGGAACTATTACAATGAAAAATAGAATATAATGATAGATACTTAATAGTTTTCAATGAAAAAACGACTATTTCACAATGAGAAAATAGTATAGAATTTTGTCATTGTTTTTTTTCCAGCAAACGGTTTCTTCATTAAGGGTATTTTCGTCTAACAAAGTAGAGAGTCTAGGATTTTTGGTTACGTGCTTCATTAAAAAACTGATATGACTATATTTTTAATTTTGTGTCTCAATATGATTATTAAGCTAAAAGATCCTTCTTTCTTCCTTAGTAATCTCATTTTTTTCGTGACAAACAATAAATTAGAAATACATAATTAATACCAAAATAATTACTATTATAAAAAATTTAACATGATTTATTTTAGTGATTTAATAATATAACTTAACATTAAAAACATAAATAGAATATAATTGTAATATATATTTGTTGTTAAAGATATTTGAAATATTTTTTCTTAAAGTAAAAAATAGAGATATATTGGAATAAATTCTATTTTAAAGTAAAAAATAGGGATAATCATCGGAGTTGATCTTAAGCATTTTAACATATATGTAATATGATCTATTATGTGAAGTTTGGAGGCGAATCCAAATAGTCCATGATATTTTTGTTTGAGTATTTTTTTTATAGAAAAAATGTAAAACGATTACGCTTTCTTAAACGATGACCGTCAGATTAGCATCGGTGTTCGTTAATTGAGGAAAAGAAAGTAGACGTCCCAGTATAGCACAACACGAGCCACACGATGACATCGACGGTCCAAAATGCTCAGTTCACCAAAAACCCCTCGAATTTGAAATCCCTAACGAGTTTATGTTTTTAATCTCCCTCGCCTTTTAGTTTTAGTCAATCGAAAACAAAAACTCAAATCTAAAATCATGGCGGCAATCAGCGAAGAGCAGATGAATTTGATTCTCTCTAGTTTCGATCAGATCTACGAGGTAAATCTCGCGATACTCTCTGTTCCGATCTCTTCTTCTTCGCTTCCTGCTTGCATTATTCTGTTTCGTTTCTCTATAGAAGGGGAGGGAAAAATCCAGATTGTGGGGGAAAACAAAATTAGCCTCTAAGGAAAACGAGTAGATTCGATTATGATTACTTTCATCTGGAATTCAATCGATTCTATCTCGGTCTCTGCCGAACCGATTGAAAGAGAAATCTGGGATTTACGATCTGCTCATGTTGTACTTTTTTTTTTCGCGGAAGAGTATTATTTGTTCAGTCAAATCACCGTTAGTTTCAGAAATTGTCTTCAGATGCAAACAGATTTCAAATTGATTGCTCATAAGGTTATGAAATCGTTCAGACGTCAATAGTTGGTTTACGCTAGTTACTGCTAACCTGAAGGATTATATTGTTACATAGCTCGTTTTTTTGTTTCTCTGAGGTACTTAAATGATTTTTGTTTCCTCAGGATTTTAAATGCGGGATGAATGAGATCAACGTTTTCAGATCAAAGAGCACTGTCGAAACCAGCAGAAGAGAGGCTCTCGAGATTAGTAATAAGACTCTAAAAGAAGGTTTTGGTTCATTTTTGTTTAGCTTGCATTCTTTATACTGCTAGTCTAAGTGCTTTTTGAGGTATCTAATTGTTTAACTAGAACGAGGAACCTGCAGAGAATGAAAGGCTGAAGAAAATGTATACGGAATCTCTAAACAATTTTGTCGATCAGGTCTTTTCCGCTGAATTTTCAGTTTTTCTTTTTTGTCAACAGACCAATTGAAAAGAGAATAAACGTAATAAGGTTCTCTGCTTCTTTGTGCCTTATATCTGAAACCCTTTTCTTTATTGGCAATATACAGCTTGAGCATCGAACTAAGTGCCACGGGTTGAAAGAAGAACTGAAGAGAGTGAATGATGAAAACAAAAGCAAACAACATGTGAGATTGACATGTGACATGTCAACTCTTTGCCAGCATGAAAAACTTTTCCATGTGATTTGAAACTGAAGATGATACTTGGATCGTTCCTAGCTATGAATTTGTATTCACTCATAGACATATAGGCACGTATCTCTCCTGATATATCTGTAAGCTGTGGCAGGAACATAGGAATGCTTTGGAATCCCTCAGGCAGAAGCATGTAACAAAGGTTGAAGAGCTAGAGAACAAAATCAGGTAAAAGCCCATTCACAACTGTCATTTTAACTGACATGTATCTGATCTTTTTGGTAACTACCACAACTTTTTCACCTACAGAAGCCTTTTGGATGAAAAGGCAACAAACGAAATGGTCATCGACAGGCTTCGCCAAGACTTGTCAGCTAACAAATCGCATATTCAAGCAATGTCAAGGAAGCTGGATCGGGTATATTCTGAAGTGGAATCCAAGTGTAAAGACTAGACACCTGATCTCCAAATTGCTTAAGTTTGTGTTACCATTACGGCATACATATGGCGTCCTAATGTATTCATTTGATAGATGAAGTCGAGATTCAGGATCTTAGGGACTGCCTTCTAATGGAACAAGAAGAGAAAAACGATATCAGCAACAAACTTCAGAGCCTGCAGAAGGAATGTAAGAATTTCTTCCTCTTCACTAACTCAAGCTTTTAACAAATGATTCTTGATCCTTAGAGTTAAATTGTCTGCAAATTAAAGGGGGGTCACTGCCAAATTCTGTGACTGTCCATGGGAAAATGCAATTTTCAAGAAGATCTGGTTTTGTTTCTTGTTTCATTAGCAAGACTAAGAGTTCACATAGCAAAACTAACTGCAGGTCCCTTTATATTCTTTGCAGTGCTTATAAGTAGAACGACAATAGCCGAAAAGCAGAGGGATACAACTTCTAGTCGACAGGTAGAGACATTGAAGCAGAAGCTAATGAAAATGAGAAAAGAGAATGAGATCCTTAGACGGAAACTATCTTCTTCATAGAACAGCCAGGAACCAGACTTTGCTCGACTAATAACTTACCGCTCTGTCCCTCAACGAGTAAGTTCAGTGAAACCAAACCATTTGTTTTCAGATTATTTTCGTAGATGATGTTGTTTAAAAATATACACCAAAACCAATAGTTCTCATCTTAAAACACATATAAAAATGTGAAATTGAAATGGAACCCTGCATAAATTGCTGTTATCGATTCGGTATACAAAGAAATTTGGACTCTAAGACGGTTTGCAAAACGGGTTACATAATTCACTAACCATTGTTATTCAAAACGTGAAATTCACGTGTTCTCTCTTCTCCTACGTTGATCGGTGGATGACAGATTTAACACAAAGAGCAAACACAAAATAACATAACACAAGAAATTACAACGTCACAAAGCCGAAAACAAAGAAGTCGATATCAAAAATATTACATAGCCCCTGCAGCACGCGAATCAAATAAAACATAAAACACAACTTTTGTTTAGCAAAAAAAAAAAACATGACACCGGAAAAAGCACACTTTCCGCTTGATTAAGGAAAAAAAAAAAAGGGGGGCAAAACAAACAAAGAGTTTTAAAAAAAAAGAAACGGTAAAGGAAGTGTAGAATCAACTTCCGTTGTTGAAGACTCTGCAGTTTCTTCTGATCTCTCCAGAACGTCCTGTAAGAACCCTAAGGGAACCCATTTTCACCATTGCTTGAGCAAATCTCTGTCTAAAGAGATTATTGTTTGATGCAAAACTCGACACGATTCCACGTGTTGAACCATCGAGACCCATGTTTTGATCAATTCGTAGGATTCCTCTCTGTCTTTGGATCTCTCCGTAGATTGCGTTATCGACGATAAATGGAGTCCTTTGGTCCAAGAACACCGATGGGTCATTTGGAGCACGGCATGTGTTCCTCAACCTTAAAAATATGTATTACTGGGTCAGAGATTTGATTAGATATATTTTCGAATGAACCAAGCATTTGAATGCTATGTATCAAAATACGTACTGAGCATTCAATGTGCGGTCCATTGCCGGGTCGGCTAGCCTATCCTGGAAGAGACTGCAATGCGCAACGCCGACACTGTGGCCACCACCAATAAGTGTAACCATGTCATCCACATTCATGCCTTGAGCTGCAAATGCTTGGATTGATGCCGCCACGGGAATTGTTGGTCCGGGCAAGTTCACATCATTGGGGCTTGACCTCAATCCATCGCGTCTTCCTGTTGGTATTAAGAAGCTTGGGCCACCAGCTAATGCGATAGCGTCTCTGGTGGCTAGAGCTACAATGTCTGCGCATGAGACAATCCCGGGACACACAGCCTCGAGCTGTCTCTTAGCATCGTCAATGATCTCGTAGCCTCTAACGCTTGCATTTGGTCCGGTGCTTTTTTCTGATGGCCTTCCAGGTCTTGGGTCGATCAAGAGGGAAGCATCACAACCCTACACAGCCATTCAAAACATTTCTTGATCAATGTTACGTCTACGTATTAGCAAGTCCACGATACACACACACACACACAAGGACAAGCTTACAAACCGTGACAAAGCAATCATGAAACTGCATACGAAGCAATGCTGCAGTAATGCTAGAGTCACGACGGAAATGGCTGGCAACGACGCTAGAAATGATAGATCCGGTGCGGTGGCATGTCGGGCCGTAGAACCCAAACTGGAGTTGCGCCAAAGCAGAGGGAACAAGGAAACAGAAAAGCAAAAACAAAGATGGGATTGCCCTCATTTCGTGTGATGAATGAGCTCTTCCTTGCCTCTCCTGTGATAACTTAGAAATACTTTTGAATTTTGTTATTTCTAAGTTTTATTGATGAAATTGTTAGTCCCCGTAGAACACATATTTATATGGAAATTTGGGGAGAAGACATTGGCAAAGAGAATGTTTCATTTAGAAGACGTGCATAGGGTAAAGGTGGATAACAATGGCAATTTTATTGACTGGTTTAAAAGGAATTATATTATTTAACAGTTGTGCTTTAAAAATGTTTTATAAAACAAAGGTTATAGATCGTCCTCTACACGTCAAAAGATTGATCATAGCCAACTTGGGAATATATTTTGAACAATTTGTGTTTAACATTCTGTCAATTGCGAAAGAGTTTTGGGTGAATTTGCCATATAATCAATTCTCACCCAAAAGTAAAGAATATAGCACATTGTTCATCCAGAGTGCCCCTCAAACACATTTGGTTGTACATAGAACGCATAAAATAAAAATATATGGAACGCAAAATAACATTTTATTCTATGTAGAACATGCGGTAGTTCTATATAGACTTACTCAAATGCTATGCTGTTCTACTCATTTGGAAACATGTGAAAAAAACAAGATAAAAAAAACATGTGAAAGAATTATTTGAAAACAAATAATACCAAAAAGGTTTAAATCTATGAAGTCCGAGTCAATCCGCAATATTACCCATTTACCCTCGTCCGTATATAGATTTTGCAACTCGTGTATATATAACCGTATATAAATTACAAAATTACATCGTTTTGAACATTTTAATAAAATCCAAAAATGTGAAACTAAGGTTCTAACCACTGAACTCTAAAAGAATCATAAGCACACAATAATTCTGCTACAATAATTTAATTGTAATTACGACTATATATATAAATAAACAATTTATCTGTTTCTTCATCTTCTTCCCAACAAAAATCTATTCATCTTCGCCAATTAGAGATCTATTTTGTTCGATTTAATTTCTTGAAGAATTAATTTGCAGAAAATCATAGAAAATAAATAAATAATCATTATGATTTTCTATCGTAGGTTGAGTGTCGGTGTTTTTAATCTTAATTTATTTTATTTAACGTGTGATCAAATTTTGTATTCTATTTTTTTTTCTATTTTTAACGGATTATAAATTAAATTATAAATATGCTAATACGCGGATCAAATTTTGTTAATACATAAGATATGGAGTATATTATGACCAATTTTTTTTTGTCGTTACTTTCTTAATTGTTAATATAATTTTCTTTGGTAATTGATTCCAATTTCCCAAAATTTTATCATAATTACAGATAAAATTACAGATAAAAATTATCAACGAACAAATCCACATAAAAATGCACACAATAGAATAAGAAAAGAAATCACAGAAAAAAAAAGAAAAAGAAAAGAAATTTATAAAATGCAACTTACATTTGAGTTTTAAGGAAAGAATCAAATATGATGCCGGAAAAACAAAAAAAAACAAAAAAAACTTTCGGTTGATTATTGGAAAGAGTAAAAAAGGGAAAAACAAACAAACAAAAAGTTTTAAGGACAGTGTAGGATCAACGTCCGTTGTTGAAGACTCTGCAGTTTCTCCTGATCTCTCCAGAGCGTCCGGTAAGAACCTTAATTCTACCCATTTTCACCATTGCTTGAGCAAATCTCTGTCTAAAGAGTGCATTGCTTTGTGCAAAACTCGACACAATTCCACGGGTTGAACCATCGAGACCCATGTTTTGATCAATCCTCAGGATTCCTCTCTGTCTTCGGATCTCTCCGTAGATTGCATTATCCACAATAAATGGAGTCCTTTGGTCCAAGAACACCGATGGGTCATTTGGAGAGCGGCACGTGTTCCTCAACCTTAAGATATATTTTCCAACGTGACATACAGATTAGTGGTTAATTATTATTACTATCGTCTATGTAAAACCCATGTTATTATTGACAAAAAAAAAAAAAAAATTAAAAGAAAGTCAAGGGAACCTAGAATATATATAATATATAATATTTAAATACGTACCTAGCTCTCAATGAGGGTTCCATTGCAGGGTCGGCAAGCCTATCCTGGAAGAGACTGCAATGCGCAACACCAACGCTGTGGCCACCACCAATAAGTGTAACCATGTCGTTCGTATTCATACCTTGAGATGCAAATAGTTGGATGGATGCGCCCACGGGAATTGTTGGTCCGGGCAAGTTCACATCGTTGGGGCTTGACCTTAATCCATCACGTCTTCCTGTTGGTACTGAGAAGCTTGGACCACCAGCTAATCTGACCGAATCTCTGGTGGCTAGAGTTACAATGTCCGCGCATGAGACGGTTCGAGGGCACGCAATCTCGAGCTGTCTCTTAGCCTCGTCGATGATCTCGTAGCCTCTCACGCTTGCATTTGGTCCGGTGCTTTTCTCTGATGGCCTTCCGGGTCTCGGGTCGATCAAGAGGGAAGCATCACAACCCTACACAACCATTCGAAAATTTGCTTGGTCAATGTTACGTTTAGATATTAGCGAGTGCGTGATAATATATATATAGACACAAGGAGAAGCTTACGAACCCTGACAAAGCAATCATGAAACTGCATACGAAGCAATGCTGCAGTAATGCTACGGTCACGGGAGAAACGGCTGGTTACAACATTTCTAACGATAGTTTCGGCTCGGGGGCAGGACCGGCCGTAGAACCCAAACCGGAGCTGCGCTAAAGCAGAGGGGGCAAGGAAACAGAAAAGGAAAAACAAAGCTGTGATTGCCCTCATTTTCGTATGGCGAATGAGCTCTCTTCCTTTGCTTCTCCTCCGAAAACTAAGAAACACTTTTGGATTGTGTGTTTAGTGATGAGATTGTTAGTCCCCGTAAAATGCATATTTATATGTGAATTTGAGGGGACAGGATACTGGCGAAAAGAATGTTTCAATTAGAAGACGTGCATAGGGTTAAGGTGGTAGGTGGATGATACATTGACAGTTGATGGTTTCAAGGAATATACATGATTGATGTATTAGTGTGTTTCAATAATGTTTCATACAAAAATGATAAGAGTTTGTCCTCCACACGTCAAAAGACCAAGTTGGAAATGTATATATATGTATTTTGAACAATTTTTCAAAGTCCATTCCGAAAGGGTACCATTTCTATATGTCGACAAGTGGATTCTGTTGAACCGCTGACTCGTTAAATTATGCAATTTTTTGTCATATACTTTTTTGGATTCCGTTTGGACCGTTTCAATCAAAGCAAATTAAAATTTTTTTTTTTTTTTTGGTCAAGTCAAATTAAAATTTTTAAAACATGATTATTAGTGTAAGAAATTTGGATGCAGATATCGTTTGTGGAGCCCCGTTGGTTATGTTTCTCAAAATGGTTCTTCCGAATCCGACCAAACAAAGCTTCGGTCCCTAGCTAATATAGAAAGCTCTCTACATCAAAAAGGAAGCTCCAGGTAATTTCAAAAATTGTTCGTTTAAAAATAAAGAGAAAAATTTCTTAAAACTGAAAAAAAAATCATTCTGATTTCTGAAAATAATCTCTAAAAAAATACCATACGAAACCCAAAACGAACAGGATTAAAGAAAGGAAAAAAAACCCATGAAACTGTTCTTATTTGATAGTGACCAGAAACGTCGTGTAAAACATATAGATATTAAAAAGAAAGCAAAAAAAAAAGAACAGGCACCTAGATTTACATTACACAATCAAACTACATTTGGCTCTCTAGCACTTGTTCTTTCCTTCTCTATTATAAAATGAGCCTCTCGCTAAACATAAATTAATCTGGAAATGAATTAAACCTCGTAAATGACACACAGAGCAAAGGATTCAAAGATTATAACTGCTGTAGCCACCAACATCAGAAGCTGGTCTATATTCCGTTCCATAAGTTTGCCCAGCCAGCGACGACGGCGTGTAGGTCGAAGGACCCGCCAGCTGAGTGTATGCCGTTGGTCTGTACTGCACCGTCTCCGTGCCCATGTAGCTGCTCGAGAGCGGCTCTTGACGGTTACTCAGCTGAGGAGGATATGCAGGTACATAGCCACTGTCGATTCTGACAAATCCCCCTGAAACCGAAACTGGTTCCTTGTGATTGCTGATGAACTCCTACACATGCGTAAACAGCAAAAACAGGTTTATGGCAAGGAATGAAGCAGACGGAAGCAGAAACTTAGTATTTTTACATTCAAGCACAGTATATATAGATGGAATGTGTTCTTACTTGAATTAGTTGCTGAGCAGTTTGTACTTGAGAAGATGTGCCTTTGATTTCCACTGTGATTTCATCAGGATGTGGACTCTCTTGAATAGTTATGGTAGCTCCGCTTCTTCGACGGATGTAGGCTATATTAGCTCCTTCTACGCCAATAATATCCTCCGCATAGGAGAATGGTATTTGCATCGTTTGAGATACCTAGTAAGAAAACCCATTATAGAAACGTCTTTACTAGTTCCGAGACATAAGCATAGATGCGATAAGATCATAACCATCAGTAGAAAACTGATCATAACAAGTAACTAAGGAAAGTGAAAGCAGTAAACATTTTGAGGAGATGATGCTGTATCTGATGAAATCTACCTGTGTAACAAAAGCAGCAGAAACCCGAGCAAGACCAGGAGAGTGTCTGGCGGACAGTACAGGATCCTGACTGTAGATAGAAACTCCTGAAGGCTGTGCACGTGACTCCACCCGAGGATCCCGCTCCAAAAACAGAGGTTCTCTCCGTGCTAAGAGGGAGAAATCAGACTCGATTACATTTGAGGAAATATTATGGAGAGATGATGACTTGTTGTCAGATAACGGTTCTTCCTGACGAGCTTGAGAGACTCTAGCTAGATACTAAAGACAAAGAATTAGAAAAGTTAGATAGTTCAGAAAGAACAAAGAACAAACAAAAAATAGAGAGAGAAACGCAAGGAAGTAGTTGTTTCAGACAACCAAGCTTACTTGCTTCTCGAAGAGAGGAACCACTGTATGGTCGACTAGAAATTTCCTTAGGTGTCCGACAGTAGCTTCTAACGCTTTTACAATCTTTAGAGCTTCCCCCTGCAAATCCACTATCCTCTCATCTTGCGCAGCATAAAACGGTGTTTCCTCTGGCAGCAAAAAAAGTACAGTTTACGTATTATTATCCGGTAGGCTCACATGAACAACATAGCATACAATTTCAGAAATAGGAAACTGAGCACATTTCATAGCATACAATTTCAGAAATAGGAAACTGAGCACATTTTTCTAAACGAAGAGTTGAAGAAGAACTAACTGAACTTTACAAAGACAAAAAAAAGAGAGATCCATTTGATAAAATTTCAAAACTACAAAAGACAATACCTTCTGATAATATGCGAACTGAAGCACCAGAGTTCTCTACTATTGATTTAATCAAGGATCCTTGTTTTCCAATTAAGTTAATGGCCTGCGTAGATGCAACTAATAAACGCACTGAACAGAAGGCACTCCCAGCGTTTTGAACATCATCATCATCATTATCGGGCAATCCTGAAACTCGTCTGAACACCCTTACGACTGCGTCCATTGCAGGGGACATGTAGGCCTCTGGCTCTTCCTTTCCAGATATTAGCACCTAAGCATACCATGTTGTTTGAAGAGCAAGAAATAGCTTAGTGGACACTCAAAAACTACAATCCAAACCAGAAAGGAATCAAATTGCAGCTTCGGCTTAAAAATTTACAATTTTCCCGAGGAAAAAAAAGCATCACAAGACAAAGTTGTACCCGAATCAATGATCATGATCATACCCCAGGAATCTTACTACCAATGCTTAGGAAACCCTAATTCTCTCCAATTGTGTAAACGAAGTTACGACCGTGAAAAAAAAAAAAAACCTAGGGATAGAATAAAAAAAAGGTTCCCAATTCGGATAGCTCTGCACACAGTGAAGCGCGTAGAAAGAGGCAAGACAGTAAAGGAAAGAGGGAAATAGAGAGAGGGAGATACTAACGACGCGATCGGGAGTCGTAACGGGACCATCCATGACTTTGATGCGAGCACGAGTCTCCTCGCACATCTTCTTGATGAAATCTCCTTTCCTTCCGATAATAGCTCCGACCTTAGTTGCCGGAACGATCATACGAAACACGCAATCCCCAGGCCAACCTGGCCACCTGTCCGCCGCGGAATCGTTCGTATCGGGGGCAGTCTCAGCAGCTAAGCTATCCGGCTGATTCAATTCAGGGAAGGCGCCAGAGTTTTCGTCAATCAATGCGGTGGCAGTGATTCCCGCCGGTAGGAGATTTTCATCCTCAGGGTAGTTTATAGTACCGTTCTCCACGGAATCTGCGACGGCGGCCATTAGAACCGGCAAAAAAAAAAAAGATAGCGAGCGACAAAGCGAGAGAGAGAGAGAGAGAGATTTTAACCTCTGGTTATAGGAATCGGCGGTGTCAATTATACGATGTCGTTTCAGTTAAAGGTTTGGGCTTTTGATTAATTTTGTAGCTGAGACCCGTACGGATTCACTTTAACCTTTTTAGCCCATGAGCTATACTTTTGACGACATACAGCCCATCAGCTATATAATACTTCGAACTCTAATGATATTTTCTAGAGTCTGATTGTTTGTTTGAGTTCAGACTACGTTATCCCGAGTTATGGGATCAACTTTATTCTTTTTTAAGAGTGGTAAATAGTTTACTTACCTCCTATATAATACAAAGTCAGTCTACTCTTTAAGGGTGCCTTATGTGGGGATGGTTGTACAGCTTTAGAAACTTAAGTTTGGTTGGGTAAAATGATGGTTTTAATAAAGATGATGGCTTTAAATGGAAGACACTACAGTACTGGTGTACAAGATGTTCATAACCTTTTTTGTTTTGTTTAACATAGGTTCTGTTTGCTCCCCATATATCGATATATCCCCAAAGAAATACGCTATAGACGACTTCTTTGAAAATTTCTGTATCTAAATAACATAATTGAACTATATCGTTTTTTGCTTACGGAATGTATGTAAAAAGGTTTACGATTGTGCATTATTCATTTTACCGCAATTTAACATATCTTATTTTTGTCTGTTTTGGAAGATTTAGTTAACATATCTTGTCGTCATATGCAATATGCAATGGGGAAGAAAGGGACGTGACCTAGAAAATATATGCTGGCCCAGAAGATACTACTTATCTCTCTGCGAGTTTTTTTTGTATTTTAGATCTTAACGTGTTCATACATTTTTTTTTTTGATCAGAGACTATAATGAATTTTTAAACAGGAAAAGAAAATTTATTAACCCTTTAGCAAAAAAAAAACAAAAAAACAAAATTTATTTCCCCAAACGGAAGTAGGACATACTATATGGATGCATACAGCGTATGAAACATGCATGCATCATCTTTATAACCGGTTCAACGTACTAATATGTAGATATCTTTTTCTTTCTTTTTTTGCTAAAAATATGTAGATATCTTTTCTATAAAAACTTTGAAAATAGTCTTCTAGTTTTTTTTTATATGTTTGTTTTACATATTTTTGAAGTACTATAAACAGTCATCACTTTCTAAAATTTGAATGCACAATTTTTTTGATGCTTTCATTTTTCTGATTACTCGAGAAGCAAATAAATATTCTCCATTCTTTCTTTTCTTAAAAAAAAAATATCCTCTATTTCTTACACTCACTAATTGTTTTTTAACGCCACACTTACCAATTCTATAAATATACCTAACTACTGTTAATATATATATTGTTATTTATACATTATTTAGTTACTTATTATATTTTTGAGGTTCTGGTATGAGTTTCGATTAACGGTCGAGTATTCTACTTATCAGATTTTTTAGTGAACCTAAAACATTACCCAAGTTCCGATTAATTTTTTAAGGTAACTGTAACGGTCGAGTATCTCATTTATCAGAATTTTTAGTGAACCTAAAACATTACACTATTTAGATTGGTCAAATACAAACAAAAATGTTTTCATTGAAAATTAAACTAAAGGGAAAACCAATTAAACCCTCGTCTCCAATTTTTTTTACCACTACGCTAGTGTCAATACTTGTGTTCTTTTTGTTCTTGGTTTTTTCTTCTATCTTGTCTTCTTTTTTTTTTTCATTGGGTTAATTACCGGTGGGTTAGAAAGTTGAGCATAAGGAATGGAAAGCAAAGTGAAAGAGCACTGCTGTTCTATGCCGATTGCCGAATCAAAATTGGGAATTTAGGGCAGAACACATGTGTGATGTGTCTTATATATATATACATATATATGTGTGTGTGTATGCGTATGTATATGATTACGCAATGGTCCCCTCTATACACGTAAGAGAAGAGAGATCACTTGTAGTTTGTAACCATTCGGGTCAATCTTGTACAGTGCCCAAATTGACTCTCAAGGGTCACATGCTTAATATCATACTTATACTACTACACATTTATCATCCTGAATTTTCCATTTAACTTTATTTGCTTAGTTTTCTAAAATTTACTTGCTTAGTATACAGTCCGACTTTCCAACACCTATGAAAGGGTCACATCTACCGTCAAATGAGAATAAACACATCAGATGATATTTTTATCCAAAGGTAAACACATCAGATGATATGAGTAAAGAGAAACTCATCAAACATCAACAGCTTCACGAAACAACTGATAGAAGATCGGTTGAAAACTGAAGGCCCGTTTCAAAAAAAAAAATGATCGGTTGAAAAGTCAAATACACGATCGAATCGTCTATCTCCATCGACCTAATGATGCTCCTACAACAAATTCGATGACTAATATGTGACATATGTGGCTACTCTTTAAAAAAAAACCCTGTTTGTTTTTTATATTTAAATCTATCTTCTTCTTTTTTGAGTCAATTTGATTAATAATAAAAAAAAAATTAACAAAGTAACCAAATGGTTAGAGAGATAGAAAAAGAAAAAAGAGAGAATTTTGGTTAGTTTGTTTAATGGTTATTTAGCAAATTTTTTTTTTTTTTTTACTGTACGTCCTATTTGTTTTTTATATTCAAATCTATATTTTTCTTTTTTTAACTGTACGTAACTCATAGATTTATTATTTTAAAATTAAGAAAAAAACAAATGTTATAAAGGAAAAGGAGAAGAAGAAGAGAGGTCACATGTTGTCATATGAAAAGAAGTGTAATAACATAAGAAGATTCCAAAAAAAGAACTGGGATGGACTTTAGAGACAGTGGGCAGAGTTGGCAGACAGAGGTTTATCCTCTCTTTTCTAACTTCTCCTATATATCTCCACATATTCACTCCCGTAAACTGAACATATAAATTACTTTTAAATAATTCGAAGGAAAAAATATAAACAACTTACTGAATAATGGAATATTTGTAAAAGTGTAATGAAAATGTACAAAGTAAGTCTTGAAATGCTAAATTGTGAAATGACATATTGAAATGGTTTGAAATAATCTATTTTTTTTATTACTGGTTCAAAAGGCTATAAGAAAAAAAGATCTATGAATATTTTTAAATAAGATTGATTTGGTTTTTGAAGTTATGTAAAGATGGACCTAGTACTGACGCAATTTGACTTTTAACGTATATTGGTGATTCATCCACGAAATCACATCACTCGTTATAATTCCACTTTTACAAAACTTCCAATCAATCATACACTATTGTAATGACTGAACTACGTATCGTTTTTTTTTATAGTAAAAAGCGAAGTATCTTAATTAAAAAATCTACAATTGCCAACATAAAACTGTATTCGATTTTTTTTGGAGTAACGCAGATTTGATATATCTGATCCCAAAAATTTTGTCCACCCTTGCTTATGAGTTATGATAGCTAAGAACCCAGTAGTACATTACATTGGTCTTCTTTTTTCTCAGGTTTCTTACCTCAAGTTCTAAAATTTTCATTTCTTACGTCTGATCTTGTTAAATGTAAAAAGAAAAGGACCGATGGGAATATATTCTAGTATACGTATGACAAAGACAGCACGAAATATTCGAATTTATCACTGAAGATAGTGGATACACGAAGAAAACCTTCCAATCTAGTAATAACCATTCTAAACTCATCATATATCACAACAACAAGAAAACAAATTAATCTAAGAAAATCTAATGAGCCCATTGAACGTTATGAGGCAAACGTATGATTGCCGTCTGCCACATATTACTTTTGAATGATACCCAATCGTCTCTCCAGTCTCCACATTTTCATTTTAAATTAATTTAATATTAACACTAATTTCTGGAAAAGATACGAGTTACTCAAATAGTTTACACAATAGGCAAATATAACTCTTGTTTTAGTCCAGTCGTTGGGTACTTCTATGGATGTCATGACACTAAACTTATATTCGAATTTCGAACCAATAAATCCAAATAAGAAACAACATATGGTGCTTCTATTCTCGTTGATATAAATCGAGAAATTTCTTAATGACGACTCACATGCATATCTAAAATTCGGGTCTAGAAATTACTCCTATGTTTTATCTGAAAATATGTTGAAGGGAGAAATATAATCTGCCATGTTTTAAAATATTTCACATATCGATGCCAATTTGAAGTTTCTAGCTCCATATTCTTTTCGAAGATTAAATGTGGAACCGTATTTTTCTAAAATAGCAGAAAATATGTCAAATAAAATACTTTAAACAACGTATAGATGAAAAAGCTAAAACAATGTGAAAGAATCAAGTAATGAAACAAGAAAATAGGATACTGAGCGATTGAAGAAAAAATTCAGAAGAGTTCTACCTTTGGACAAATTAGTTTTTAACTTTCTTTTTTTTCCAAAAAATATTAGTGATCCTGTAAGTAAGTTCATTACTACTTTCTTAATTAAGTAACTCTTTGGAACAGGGTGAAAAGGTTTCCTAGTGTAAAAGAAAAGCACCACGTCATTACAGAAATCTAACTCATGCAATGAGATCAAGCCACGTAAACAGATAAGGTGACCTGTTAGGTTAACAACACTACAAAGCCGAAATGTCTTACAGGTGGGTCGTGATTTTTGATGCTTTCGAAATTTAGAAATAGTCCAAAACCACCCCCATCATCATCAATTAACGTAGTTACTTACTTGTCATCTGGAAACATCCGGAATTAACCTAAATATCCATGTAATGTACTTCTGAGTACTTAAATAATGATTATACTAATTTTCAAATTTTCAAAAACATGATTCTTGCTATATTTGATTATTCGGAACATTTGTTAAGTTTTACGTTTTTTCCAGAACAAAATGATTCAACTATATATGATTGACATGTTAAAAATATTGAATTAACCTAATAAATGAGTATTATCTTTTTTTTTTATGGTTATCCAACGAAAACTTTTAACTTTTTTTAATATTTGTTCGGTTATTTTAATAGTCTAATATCTACCTCACATCCCATTGAAGCGGTTAATAGTTATATTAAGAGTACTCTATTATTAATCTAACGAATAAGCTGAATTGGATTTCTTTCTTCATAATTTTCACAAAAATTGTAATATTATTTTCATTATCTTCCAAGAAATTACATTATGTTTCTCTTCCCTATATGCCCCTACTCTTACTCTCTCTCTCTTTTTCACTTTTTTCACTCTCTGTTTTCGCCGCAACTAAGTGATGATTTTTTCAGAAATTAATTAACAGAGCCTCCATTTATTTGACAAACCCTAACGGATCTTTTCTCTTTTCTTATACCATCTCGCGACTCTCCCAAGCCAATCGGTGCCTCTCTCTATCTCTCTCGTTGGGAAAATCTTACTTCCATGACTTCTCCCTCTCTCTCTCTAATCTCAAATGTTCATTGGGTTTTTTTTGTACGGGTTAAATGAACATCTGTGCTTTTTCTTTTCTTTCCTTTCTAATTAATAGATAGAATCTTTCCTTTTTCTCCTTAAAGTTTTGACCTTTTTACTAAATTTAGTAAACAAAGATTTTGTCAGAGGTTTAGGGTTTATCATCATCCTATAGGGAACACACAAAACAAATCGAATTTCGTTTCCCAAAGCCCTGAAACTCCTCAGCTCAAAAGGGAAACCTTAAAAAAGCTTCTCTCTCTCACACCAACAGTGTATAGTTCGTACGATTCTCAGAAATTTTCTCCTTTTTTTCTTTTCTTTTATAACTATAGCTTAATTAAAAGTTAATTACCTCCTTCAAATCCAACAGTTATCGAGATTTTCTTTCGCACTGAAGATTTTCTGAACTGATAAGTCAGTCCTCTGTTTCCTGATTTTCCCCGGAAAATTCAGAGGTTTTTTTTTTCTTTTTCTCACGGCAGAGAAATGTCGACTTGTCTAAGCGGCGGCGCTGCCTATAGCTTCGAGTTGGAAATGATGAAATCGCCGCCGTCGAGAGCCGACGCCTCACACAACACTCCTTCGCCGTCATCTACAATCTCCGAGTCTAATTCTCCTCCGCTCGAAATCTCAACCAGAAAGCCACGGACTCGAAGGAAACGGCCGAATCAGACCTACGACGAAGCGGCTGCTCTTCTCTCCACCGCTTACCCAAACGTCTTCTCTTCCAAGAAAAAAACTCCGTTGAATCCTCTGTTTCTCAGCGATTACGACGAAACTTGCCACTTGCTTCTGCCGTTTAGCTCCATCGAAGAGCCTGATTTTCTGTTCAATCCCTCGACACAGACGAAATCGGAGCGCTTCTTCGAGCACAAATATGTCACTTTCGACGACAACGAAATGAATCGGTTTGGCATTTTCGACGATTTCGACGCGGAATCGATTCTGGATGAAGAGACTGAAGAAGGGATAGATAGTTTTATGGGGAACATTGAATCCAACGAGGGAGAGAGTCGCGGAAACGGAGAATCTGGATTTTCGGGAAGGAATTGTCACAGAATCGGCCGATTAGGGGAAATGATGATGAACCCTTTGTACGGAGGCTCAACGGGACTCGGATTCCCCGGAAACCTGCACTTAGGGCTCGGATTGAGGAGCGCTCTCCGGGAAAACGACGACTCGAACTGGTGCAGATTTCCCACCGTGGAATTCGAACAGATCTCGCCGAGGATTCAAGCCGCCGCAGCTGATGACGGCAAATCCAACGCCGTGGATAGTGGCGAGAATAAGATGATCGCGACCGCGGCGGGAGACAAGAAAAAGAAGAAGAAGAAGAAGAAGAAGAAAGTTGCTCCGGCGGCAGAATTAAAGCGCTCCGAGAACCCGGATCCGAGATCGGAGCAGAGAGCGAGCCCGTTTTTGAAGTTGGACTACGAGAGGGTTTTAGAGGCTTGGTCGGATAAGGAGTCGCCGTTCTCCGACGAGAATCTGGGTTCGGACGCCGCCAGAGTCGACGTCCACGTACGTTACTTAACTCTCTGACTCTGACCTCTCTTTCCCGCCGCAAATCCACATTTTAACTTTTGTTTTTGTTAATTATAAAATCATTTAAATTTGGTTTGTCCGTAATTCTCGTAACGAGGAATCTACTAGTAAATCTTAAAATCTTAAAACCTTTTTTAATGTTTTGATAACCAATCGTTAGAAAACAATTCATTATTCTCAGAGTATCTGAATCTGACAAGAATTAAAAGTAGTTTTTAAATATATTTTTTTCGAACGAGTGAGCTTTTGAAATTCGTAAACCAAGACATTAACTTTATCTATCGACATAAATTAACGAGAAATCCATCTTATCGGCACGGATTTGATCTTCCTTGTTTTTAAATGATTGTATCTAAACTTGCATGGAGATCTTAAAAACTTGCATATAAGAAAAAGGATGAAGCTGAGAAATGTTGTTTCAAGTAGTAGTTAATTTAGTAATAGTAGTTAATGAATGTATAGAGACAAGTTGTGAAACTTTTGTTTCTCCTTCATTCACTTAAAAAGTTATCAATTTAGGGAGTGAGTTCAACGAAGGATGGATGAACGTACGATGGTTTAGCAACAAATGCAAAGTAACTAATGTGTGAGGGTTTCGGGACAGGCAAGGTTGGCTGAGATAGATTTGTTCGGAGAAAGCGGAATGAGAGAAGCTAGTGTCTTAAGGTATAAAGAGAAACGAAAGAATCGACTCTTCTCCGACTCCCAAAAAATCCGATATCAAGTTCGCAAACTCAACGCCGATCAACGACCCCGTATGAAGGTATATATCTATATTGCTGTCTTGAAATATAAAAAAAAATTACAAACTTATTTATGTTGTACATGTATATTGGTGATGACTAGGGTACAATGATACTAATGTTGATACATTATGATTTGAGCTGCGGTTTAGGACAAAGATTCTAATAAGCATATTGTTGGTTGTCTCATCGACAGGGACGATTTGTGAGAAGGCCCAACGTAAGGAACTTAAGTGGGTTACGATTATAAGAAGAAGAGTCGAAAGAACTTGAGCCCTTTTAGTCTCTTCTCTTTTGTTTATTCATGTGTTAGTTCTTTTGTTGTGGGAGACAACTAAAGATTCAGAATGAATAAAACTTTTTTGTCTTTTGTTGGAAACGACGTGATGAGATTATGGATTCATATTTGTAAACACTATTAACGTCGAGGGTGTGATGATTTAGTGGAAAAAATGTTATATATTGCAAATGATATTTGAATTGGAGTCAAACATCGTTATATACATAGCAATATTATTTCAATTTCTTTCTTTATATACGAATATTAGAACTCAAAACCGTACCCTTTTTATAATTATCTTTTTTTTTCCATCATTTTGTCTCGCATAAGCATAAATTAAAACAATCTTCTACAAATTTTTTTGGTCGAAGATCAAAACATATTAATTCTTATAAATGAATTCCTTTTCTATGCAAAACCCGTAGAATCCAAATCATATAGACTAGCGTGTTTGTTATAACTTTTTCTAGGCCTGCGACTTCGGTTTTTCAGATCCGATTTGGGTCGGATCTTTAGATAGTTTGGGTTTTAAAAATTCGAGTGAAACTAATTGAAATAGAACTAATAATCGAATCAAATTTTAAATCTAACCGATCGGTACTATATAAGGAACCGAACGAAGCCAAACCTTGATCTTCGGTTCTGATTCGGTTTGACTCTGTTCGATTTCTTCGGTTCAGTTAAAATTATTTCTAACATGGAAGGCATACAATCTTATTATTCAAAAAAAAAAAAGACAAAAACTGGGGTGGAACCACTAACATAAGAAGGGGTCACCTAACCCCGTTAAATTTACAAAATTATATTGTATTTATTCTATATATTATTAATGATCTCTCTATAATTTTTTTTACCTCGTTTTTTTTTCTTTTCAAATCTTCTCTTTTTTATTTGCTTTCTTTTATAGTGTTAGTTTTTTTTTTAACTCCACCCAATCAATTATAATTAAAGTCTTTTAATAATTAAAAAAATGTCCATTAAGATATACAAAAATAAGTTTTTCATTAAAAAATGTTTTACTCTTTAAACCAATTATACATTTATTTATTTTCGTTTTTAAAAAATTAAATTTATGTAATAAATTTTATATATTTGACCCGGTAAAAATAATTTTATAGCTCGCCACTGAATATAGTACGATTTTTACTGCATACTCTCTCAGTTGAAAGCCGAGCAAACCCGTCGAACCTCCCCTTCAGGACCAGTCTTCACCTGAATCTCCCCCATCTTCAGTATTGCCTTTACGAAATCGGATTCGAACGATGGACCAAAGAACGGATTAAGAAACCCAACATAGGAATCCACGACCTGGCGGGTCGTTGCATCCTCGTAGAGTCCCGCGTCGGTCTGAAGCACGGCGAAACCATCCTTTATATTCCGCAGAATCTGCTTGTCGAATAGCCGTCCACTGGACCGGTCCATTGGAACCCGGATGTTTATGTCACCGTTTCGTGGGCACTGAGTGGTTAATTCGGGTAAGAATACCGGATTGATGGTCGGGTCGGGTTGGCCGCCGGGTAAGAAATTGTAGAGGCGTTTGGTCATGAAGAAGCAAGCGGTTGTCCCAATAGTGTGAGCAGCTGATAAGGTAGATAGAAGAATTATTAGGACGAGCGGACGCTGGATCACTCAAGTGTTGAATGGAGATGATTTTCCCATTTTAGATCTTTTCACTTTTTGAAGCTAGAAACACTTTTTCTTTGAATCAAACTTTTCTCATATTCTACTTGCAATGTAAATAAATATTAAAAAAAAATTAACTGAGCAGGACCAGGTTTAAAACGCACACTGGTGGTGATGATCTTGAGCTACTGTATTACACTCGTGCATGTTGATAGTTTCTTCTTTTTTGGGCCACACGTGCAAGTTTGATAATTGAACCTTAAAGTGTGGCCCGATAAAAAATATATGACGTAATGTATTCTTGTCATATTAATTGCCGATCGTATAACAGGCCTTTTTTCGTGTGAATCATAAAGTCATGACATTTCTGGGCCATGCCAGATTTAGTGGATAAGATGACAGAAAATATCACTCATTTTTTAGTAGATATAAAATGCAGAATTCTTGAATGCCTAAAGTTTTTTTTTTTTTTTTTAAAGTCAAAAATACAAAAAAATGAGTTTTTTCTCTTCTAAGAGACAACTTTTGTTTTCCCTCCCAATTAGCCTATACATATAATATTGTTTGGTTAAGAGAAGTTTTTCACAAATTTATCATCCAAATTTTCATGAAAACTTTGTTCGGAGCAAGAAAATACTGCTGGCTTAGCTGGAAAAATCCAATAATTTTGTTTGATCTAAGAAAAAAGGGTCTACCAAAATTTCGTACCGCACGGAATCACGTGACATCAAACACCAAGAAAAAGAAGACACGGGCGAAACATGCCAAACACATCACGGATTTAGGAAATGAGAACTCATATAACTTGGACTTCGTACCAAAAACCTCGAGAGATACGAGACCACCAAACAAACATGTATGAGAGAGAAAAAAATAAGAAGAAGAAGAGATGCGTACCACTGAGAAGGACAAGTTCTTTGGCGTTGAGTCCCTTCTGCATGAACTTAGCCTTAAGTATCTCAGTCGAGTCATTCACATCCGGCATGTCCTTAGCCAGCAATATGTTCGAAACCCGACCGTCTCGCCGCCCAGTTGGCACCTCATACGCCGGTCCATTCGCCTGTTTGATGAAATTGATCACAACGGAGAAGAAAATAGAGAAAAATCGAAATGTCTTTTTTTCTTTTCTCTAATTTTAATTTTTTACCAAAGATATGGCATCACGTGCAGCCAAGGCAACAATGTCTGAGCACGAGACAACACCGGGGCATGCAGCTTCAAGCTCGGATTTGGCGGCTTCTACTATCTCAAATCCTCTAACGCCTTCATGCCCGAATGCATCCTTTTCGGAGATTGCTCCGTTGTCCACCAGGATCGAGCCGTCACATCCCTGAACGTGTGTGCGCTTAAATCTTCAGAAAATAGAAGCAATAGAGGAAAGCACAAAGAGAAGGAAAGTGCATTGTACCTCGACGAAGCAGTCATGGAAATGGAGCCGTAGAAGTATGGCTGGGAGGTTAGGGTCCGAAAAAGCAGCTCCTGAGACGACGCTGCTTACGATTGACTCAGCTTGCGGACATGTATTCGAGTAAAACCCGACTCTGAGATCAGCAAGAGAGACGCCGAGGAAAACCGTGACCAGGGACAAAGCTAGACTAACCTTAACCTTTGTCCACACCATTTGTGCTTTTAGCAGATTCAGCTCAACAGAGAACGAGATTACAAAGGGAGAGATAGAGTGACAGAGTGAGAGAGAGAGAGAGAGAGGGAGAGAGAGGGAGAGTGGTGAGAAAGAAATAGACTTAACTAGCACAGGTATAAAGAAAGACGTGTGTTTAACCCTATTTGCATGTAAAATTGTCAACTAGCAAAAACATTTATAAAAAAACAAAACACAGTAAATATTAACAAGTACCAATGCCCGGGAAATACTGGTGTTATATACAGAGCAAAGTCATTGTGTATCAAACAAAGAGGATTTGAGTTTGTGATGGAAAAGAGAAAATTAAAACAAACCAAAGCAGATAATCCGTAGTATAATCCGTAGTCTTGTACTAACTCACATAGTTTGGAGAAGTTCAGGATTCAAGTGAACAGTTTTCCAGCTTTGGAAAGGAGACACCTAGTTGCACTCCGACAGTAACTAATGTCTCCAGGGACCTAGCGCTGTTAGCTAAGAGATCCTCATCAATCTTAATCGAGTCCTGCAAATACGTGGGTTACGTGAAAGGTAAGGTTGTTGCAGATGCAAGCACTCATCTAGGGATGGTATTATGAAAATGTATGGTGTTTTGTCACAAAATTTTCAAATCAAGAAACTTGATTTCTAGGGTACTGGAAGCTTTTAATTCAAATTTTCCCGTTTTGGTACCTTCGAAGAGATCATAATAGTGGCAAGAGTTTTCGGTTTTATATTTAGCATACAGTAGGAAAACAAAGTTAAAAGCTAACCTTTTCAAAGACGCATATAACTGTGCTTCCACCAAATGAAAAGTAACCAAGCTGGGATATAGAAGAATGTTAAATTAGTAATCGCTTGCATAAGAAACTATTACCTACTTTATAATTAAAAAAAATGGTTCAGAATTGCTTACCTCGTCCCCTTTCTTCACATGGTCTCCCTCTTGTCTAGCAAATGTGATGCTACCAACCATTGTTGCTCCAATCGCAACAAATGCGACCTGTTACAGACAATAGTCTCAGGTCAAGTTCCGTAATAAGATTAGTTTATAAATTACAGCATCACTGAATTCATAGCTCTATGCACAGAGACAATTGAGAAATAATTCGCTTTAGCAGAAAGAGAGAAAAAAAGATAATGTATGACGACAAACCTTTCCAAACTCGGCTGTTGATATAATTACGACGGTCCGTTTATTCTCAGTGAACACATTACAGTACTTGCTATTGACTGCAATCGGATTAACCTGAGAAGCAAGGTTGATTAACAAAGAAACAAAAGTAACTCCAATGAGAATTACGGAAGAGAAGAATGAAACTCTTCAACTTATAAAGACAGATGGATCACTTCATACTGTATATAGGCTTCCAGAAACATCGTCAAACTTTTCAATGACGCCAGAGACAGGAGAATGGAAACGATGATAGTCCTGTTACAGATAAATAAATGCATAAAAGGAGGGAACCAAACGACTGTGATTGTTTTAGCTTTTTGGTCGAAAGACATGAAGCATATGCAGTCTTGTCGCACCTGTGGAGCCAATCGGAATATCACCAAAGATCCATCAAGGAAAGCATCCGAATGCACATCCTTCCCAAGGAGGCCTTTAATTGAGAACTTCCGGCCCTACCAATATGGAAAATAGCTGAAAATTTTAGAATAGGGAGTAACATTTAGGCAGTGTTGCAAGTTATCAGCTGCATCACTTGTCTTAAGAGTTATTCTATTCTGCAGATGCCGAGCTTGCAAAATTACTAACAGTATATTGTAGCAATTCTAGAGGCCGGTTTTACCTTGATCCAGAACCGTGTGCTATCATCCACCGTTTGAAATGCCATTAATCGACAATCAGCAGCAGATACTGCAACATCATCCCGATCCACTCATGCAATTGGTCTTGCACCAGGCTTTAACTCCCGTATGAAGAATTCATTGAACGTCTGCAAGTGAAATGACCATCTTTCAAATCCATGAAAAGTACACTAGCTTACAATTAACCAAATTACCAAGCCTTTTTTCTAGTCCTCGATAAAACCGGCAGAGAGTTTAGCTTAGATTTACCTCATTATCACGTACATGCTTATTTTATACCTATCCACAAACTAATATGTTTTTTACACACGGTCATACCGAGAATTTTCATTGGTTAAGATCTCAAGTCCAATAACTAGCAACATTTTTTATTTTAATATCACGGTTAGAATCATACCATGAGTTTCCTTTGCATACCTTAAAATGTTCTAGAGGGTACTTGACTTCGGCCATGTTTATTTGATCCTGCAATAAAAAAAATGATTCAATTCTAGGCGTTCATGTAAATTTACAAAAGGAGGGCGAACAGTTCAAAACCTAGAAATCTGGGAAAGCAATTCCAACCTTGCCATTGTTATTTATAAAGCATAAGATAGAACTGTCAACTGTTCTAGTAATTATCGGTTATCTGTTAATATTCATGAAATTTTTTCCACCTTATTATGTGCTGTATAGCACTATATCAATATCACATTTCAAACAGGTGTTATTAAACTCCAAGCCACAAGCCAAGTTGTCCCAGGCTTAAACTGAACAGCCATTTGACACATAATAACATAACAAAAGAGGATTTCATACCTTGAAAAACTCGAGAAAGCTGGGTATATTTTGGGCAGATTCAACTGAGTTCATTTTCTTCCCCTGCTTCTCAGAAAGGTTCTGCAAAATCTCTTTTGCTCCTGCATCAAGGAGAGTAATCCAGAATGAAGATTTGTTTGCTTTGATACAATGGCAAGAATGTGTAGTTTGTGGGCATAAAGTAAGCCGTGAAGGAAACCTTGATCCATAAGCCTAAGTCCAATTTTTGACTGGTAAATAGCTCTCATCGACATAACAATCTTTGAATCAATCAACTCTTCTACGAGCCTCTTAGTCTTTCGATCAATCACCTAAAGCAAATATCAAGTAAATGTAACCACAAAAATTGATAGGAGGAATGTAAAAAATATCAGGCTTTCCCCAAGCCAGGATTTCTCTGAAGTTTAAATGATTTTAAGAATACAGAAAGACAGATAAAGTGATAATTGGCCTCCATATTAGTTGTTTATCATGACATAAACAGAATTGGTAGAGAGGAAAGATACCACGATATGTGAAGCACTTGACCCAGTATTCAAACCAACATCATATGTTGATAGATGAGTCCATTCACTTAGTTTGAACATCCATCTAACAAAATGGTAAAATTTGAATGCTGCTCAGGCCAAGAATATATGAATTATTTAGAATGGCTGATTAAAAACTAAAAAAAGATGAAAATCCTAACCCATATGAAGCCTGCCTATCAGTCAAGAACCCTCCGGTCATCGCTTGTTTACCAGTTCCTTCGTCAAAACAGAGAGTCATATGGATCATTGCGTTGAGCTTGTCAGAGAGTTGAAGAGCCTCACCACAGACCGGACAACTATTTATAATTGGCTCCCTGCAATAGATGTATGCAAATTACTGGGATTAAAGGAAGTATAAATCAAAATGTATAAACAGAGGTTCTCAACATAGGCAATGTATAGAATGTTATTACTGTTCCTGTTGAACGGCTAGAAGCGCAGCCAACTCATCAATCGTAACAACACCATCTCCATTAAGGTCAGCGGCTTTAAACAACTCTTCTTTCTGTCAGTGACAAAATCAAGAATGCCTTCAGAAAAATGCTGAGGTGTACAACTTTTGTTACTTGAAATTTCAAAGACTAACTACCACAGTGGCACTACACAATTGGAAACAAACACATATGCATAAGGGCAAACAACATATAGAGGTGACAAAGCTGCTGAAGGTCAAACCTTGTTAGCAGCCACTAGATTCCCAAAAGCATCCATCAGATCAGAGAACTCTGAGAATGAGAGATGTCCATCTTCATTATAGTCCTGCGCTTAGATGAAGAACTCCATCAATCAATTATAAAGGCTGCAGGATGCCATAGTTTTTTTTATAGAAAAATTGCTTAAGAAAACCACTGAAAGGAAAAAGGCAGCTCATATGTTTTTAATTGAAAGGAATTTGATTAAAGGCTACAGGATGTCCCAAATCTTTATCAGCAATCATTGGAAATTTAAAAAAAAAGTAAAATTGTACCATGCAAAGAGAATAACATCACAAAACTTCACAAGACCAGAATAGACAGAGTAGATATCTAAGTAAAGCATACCACTATGGACAAAATACGCTTTGCAAAACATGTCTCGGTTTCAACAGGATCCTGCGAACGTTAGCAAACGAAAATTAGAAACCATTCCCACCGCATTCCTTTAACCACTGTTATAACTTTTTAACATACTGCATACCTCAACGGAGCATGAAACGAACATCCTTCCAACAACATTAGATGAGGCCGGATCCAACAGGTCAAATGACTTGCAAGTAGAGTCAGGTTCCTATATCATATTGTAAACAAGAGAAACAAAATAAATATGACCACAAACAATTTTCATCCAAGGCATATCAAAATCTAATCCATGCACCGAGAATTATCAGCTAAATAGTGGCAGATTCCCCCTCAACCAATGGAAGACAAGTAATAGAAAGCAACTTGCTGATACTTACACTAGTCGAGCCTAAGCAAGAGGAAGCACGTATACTCAAATGAAAGAAAGAAAAAAAAAATATTGAAAAGAAAAAGGTGGAAGAATCATCTAATCAGCTTTCATATGAAAAAACAAACTTTTAACTGCTGACCTGCACTACAAATTCAAGTAGATCAAGCTCACAATAACCGATGATATTGTTCTTCAAGAGCCTATTAGTCTGCATCAAGAAAAAAAGGAAGTCATCAATAACTAAACGCCAAATCTAGAAAGAAGAAAGTCAGCTGATAGTCTCACACCTCAAATACAGAGATCCTAGCCAGACTTGGTCCATTTTTCTCCAGGAGGAGCTTCTTTTCCTATATACATAAGATTCACATATTATTTCAAAAGGTGCTTAAGAAAACAGAAACCATCGTAGTTTTCTTACCGAATTCCAAATCGGCTTATCCGTACTGCAAAATCATCAGAAAAACAAGACGGCGTTGACATTCTTGGAAGTATTTAAGGTTCAAAAAAAAGTTCTACGAGGAATGCGAATAAATTGTTGGTAACTTACGAAACTGAAATCTCCGTACGGAATGTCTGTTCCCCGAAGGAAACACAGGCGAACCACTTGTCCTTGAACTTCATCTCAGCCTAAGAGAAGATGCCAATGGAATTACGCAGCTGAAGAGGACAATGAAATCGAAAAGAGAAAGGAGAGAAGTAGACCGTACGCCGATGAGAGTGAGAAGAGCAATCCCCGCGAAATCATCTTGGCTCACTGATCTCTGACTGGCCAATCCGGAGACGCTGCCGGATCCTGGACGACGAAGACGGCTGCGGCTGCCAAGGTTCTGGAGCTTCTGTCGCATCTTTGATCGGCGCGACTCTTTCGTCTCCGTTGAGTTTCCGTTACCCATGGTTCTCGGTTTCTCTAGCCCTCACGCGCCTGGTAAAACAACGGATCGAAGATGGAGGAAGACGACCAAGGACAGGGCGAGAGCTCAAGGGGTTTATAAGTTTTCTCACCGGCGGCAGTGACCGGAGTCTTTTTATTTTGCAAAATATCTGTCACCGAGAAAGTGGAGGAGGCATAATCACACTGAACACTTTTTCGTTTCTTGATTTTTTTTTTAAAAAATAATTTTATTCGCCTGTCTCTTTTGACAAAATTATTTATCGAAATCAATGTTTATTTACAAAATTATTTGCATATCACATATAAAAGGTAGTGCTTAAAAGTAACGCAATATATTAATTATAAAACTTCAAGTTGATGAAAATAGGCAAATATTAATTTGACTTAGCCTTATTTGTGGTGCTGCTGCTGCCTGCTTTGTTGTAAAGCGGTTTTGTCATCATTTTGTTGGGACATAAAGAATCTTGAATCCAATCCATTTGATCAAAGTTGTCTTCTTGTTTAAAAAAAAAAAGGTGCCTTTTTTGTTGATCCTTTCCTGGGAGAAAATGTCGCAGTGAAAAGTATCGATGATAAAAAGAGTTTAAGAATAAGCGAGTTACTCATTTTAATTAATTTTTTATATAGAAAAAAGCAAGTTTCATTTGAAAATAGTCGTGCTGGTTTAAACATTTTCCTAATTTCAATTTCATTACCCACTTTTTTTTCAATGTAAACTCGCAAACGGTAAATCAAGACGACACATAATCACATATGATTCACATCCAATAAAAAAGTATGATCAGTATTTTCCACAAAAAAAAATAATAGGAATCAAGTGTTTTATATAGTTTAATTATGTAGTATTTAAGGATTTGGCTGCTGCTGCTGAAGACTGATGAGTTTAAAATAAGGACCAGTCTTGTTGAGAACGAGCCTACGGTGGCTGCCTTGCTCCACGATCTTACCGCCTTGTAATACACTTATCGTGTCGGCGTTCTTGATCGTCGATAACCGGTGAGCAACCACCACCGTTGTCCGGTTGGTCATCAACCGGTCCAATGCTTGTTGTACCTAATATTCTTTCGTATAAACCAATAAGTCTATGTGGATTAAGACCCTATCTTGAAAATCTAATTTTAAAGAAACTTACCACACGCTCGGATTCAACGTCCAAAGCGCTTGTGGCTTCGTCAAGGAGCAGAATCTCTGGATTCCTGAGGATGGCTCTAGCGATAGCGATCCTCTGTCGCTGACCGCCTGACATCTGAACGCCGCGTTCTCCGACTTTGGTAGAGTAACCTTCCGGGAGAGAGGTGATGAAGCTGTGAGCGTTTGCGAGCATAGCTGATTCGATTACTTCAGATTGAGACGCTCCTTCGTTTCCGTACAAAATGTTCTCGTAGATTGTCGTCGCGAAAAGTGCTGGTTCTTGTTGAACCAGACCAATGTGTTTCCTCAATGCTTTCAATTCTAGTTTCTTGATGTCTTTTCCTGCAATTGTGATTAATAGAAAAACAACGTCATCAGCCAAATAACCACTTTCTTTCAATGCAAGAAACCTTGGTGTTTTTCAGAGTTTTCTTGAGACGCAAGAAGCTTCGTGTTCAGAGTTCTAAGGCAAGAGCACTCACCCTCTATCATGACTTTTCCTGCGGTCGGGTCATAGAACCGGAGAATGAGTGAAATGACCGAGCTTTTCCCCGACCCGCTCTGACCGACGAGCGCCATGCTCTTTCCGGAACGAACTACCAGATCAAAGTCCTTGAAAATTACAACATCTGGTCTCGAAGGGTAGCTAAAGTGGACGCCTTTGAGCTCAATCGTGCCTTCCACATTAGTCAGCTCCTCGCTGGTTTCTCCAACTATCTGAGTTTTCCGGTCCAAGATCTCGAACACAGACGCTACCATCTGGTTTCCTTTCAGCAGATCCGGAGCTAGAGCCAATGTCTCACCCATCGCTAAAGCCGTCACGATTAAAACCATAAATGTCTTCATCACTGATTTGAAGCTCGATAATCCTTTATCCATCAAAGTTGAGCCGTACCTACCATATCAAACCATTGACAGTTCAATCTTTACAGTTAGGATTGGCATAAAGATGGAACTAAACCGAAACTGAACCGAATATACTTTAAAACCGAACAAACCAAAGAGATACCAACTTGATGCTACCAAACTGAACCAAATGAACAAAAAATATTTATTATTAATTAAACATATACCAAACATACATTTATTTTATACTATAAGATTTGATTCGATTTATTATCAACTTGTATTTTCTTTAATTAAATTCTTAATTTCTATCTGAAACCGAATTGAACACGAACCAAACGATTCTTTTTGTTCCTATTCGAACATAAGAGAACCGAAAACATCGAACCGTGCCTAAAAATCCAATCCCTAGGCCTATTATTACAATCTGTGAGACTTTGTGCATAAATATAATTATATATAGTGACATACCAGAGAGCGAGGCCATAAGAGGAGAAAATGAAGAACTGAGAGATGCCGTAGAAAAGTCCGGCTATTTGTCCACGCCTGAAAGAACGTTTGGAAGGTTCTAAAAGCTCTCTTGAATAAAGTTCGAGAACCTTCTCCTCAGCACAAAAGGCAGCGACCGTGCGGATGTTGCTAACAGACTCTCCGGCCAACATGTTGGCTTTTAAGTACGCTTTGCTCAAGTTTCCTCCATAGCCTTGCATGAAAAGTTTCTACAAATATAACAAAAAGGTTAAATTTAACTTATTGACCGCTAAATTAGAAAAGACGCACAACCGCTGCGTTACCTCGCTGATATGGCCGCATATAACCAATGGGTATGTGGACAAGACGACAAGAGTGAGACGCCAGTTGAGTATGAAGGAAATGACGAAAGAGGTCACAACGAGGCCTAAGTTCTGGAGCAGAATCGTCGACCTATCGACCACTATGGTTTTAAGTAGAGTCGCATCGCTCTCTAGCCGTGACGCCAGCATCGAGCTCGTGTTGTCGACCTCATCGAACCACCCGATTTCGTTCTTCAAGATCGCTACAAAACACAAAAAAGTACCACATAATAAAAATTGGGATCCCTAATTTCTTAGAGAGATTAAGTTTAATTATTGATTTATTATTTGCATAGAACTTCAAGATAGTTTGAGACGAACCTGAAAACATATTTTCGCGGATGCGGAGAGTGAGACGCTCGCCCATAGTACCGAAGCAGATATGCTCAATGGTGTAGACAATGAGGGTGATGACGGAAGCGCAGCAGAAGAGGATAGCGATCTTCTTGATCTCTTTTTGAGTGGTCTCCCAGTCTGCGTAATACGAAACTAAGGCGTGCGAGACTCCAAGCGCGAAAAGCGGCATCTGAGATCCAGCAATAAAGGCGCATAACGTGCCACACACGCCTAACATCCAGTCCGGGCGGATCATAGAGTAAAGACGTCCCACCCTTACTTTCACCTTTTTGGGTGGATCCGTCCCGTCCGGTCGAGTTACCGATTCCCTCTCCGAGCAAAAGCTCGTCCTTGTTCTTGATAGTTCCCGCGAATATTTTATACTGCAAACGAAAGAAGGATAACCGCTAAGAAAACTCAGCGTCGGCATTTGGTTTTAGGTTTTAGTTTAGTTTTTAGTTTTGTTTTTGAATCTAGTTCTAATGAAAATGTTCAGAGACAGAGTATGGTGTTAAGCAAATACAGTAGTACCTGTGTGCCCTGCTAAGCGAGCGATTCAAGGAAGGGTTACGCTGCAACGAGGCAGTCTCTTGGAGATGAAGGAGAGCAGAGTAGGCTCCGTCGGGATTAGATATGAGATTATCGTGGTTTCCATACTCAACGATCTTCCCCTCGTGTACGACTGCTATGATGTCAGCATTTCTTACGGTTGAGAGTCTGTGAGCCACCACCACCGTTGTTCTCCCAACCATCATTCGATCCAACGCTTCTTGTACGCTCTTCTCTGACTCTGCGTCTAAAGCACTTGTCGCCTCGTCGAGTAAGAGTATCGAAGGATTCTTCACGATTGCTCTTGATATCGCAATCCTCTGTTTCTGTCCACCAGATAGTTGAATCCCTCTCTCGCCAACCTATTAGTGAAAAAATCATATTTTTAGGGCTTATCATTTTCTTGTACTCTAAGGCAAAAGTCAAATTTGAGGGTTTATAGTTGTTTCTTGTATTCAAAGGAATCCACTTGACAGACCTGGGTCTCAAAGCCTTCAGGGAGGTTGTTGATGAACGAGATGGCTTCTGAGAGCTTTGCGGCACGGCCAAGCTCCTCAGCGGTTGCGTCATCTTTGCCATACATAATGTTCTCGCGAATTGTTGTCGCAAACAGAGCTGGTTCTTGATTAACCAAACCAATTTTCCCCCTTAACCACTTAAGATCCAGCTCTTTGATATCGTTCCCTTCTAGTAATACCGCTCCGGAAATGGGCTCGTAGAACCGCTCGATCAAAGATATCACCGTGCTCTTCCCTGATCCGCTTCCTCCAACAAGTGCCACGATTTTTCCCGCAGGGATATTTAGGTTTAGCTTGTCGAAGATCATCACATCTGGGCGAGAAGGGTAACTGAAAGTCAATTCCTTGAATTGAATGTGTCCGTCTACTTTCCCAAGTTTACGGCCAGATTTTTCGCTTGCTTTTGCCACCGTGTTCCGTTCAATCATCTTGAAAATTGGATACGCTGCAGCTTTTGCCCGTAAAAACGCGGAGATATCCGGTGCCGCTTGTCCTAGAGACCTACACAAAATCATCAACCAGAAACTTTATGATCTACAAACATAAAACAAAGGAAACGTTGAGAGCATAGTAAGCAAGATAGGAAGACTTTTATATTACAAGCCGGCGATGACAACGTTGAGCATGGTAGTGAATGATTCGCCACCCTCGGCGATACCCTTATGTACCACGACGCTTGTGAACCAGACGAGCAAGGCCCAGGACAGAAATAAGACACAGTGCAACGAACCAAGACCGAGCCCTTTGGTTAAACCGGCTTTTCTCCCGTACTTGTATGTGTTCTTGAGAGCTTCTCGGTATTATCTCACCGCCCTTTCTTCACCGGTGAATGCTTGTACGGTCCTCACATTCCCGATCACCTGAATTATGACAGACGTATAAGAAATCCACACAAGAAAATAAACACTTAGATAAGTTACCTTGTCGGAGAAGTAACCAACCTCTTCCGCAATCTCACCGGCCTTGACGTATGATTTCCGGACACGGGCGATAAGTCCGATGGCGACGAACGCGTAAATGCCGCCGGCTAGAGCAATGAGGGGGACTATGGACAGAGTGACGAGACTTATTTGCCATACCCTCGCAAATCCGATTGCAAAACCGGCTATGAACCGGCTTATATAGTGCAAGAAATTCCCAACCTGCAACATAAATAAACCGGTAATCCAGTTATCCGGATTTGCGTGATCCTATTTAAAATTAAGCGACCAGACTGGGCTGGCTAGCTGGAAAGAACCAAATATAGTTCAAATTTTAAAATATAAATGAAATCGTATCAAACTCAACCGCCTTATAAATGCAAAATGCAATGCAGCTATTACCGAATTAAAGACGCATTTATTATTTTTGCATCAAGGACCGAAGCATATTATAAAAGGAAAAATAGAGGTATATACTTTTTTGGAGTCACAGAAAAATGAAGAATATCAGAATGTGTTAACTTGAAAGATGATAATTAAAAAATATAACAACAAAGAATGTTTTTTATTGTTGGTTTATTAAGCCACGGTTTCAATTTTTTTTTTTTTGAACATTCACTGTTTTCACATTAAAACACATATGGATTAATCAACACATGTGCGAAAAAAACAACCCATGTAAAAGATTTCTAATTTTAACTACCTAAATGTCGCTTGAAAGAAAACTGTCTATGTATAAATTTGATCGACAGAGTCCCATGTTTTAGATTTTTGATTGGAAAGAAAAAATGTCTATAGACTTTATCAGGTATTTGCAAAAAACAAAATAAAAACAAAAACTGTGTTTATATTAATAATAAAAAAAGCTGAATGCGTTTAATAATGGCTACCACAAAAAAAGGTAATCGGTCTATTATGAATCGTATCACTGAACTAACACAATGTTTTAACAAACAAAAAAAAACTCAATACCGGTTTGATTTGGTTTAGAGAGGTACCTTCTCGGAGAGAGCATCTTGCACGACGAGGATGTCGGAGGTAATGGCGGAGATGACTTCTCCGGTCGAAGCTTCTGTGTCGAATAAGCTAATGTCTTGGCTTAACATTGACCGGAGATAAGCTCTCCTCATCTTTGCCGCTTGCCTCTCTCCCGTATGCATCCAACATGCAACCTCTGTTTCCAATTTTCATCTTTATTTATTTTACTAATTGAAATTTTGAATAAAAATGAATTATAATTTCGAGTGGTTGCTTGATTTTAGTTTACCTAGCCATGATGAGAATAGTATAGCCACACTCAGATATACAAAATCCAAGGAGTACTGCACCACATATATAAAAGTTAAGCCGAGCAAAATATAACAACGGATAGTTAGCATTAAACATTCGATTTTTATTTGGAGTACACAATTAGTTTCAATCTGCTAAAAACAATTAATTTCAATCTGCTATTGTAGGTAAAATTATCTTCAATTTCCGAGTAATCAGCCGAAGAATCTAAAGGTTTTAGTTACATGTAATTTTATTTTTTATTTTAATTTGGAGCTAAATATATAACAGAAGGAAAAATAAATAACCTTGGCGACTTTTTGAGAGGCTTGGTGTGGGAGAAAATAAGCTAAACCTATAACGTCGATGAGTTTGCCAAAAAAGATGAAAAAGACCGGAACGGAGGCGCCGTGAATGCACGCGCCGATGGATCCGAGAACCATTAGAACGCAATCGTAGAAATCTGCGAAGGAGAAGAGCTTAAGCAGTGACACCTTCGGCGTCGCCTTCACCTTCTCCTTCTCCGTCGCCGGATCACCGGACGGCTGCATTTTCACCGCGGAAAGGGTGTGTTTAGCTGTTGGAGAGGAAAAAATGAGGAGAAATAAATAGATGGAGAGAAATTTAGAGGGAAAGTAGTTAGAGAGGAAGAAGATGAGAGAGAGAGAAGTCATTAAATGAAAGAAGACATAAAAGACCAAGTTTATTGGTTTCAGCAAGAATTGTTTGGTGCGAAGCTGTGTGTTTATGTGACTCTAATTAATAACCCTCTAATAATAAAGTTTAATCTCTAGCTTTATTTTGGATTGTTTAAAGAGTAGTTTTTTTCTTACCGAATTTTATTGGTAAGTACATTTGTGTGTGTGTGTGTATAAATGTTTGTAGTATTTATTTTGTTCACGGCAAAGGTAAAGAATCTCTGAAAGGGTTGATAATGGTGAAAGGAACAAGTGTCCATTTTAGAGTACGAGTTTGCGTAACTGAGGTATCTTTGAATTTAAACATGTCAATTCAAATATGTCTTGGGCTTTTGAAAAACTTTGTAGTCAACGGTTACAGATAATTCAATATATATGATGCATAAAAATGTAGTCGTTGAATCGATTTATATGTCAAATGTTGAAAAAGTCAAATCATTGTGAAAATTTATCCTAAAAACTCAAATTATTTCTTCCAAGGGTTGAATTTCGCAATTCTCCGGTTGACGTTTCCCTCTTCTTCTACAAAGATGGGATTTCATCACTCTTTACCTCTTGGTAATATTTATATAATTGTCACTGGAAGTTCCATCTCTCACGCTGTCTCAAGTTCATTTATTTCTTTGCCCTTCTTTTTCAAGGATCTTAGTGATTTGTCCTATATTTTGGATGTTTGAAGCCACACACAAAGAAAATACATTAGTACTGATCTTCGTTATCGCAATGTGAAACTTGTCTCCACTTCAATGTGTACGTCTTCCCTCTTTTACACTCTCTGTGGTAGATCTCCTTTTGAATTTTGATGATGCGACAAAATACATGATAGTAGTTGGAAATTTTCAATACTTGTTACTGACAACGCTACTAGATGTTGCTTTTGTCGCAAACAAGTTCTCCCGGTTCATGCATCGTTCAACCTAACTTAGATCATTAGTTTAAAGTCAAACGTGTTACGATTATATATTTTTGCGGGTACTACTTACACTTGTGTTTATCTTTCACGTGATAATTTCATGTCACTTCACACCAATTCCGATGTTGATTGGAAAAGTAAGAAATGATGATTACACATTCGAATGAGCTCACATGGTGTTTATTGGTCGCCATCCGATCTATCGGTCTGCTAAAAAACGTATAATTGATGTTCGTTTAATCGCTCTTCCACTGAAGCGGAATACAACTTTTGTTGCTTTAACCGCATCTAAAATTCATTGGGTCTATTTATCTCAAATCCAATCTTATATTTCATTCTCTAATGCTAATTCCCTTTTTTACATCTAAAATGATATCATTTTCTACTTCATTGTAGATAAGATAATTAATGATTGTATTTATGTTAAAAATGCGTTCACATGTCTGTTTAGACTTTAGATACATGTATGTCCGCTAGATTGAGATTCAATAAGACAATGCCACCTTTCAGTTCAAGCACTTAGATCTGAGCATAAAAACCGGATCCGAAGAACCGACCCGATATGAATCGAATTTTAGGTACCGAACCCGAACCGAACCGATATAAATACCCGAATGAGAGCCATACTGTCATATCCGAAGAATCGATACCGAACCCAAACCGAACCGAGAACCGAATGAGTACCCGAAAATATCCGAAACATAATTATATACAAAATAAATATTAGTTATATTTAGATTTATAATAACAAAAATATAAAATATTATAATTATAAATTGAATATATCAATTATGTTTATATGTTTTGAGATATTTTTATATTTTTCAGGTATTTTGGGTAAATCGGGTATTTTTGGATACTAATTTCAGTTATTTTAGGTACTCAATCGGATACATTTCAGATATTTTTGTTTATTTGGTTACAAATACCCGAAAATACCCGAACCGAATTCAAATTATGGTTACTTTTGGGTTAAAAAATCCGAACCGATCCATAACCGATCGGTTTTCGGATAAAATCCGGTTCCTCAACCTCGATACGGAGCCGACCCGAACCCGACATGAACCGAACCGAACCCGACTCGAAAATAAAAAATACCCGAATGGAACCTATAACCTAAAACCGAAGTAATTAAAACCCGAATAGATCCGATCCGAATCCAAATGCTCAGGCCTACAAGCACTAGTGAAGAGCTCAAATCAATGTCAAAAACTTAATAGTATATAAACTTTTTTTCTTCTTCTTATGAAAAATATAATATTAATCTATTCTTACAGCGATACACAAATTATGAAAAAGTTGTAAACATAATTCCTTCACGCATAATTTATTTTTCTAAGCGAAATTGTTCATCAGGTCCTATAATATAATAACATATATAATAGTTTCGTGGATCCAATATTCCAATTACTATTCTAATATGTTGAGAAAAGAAAAAGATAAAAAAGAGTTGAAAGAAAAGACGCAGAGTGAAGAATAAGAAGAATTATTTGAGTTAGTTGCTGATGACTGATGAATTTTTTTTTTTTTTTTGACTGATGAATTTATAATGTGGTGGGGTCCAGTTTTCGAGCATAACATGTTTTTTTGGCTGGTCCCGATGATGCATAGTGAAGTGACCAAGTCTTAGGGCTCGACGCAGTTGTTGTATCGTTACGTATGATATGACGTCTCGATAGGACAAGTACACCCGAAGGAAGAGGGTTTTACGATCTTTCCTTTCAGTCGAGTGATTTTGCCCCCTATCATTTGCTCATTCATATATATTCCCTTGATTCGACTTTTCACATATTTAACCTCGCTTCTTTTCTCTAAGGTGAAAATGATCGAAATTTGATATTTTTTTGGAAGCTATTAATAAAATTAAAGAAAACATGTTAATAATATAAATTAGGTGATAACTAGTAAACGAAGATAGAAACTGACGATAAATTCATAGTTTTTGAAGTTGATTCTGAATTCAGATATTTTGTTTATTCTTGGACTTTTTTTTTTGTTTTGACTAAATTGTTTATTCTTGGATTTATGGAAAATTTTATTATATGATCATTTTAAATTTACTTGATGGTAAATTATCAAAGTAGATATAGTTTCAAAATTCGTTTCTTAATTCTCTAAACTATGAGATCACTAGTAAACGTATGGCATCCGAACAGCAACTAGAAATGATTTAACCAAAGTACCAAACCATCGCCGCACTAAAGGCAATTATCACCACCACTCATGGCCTTGAATCGAATTAAGGATAACTAATTAGCTGAAACAACCACATCCAAATGAAAAACGAAACGAGGTAGAGAAGGATATGTAGTCGTTAATTCGCTGTTTTTTTATACTGAGACGTTATAATTAAAGATATATGATTAGCTGAAACAACCGCATCCTATTGATCACCATCATATATTGTAAATTTGATGATATTTTTGCATGACCATTAATTCATTACAAATAGATAAAATAAGTTAAACCAAATCTCCTTTATTTTCCAACTCGAACGACTTGTTTCTGTTGATAAATTTATAATATGGATGTGACAATTTATTTTTATTTTTTAAAGCGGGAATGCGTGGTGCAAGATTAAATGCAAACTATAGTGATGTAACTGCATGTGTATGATTTAGTCATTTTAGGCATTCGGCTTATTATTGCATTTATATCAGTGAAAATGACGTGTTTGAGCTGATTATTGAAGGTCTAACTTAAATATCTTTTTGCTAATTTTGTGAGCTAGTTATTTGACACATTCAGAGCTGGCGGTTCACCCAAAAAAATCAGTGGCCGTTGTTTTCTTTCACGATCATAAATTCATACTGATCGTAAACATAATGTGTTTTATGCTCATAATCATCTTTAGAATCTCACGTTGTTTGTCCCTTTTATTTCAGAAATTTTCAATTTTATTTCACACAACATTTTTAAATCTTAAATCCACACCGATCCGGTGATCACGCAATGTTTTTTCAAACTCATTCTAATTTCGAAATAGTGAGTCAAAAACTAATTCCCTGAAACAAGGAGAACAAAGCTCTCCGTCTGATTAAAACCATAACCAAAGAGGCTTATGTCAACAAATTCCATCTCTGGCATCAAAATTTGCAAAAGAATACACAAAAGTCTTCATTGTCTTTGAGCAGAACACAAGCCATGGATTCTCTAAGAGGCCAGGGTGGCATTCAAATGCTTCTAACTGCTGAACAAGAAGCCGGACGGATTGTTTCGGCTGCTAGGACCGGTATACTCTTTCTCTTGTACGGTTTCTTGGCTCGGTTACTATGATTTTGGTTTTGAATCCTTTTGGGTTTTTTCCCTTTTTTGTTTTGATGGATGGATCAACGATCAGCAAAACTAGCAAGAATGAAGCAAGCGAAAGACGAGGCAGAGAAGGAGATGGAAGAGTACCGGTCCCGATTAGAAGAAGAGTACCAGACACAAGTTTCTGGGGTAATCATCACCAACACAAGACCAGCTACTGAGATCTTAACTTATACTCATTCTTTACCTTTTGTTTCAGACGGATCAAGAAGCAGCTGCAAAACGATTAGAAGAGGAGACAGATGGCAGGATTAAGAACCTCAAGGATTCTGGTTCAAAGGTCTCCAAAGAGATTGTCAAGATGCTCATCAAGTATGTTACCACTACTGGAGCATGATGATTGTCAATACATCTCACCTCATAGTACCTTATTTTCTTGCTAATAAAATCGTTTGATGCTTAAGTTCCAGTTTCTTGGTCAGCTGATCCTTATGCGCAAATCGAGCCAAATACATATATAGTCCATGCGTATAGACACATTTACATGAGGAAACTAAAACAACATTAGAGCAAAAGTATCATTGGTAAAACAAAAATAGGGGAAAACAGAACTACGTACGCAAGTGATGAATTTTAAGCACAGCTACAATTGGGATAACACATGCATGCAAAGATAAATGCAATGTTCGGTATCTTTTCTGTACTCCGATCCTGAGCACCAATTATTTGGACATTCTTACCAAACTTGGACCAGCCCAACATTCATACCAAAATAAAAAAAGAAAATTGGACCAGCCCAATAAAAATGATGGTCAATATTTTTTTTTTTTCCTTTCTGTATGGCATATGTATTGTTCTAACTTTAAAATGTGTAAACGTTATATCAAAATATTTTCTAAACGAAAAATATTGAAATGGACATCACAAATGTAATATTTCAATATACACGTATAATGACTAGATCAGTTCAAAGGATGCCCAAATATATAAAAACCCGATAAAGACTGATGGAAAAATTTGAGATTGTAAAAATTACACATTAGTAAGTGGATTGCATATTTGCATTTTGACACTAAATACATCGATAATTGAGGAAATGGTTCTATACCAAAATAAAAGAAAAGTTTAATAATTGGCATCCGATTATAGGAATATACGATATATGTCATGGGTTAAAATAAAATTTTGATTTGGCCCTGTTCGTTTTTGTAATTGGATGCTACATATAAATGTTGCATTGAACGCTGTATTTGGATGCTGCATTTAAATATTGTTCGTTTTTTATTTTACTTTTTACATCTAGATATTGCATCTGAAACTATTATGTTCGTTTCTAAATTTGAAACAGCATCCAGATGCAGCGTTTAAAATTAAACAATTAACATATTTAAATAATTTTTTGAATTTAGGTTTAAAACGCGATTTTACGGTTTTGGCGGGAAACACGATTTGCTAGTTTTGTCGGGAAAACACAATTTTACGGATTTGGCGGAAAAATGTGATTTTACGGTTTTGACGGAAAAACACGATTTGGCGGGAAAACACGATTTTACGGATTTGGCGGGAAAACACGATTTTACGGTTTTGACGGGAAAACGCGATTTGTCGGTTTTGGCGGGAAAACGTGATTTTGCGGTTTTGACGGGAAAACGCGATTTGGCAGTTTTGACGAGAAAACACAATTTTATGAATTTGGCGGGATAACGTGATTTTTCGATTTTATCGGGAAAACGCGATTTTAAATGAGATACTATTTTCGATTCATATATATTAATTGAAAATGAAAAAAAAAAAATTACCAGATCAATCAAAAAATTCGGTTACGCACGTCATGGTGAGGCAAGAGAGAGAGAGAGAGAGAGAGGAGATTGTGGAAAAGTCTGTTATTGTGTTTATGTTTTGTTTGTTGTTAAGGCTACTAACAGAGCATACCAAACTTGGTCTTCGTCTTCTTCAATCCTTATCTTCTCCTTTCCCTCTCTCTCTCTCTCCGTCGTCGTATGAACGCATCGTAACCAGATCGGCACACAATCCCCCGGTGATCGCCGGAATAATCAAGCGATTTTCCAGATTCCGATCACCCCTCGATGGCAACGTTTCACAGCTTTCGAAAAGCCGTCGGGGCGCTAAAAGATTCCACAACCGTCAGCATCGCAAAGGTCAACAGCGAATTCAAGGTAATCATCACAATTTGAAATTTCGATCCTTTTTTTTGTGTGGGTTTCCTCTGTTTTTGAAAAATTCTCTTTGAATGACAAATGATTTTGAAATCGAGATAGGATTTGGATGTTGCGATCGTCAAAGCCACGAATCACGTCGAATCCGCTCCCAAAGAACGTCATATTCGCAGTATAGTTTCTCTCCACAAACCCTTGATTCGGTTTACGATTATGAGTCTCTGATTCGATAAGAGTTTCTGTTTTTTTTTTGTTTTTATAATCATATTTTTGCAGAAATATTCTCTGCAACATCTGTAATAAGACCACGAGCAGATGTTGCTTACTGCATTCACGCACTAGCCAAGAGATTGTCCAAAACTCACAATTGGGTTGTGAGTTACTCCAAAAAAAACCCTTAAAAAAAAAAAAATACATAAACTCTCTTTGGATTGCTCAAAATTGCTTTCTCAACACGCAGGTAGCGATTAAGGTGTTAATAGTCATTCATAGAACACTAAGAGAAGGTGATCCCACGTTCAGAGAAGAGCTTCTAAATTACTCACACAGAGGACATATACTTCGAATATCTAACTTCAAAGACGATACAAGTCCTCTTGGTGAATGATCATAACCTTTTTTCTATATGTATCTTTTGTTCCACAGCTTCCTTAATGAATAATTGCTATAAAAAAAAAACATTTCCTTGACTTCTTGTCGCAGCTTGGGATTGCTCTGCTTGGATTAGGACATACGCGCTTTTCCTCGAGGAGCGGCTTGAATGCTATCGGGTTTTGAAGTATGACATAGAGGCAGAACGTTTACCAAAAGGCTCAGGTGCATCGTCAAAGGTTTGTTCTGAATTTCTCACCATTTCAAAAACCAACAAAAAGAAGAATCTAATTTCTAGATGTATTTAACTAATATTTATATGGAAAAAAACCATTGTCCTCCAGAACGTGGATTTCAATGCTTCTCAAACGTATAGAACAAGGATGTTATCTGATGAAGAACTGCTAGAGCAGTTACCTGCTTTGCAGCAGCTGCTTTACAGGCTTACCGGTTGTAAGGTAAAGTTATATATATATCCAAAACTAAAAATCTTCCAACTTTTTGTTTTTTGTTTTTACATGGAACGGTTTCTTAATGTGTTTTCAGTTTTACAGCCTGAAGGAACAGCCTATAGCAACTATCTAATCCAATACGCTCTTGCTTTGGTGCTTAAAGAAAGCTTCAAGATTTACTGTGCCATTAATGATGGAATCATTAACCTTGTCGACATGGTTTGTAGAAATCTCCTTTTTTTCTGGTTTAGTCGCAATTTGCTTATATTGAAATGTAACTAAAGTATACACAACTGCAGTTCTTTGAGATGTCAAGACATGATGCAGTTAAAGCTCTAAACATATATAAACGGGCTGGCCAACAGGTAAAATTTTGAAGCTAGACTAAGTATATATCAATCTTGATTAAGCTTCACTGTTAAAGGTTTTTTTGTTTTCACTGCACAGGCTGAAAATCTGGCTGATTTTTATGAGTACTGCAAAGGTCTAGAGCTGGCGAGGAACTTTCAGTTCCCAACCTTAAGACAGGTTTCTTCTTTAGGTTTGTGATAGATGATGCGAGATTGATCATCTCAAAAGACCTAATATCTAAAAACTTGTTTCAGCCTCCTCCGTCTTTTCTTACAACAATGGAAGATTACATTAAAGAAGCGCCTCAAAGTGGTTCTGTACAGAAAAAGCTGGTACAAAGTTTTACTCTCATCATCATATTTGGTTGAAGTTGATTAGTAAGTTTGTTTATGATTGGCATTTTCTTGTGGTCACAGGAGTATCAGGAAAAAGAGGAGGAAGAAGAAGAAGAAGAAGAAGAAGAAGAAAAAGACTCTGCGCAGCCTGAAGAACCTGCTGAAGCCGGAAAGCAAAATGAAAACACCCAAGGAGACCAGCCGCTTCTGGAGGAAGAGGAAGATGAAAAAGATAAAATAGAAGAGGAAGATCCTAAACCTTCATTCTTGATAGACACCGATGATTTGCTGGTGAATCTTTCTTTCTACACATCATCTTATGTGAACTGATGTTTCTTTTGGTCAAAGTCTCAAAACCCCTTGACATTTTCTTCTCCTTCACAGGGTCTGAGTGAGATAAACCCAAAAGCCGCAGAGATAGAGGACCGCAATGCATTGGCTCTCGCAATATATCCACCAGGTAGCCAAAACAACCATGTTTTTGTGTTCCATCTGGTTTGTAAATTGATTCTTGTCCAAATCTTGAGACTTTCTGTAAACATTGTTAAACACTATTGGAGGAAGAAATCAAGATGGTGAACTTGTTATTGGTTTTTACAGTTCATGAAGCTCCAGGCCCATCAAACAGTTTAAGCTTAATAGAAACCGGTGGTTCCGGTTGGGAATTGGCACTAGTCACTCCTCAGAACAACAACAACAACATTTCTCGCCCTGCTTCTGACATCAAACTTGTAATTGAGTCTCACACCGCATCTAGTTTATAAATTTAGAACTCTCTGTTTCTACTCTGAAAACTCACATGGGTTTGTTTGTTCTCTCTCTTTGTATCCTTTTGTAACTATAGGCAGGAGGATTCGACAAGCTATTGCTTGACAGTCTGTACGAGGATGATTCAGCGAGAAGACAGATCCAACTAACCAACGCTGGCTATGGACACGGTGGCACAGACACAGCAGGAGCACCACCACCAAACCCATTCGAGATGCAACAAGATCCCTTTGCAATGTCCAATAACATTGCTCCTCCCACTAATGTTCAAATGGCAATGCAACAACAACAGCAGCAACAGATGATGATGATGCATCAAAGTCCTTATAATAATTACTCTAATCCTCATGATCATCATCAACATCATCAGAATCATCAGTTCTCAGCTGCAGGTTCTCCTCCTTCTAATCCTTTTGGAGAACCTTTCCTTGCTCTCCCGCCTCCGCCAGGATCAGCTGGTCCGCAGCAGCAAAACAGCCATCATCATATGCTCCTCTAGAGTCTCAACATCTTTCTTTGTTTCAGTGTTTTAATTTGATTTTATATATATATATATATATATATATATTCAGGGTGTTATTCTTTCATTCTTTCTACCTCTTCTACTCACTGGTGGTTTCTTAATTAGTCTTTTTTTTTGGGTTGTCTGTCTATTTTTTTTTATCTTTCGGCACTTGATTGCCTTTGATTTTTAAAAATTAGTAGTCTGAGTTGTGAATAAGAATCCGCCACTATATACCGTCATATGCGCAAGAAGTGGAACAAACTCGGTTACTTGTACGAAAAGTAAACTGAATGAATCAGGTTTACTTATGAAATCAGAGCATATCGATCGTTAACTATACTCGCATAGTCGCATCTCCCAAGTTTATATGTCCCCAGCTTTGCTGCAATAACCGAGACTAGTATGCGTCCAAAAAGATAAGACGGGTTCTGTAATTTTTTCTTTCAGATAGATAGTCAGAGATCTACGAACGAAAAACATCAACTTGAACGTGAAAGAAAATACCAAAACAGTTAGGCAGGCCACAAAAGCCACCCAATTTTTTTAAAAAAAACATCCGATAATATCAAAGTCAATAGCAAGAGAATGGAGTAGGCCAGTAAGGGAACTCAGTGGACCTTAACGGAACTTTATCTTCTGTGAAGAATGTAGTGGTACTGGCACGTAAGGCTGCGATATCGTGAACACCAAAGCTAGAGCCCACATAATAGATGGAGTTAGGCCTGAGTCCAGGGGACGAGCTCGCCGGGACACAGAACGCTTCACTATGTCCAAGAAATATACAAAGATCTCCAATGTCTACTGTGTAAATCAATTCACTGCAAACTGTATCCACTCTAAACACCAAAAACCCATCTGTTTGCTGAGTCATTATATCCACTTTCTTGTGTTTCTTGACGTCCTTTCTGAACCTGCAAATAAGATATCTATATGTTTCAGCATATTGAACTATCAAACTTGTGCCTATATATTTATATATACATATTAAAAATATATATATATATACCACTTGACGAGGAAATGTTCACCGGAGGGAGACTCCACCAGGTGGTCCGTTCTGGAACACCAGATGAACCTTTCCAATCTATGGCGATACAACTTCTGAAGAGTGTCATCCTCCTCGATCAAGTAGTCAAACTTGGGGTGGACATCCTCCTCCTCCTTGAAGTGGAGATTCACGGACCACAAGTATCCCCCAGAAGGACTAACAGTGAGAAACTTCTTGTTCTTCTTGGAATACATAAGACTCGAGAAAGGGTTTACGGAGCCAGAGGCATTGATGTTGGTCCATCCAGAGTCAGATTTGCTGAAGGGCTTGCACAGACTCACTTGAGATCCCAAGAATTTGACCGCCACGACCAAATCTTCCTTCTCTATGTCGGGAGAATTGGAAATGGCCACGTTCTGGATTAGGGAAGTACTAGGCAGGGGAGGTAGATGATGTCTCATGGGGTTGTTGACCAGCATGAGACTTGTGGAATTATCCTCCGATTTCTCCAAGCTAGCTTTCCATCCATCTCTACGTGAAAATCCAACAGTCATCGCCTCTCGGACATCATCTGCGAGTCCCTTGTCCTTAATCACGAGTTTACCTTTATATTTATCATCATCGTAGTATACTTGATCATTGGAACAGTGTTTGGCGTTAAGGAGATGGTCAATCAACATGTACGGGTACGTTGGCGTAGAGGAGAACATCCGAACCTTCTTCTTGTGTCTCTGCAGGCCACATTCAAAAAATCATCCAATAAGCTAGTAAGAACCAAAAGAAACCCTAACGATAACAAAAAGAAACAAAAAAAGAAGGAAAATCTAACCTAGTTATTCTATAACAAATAAGAACTTACGATGACATCTTTGCAGACTGATGGCTTCAAGATTCGGTTGATAATGAGCTGAGACCAGCTCCATTGCTGGTCTCTAAACTAAATCTCTTAATATTAAAAAATTGAAAGTAATAAAAAGGAATGAGAGAGGAGAGAGATAGTCTCTTCTTTAAAGATTTTAAGAGACAGATTCTCAGACATAAAAACCATGTCACAGTTTAATTGATTCAATTCTTTTATATTTAAATTTTAATTATATTATTAAATTATATTAATAAAAAATATATATAATATCTTATTTGAGAGACTATGCGATGGAGCTGAGACATTGTCAAAAATTCTAAACTATGTTGGCAATTGGTTGTGTGCCTCTTACATCTTGCTTCAGAGTTATAAAGAGAGATTACCTTGGCCACCAAGTTCACAATTACTAATATATAGAAGAATCTGAGTGGAGAAAACTCTACGTAAGGAAATAAACAATAACTCACTTTCATTTTTTTTTTTTAAATAATCAATGATTGACCAGTGCGGATTACTTTAAATGATCAAATAAATAATAACGGGCTCTTCCACATGTTCCGGGTATAATATGGATTTTGGCCCCAATGCTTACACTATCCTATTTTCTTGCAAAATTTCCTACAGAAATCAATCTGTGTGGGCATGAAATTTTTATTTTTTTACCAGTAGTAACGATGTATCCGGAGTTATACAAAGGTTACGCCATGTTTACCAAGCTCCCATTTTAGGAAGAATATTTAAGGAGATTGCAACTTGACCATACTAGATATGCATGCATAAAATGACATATTGCTCTAATATCCTGCTAGAGCTGTCAAAATGGGCTGTCCGCGTCCAAAACATTATGCATCTGTCATGGACAAACCTATATACAACCTATATACAGAGCGGATTTTAATGGGTTTGGTCCAACTTTTTCCATGGACAAAACGGATTGGACATTGATCGATCCAAAATATTTGGAAAACTAGGTTAAAATTGATTGGAGAAATAATCTCGTTTTTCCGGCAAAACCAAAAAAATCTCGTTTTTTCCGCCAAAACCGAAAAATCTCTTTTCCTCTATCTCTAGCAGAAAAGCAAGACAGTAAAGTCCATAGAACTCTTTACCATTTTACTTTTTTGCGCTCTTAAATAATTAGTGATAATAACAGATGCTGCCTCCTGCAGATATGGATGTATCTTGCTGTGCCGGTCTTACTCTATGCTGGGGAAAGGATCCTGAGATTCTTTCGTTCCAGGCTTCACACTGTCGAAATCTGTAAGGTAAAGTGTCTTTAACCGTTACAATATGAATAAAATCAATAAAAACACATTTTAATTCATCTTTGGTAATACTATACTCCATTATCCTTATACATACTCATATTATTTGGTTTCAGGTAGTAATTTATCCCGGAAACGTTGTTGTGCTACACATGTCTAAGCCTACATCATTTGATTACAAGAGTGGACAATATGTATTTGTTCAGTGTCCTGCAGTATCTACATTTGAGTTCCTGCAGTATCTACATTTGAGTGGTGAGTCTTTTTTTTCCAAGCCATTAGCTCTGTTTGCAATCTAAGAGCATATACAAACTATTTTCTTTTACTTAAAGCTTCTTGGTCCTAAAATCCAAGAAGGGCATGCCCATTGAGACATGGACGTGAAAAAAAATACCAAAACAGTTATGGAGGCCACAAAAGCAACCCCAATTTTTTTTAAAAAAAACATCCAATAATATCAAAGTCAATAGCAAGAAAATGGAGTAGGCCAGTAAGGGAACTCCGTGGACGTTAGCAGAACTTTATCTTCGGTGTAGAAGGTTGTGGTACGTAAGGCTGCGATATCGTGAACACCAAAGCTAGAGCCCACATAATAGATGGAGTTAGGCCTGAGTCCAGGGGACGAGCTCGCTGGGACACAGAATGCCTGACTATGTCCAAGAAATATACAAAGATCTCCAATGTCTTCTGTGTAAATCAAATCACTGCAAACTGTGTCCACTCTAAACACCAAAAACCCTTCTGTTTGCTGAGTCATTATATACACATCCTTGTGTTTCTTTTCCACGTCCTGGCTGAACCTGCAAATACGAAGATATCTATACGTTTCAGCATATTGAACTATCAAACTTGTGCCTATATATACATATTTAAAACATTATATACCACTTGACGAGGAAATGTTCACCGGAGGGTGACTCCACCAGGTGGTCCGTTCTGGAACACCAGATGAACGTTTCCAATCTAAAGCGATTCAACTTCTGAAGAGTGTCGTCCTCATCATACAAGTAGGGAAACTTGGGGTGGACATCCTCCTCCTCCTTGAAGTAGAGATCCACGGACCAAAAGTACTCCCCAGAAGGAGTAACAGTGAGAAACTTCTTGTTCTTCTTGGAAGACATAAGACTTGAGAAAGGGTGTACAGAGCCAGAGGCATTGATGTTGGTCCATCCAGAGTCAGAGTTGCTGAAGGGCTTGCACAGACTCACTTGAGATCCCAAGAATTTGACTGCCACGACCAAATCTTCCTTCTTTATATCGGGAGAATTGGAAATGGCTACGTTCTGGATTAGAGAAGTACTAGGCATAGGAGGTAGATGATGTTTAATGGGGTTGTTGACCAGCATGAGACTTGTGGAATTATCCTCCGATTTCTCCAAGCTAGCTTTCCATCCATCTTTAAGTGAAAATCCAACTGTCATCGCCTCTCGGACTTCATCTGCGAGTCTCTTGTCCTTAATCACGAGTTCCTCTTTATATTCATCATCGTAGTATACTTGATCATTGGAACAGTGTGTGGCGTTAAGGAGATGGTCAATCAACATGTACGGGTATGTTGGCGTAGAGGAGAACATCCGTACCTTCTTGTTGTGTCTCTGCAGGCCACATTCAACAAATCATCTAATATAAGCTAGTAAGAACCAAAAGAAACCCTAACGATATCAAAAAGAAACAAAAAATGAACGAAAATGAAACCCTAGTTATTCCATAACAAATAAGAACTTACGATGACATCTTTGCAGACAGATGGCTTCAAGATTCGGTTGAAGCCAGAGGACTTGAATAGTCGGCTGATAACAGGCTGGGACATTTTTGAAACCTTAAACTATATGTGTGTCTATTTCACATTCTCTAGACCACTAAACTTAATATAAAGACTACATCTTGGGCAACAAGTACACACTAAATATGTATATTTAGAGAATAATTTATTTACGGAAATAAAAATATAAATTGGCATCCATCCAAAGAATTTCTTTATAGACTAGGCCTTGGGCACCAAGTACACTCTGTTTAAAGTAAACCTGATTATATATATTATGGCAGAAAGAAAAGCTTACAAGGACATTTTTGGCAGACAGTGGACTTCAGAGTCGGCTGATAATGTAGTTGTTGGTTGTTGCCTGTTGGTTGTGTTCCTCTTTCATTTTCCCTATCTCTCGTCGGAGTTATACAAAGGATACGCCTTGTGCAGCAAGCTCGCATTTTAGGAAGAATATTTAAGTGTACGCCTAGTATTATTGGTTCTATGATTGCAACTTCTTAAGAAAAAGAGCATACCAGATATGCATAGAATGGCATATTGCACTTACACGAACAAATTCCAAGTGTGATAACTTCTCAAATCTTTTCTTTGCTATATACGCAACCTTTTAATTACCACAAAAGTTAATGGAAAAAATAAGCATAAATATGATGCACTTATAATCACGCAAAAACTATAAATATTTCATATATATATTTTTGTTTAATCTCATAAATCTTCCATTTCATTATTAATTTTTAAAACCAATCAATTCAATTTTCCTTTTTTTTTGGTTACCGTATAATTGGAATCAGAAAAAAAAAAAAAAAATCATGCATATATCGTAAACTTCATTAAACATAGATTGAAAGAGATACTAGGATGGGAAAGCAAAGACACTGATAAGTGATAACAATAGTGAAGCAAACACACGAGCAACAGCCATATTAATTAGGAGCTACTAGAGAGGAAGTGGAGGAGGCCAGTAAGGGAATTCCAATCTCCTTAATGGATTGTCATAAACGCCAAAGTTACGACCAACAAAATAGATGCAGTTAGGGTTGAGTCCAGGGGACGAGCTTGCCGGGACACAAAAAAAGCCTCACTGTGTCCAAGGAAAATGCAAAGGTCTCCAATGTCTTCTGTGTAGATCATGGTCTTATTGCAATATTTATCTGATTGTTGCCCCTCCCTAAACACCATGAACTTTTCTGTTACGTCCTCCATTTCTGATGTATAAGTATTGTCCTTCTCCGTGTCACGGGACTCCTGCGAGTCACTAGCGTACCTGCAAAGACATAATAGAGCCAATACGATACTCAGCCTCACAGAAATATATGTTTCACTTTCACCTAAAACCCACTAACAAAAATTTGAAATCAGAGTTTTGTAAATATGTTACAAAAGAAACTATCTAGTTAATTAGATACTATACCACTTGACGAGGAATAGTTGGCCGGTGGGTGACTCCACAAGGTGATCTGTCCTTGAACATGAACTCACCTTCGCTAACTCCTCAAACGCCGAATTTGGAAGATCGTCAAAACGCAAGTCCATGTACTGGAGGTAGTCTTCATCTTCATCTTTCTCCACATAGCACAAGTAGTTGCCTCCGTGACTTGGAATGCAGAACCTTTCATCTTTTTTGGAGAACATGAGGCTCGATGAAGGGTTTGTAGTCTGAGTCGTATTGTCGATGTCGATCCATTCAGATCTGCCAAAAGGCCTGCAGAGATTCAACCGAGATCCCGATAACTTGACACCCACTACCCAATCTTTATCTCGTGTAGCTAAAGAGGACATGGCCAGGCTTTGGATTTTGGAACCGGAGGGTAGAGGAGGAGGTAGATAAACGGTCATGTCTTTTAGGTTTGATTTAGAGGGCTTCTAATCGATAACAAGACCGTTCTTATCCGAAAGGCTGTATCGCAATCCATTACGTGAAAACCCGACAGTCATCGCATCACAGACCTGTTCCCCGACTTTCTTGTCCACTTTCAAAACTTGCGTTTTCTTGGAGCAATCTGACTTGACGCGACAGTCTGGGTTGTTAAGGATGTGGTCAACCAGCAGAAACGGGTAGGCAGATCTAGACGAGGGCCACATCACCGTAGCCTCATCATCCGAATCAGACCCGCTCGTGTCAGTTGTAGATGAGAACAGACGAACGTTTGTGCGTCTCTACAGTGTTTATGAACATTGAACAAATCAGCGACAACAAGAACGATAAAACTGAAAAACGGAATTATTACATTGGTAAGAGAAAAGCTTACGATGAAATTTTTGCAGACAGAGGGCCTGAATAGTCGGCTGATAACAAGCTGGGACATCCTTGACACCCTAAACGATGTGTATCTCTTTCACCTGCTCTAGACTTAATACAGAGACCACTTCTTGGGGACCAAGCATATACTAAATATGTATATTTAGAGAATAATTTGTTTATGGAAATCTTATTATATAAAGTAGGATGCGTTAAAGTTAGTTTTTAACATAATCGTGACACGTATCAAGTTAATCGATTAGATTTTGACACGTGTTAAAAAAAATTAACCAATTAGATTTTAACATAATGTTTACATAAATCTAAAAATTAGTTTTAAAATCAAAAAGAAAAAATAAGTTTCTTTTTCGATTACTAATACAAAAAGAAAAATAAAAAAAAATTAATCGATTAGATTTTGACACGTGTTAAAAAATTCAACCAATTAGATTTTAACATAATGTTTACATAAATCCAAAAATTAGTTTTAAAATCAAAAAGGAAAAATAAGTTTCTTTTTCGATTACTAATACAAAAAGGAAAATTAAAAAAATCAAAAAAGTAAAAAAAAAAATTAAGAAAAAGGAAAATAAGTTTTTTATGTTTTTCATTTAAATTAAGGAAAGGAAAATAAGTTTTTTATGTTTTTCATTTAAATAAAAGAAATTGTATGATCAATTACACATACTAAAAGGAAAATCAAAAAATTAGTTTTTAAAATAGAAAAGAAAAATAAGTTTTTTTTTCAATTACTAATACCAAAAGAAAAATAAAAAATCGAAAATATAAATAAGAAATTTAAGAAAAAGGAAAAAGTTTATTTTTATGTTTTTTCATTTAAATTAATAAAAATGTATGATTAATTACTAATACTAAAAGGAAAATCAAAAGAAAAATGTAAATAATAAGAAGAAATCTTAGATGTTAATGATATGACATTAAAAGAAGGTGAGCTCAATAAGGAGGAAAGTATCAAGAATCATGTAGAGAGGCTTTTAATGCGAGTCTTGAGAAGTATAACTTCTATAGAAAACAGAGAGATCATATAAAGGATATATATCATATACGAGAGAAACACAAAAATAAATTTGATTAAGTAGGATATATTTCAATTAAAAAAAAAAATTTAGATGTTAATGATATGTCATTAAAACGATGGTGAGCTCAATAAGGAGAAATGTATCAAGAATCATGTAGAGAGGCTTTAGATGTGAATCTTGAGAAGCATAACTTCTCTAGATAGCAGAGAGATCATATAAAGAAGATGAATGTGAAAAGAAATAGATACTTTATTTGCTTGAAGAGAGAGTTAATGAGGAGATTGTTAACATATTCGAATGACTTGAATTGCATACCCAAGTTTTTTACGCAGCGAAAAATAAAAAATAGTTGATAAAGTGTGTGAAATATATGAGAAGTGTGTTTAATGTTGCTTAGAACCCGTAACAGATTCTGTGTTTTAAATATTTTAATTGAAAATAAAAGAGAATTAAAATAAATAAATAACTCTTAGTTTTCGAAATTGTATTTTTCATATATTTTTCTCAGTAGTGATCATATGTTGTTTCTATTTTCTTAAAAACATTTTAATGATTTTTAAATATTTTTATTATATATCTCGCAGATCCTAATCTAGATTTTAATTATGATAAATCTAATTATGATAAAAGAAGGATAATTAATTCGTTGAAATTTTAGAATAAATATATATATATATATAAAGCATTAGAAATAAACATAATTCATATAATAGTATTAAAACATATATATCTAGAAATATTAATAAAAGTAAATTTTATTTTTTTCTTTACAAATTATTCTATTTTGCTTTTAATTTATTTTTCGGATTTCAAATATTTTATTAAAAACCTGCATATATGCGGATCCTAGTAAAGTATAATTTGGCATCCATCCAAGAAATTTGTTTATATTTCTTTTCTTCGTTAACAAAAAAGGGCTGATAATATATATATATACTAGATCTAAAATTTGCTGATACAATTTATATTGAATTTAAAAAAAAAAAAACAGGCCTTGTAAAATTGAATAGAAAGGTAGTTACAAAATAAAAAGGAGTCAATCAGTGTCACTCTAAAAGCTGGACTGCACCAATCGAAGGAATTGTTTCCCTCAGTTTTTGAGTCAACGCGACACGAACGGTCATGACCCCAGCAGCTGGTCCAGTGAGCCGGACCTTGACCACGTAACCATCGATCTCAACCAGCTCAAGCCCCCCACCTCCGGTACCGGATAGGTACGGCCGTAGCTCAGAGAGAACCTGAGGGCCATTCAGATCAAATTCAAAACCAAGGGCCCAAAATTGAAAATATTATAATATCTCAATTTCACCCTATACTTTTTTATAAACCCAAAAACAAAATAAAAAATCAAACCTTTTCGATGTTCTCCTCGTTCAGCTCTAACCCTCCTGCCTCGGGTTCGAGAAACTGCTCGACGGCCATGATTTCTGGGATCTTGTCTCGGAGACGACTCTCGATTCCCATCTTCAACGTCATTGATGAGCTAGGACACGACCCGCAAGCTCCTTGCAGCTTCAGAACCACCACAAGCCCGTCGATTTCGTGCAGCGCCACGTTTCCTCCGTCGGCCATCAGCGACGGCCGTACTTCGTCCAGCACTATCTCCACACTCTCTTCCGTTAACGGCAAGACGCAGATCGGCGACACCACGTGTCCTATACTAGGCCAAAATTACAAGAATCTAATCACTATCAGAGTTCTAAGAGAATGGTAATGGTTTGCAAATCAATACGAATTTACCTGCCCGTTTTTTCAAAGGTCGAGTGTGGCGAACCCAAGAAAAATGTATTCTTTGAAACTGACCCCTGAGGAATGTAGAGACCCCATGAGTATCTGATATTGCGTTCTAACACAAGCGAAGGAGGAGGAGAAGATATCAGTAAAGAATTAGAGAAAAAAAAGTCATTTTTTTGGTGAAGCTTGATGAAATGAATACAATACCTTAGAATTGAGAAGCGAGGAGCGAAAATTAGGATTCTTCTCAGCCGAGGAGAGGGAGAGGCTCATCATAGCAATTCGGGTTTGACCCGAAACCGAACCCATTTGACACCGCTCGATTTTCTTCTATACGATCGAGAAATTATCAAGGAATCTATAGAAACCCTTCTCAAATATAGGGTGATGAAATTGGCTGTTTTGAGATTATTTTGTTTTCCCAGGAAAATCTGGGGAATGTGAAAAAACAGAGGGAACTTTTCATTGGTGGGATGATGATGATACGTCTTTGCTCTTGGAGATGATTTCATTTTGTGGCCACTATTTTTTTTACTTTAATAATTAATATACCACAATTCCACAAACACCCAAAAGAAATACTATTTGTGAGATAAATAAATAAATAAAAACTAATTCATGTTTTACGATCAACCCCAAAATCCAATTATTATTCTGTCCCATTAATACACTTACTTGTTTATTAGCGTTTACAGGATTCAAGAGTACTAAAATTTTAAAAACAAAACTAATGACTGGTCAGGTCTGGTTTGGTTCAGTGTGTTCACCATATAATGTTTTCGGGAACATAAAATACACTTTTATTAGACGATTATTTAAGTTTTTAAGTATAAGGATGAATGCATGACTTTTTTTTTGTGTGTCAAGCTTTCCACTGGATCAACTCGAAGGAACCACAGACGCATGGAGTGTGCCTTTCCACTCTTCACCGGGTTTCAGTGTGATGGGTTTCTCGACAGCCACGGGTTCTACGGCAACAAAACGCCTATAATCTTCAACTCCCAAATCCGACACTTTCTTCTCCCATGGATTCCACACCACTGCACGTTATTTATTATTATTGTTGTTGTTAATGATCCATCATTACCAAAACACAATCTGTTTCTGTGTCTATATGATGCATACAACAAAATCTTAAAGTCTTTTTTACCAGCATCAACTTGTCCCTCCTTGTGTACCACAATTGTCTTCTTTTTCTTGCGGTCCACGATTCTGATTTCATTTGGAGTGCTTAGGTATAGCCTGTCAAGCTATTTTCAAAAGGGTTACTGGTGTTTTTTTTTTTTTTTTGGTCCTTAGCGATTGAAATATTAAACAAGGGTTGGATTTTGGCAAAATGAAACAAAAGCTTACCTGGGATTTAAATGTTATAGCCTTGTCATGATCGGTGAAACGCGTTCTGTTCTTTTGTTGGTCAAGATAATGCAAATTTTGCAATCCTTCCACCTGGATTTCACTGAACACAAGCAGCTGATATAACTACTTGTAACATACTAACACCAGTATAATTATAAAAAAAAAACAAGAACTACGTAACAATTTGCTAAGAAAACATTTCAAGAAAGAACTAAGATGTTATTCAGGAAAAGAAAAAGGAAAGAAACTAAGATGTTTAAGACAATATCGAGAAGGTTTAAGAATAGTCAACTGAAAGATGAGATCTTGTGCCGCCTTAGTGAAAACACACAAAATATGGAAGATGATGAATGATGATGACTCCCCTCGAGTCTAGAAATGAGATTACCTGATATCCGAAACAGAGAAATAGGGGTGAAAACCAGTCGTGAAGTTAAACGGCTTTACATCAGTATTCTTAACACGAGGTGTCAACGTCAAATCTCCTTCAGATCCCAAATGTATCCTCAGTCTATACTCAAACCTGAAAAGGATACAGAGATCATTCCGCTAAAAAAGGCTCTACATACAATATAAATATATATATAGCCAAATATTTGAAACATGTTTTAAGAACATGAAAGTAAAAGAGAGAGTTTTCAAGAATCTAACTTGTGAGGCCAGATCTTCAAATCATCTTGGGATGATCTTAGGACCAGGTCAACTAGAGCATTAGAAGAAGGATGTGATGGCAAAGGAGGAGGATGAGCATCAATTTCCCAGAACCTATTTCTAACAAATCCATGTGGGGGAAGTGGACCAGTGTTACTGTACTGCAATCACAGAAAAAAAAGCACTCCATTAACAAAACAAATCATACCATTCAATAACAAAGTAAAACAAAACAAAAAGAACATTCATAAGCACATACTTGAGGAAACAATACTGGAATTCCTCCACGAATCGGTTTTGGAGGCTCGAATATAGCCTGCACAATACATAACAACATGATTTTAAGTCTCTCTCCTTTGGAGCTCATACATAACATGCCCATAAAATTACCAACTACCTTTACTTTCGAACAATTATCATATATAATATTAAGATTCTTATATATTCAATTACATGCATCTAATGAAGTAAAAGATTGACTTATGCCAATTATTCAATTACATGCATCTAATGAACAACATGTATATATAAAAGGAGATATATATGTAGACAGAATCTGAAGTACCTTGCTACTCATAACAAGTAACTCCTCTCCTTTCTCATTCTTCCAAGAAGTCACTTGACCTCCATACAAGTAAACCTGAAATTATGTTACAAAATAAATGAATGAAAATGTGCAGCAAACAATACCACTTGGAGTCTAGCTAGGCAGCATAAATCACTGGTTAGTTTCTAGATAGATCCTATCAAAACTATGAGTCAAACCCAAAATCTCTGTACATGACAATTAAACCTATCAAAACCCATGAACATTTGAATGTCTTATAGAATAAGATTCAGTAAGAATATAGGTTCTTCCGTATAACACAAGAGTTTTGATTGGTAATATATGTGGGATGGTGTTTTCCAACGTAATTTCTCAATTTTTTTACTAATAAAAAAATATTGTGTTTTCGTCATTCCCGTATTACGTAATGTTAACAATGGGAATCAATACCTCAAAAGATCGGCCACGACGGTCGCGGACGATGATCTTGTCGAGACCATTGATGCCCTTAGTCCGCTCAAAGGGACGATGCTCTGTGGCCATGGCGACTACTGCAACCAGCAGAGCCCATAAGAAGATCAGATTNAGAAGTCACTTGACCTCCATACAAGTAAACCTGAAATTATGTTACAAAATAAATGAATGAAAATGTGCAGCAAACAATACCACTTGGAGTCTAGCTAGGCAGCATAAATCACTGGTTGATTTATAGATAGATCCTATCAAAAATATGAGTCAAACCCAAAATCTCTGTACATGACAATTAAACATATCAAAACCCATGAACATTTGAATATGTCTTATAGAATATACACGCGGATCCAGTTTTGATTGGTAACAATGTGAGATGGCGGAATTGTGTTTTCCAACGTGATTTCTCAAATGTTTTACTAATAAATAAATAAATAATAAATTGTGTTTTCGTCGTTCCAGTATTACGTAATGTTAACAATCGGGATCAATACCTCAAAAGATCGGCCACGACGGTCGCGGACGATGATCTTGTCGAGACCATTGATGCCCTTAGTCCGCTCAAAGGGACGATGCTCTGTGGCCATGGCGACTACTGCAACCAGCAGAGCCCATAAGAAGATCAGATTTTTTCCCTTATTCCCCATCGTGATTCGTCGTCTCATTCACTTTTCACTCACGAACAAGATATAAGCTGTTCAGAATTTCTCTTTTTTTTTTATAAATAAGCCAAAGGGAACGGAGAAAAACAGTCAACGGCTAAGCCTGAAACATGAAAGGGTAACGTACAATTCCCCACTCATTTGATTTAGGAAATACTTAATTTTGTTGACCAAAAATAGAAACGTCTTATTTTGTCCCATTTGCTCAAAGGACAATATAACAATAAAAAAAAAAAAAATCTAAAATTAAAGAGATGATGACTAGGTAATAGATATCTTGACATCTAAGTATTTTTGAGAAACATATGGAAATGACAATTAACAAAATCCAATAGATTATATGCCATTAAAACACTTTTACAGGATCCACGAATACTTAAGTTAAAAAAAAAAAAAAAACTGGTCAGGTCCGGTTTGGATGCCGACTAACTCAGTGTTCACCATCTGATGTTCCGGGAATAAAAAAAAAAAATACACTTTTTAAGACAGTTTCAAGTTTTAAGTATGAGGAATGCATTTTTGTGTGTGAAGCTTTCCACTGGATCAACTCGAAGGAACCACAGACACATGGAGTACGCCTTTCCACTCTTGACCGGGTTTCAATGTGATGGGTTTCTCAACAGCCACGGGTTCCACAGCAACAAAACGCCTATAATCTTCAACTCCCAAATCCGACACTTTCTTCTCCCATGGATTCCACACCACTGCACATTAATTATTATTATTACAAATGATCCATCATTACCAAAACACAATATGTTTCTGTGTATATATGTGCATAAACATATGTATCTAAGAAAATCACAAGTCTTTACCAGCATCAACTTGCCCTTCCTTGTATACCACAATAGTCTTCTTTTTCTTGCGGTCCACGATTCTGATTTTATTTGGAGTGCTTAGGTATAGCCTGTCAAGCTATTTTCAAAAGTTATCACTTGTTTTCTTTCCAAAGTGTTGAGATTGGAATTGGCACCCAAACAAAAAAAATTAACTTACCTGGGAATTAAAAGTTATAACTTTGCCATGATCAGTGAAACGTGTTCTGTTCTTTTGTTGGTCAAGATAATCCAAATTGTGCAATCCTTCCACCTGGATTTGACTGAATAAAAGCAGCTGATATAACTACTTTATATGATATACTAACACTAACAGAAGAATAAACAATAACTGCGTAATTATATGCTACCAAAACATTTCGAGAAAGAAACTAAGATGTTTGAAACGATATCAAAAAGGTTTGAGGAAAAGTCAACAGAAAGATGTGAGATCTTGTGCCTCAGTGAGAACACACATAATATGGGAAATGGTGACTCCCTCGAGGGCCTCGAGTCAAGCAATTACAAAGAGTTGGCTTGAAGTAGAAGAAGAAGGAAAAAAAAGAAGTGCGATGAGATTACCTGATATCGGAAACAGAGAAATAGGGGTGAAAACCAGTTGTGAAGTTAAACGGCTTTACATCAGAATTCTTAACACGAGCTGTCAACGTCAAATCTCCTCCATGTCCCAATGATACTCTCAGTCGATACACAAACCTGAAATGGATACAGAGGTGGTCACAAGACTAGTTTCTGGAAAATCTGGGNAGAGAGAGAGAGAGAGAGAGAGAGAGAGAGAGAGAGAGAGAGAGAGAGAGAGAGAGAGAGAGAGAGAGAGAGAGAGAGGTTTCAAGGAACCAACTTATGAGGCCAGATCTTGAAATCATCTTGGGATGATTTTAGGATCAGGTCAACTAGAGCATTAGAAGAAGGATGTGACGGCAAATGGGGAGGATGAGCATCAATTTTCCAGAACCTATTTCTAACAAATCCATGTCCTGGAAGTGGACCAGTGTTACTGTACTGCACTTACAGCAAAACAAAAAGCACTCCATTAACAAAACAAATTATACCATTCAACAACAAAGTCAACGAAGAACATTCAAAAAAGCACATACTTGGGGAAACAATACTGGAATTCCTCCACGAATCGGTGTTGGAGGCTCGAATATGGCCTGCACAATACAGCTACTTTAGAACAAGCAGGTTCTTAAGCTACTTTTATGTTCATTTTCCTCTAATGAAGCCAAGTTTCATTAACCTCTATAGTCACTTCTTTCCTTTCAAATCAAAAACCAGTCTCAAGAATGAAACCAAAGATTTAATTTCTCCAATTGATTCATCTTTGCATAACTTACTTGGCCAATTAATTTAAGGCACGCAACTAAATTAGAGAACAATAGTGACATTAAAGGGTGAATCTGAAGTACCTTGGTACTCATAAAAAGTGAATCCTCTCCTTTCTCATTCTTCCAAGAAGTCACTTGACCTCCATACAAGTATACCTGAGATTATTTAATGAAAACAACAACAACAAAAAAAAGAATCAAAATCTGCAGCAAGCAATTTTGACCCTGGAGACTAGTAGGCAGCATAAATCACAAACTTTATAGATAAATTATATCCAAAAGATGATTCGGAAAACGATTTATGCTGTACACAAGATCAAAAAGTCAAATAACTCAGGCGTATAAATCAGACAAGAAGATCGAGTACCTCGGCAGATCGGCCACGACGGTCGCGGACGATGATCTTGTCGAGACCATTGATGCCCTTTGTCCGCTCAACGGAACGATGCTCCTTGGCCATGGCGACTACTGCAAGCAGCAGAGCCCATAAGAAGATCAGATTTCCCTTATTCCCCATCGCGAATCGTCGTCTCCTTTCACTGTTCACTCACGGAGACGATACCTTGTTTGAATATTTCTCTTCTTTTTTATCTATTTCATATATATAGGCCAATCAGAAGCAACAAAAAAAGTCAACGCGCCTTAAAAGCTGACATGTAACGTACAATTCCACTCATTTGATTTGATCTGACTTTATTTTGTTGAACAAAGAAAGAAGAAAAGTCTTATTTTCTATGCTCTCGACTCTTGACCTTATCGACGCCGAAATTATTATTTTTCCGTCATTCACGCCTCACAGAGATACATTTTTTTTTTGTCACGATAAGTATCACTATCAGCAACATGTCCTGTTCCAGACTGTATCAGTACTAGTAACATGTCTTATTTATTTGTATAAGGATTATGTTTTGTCACGTCCCTTAAGTTAACAGAGTTTATAATATTTGGCCGAAAAAAAAAATATTTACAAATCATTCTCGGTTCACCTAATTTATATATTTTTGTTGTAAAACATTTGAAAGCACACAAATAAATTTTTGGAACCCAGCCAGTTTGTACAATTTAACAGTTCACTGCACTCCAAACTAGCCCATTTCAGGCCCATTAGTGTAAAAAGGGTAAAACGGTCTTTTACGCAGAGACCTCTACTAGGGTTCTTAGCGATTCTCTTTTGCTTAGTTCATCCGTCATCGTCGTTCGTAACACATAAAACACACTCTGATCGGCACTATTTCCAGAAATCTCCCTTCTCACGGTAGAAGAAACATAGAAGAAGAAAGATGGGAGTATACACGTTCGTGTGCAAGAATGGCGGCGGAGAGTGGACCGCGAAGCAACACGAGGGAGACCTCGAGGCCTCTGCTTCTTCTACCTACGAGCTCCAGCGCAAGCTCGTCCAAGCTGCTCTCTCCGCTGATTCCTCCGGCGGCGTTCAGTCTTCATTTTCTCTTGTCTCCCCTACCTCCGCCGTGTGCCAGGTAGAAGAAGCATCTCTTTCTCACCTCTTTGCTCCGATGGTTGATTGCTGGATCGCTCTTACATTTCTTTCACTGTTCTTCGTAGTCTAGTTTTTTTCTTAACATCGCGTATCTTTGAAATCAGAATCACAGTTTGCTGTAATCCAATGTGCTGAAATTATAATCAACGTCTGTTTGGTTGGATTTTCAGATGAATGATTCATTCACATGAATCTCGTTTAACTTGGATTTTGCATCCAAAGGCCATCTCCATGAGATAGGAACCTCTCATTACGAAGCACACTCTCTTATCATTGTTTCAAATGTGATTTTGCGTCAATGTAGCTTGTATTGTAGCTACAACTTAACACTGATTCAGAAAGGTTACAGCTTCGTAATAGCTAGTCACTCAAAGCTTACTTATGACTATAGTATTTGTTAGCCTTGTAGTTTCCATGGCTGGTACAAGCCAATGCTAGTGAACAATTGCTGTTTGAATCTTGTCTTGCATTGAGATTCCATGTGACTGTTAATGGTCTTTATATAATTTAAAATCAATTCATGTGGAGCAGGTGATCGTTGGTGGTACTGTTGGTGGAGGATTTTCTGCTGGAGGAGCCGCGTCTGGTGGAGGCGGTGGTGGTGCAGGTGAAGCTGCGGCCGCCCCTAAGGAAGACGAGAAGAAGAAGGAAGAATCAGAAGAGGAAGAAGGAGACTTCGGATTCGATCTCTTTGGTTAAGGACGAAAATACTACTTTTGGAGGCGTTACTTTGAGCTCTTCTTCCTTCGGTCTCGGGGGGATGTTTTCCTTCTATCCTTGTCATGTGATATGCTACGATTTTGCTTTCTGTTCCCATTCCAGTAGTCTCTGATGTAATGACAAGTTTCTCATGTTATACTTTGGCGAATGAAAATAGTATTGATTGGCTCAAATCAGAATGTTGAAATGCGATGAAATAATTGAGTAGAACAGGGAATTTGCCGAATGAGAGTGAAAATATTTGTAAGCTGAAATGTGAAATCATGATTTTGACGGTGATTTTCGTAGTTTACTTTGAAAGAGTGGCTGTTAAACGATTGGCATGTAAAAAAAGTTTGGCTTACAAAATACTGTCTAGAAAAGATTGGAATTGTTTTTGATGAAGAATCCCACAAACCAGTTGCAAAGAAGAAGAGTACACTACTGATACATTTACGGATATTTACAAACATGCCACACAATCATCACAACGGCTACGATAAAAATTCCAAAAGTAAAACAACATTTCTTCACAATCATTTGCTTCCAATGAATCCTCCAGCTTTCATGAAAAGCGGATTGTATCGACTAAAATCTGAGTCAGCCACTGTCTTGAATCAGAAGAGCCCACTCATCGCCTCAGTTCTTGGCTTTCTGCACAACAGATCAATCTCAATGAAACAACAACCGAGATTTCGTCGTTCTTGATCCATATACCAATCATTTTAACTCTTATGTTTCCCCTATTTCTCCCTATAAAGCCACCTACCCCACATTCATATATGATTGTGTACGACATTAAGACAAAATCCCTTTTTTATTCCTAAGATAAGTTGAGGAAGTTAGTACCTTCACCAAAGGGCTGTTCCAAACGAGTAACAATATGTTTCCCATATGTGTACTTCTTCAAAGCAGAAGCGTGCATTCTGACTCGGCTAAACAATGTCGCACGCTGATCAACAGTACATGTCTCGAATATCTTCTGCACCACATAGTTTCCATACTGGTCCTTCATCAGCATCTGTTAAAATTGGCTTACAGTTAATAACCAATCAGTTAATAACCAAACAGTTAAGATGGTAGATAATGTGTCAGGTTTGGTCCATATGCTCACCAATAGACTATCATAGCTCTCGTCAGGCCCTGCAATCTCTTTGATGATGAGGTCTCGCTCAATTCGACCACCATACTCCAGGCACTTCTCTATAACATTTGATGCAAATTTATGTAGGCTAAGCTGCACAATGTGCCCTGCTAGTTTTCTCACGATTTTCTCTCGTTCTTCAGATGTCCCTTTCTCCAAGACATGCTGCCAAATAGCAACATTGATTGATATTAAGTGGTGATTGGTTGAAACTTGAACTGTAGGATTTTGGCTTAACTCAAATTCAGTTGCAAAAGATTTGTAAGTGCACCTGTGTGACATAATTGCCATATTGGTCCTTGGAAAGGACGCATACTGATTCCAGTATCTCCTCGGTAATGAATTGACACTGATGCTCATTTGAGCAACGCTCCAGAAGCCTCTATACCAAAGAGAAAAGAAAACGTGAAGACGGGTTGTTCTTGAGTGACAAATGAGAGAAACCAAGATTAGGAGAAGGAATAAAAAACGGCGTTTCATTGAGCTCTTCGTACCTGTATGACACGGCAGCCATAAGGATGCATAGAGAGTGAGGAAACTTGGCCACGGAATGCAGATAGCATGAACCCAACTCTGTCCGCCGGTATATTCTCGATGCATTTCTGGATCACATGGTTTCCATTTTGGTCTCGAACACATCTCAAGACCTGCCCGTCAAGTTCACGTGCTAAACGTACTCTCTGATCAGGTTCTATGACATCAAGAGCCTACACCATGACAAAGTTTCTCCCATGAGTCAATCGTTTTAACAGAGTCCAAGTCCTAACAAAATGTAGTGACTTTAGTACCTTTTGTATCACCCGACAACCGTACATCTGCAGACTAAGTGGTACTATCTGTCCCATGAGTTGATCCGCGAGCTCCTTTCTCTGTGATGAGTTTCCGTATTCGAAAAACTGAAATGGATAACGAAAACAATCAAGAAAAAGCATAGAGTCTTATGGAAAATGTAGGACATATGATCGAGTAGGAACAGACCTTCTGAATGACATAATTGCCAAACACATCTGTCATTAGTTTGCAAGCATGAGGAAGAATTTCCCTAAAGACAGCGGCTTTTTCTTCTGGATTACAATTCTCAAGCTTTTGCTGAATGAATCTGCTCCCGTGTTGATCCGCACTGAAAGGAAAACAAGATTTTACTAAAAGTTTGTTATCATAATACTGAGAAGACACCCAAGAAAGAAGACTCGTTAAAGAAAGATATAAACTTGCCTGAATTCAACAATGTGTCCTGTGATGTCGGATAAATCAAACCTCCTGCCTTTCCCAGATTTCAGCTCTTCAAGAAAATTGCACAATCTCGGGCCATTTGTACCTTCCAAGCTCCCCTGTGGCTGCCATCCAGGATATGCTTCCACATAGGGAACAGAGCCCGGTGAAAGAGGAGCACCAAGCTGTTTAGGCAGATACTGCACCATAATGCCCATATTTGGCTGGACTCCATAATAATTAGGACCCATCATTCCCATTCTACCCATATTAGAGTTACTCGGCCCTCTTATTTGCCGTACAAACTTCGGCTCTTCTTTCTGAGGCTCAGGAGCATTCTTATGGTTCCCCCTAGGAGCCATCGGTTCCATCTGCCCGAACGACTGTTGACTGTACTGCATATACATAGGATCTGGAAAAGAAGGTTGTCCCGGTGGAGTATAGAACTTCTCGGCATACTGCATTTCACCTCCGTGGACTACATTTCCCGCACTTGGCCCAGATAACTGAGGAATTAAATCTGGACCGACTATAAACGGTACAGAACCATGGGAATGGTATCCAGGTGCTTACTGAGGGATCATGTTAGTGTATGGTCCATAACCATATTGAGGAGAGTAAACAGCAGGAGACTGCATGTTATAGACATGAGCTGGTGAAGTCACATAAGCCGTTTGGGTTGCAGCGTAAAGTGGAGGTGGCGTAAAACCTGAAGACTGAAGCACAGGATGACCATCACCCGAAAACTTGTAAGGCTGTCCTTAATGGGGCTGTCCTGTCCCGGTAACTGCATCGTTTACACCATGAGAACCCATTTTGCTGCCACCTTGAACCCATGTTACACTATTTTTCTGTTGATACACCTGCCTTTCTGGCCTTGCATACCTTGGTTCCCGAGGGTATTTAGCTGTTCCGGATCCAGATATGTTAGTGTTCTTCATCTTAGAGATGATAGTAGATTCATCGGGACTCTTCTCAATGCCAATGGAAGCTTTGATCATTGAAGCAGCATTATCTTTAACCATGGCATCATCTGATATCTCCGAGAAGTTACCACTCTCATCCGCTGTGTTCATTTCACCATTTGAAGAGTTAGACCGACTATGTTGAGGGGTCGGACCAGAAGAATTATCATCCTGCGACGAAGAGAGATTCATTGTAACTTACTACAGGGGCTCTAAAGTATCGAAAACCTTGAAATTTACATGAACTTCGAGAAAAGGAATGACATTTCATTAGTCACAGGCAGAATATTACTAATGAGAAGAGAAAAGAAAGCGAAGCCGAACCTGCCTGAAATCTTCCAAACCTTGAGAACCAGGCGAAAGTCGAACTTCCACCCCATTTGTCCTATCTGAAACACTATTAACAGTTTGATGTTGAGAGCCTTCATCCTCAGACACTTCCTTGTGAGTAGAAAGTGTGCCTTGAGACAAATGAATGGGAGAATTAACTTTATTCAATCCCCGGTTACTTCTAAATCTACCTACACGATTGTCTATCAACTGATACTCAGTAGGGTAATAAATAGGTGGGGAAGGTGTGCGGTTAAGGTTGTGTTTAGACGAATAAGAAGGATGAGTGGCCACAGGTTCGCTCGGTAGCTTCGAGTTATTATAACCGGAGCCGCCCTGTCGTGACAACAGATTATCAACAGCTAGAAAAGATCCCTCCATGCTCGGCGGCGCACTTCCACTTCGATTAGGAACAGAAACCGGCCTAGAGTTAGACCATCTTTCGTTGTTTCCAGACATCCTAATAGGATTCTCAGTTGCCATTGCTCCAAGGATATTGCTCTTCTTAGTCTTCTTCTTCTTCTACACCAAGAAGGGAGATTTGACACAAGTACCTGAAGAAAAGAGCGCTCTCTTCAGACAAATCTATCACCAGTGATAACCAAAATTATAACAAATCAGGCGATGCAAGCTCTCTTCACAAAATTATCACCAATGATATCAGAATTACGAATAAAAATACAATTTAAACACACTAATTCACCTACCATGATAAGCAAATAAGCTTGTTTTTCGATACTTTTATAAAAAACAGCAAATGGCATATAGCTTCTAACAGAATCTCTTCTTTTCCTCACAAATTATTCTTCCAGTGATAAAACAAGGGAATATTCCGCAGAAAGATCGAAACCATTCGAAATCGAGTAGTAAAAGTGTAGAACTCAAAGTAAAGAACACAGAACAACCAAGAGCAAAACTTTAAAGAAAAAGACATATCTACATGGCCATGTAAATGCTCCTCGCATTAGAAAAGACAGAGAAAACCCAAAAAGGAGAAGCAGAGAAAGAGAAGAAACAGAGTGTAAGCGCGACGGAAAACAAAACAAAAAAAACTAGATTTCTTATCCCAAAAGAACCCTAGAAATGAGCTTTTTCCTCCAGCGAGCAGAAGAGAAGGGAATAGAGAAAAGCTAAGAGATTTTCTTACCAGAAGGCGATTATTGTGGAGGAAGCAAAAGATTCACTGTATACAAACCCTAGATTCTGCTGCTCTTAAGTCGTCAGAGAGACGAGGAGAGAGAGAGAGAAGGGGTATTGGGGTCTAAAAGTGACCATCTTTGGCTAAGTCAGTGGGATTTTTAAATGTTTGGATTTTTTTCCGGTAATGGCAAAAAAAAATGCCTATTTCCACCATTACGGTCCTTTCTTTTTCCGCGAAGTTTATGGAGTTTGACTTTTTGAGCATTATCGGTAAACCAAAATACTACTACACTTCTATTATATAAATATTTTTTTTATTTCATTTCAACCAAAAAAAATGGTTGTTCAAGAATTAAATGTTGAATTCTTCAGCTAGAATTAGTGTAAACTAATTTGATAAATTGTTAAATTTACCGTTTTTTATTCAACGCTAGTAAATCCAATTAAAATTATTTTAATTAATTAATATAAAATTCCCTTAGTATATAATTTTATTGAAATAATTTTGTTTACGAAGAGTATGTATTTAAAGCTTTTCATAAAATTCATTAATCAAATTTTTTAGAGGATTTACATAATAACATTTTTAACTCGTGAAGTTTTTATTTTTTAAAACACCAAAATAGTGGAAATATGTACAATAATTTATGTATTTTAAAAATTAAAAAAAATAATAATTGCAAAACAAACAATGAGTCAGAGGTTTCTGTTAAAGAATATGGTGGTATTTATAACTAAAACGAACATATCCAACGCGATTGATATTTTAGCCTTTGAATTTGTTCATGTTTCCAAAGATGCCCACACAAATCGTGGAAAGTTGAAACTAAAGCACTCACATTTTGCTTACTTGCTGTGTCCAAAATTAGACAAAAAGGTGGTATCAACTTAAACGTGAGACGAAAGGGGACAACCAAATGTCTCATCCGATAAAACAGATTTTGGATTAGTGGTGATTATGCCATTATTTATACTCCCTCCATTTTCACAAAAAGTGTCATTTTAACTCTTGATTTTTATTTCACAAAAAGTGTCACTTTATATTTTAAATGTAATTTTTTAAACTAAATCTCAGTTTTATCCTACTATTTTAATCTATTAATTAGAGAGAAATTTGATTTAGTGTATTAATAAAAGGTATAAAAGAAATGTACAAGTTTTTTTTAATTTGTGTGAAAAATGTCAGAATGACACTCTTTGTGAAACAGAGGAAGTAGTTCTCAACCTTCTTTTGGATACTTTTATGAGTTTTTTTCCTTGGTTTATAATTTCTGATATGATTAATAGTTATTGTATATAGTTTTGATTGGATACAGAAAAATCTAATGGTTCTAAACTTCTAAAGAATAATATACATTCATAGATACGTTCATTGCCATAAAACACCACCATTCCAAAATTTGGATTTCGTTAGTTTAGAACCAATATAATTATTTAGATAAGATAATTATGAAAAATGATTTTTTTAAAAAAGTTATATAACTTATATTGGCTGACTTTTATCATACTGTAAACGTTGAATCTATCCACATCCAAATCAATGTTATAGCTTTCTAAATGGCATCTCCCAGTTCTCATTCCGACCCATGATTTGTTATTAAGACAGTAATATCTAGCTGGAACTTAGGACCAATGATAGATTCAAAAAATATTTTAGTGGATTCATACTGTGTAATTCAGATGATCAAAGTTAAGTTAGTCACTTACTAAACAAAAAAAAACATAGAAAATGGGAAAAAACTGAAGAACTATGGTTTTAACCAATTTAAGCAAAGTATCTATCCTACTAACTTAGGCTTGCACATTTAAAATATACAATTTAACTGGATGCAGATGGCACCCTTTCCTCTCATTTGGGTCCGCCCATGGCTACACTACACTTGTCATCACTCTCATAGTTTGAATCATTTTTAGTAGCATCATACCCTTTTTTTGGATATGATCACTCATTACCGTCCAAGTTGGATATTGATAGCACAATTCATAGACAGATCTTCGTGATGTTATGACCAATTTTCATCTCGTTATTTCGTACAATTCGTTATAGTATAATGGGTGCCGAGTACGCGAGACGCATTTTCATCCTTTTAAACGCTTCAAAGGTCATCCGTTCCCTAATTTTTCAAATTTAGTTGTCATTATTAAATTTGTTTGCCTTTTTAGTGTTATATCACCAATTTACACAACAAAACTTAATTTGAATTTTTGAATAGTTTAATGAAAGTGATAATGGCCTAATGGGCATTGGGCAACAGCAACTGAAAATGGACAACAACAACTAAACACAACAAAATTAAATAAACTGATGTCCATAAGCAGATCTTCCGCCGTCGTGGTAGGAACAAACGGCGACTGTGTCCTGAAGAGTCATGTGTGGATTGCGATGACAGAACTAAATACGTTATTTTGATATCCACTTGGAGAATTTTATTTTCGCAATGCCCATAAAATTAAAGCAAAACAAAATATTTTTTTAACAAATAAAAAGTCGTGAAGCCAACTCAAATCCAACGCAAGTAGAAATGCAGATGCTTTTAGAGAATTTTTTTATAAGTAGTTTAATAACAAGAAAATTAAGAGAAATTATCGGAGAAAATGGAAATCCCGTGTTTTTTTAATAATGCTGTTCTCTCTCTTTGTTTCGAATTTGATCACTCGGAGAAGACTTTGCTGGTTTCGCCAAAAAGTCTCTTTCAATTCTTTATTTCAAACCCATGAAAGAGAGAGAAAACGAATCAGAGGAAGTGCTCGAGTATAAAAGCAAAGGAAAAGGCTCTTCTGAATCGTCTTCCATTACTTTGTATGTGTGTTTTTAGAATTAAAGATCTTTTCTTTATTAAAAAAAAAAACAAACTCTCTATCTCTCTCTCTTTTGACCTCATATTCGTTGAATCACTCTTCTGGGTTGCCCTAGATCTTAAAGAAGAGGATCAAAATCGACTCTTTTGAGATCTGGGTTCGGACAAAGATTCTGTCTTTCTGCATTCTACCGTTTCGATTCAGCTCGAACTTATTCAGGTATATGCATTTGACTCTTTAGCTCGCTACAGCAGTGTCTCCAGAGTCTTGTAGCTGCTCTTCTTTGTTACTTGCTGGAAAGCAGAATCTGAGATTTTTAGCTTTCGATTTTAGTTTGGTCGGAGGAAAAGTCACGAGACTTAAGACTTGTTAAGTTCGTACGTGTGCGAGAGAGTGATAGTGAGGAATGTCCTGGACTTCCCGAATCACGGGAACAACGTGCATTTTTGCGGTTTTTATAGTTATCCATTTTATTGATTGCTTCTTTCTGAAGGAGTTTTGTTCCGTGTTTTCCGGTCATCTCTTTGCTAATCAGCCTTTGTGTTGTCCATGTTTTTCACTAGATCAGTAAAAAACTCGATCTTTTCTTCTTCAGGCGATGCTAATTTAATAGAAGTATGCAGAGGTAACAAAAAGATTCAAGCTTTGTATGCCTTTCATTTAGAAGGAAGAAGGGAGGTGTTAGATTGGTTTCAATGGGTGAGAAGCAGAAGATTTTGCAGGGGCCACGTCACCACACATCTCTGAAGAAGCCCTTATGGGTGGTTTTGGCAGTTTCAGTGACCAGCATGCTTCTGATCTGTACTCACATGTTCCCACGACATGGCAAGAGCTCCTCCTGTCTCGGTTTCTCTAGCACCAGAGGCTGCGAGGATGCTCTCTCGGCGTGGCTACCTGTTCATGTCAGGAAATTCACTGACGAGGAGATAGCAGCTCGAGCAGTGGTCAGAGACATACTGAGAACGCCTCCCTTCCTAACCGAAAACTCCAAAATCGCTTTCTTGTTCTTGACTCCCGGTACTTTGCCGTTTGAGAAGCTCTGGGATGAGTTCTTCAAGGTAACACACACCTCGACGTTAGTCCAAATTCTAGTTACATTTCACTGATTCATTGCGGTTTTTTTTTGGTGCTGTGAAGGGTCATGAAGGGAAGTTCTCGATTTACATCCACCCGTCAAAGGAACGACCAGTTCATATCAGCCGTCACTTTTCTGATCGGGAAATCCATAGCGATGAGGTCACTTGGGGAAGGATTTCTATGGTTGATGCCGAGAAGCGGTTACTGGTTAATGCTCTTGAAGATCCTGACAACCAACACTTTGTTCTTCTTTCAGAGAGGTAGTGATTTCAATCTTGCTCAAGTTGAGTTTGATCTCTCCAACATTAATGTTCACTGACACAAGCTATTATCACCCTGTTTCTCAAGTTTTGTGGATCCTGGTCCACATGGACCGGTAGACACGTGGAACACATGTTACCCGAAATTGCCAAGGAAGATTTTAGAAAGGGTGCTCAGGTTTTAATCTCTAAGAGCCTGTCTTAATCAGCAAGGTTCCGCGAGTATTGTGGAGTAAGTTTTGTCCTGCAGCTGAATTTCTTTGGTTTTTCATTGCATATCGTATCTTTTTGGTCCCGGATCTTTTGATAGATAACTCGATAAAAGTTTTCAGTTCTCTTCGTTCTGCCTTCTGATTTCCACATAAAATTTCCTGTAATATTCAGCCCGGGATAGAGGCCGACAAGAACTGTATTGCAGATGAACATTACTTGCCAACATTCTTCAGTGTGAGGATATTCTTCTTCACATCCCATCTTTTGCTATCTATCTTTCAAGCCTTCTTGACGCTGAAACATGTGGTGTTTATTTGCTGGTTCTTCTTTCAGATGATTGATCCCATGGGGATCTCGAACTGGTCAGTGACGTATGTTGATTGGTCTGAACGAAGGTGGCACCCAAAGACTTACGGAGCACATGAGGTTTCATTAGCGTTCATGAAAAATGTCACGGTGTGTTTTGAAACGCAATCTCTTGAAAATTGTCACAACCATCATCTTATTGTACTTATTTACTTTCTCGCTTGTGCAGTCTGAGGACATGAGTGTACACGTCACAAGCATGGGAGAGGTATGTATGCACTTGCGACTCTCTCTCTCTTTTTGGCCTCTATTTCTCTCTCTCTCTCTCTCTCTCTTTCTTTATACTTTTGTGGTTTTGAAGCATGGAGATGAGCTGCATTGGCCTTGTACATGGAACGGGATTACACGGCCTTGTTATCTGTTTGCAAGGAAGTTTCATCCCGATGCTCTCGACACATTGGTCAACCTCTTCCCAAACTACACAAGCGCAGTTGTCTGAGAGAGGAATTCTTGAGCCGAAACACGCGATTCTTGGACCTAATTATGTCCTCAGATATGGATCTTTTAGATGCTGTAAATGTTCTGAAGAAAGTGAAATGATTCTTGGAGTTTGATGTTTCTTGATGAAACTGAAAAGCCGATTATACGCAATTAGAGCATAAATTTTTGATATTAAAAAGAGTTTCATTCCTTTGATGTGTTCTGTATCAATTGCCTTATCTTACGTTAAACTGTAATAACTTAAAAGTCGGTTTATGATTCTCCTTGTGCCTCTGTGATGACGAGCGGAGCACGAGGAACCGTGGGCTGTAACGGTGAGCAGTCCCAGTCTTTACCGTCTTTGACCAGTGAGAAATGCTTGGGAACCCATGACTCACCAAAAGCCTCTCTTTGTTTAAGAGACTCTCTCTGTTTCTCCTCCACAGCTCTCTTAGCTTCTTTTGCTCTTTCCCAGTCTTTCTTCAGTATCCCTTCACTTAACTCACTCCACACCATCGCCGACTCGGTCTCCATTACCTCCTGACGATTCTTGACAGTTGGAGCTTTGAGTCCAGAGGTATTCTCCTCGGCATTGTAAATAACCTCGAGCTCACCGGTCTTCACATTTTTCGCCGTTACTGTTCTGAAACATTACGGGATGTTAATGACATTACCAGCATTATGATGTTCTTAAGAGCTGTAATGACGACGTTATGATTCATGTTTTTTTTACCTGTCCCAATGGCCAAAGATGTCGTAGAGCTTATTCCCCGAGGAAGATTCAAATATCCTTCCTTTAATTGATCTATTGTTGTTGCCTCTGAATCTTTCGATGATGGAATCGGAGCTCAAGTGAAATTCAGCTTCGAGATCTGTCTCGGAGCACTTAATCTTGATTTTTCCAGCCCAGTAAGCTCCCGGCACCGGTAAGAATCTCATAATTAGCCTCGGTTGGTCCATCTCGTAAGTCTCTATCCGATTCAGAAGCTTCATCACTCTTTTACCCTTTACCTCAACGTCCACGTAAGCACCTTAGTAGAAATTATTAGATGTCGTAACCAAGATGAGACGAGATTGTTCGGTTTGAGAGACTAAGCCGGACGAATATTATACGAACTGGTTATGTATGTTCTTGGACGGATCATTCAAAATTAGACTTGGTTTTTAAATAACTCGGATGTTACTTATGTAGCAGAAATATTTTGACTGCTCCTTCCTACATCTAAATATAAGAAATATAAAGATATATATACCACGAAATTTAGGAGTGAAATATTGAATCCAGGTCACGTCAATATTTTCCTTCTCGTGAGTCGCATGAAGTGCCGTAACCGGAGGATGATGCGATATCTGAAAATTAAAGATATATATATATACCATGTTGCAATTTCTTTAAAAATTGGATGATATTTCAAAAATGGACAAATCTCATTAAAAAATGGACAAAAATCTTTAATAAGTATGATTGTACTTGTTCGACGAGGACGTTGATGTGACCATTGGAGACGTGGTGAGTCTCGCCAACGACGGGGTTGTAAGGTGACATGCCAAAGACCACCGGACGGAATGTGGAGATGTTCCACGTCACCACCGATTTGAGCCGTTCGATCGGAAGATCGCGGCGGCTGCATTCTCCCAGCAGATCCTGACCACCGAAGCTGTAGACCATCTCGCCGTAACATTGGAGTTGCGATCGTGGTAGGTTCAGCTGAGGTGGCAGCTTTATGTTCAAGTGTAAAATAATTATTAGCTTTAAAAACGAAAAAAAAAATAAAAAAATAAAGTCATCAATATCATCTAAGAATTTATTTGAAATTTATGTGATTTCTAGGTAAATTATATATGCTCAACTGTTAGAAAAAGATTTATGATAACGAAGTATATATGTTTATATAACTAATAATTAATTGTTACCTTTTTAATTTTCCGTAACTCTTTTAGATCTACAAAACAACTGTACAAGTAAGAAAAAAATATGCACTTGTTTTTTTATTTCTTTAAATATATAAAAAATACAATAGTGCACTTTTACTTGATCATAAAGCTTCCACGATAGTTCATTTTCATGCATTTTGCGGGACTGCGTACGTAGCCACCTACCTATGAGGCTGTGAAGATATCGCTATTAAATATTAATAGCACTAAATTATTATTTTTAGGATGAAAAAATACGCAAAAGGTCGTTCTGTATAATAGCGATAAATTTCTCTAGTAAAATTCACCTGAAAATTGGTGAGATCGGATCCTGGACGCACGTTCTTGAAGAGACTAAGGATCCGACGTATGACATTCGAAGCTGTGTGCTCAGAATCATTCTCATCTTCCAACGAGATAGGTTTCACCAGCACGAGGTGCCTTTTGATTAATTCTTCATCTTCTGCCTTCACACAACAAATTCATACATTAAATCTATCAGTTTAATCCTTAAACGTGTGTGATAGAGAATATGACCCACTTACCGTTATAAGTCAAGATCACAATTTACAAGTATAAAATATTTATGCATGCCCAAAGAGGAACTAATTAGTTTGTGATAGAGAATATGACCCACTTACCATTTGTATAAAGTTGTTGCAGAGAAACGAAATTTCTGAATTTTATAGATGAGACTTTTTTTTTTTTTAAATGAACGATTAAACAAAAAGCCAAGGAGTTCTATTTGTGAAACGACTAAAAATCTAAAAAACCAGAGACTTGAACTACTCTTCACCACCAGTACCCAAAGTGTTAAGTCTCTATCTTTTTGCTCCGTTCATATAGAAACATATATAGATAACAATTATGTAAATAGAGAGATGATAGAGAAGGGAAAGAGTTGGGTGAGCATTAACTATGGATCCAGAGGAGGCGTTGGCCGTTAGATCAAACTTCGTATTTATTATCCCATCTTGGCCGTTTTGTGTTGCGTCTAGGGGAGTGGTCCACGATTCTTGTTTTTGTTGTTGTTGTTATTAGAAATCTTTTTGAGTGGTAAAGCTGGCCTAATGCTTAAACAGGCATGCCCTTAATGGCTAAATGCTTAACTAGTTAATAAAGCATGGAGATGAAAATCGGTTAGATGCAAATTCACCACCCAATATGTAGGTTCATTTATTTCAGTTTCAGTACAACTATAACTAATTAACTCTAACCAAAGTCATCTCAGTTCGATTTGATTTGGTGATGCTCTAGTTGACTTAAGATAAATATTGGTATATAATGTTAAGGGGGTCACTTAGATTAGGGTTCATATTGGACTAGGTGCGCAGAGGGGGTACAATATAGATAGAAACATAATATTTTATTCGTTTCAATCTTGCTACTCTTTTTTAGGCTTTGTGAGTTCATCAAATTCAGGAAAATCATAACATGTTAATTCAATTCGGTTAGAGTTCGGTCGATATGTTAGAGTTTGGTTTGGTCATGCATGTCTTATATTTTTACATGTGTTAAATTTGATAGAATCAAAAAATGAATTGATGTGGTTAGTCAAATGAATGATTACTATTGAGTGAATCAACATCTTATTATCATTTTCTCATTTCTCACTTTTGCAGGCAGAGAACATGAGTGTACACGTCCCAAGCGTGGGAGATGACTCTCTCTCCCTCTCTCTATCTTGTAGTATTAAAGCATGTAATAACTTACTCTATCGTCAACACCGAGTGCTGGAATCTTGAGACCGGCTTATGATTTCTCCTTGTGCCTCTGTGATCACGAGTGGAGCCCGAGGAACCGTGGCCTGTCGCGGTGTGCAGTCCCAGTCTTTACAATCTATGACCACTGAGAAATGTTTGGGAACCCATGACTCACCAGAAGCTTTTCTCTGTTTCAGAGCCTCTCTCTGTTTCTCCTCCACAGCTCTCTTAGCTTCTTTTGCTACTTCCCAGTCTTTTTTCAGTATCGCTTCAGTTAACTCACTCCACACCATTGTCGACTCGCTCTCCATTACCTCTTCCAGATTCTTGACAGTTGGAGCTTTGAGCCCTGAGATGCTCTCCTTGGCATTGTAAATAACCTCGAGCTCACGGGTCTTGATATCTTTCGCCATTACCGTTCTGAAACATTATCGGAACGTTAATGACATTACAGCTAATGATTTTCTTAAGAGCTATAAGGACTTTATGATTCATGTTTTCACCTGTCCCAATGGCCAAAGATGTCGTAGAGCTTATTCCCAGAGGAAGATTCAGAGATCTTTCCTTTAATGGTTCTATTGTTGTTGCCTCTCAATCGTTCGATGAAGGAATCGGAGATCAAGTGCAATTCGGCTTCAAGATCGGTCTCCGGACACTTCATTTTGATTTTTCCAGTCCAGTCAGCTCTTGGCGCCGGTAATAATCTTATAATTAGTCTTGGTTGGGTCATATCGTAAGTCTCTTTTCGATTCCGAAGCTTCATTACCCTTTTCCCCTTTACCTCAAGTTCCACGTAAGCACCTTATTAACCAAGAAGGAGTAAACCAAACACATAAACCAAGAGAAATTAATTGGTTGTGTGTTTTGTGATAACTTGGATGTTGCGGAAACAATTTGTCTGCTGCATCTAAATAATAAAATAAACATACCACGAAATTTGGGAATGAAATATTGAACCCACGTGAAGTCAATATTTTCCTTATCGTGTGTAGCTTGAAGTGCGGACACGGCAGGATGATGTGATACCTGAAAATTAAACGATGCATACGACGTTGCAATCGTTCCAAAATTTTATTATTATTTTCCTTATAATTTATACTATATGTTTTGTACTTTTGTTATAAATAAGGTTATACTTGTTCGATGAGGACGTTGATGTGACCGTTGGAAACATGGTGGGTCTCTCCAAGAACGGGGTTGTACGGAGCCTGGCCAAAGAGAACCGGTCGGAGTTTGGAGATGTTCCACGCCACGACCGATTTTAGCCGTTCGATGGGAAGATCACGGCGGCTGCATTCCCCCAGCAGATCCTGACCGCCGAAGCTGTAGATCATCTCGCCGTAACACTGGAGTTGCGATCTTGATAGGTTCAGCTGAGGTGGCAGCTTTACGTCCAAAGAAAATGATTAATAACTTTCAAAGGAAAAAAAAATACATACTCATCATTCTAAATGAATTTATGGTCGATAATAAATAAAGGAATTTACTGGAAAATGATGTGATGTGATAATAAAGAAATGTTCAACTGTTAAAGTGTTAGACGATTGACGTGGGAAAAATATCCGATCCGAATCAAAGGTGTCTTAATCTTAATCTGGATCCTAACACAACTTTTATTTTTATTTTTGTCTTTACTAAAATCCTTTTAAAAAATTTTTAGAAAGAAAAAAATGCAATGGTCGTTCTATAATATAGCAATAAAATTTATCACTGCAACAAGTTCTAAAAAATTAAACCTGAAAATTGGTGAGATCGGATCCTGGACGTACGTTCTTGAGGAGGCTAAGGATCCGACGGATGACATTTGAAGCTGTGTGTTCAGAGTCTTTCTCATCTTCCAACGAGAAAGGTTTGGTAAGCACAAGGTGCCTTGTAATTCGTTTTTCTTCTGACTTTACAAACATAAAACCCACTAAATTTATAAGTTTAAACCTTAAACACACAAACTAATGGCCGATAAACTACTGCTTACTGGCTTCAAATTATAATTACGTCCGAAAACTGCCCATTACGTCCTCCGCACTCACATAAACCCTTATATCCAAAAAAATTATTTCATCTTAAATGGCTTGATTAAATAATGACATGATTAAGATGAAGATGTATAAAAAAGACAACAAATATTAAGAGAACGTACCAAACAAATTTGCTATGTGTTTTTTTTTTTGTTTGAAGAAGAAAATTTGCTCTGTGTTTTCATTACATTCATGATTTTTGGTGGTTCTAAAGAGTCGGATAAATCATAACTAGATTGTACAATCTCTAACAGTTGGAGTTATTACAATCTCTATCGTTCCCTTAAATCGTACGTGGCCGGTTTGTGATGTGCTTAGGGGAGTGATCCAAGACTCCATGCTTATTTATTTATTTTTGTTATAGGATTCATTTTAAGTTAACTTATGAGTGTTAAGGCTGACATAATACTTTAAAACGTGCTTTAATGCTTAACCGATTATTAAGTTATGGAGATGAAAATGGGTAAAGAGATTTTTGCAAATTCACCATCAAATAGATAAGTAGATTGGATCCTGTAAATATCAATATTATATATTAATTTTGCAGGTGGGGAAAATCAGATTTTCTTTTCAGGCTGGAGTGGGTATTTCGATTAACTTCTGGGTTCGGTTCAGTTATTTCGGTTTTAGTAGAACTATGGCAGAACTCTAACCAAAGTTAAATGAGTGTTTAAGATTCAGTGGTAAGTAAAATGCTTGTTTAGAAATGGAATATCTTGAAAAAATGTCACAATCAACATATTATCAATACAGAGTCTTGGAATCTTCACATTGGTTTATGATGTCTCCTTGCGCCTCTGCGATGACAAGTGGAGCACGAGGAACCGTGGGCTGTAGCGGTGAGCAGTCCCAGTCTTTACCGTCTTTGACCAGTGAGAAATGCTTGGGAACCCATGACTCACCGGTAGCCTCTCTTTGTTTAAGGGACTCTCTCTGTTTCTCCTCCACAGCTCTCTTAGCTTCTTTTGCTACTTCCCAGTCTTTTTTCAGTATCGCTTCAGTTAACTCACTCCACACCATCGTCGACTCGGTCTCCATAACCTCTTGCAGATTCTTGACAGTTGGAGCTTTGAGTCCTGAAATATTCTCCTCGGCATTGTAAATAACCTCGAGCTCACCGGTCTTCACATTTTTCACCATTACTGTTCTGAAACATTACGGGATGCTAATGACATTACAGCATTATGATGTTCTTAAGAGCTGTAATGAATTTTTGATTCATGTACTTACTTGTCCCAATGGCCAAAGATGTCGTAGAGCTTATCCCCAGAGGAAGATTCAGAGATCTTTCCTTTGATGGATCTATTGTTGTTGCCTTTGAATCTTTCGATGAGGGAATCGGAGATCAAGTGTAATTCAGCTTCGAGATTGGTCTCCGGACATTTTATTTTGGGTTTTCCGGCCCAGTGAGCTACCGGCGCCGGTAATAATCTCGTAATTAGTTTCAGTTGTTCCATCTCGTAAGTCTCATTTCGATTCAGCAGCTTCAATACTCTTTTTCCCTTTACGTCACACTCCACGTAAGCACCTTGTTAACCAACCATTGAAAGAGTAAACACGTACAGAAATTAGATGTCGGAACCAAGATGACTAAAAGTCTTAACCGGACGCATAGCCAAGAGAGAGGTTAAGTCGATTATGCGTCTGGTTATAGAGTAAACCGGATGCATATTCGAATTGGGCTTGGTGTTGTGGTAATAAGGATGTAGCAGAAACGATTTAAAACTTACCACGAAATTTTGGAGTGATATATTGAACCCACGTCAAGTCAATATTTTCCTTCTCGTGAGTAGCATGAAGTGCGGACACCGGAGGATGATGTGATACCTAAAAATCAACGATATCCATACGACGTTGCAATTTTTCAAAATTTTAACAATTTTTGTTTTTCAACGTTTCAAAAATTTATCATTTATTATGGAAAAACTTTAAAAGAATATTATAGTGTTTTTTTAGAAAAACACATGAACAGATCATTTAGATCAGTTCTATTTTATGTTTTTTTTTAAAACACATGAACAAAAAAAAACAGAAAAACACATGAACAAAAAAGTATAATATTAAAAACAGAAAATTGTCTGTTATATTTATAATTGTAATCAAAGAAGAGTATACTTGTTCGCAGAGGACATTGATGTGACCATTGGAGACGTGGTGAGTCTCTCCAAGAACAGGGTTGTACGGAGCCAAGCCAAAGATCATCGGACGGAGTTTTAAGATGTTCCACGCCACTACCGATTTGAGCCGTTCGATCGGAAGATCGCGGCGGCTGCATTCCCCCAGAAGATCTTGACCGCCGTAGCTGTAGATCATCTCGCCGTAAAGTTGGAGTTGTGATCTTGGTTGGTTCAGCTTAGGTGGCAACTTTATACATTCAAAGAAAACAATTAATACTAACTTTAAAAGGGACAAAAAATTGCATGCTCATCATCTAAAGAATTAAACGTGAATTTATTGAGAAATGACGTGATTTGTAAGGAATTGATAAATGTTCAACGGTTAGAGAGATTAATGATACGAAGTACGAACTGTAGACTCCTTTTGTTAGGAAAAAAAAAAAACGTTATGGAAATATAGTAAATTTGTTACCACATAAAGTTCTGAAAATTAAACCTGGGTTAAATCGGTAAGATCGGTTCCTGGGCGTACGTTCTTTAAAAAGCTAAGGATTTGAAGGATGACATTGAAAGCTGAGTGCTCAGAATTTTTCTCATCTTCCAACGAGAAAGGTTTGGCCACCACAGGGTGCTTCCTGGCTTCTTCTTCGTCTTCCTTTACTCACACCAAAACCACTAAATCTATAAGTCTAACCTTAAACACATAATTAATGGCGGTTGACAAAAAAGAAAAAAAAAACAAATAATTAATGGCCGAAAAAGTGCTGTTTTACTGGCTTCAAGTTAACAAAACCATTTCTCGCGTCCGATCATGCTCACTCATACTGTCATACATAACTTTTTATAAACCTTTATAGCATAGTCCAAGAAAATTTCATTTACTTTTCATCTTAGATGGTTTGGTTAAAAATAACATGATTAAGAAGGAGATATAGGAAAAATACAATAAATATTAAGACTACTTACCAAAAAAACATGCTCAGTAGTTTTCGTTAGATTCGGTGTTTTTGGGTTATAAAGAGTATAATAAATCATAATTAGACTGTACAATATCCCTAACAGTTGAAATAAAATAAATAAATAAACTAAGTTTGTGATAGAGAATGATCCATTTACCATTTGAAAAGTTGTGGAAGATACAGATTAAATAAATAGCGAAGGAGATCAATTTATGGAATGAATCTGAAAATCTCAAAAACCAGAGACTTGAAATACTCTTGTAATCTTAGTACCCAAAGTGATGAGTACTACCAATATTTTTCTCCATCTTATATAGAATAATAGATACATGCATCGATAAGAGTATGTATGTAAATCGATAGAGAGATGATAGATCTCTATATTTAAGAAAAGTAGGTCGGTGAAGGTAAGTCGTTGGGTCAATCAATACGTATCATTTAAGCCTAGCAGAAGGCTGAAAATGAAACATGATCTTTTGAATGAACAACTTGTTGAATGAATTTTCCAACAACCGCCAAAGATTGTGTAGCTCATATTTAAGCTGAATGCAAACCGTGGGAGAGGAAGTTCACGATCAACCTGTCAGTAAAGACGTTAGCCCATAGTTGCAAGGCTTTTTCTTTCCAATGGACCAAGGCAGTAGCCGTTGTTTCACGGATGGTTCGTACGTGGAAATCAAACATAGTTTCTACGTTATATATAATTGTTTTTTTTTTTTTGCCAACACGTTACTTATTTATTTATTTTTAGCAAAAAAAACACACGTTGTTTAAATAATAAACTATGTCGACGGGCCTAATCGAATATTAACTCGGCCTATTTTCATATTATTCATTCGTGCCCATCTAGCGTTTCTCAGGACACAAACAAATCGAAGACAAAACCATTTTGTTAGTCAATCTAGAGAAATATCTCTTGCAACGAATATGTTTCCAATTCCGTAGCTTCAGCTTCGATGGAAACACAGAGTGCTTTGGCTTTTCCACGGAGATGGATGGCTTGGGGAAGCCGAGGCTGAGCATCGCCGGAGGAGGACTGATCGGAGGAACAATCTCCACCGGCTGAGTATTTATGGGAGTCCCTGGCTGCATCTCCCATTTGAACGGAACACCTTCCGACCTCTGCTGGTAGTAGTATCCGATCGATGAGTTTCTCGAGATTGATGATCCTTTCTTGCATATATCGTTCTCCATAATTAGCACCAGTGATGCTTATAGTGTCGGAGTTATGCTATGTTCTTGATTTAGTATATATGGTTCTTGCTTGATGTCTTCGTTTGAAGAAAAGAAGGAGATTGAGGGAGAATGTGTTAGGATTATGGGAATTATGGTTAGATGGGAATATAAATATATAGAGAGACTGAGATTCTTTTCCGGTCGAGAAGAATATGGAACGTAAGAATTCAAACTTGATGTATAATATTATTATTAGTTGATGATGTATATTGTAAAGTAGGTAACGGAGGGTTTTTGACTTTGTAATTTATTCTACAATAGATACGATTGCTTAATACTTCAATGACTCGATTGCTTTTGCACGGTCAAGGTACCAAATATTATACTATACTATCATGGTTCATGTATCCAATTAATTTACTTTGAACTCAATACTTATTTTTTTAGTGATATTTCACCATCAATATAGTTTATTTTTAGTAAAGACATCTTAAACCAATATGGGTTTGTCTCATATGTGATATATGTGTGGGGGAATTGATGAGTGTGTATGATTCATTTCTATAAGCAGCAAAGATTAAATATATTGTTGTCAAGAGAGATAAATAAAATTTGTCAAACCTATGTAAACTTTGATACGAAGCGCACGTTAGTGACTTTGATGTTGGACGGTTCATACGCGCATGTGAGGGCTTAAACCAAAACTCTAAAGAGACGCCAAACTTTGCGTCTTCTTTAATTACCGATTATATACGTCACCGCTCATCAATCCCTTGCAAACGGTGGTATCACAAAAACTAATACGTTTCTAGCGTGAAATACTTTTCTATTTATTCGTGAATATTGCAATATATGGGCCTAATTGTAGGCCCATTATTAGACATTTTACGGCCCAGTATAGTGTCCAACAACAAAACTGTATTGACCGACATATAACACAGATTCGGTTTTTCATTACGGAGAGAAATTGAAATTTCAAACGCACATTTTCTTCAAATCTAACTTCCATGTCTCTTTTTAGGGCCGATTGTACGGTCACATGAGACCAAAAAATAACAAAACTAATAAAAAAAAACAAAAAAAGAAAACTGACGATAGAGAGAAAAAAAAGAGTCTCGCTCGAGAATGCTTCAACTACAACTTTTGATTTGGGGGGATTAGTCGACTTCTTCCATCTTGCTTCCTTCAGCCTCAGCGTCATCTTCAAGCGGTGGCATGTCAGCATCACCTTCTGCCTCAACTGCATCATCGTCAATGCTCAGTCCAAGTTTAAGCATCCTGTGGATTCTGTTTCCGAAGGTGTTGGGCTCATCAAGGCTGAAACCAGAGGTGAGAAGAGCAGTCTCGAAGAGGAGGAGGACAAGATCCTTGACAGACTTGTCGTTCTTGTCTGCTTCAGCTCTCTTCCTCAACTCATCCATGATCGAGTTCTCTGGGTTGATCTCCATCGTCTTCTTGCTAGACATGTACCCACCCATGCTGCTATCTCTCAAGGCTTGAGCCTTCATGATCCTCTCCATGTTAGCGGTCCAACCATACTCACCAGTGACTAGACAACACGGCGAGTCGACAACACGGTCAGATACTATGACCTTCTCAACCTTGTCTCCCAAGACATCCTTGATCACCTTGCACAGACCCTCGAACTTCTCCTTGAGTTCTTCCTTCTTTTTCTTCTCGTCTTCTGTCTCCTCTAGTTTCAAACCTTCCTTGGTGGCTGAGACCAGTTTCTTTCCCTCAAACTCCTTGAGCTGACCAATGGAGTACTCATCAATGGCGTCAACCATGTAAAGGACTTCATATCCCTTCTTCTTGAGCTTCTCAAGGAAAGGAGAGTTCTCCACAGCCTTCTTGCTCTCGCCGGTGATGTAGAAGATGTCGGTCTGTCCTTCCTTCATCCTGGTCACGTAGTCCTTAAGACTGGTCAACTCGTCTCCGCTCTTGGTGGAGTGGTAACGGAGCAACTCAGCAATCTTGGTCCTGTTCTGAGAGTCCTCGTGGATTCCCAGCTTCAGGTTCTTGGAGAATGCCTCGTAGAACTTGTTGTAGTCCTCCTTGTTCTCAGCAATCTCAAAGAAGAGCTCAATGCACTTCTTCACAAGGTTCTTGCGGATGACCTTAAGGATCTTGTTCTGCTGCAGAGTTTCTCTTGAGATGTTGAGAGGAAGGTCCTCAGAGTCGACAATACCTTTCACAAATCCAAGGTATTCAGGAATGATCTCTTCACAGTTGTCCATGATGAAGACACGGCGGACGTAGAGCTTAATGTTGTTGGGTTTCTTTTTTGTGTCAAAGAGGTCGAATGGAGCTCTCTTGGGGACAAACATAACAGCCTTGAACTCAAGCTGTCCTTCCACAGAGAAGTGCTTGACAGCCAAATGCTCCTCCCAGTCATTGCTGAGACTCTTGTAGAAGGCAGCGTATTCCTCCTTGTTGATCTCCTCGGGTTTCCTCATCCAGATAGGCTTCTGCTTGTTCACCAAATCCCACTCGTGAGACACCTCCTTGATCTTCTTCTTTTTCTTCTCCTCCTTTTCTTTCTCCTCGTCTACTTCCTCAACCTTTCCTTCTTCGTCCTTCTTCTCTTCCTCGTCCTCATCATCTGAGATCTCCTTCTCAATGGTCTTCTCAATCCAAAGAGAGATCGGGTAGCTGATGAACTCAGAGTGCTTCTTGACCAAATCCTTTAGACGGCGCTCTTCAAGATACTCCAACTGGTCTTCCTTGAGGTAAAGGGTCATCTTAGTACCCCTACCAAGGATCTCACCAGAGGTGTCCCTGGTCACAGTGAAGGATCCTCCGGCCTGGGACTCCCACACATATTGCTCGTCATCGTTGTGCTTCGTGACGACAACAACCTTCTCGGCCACCAAGTAAGCTGAGTAGAAACCAACACCAAATTGTCCAATCATGCTTACATCGGCACCAGCAGCCAATGCCTCCATGAATTCCTTGGTGCCAGACCTGGCAATTGTACCCAGGTTGTTCACCAAATCTGTACAGAAAAACAATCAAGCATCAGCAAATACAACATAAGCTTAGGTAAAACAGTAGAAACAGCAAGGCAAGGAGAATTTTGCTCTTCCTAACAGTAATACATACCAGCTTTGGTCATCCCAATACCACTGTCGATGATGGTCAAGGTGTTGTTGCTCTTGTCCGGGATGATGTGAATGAAGAGCTCTGGCTGACCATCGAGCTTGCTCTTGTCAGTCAAAGACTCGAATCTAATCTTGTCCAAAGCCTATTCGCCAGAAGAAAAAAAATTATATCAGATACTCCTGCTTGATGTTAAGCTTACAAGATCCAAGTAAAACGCAAACCCACATCATGATAGCAACACGCTAAGAAACAAACCCAAAATTATGATGAAACAGATCTCAAATCTATCTAGATTCGATTAATCTCAATCTACAGAAAATAAAACCAACCAAACAAATCAAAAGATCTATCAACTAGATGGAATGAAGACGATAAAGGAAAACAAACATAATCGCCCGGTAGATTAAAGATGAATTAACCCTAACATTCAACAAACTAACTTACTTGCCACAGATTGATAACGTAAAATTCTCATCATAAGTACTAATAGAAGGTAATTTTTGCTCTTGAATATGGAGTACATATCTACTTCACTTAGTGAAATCCACTCCAATCAATGGATCTACGCGTAAAACCAATCAGAACAGGTAACACGAAACAAAATAACCTAAAAGCGAAAGAGAAAAGAGAGAAACGCACATCGGAAGAGTTGCTGATGAGTTCACGAAGGAAGATCTCCTTGTTGCTGTAGAAGGTATTGATGATAAGGGAGAGAAGCTGGTTGATCTCAGCCTGGAAGGCAAACGTCTCGATGTCCGACATCACGATCCCGGAGCTAATTAAGAGTTTTTACGCTTAGGAAGGCGAAGAAACAGACGGAGGAAAACGAAATCTAGGGTTTTTCTCTTAGTTGAAAAGAGCGATGCTGCTATGTGAATATGTGAAGGAGGAATAATATATATATAGTGGGTACTCGCAAGGTTTCTAGATCCTTCCACCAAAACTGGAAAAGAGGAAAAAGAAAAAGAAAGAGCAAAGTCTACCAAAACTGGAAAAAAGAAATAGAAAATTAAAAATTAGAGATTTCACAACGAAATTTCCTGATTTATGTGGCAGTATGCCTCTCAATTTGAGTCACAATCTGCAGGTTCCGGGTCCCGCCTCGTTTAATCCGCCGCGTGCGGATGCACATATCGAATAAATTTTAACCTGCAAAGAAATAGGTTTTGCGGGGCGGGAATATTAAAAAAGCGGGGCGGATACGAATATATAAATTTTATCCGGCGGGTTCGCGGGTATCTGCTAATTTAAAAAAAAAATTATATTTTTTACAGCATTTTTAATATTTATATAGTAAATATTATTAATATTTTGAAATATTTTGTTATATATATAAAAAATAGTTAACAATTTCTTTTAGTTTTAAAAATAAATTATATATTTTCGTTTTATTATATTGATTTTTTTCTTATTAAATACTTTAAAAATATATATATATATATAATTTATTTTATTATTATTTAAATATTTGCAGATTATCCGCGGGTATCCGCAACTGCTAGCGGGGCGGGTGCGGGTCGAATATTTTATGATCCGAAATTTTGCGGGACGGGTTTATGCGGGTAAAAAAAATTGTGACTCATTGCGGGGCGGGTCTAGCTGGGCGGGTTTAACCCGCTTGACAGGACTAGCAGTGTGGGTCACGAAAGCCCACAAGTTTAACGGTGAATTGCTCTGTAGATAATCACGCTCTTCTCAGCTTTGTGATTATATATCATTTGAATGTTTGCAGTTTTTGAAATGTTTTTTAGTTTTTGCTTCTAAAAAAACTAGCCATTCAAGTTTTTCAACAAATAGATTTCCTAAATTATAGGGAAACTAATTTTTCATGGTTTTTAACACTTTACAAACAAAAACCAAAAACCATATTTTCTGAGTTTTTCAAAAAGTTTTGTAATCTTTTTATTTACTTACAATTTTTTTTTTTTTATTAACATTACTATTTCATTAACTAAATACTATTTTTTATATAAAAATAAAATTTTCATACTTCTACACACACAAATCTCATTTCCATTTGTGTTAAGATCTCAACAATAGGTACTCATAAGCTTATTGTTTTAAAAATAAAATTATGAAATAAAACTATGCATTTTTCTTGCTAATTTTAATATTATTTATTATTAAATTTGAAGACTTTATATATATATTTATGAAATAAATCTATGTATATTTTTACATTGTTTGAAATTATTTATTATTTTTATAAGAAATAGTATTCATGTTATAGATTATATTTATTTATTTTACAAATTTTAAACACTTAATACAACAAAAACTAAAAAAACATAAAACCATATAATTAAGTTAATATTATATATTAAAAATATACTTGTTAAAACCAAAAATTAAATAAATCACCATTCAAATTTTTAGAAAAACCAAAATCTACACCAAAATCAAAAAACCAAAATCCAAAAACTAAAATCTAAAAACAAAAACCAAAATCCAAAAACCAAAA
>JAHZTW010000004.1:44500223-44861814 GCA_020283515.1 Alliaria petiolata
GATGCTCCAAATATTATCATGGCCGTGATTTTTGTTTCTGGCAAATCTGACATTTTATTGTCAATCTTTCCCAATACAGGATTCGCGGCTTCAATCATAAAAGAATCAAAGCAAACAAGTCAAGTGTCGTTAGCCTGGGGATAACGTTGCCCTGAAGCTTCGCGGTCTTAGTTTTTTTAATCCTCGAAGGGAGGTAAGCCCCATTCCTCTGGTTTGAAATCTAGCAGAGAGGCTAGATCTTGATCCGCAACACCACAGTACGACTTATCTAATCTCGGATCCGGTACCATTATCACATTCCTGCCACCGCACACCATCCCAAAATAACAGACTTTAGCCTTTTAGGACTCAAACACAACCACTAAATTACTCATTCATTAAGACGACTTGGAAACTGTTACCAGAAACCACTTACATTCCAGCGTTTATAGCGGCCAGGACTCCGGAAGGAGCATCTTCAAACACTAGAGCCTTCCGTGGATCTACAGGACCGTCCTATGAAATCCGCAAAGAAGAGGAAGACATATCAGTTTACAAACTTTTAAAGATTGACACAGATGCTAGTACAATCTGTGTTTCATTTCAATGCTATGGCCGGCTTCATGGTGTAGTAAATGACTGCCTGTACCTCAAATCTCCTAGCTGCAGCAAGGAATCCGTCTGGAGCGGGCTTCCCTTGCTTCACCTCTGGATCATCTCCCCGCACTATGTGATGCATCAACGAAAAAAGCTCACGGTGTCTTTGTGTTTTTAGATCAAAATGCCGGGTGTGTGTACTGCATTCAATAGAGCACAAATCAGATCAGATACGCCAAAATGATAAATGCACAAAACGAAACTGAAAACGCCATTTTTGCACTCTCAGTGATCTACTATGAGAATGTGCTGATGCAGAAAGATATATACCCCGTGGCGACACAAATTGGAATTCCTTTGCCATGGAGATGTCTGAGAAGTCGGCTAGCTCCTGCGTCAGAGGAAGAATATTGGATCATGACAGCAAAAAAACAAAAATTAGATTAAGAATGGCTTGTAATCTTCAGTATTTAGTGACTCGAAGAATGTGGATTTAAACTGACAGAACACAACGGGAGAAGAATTTCTCTCTGTGTTTATCCACACAAGCGAGGAATGTGGATTGTACCTGGCATTAGGTCACTTGTGGGGAAGAGGTCTTGCAACATTGACTCTCTCTCTACAATGAACTCTTCAGGTGAAAGCGAGTCACTAATTCCACATTCTTCAACGAAAAGCGTGGCAGCTTCTATCGCTTTTCTTCCCATCATCTTCGCTTTCAACGACCAATCAAATGTTTTGTTGTATCTAGCAAGTATCTTTTCCTGCACCTCCGTGTAAAACTTCTCAGTGTCTGCAAACAGTAGACAAAATTAGCAAAAGCTATGCTCACGGGGAGAGTTTAGGACCAGCGAGACACATCTTTTACCGTTTTGTAGAAATAAACATTTTCAAGTAATCTCACAAATTGGTGACTTTGTCAAATATGAGAATCAAAACAGAGAGCAGCAATGGCTAGATTTCTCGACTAAGACTTGGTAGAACAGTGAAGATCTAAAACTAGAGAAATCAGATGCTTAAAATAGCCTACAGTTTCCTATTTCAAACCAGCGTTAGATAAAAAAGACGAACTGCATTAAAAAAAAACCTTGGCCTTATCAAACAGATAAACTCATGAAATCGATACAAAGGAAGCTAAAAACAAAACAAAATCACTCCTAACAACAACAATGCCAGTTGCAAAAGTCAACCCAAAGGAAAGAGCAAAGACCGAAAAAAGTGGAGTTACCGAGAAGGAGACCATCCATGTCGAATATGACGTGAGTGATCGATCCTCTGCCGGAGTTGGTGACGGCGTTGACGGAGGCGGCGGCAGGGGTCGACATCGCAGGTACAAATCGAAAGTTTCCTGAAGCTCGGATCGCTGATTTCTGCGGAAAACCTTTGGGAAAGGGAGAAAAGGAGATCGGAATCTTATTAGAAGATCGGAATGGGATTCTTAGAGCAACGATTCTAGTCGGAGTTGCTAGCATACTTGGACAACGCAGTAAAATTAACCTGTGACGTATATATAACGTCACTCTTTAATATGGCTTTTAAATTGACTGGGTTTTTATTATTGGGCTTAGTTTCGATCACGGACTGTGAGCCTGTGACACATAATTTGGAAGTCCCGAACGGTGACGTTTAACTTTAACGTATCATAATCCCTGAGCAATAATGACCATTTTCAGATAGTTTTGGATAGTTTTAACTTTTTAAGTAATTTTACGAACTAAGATAAAATTTTCAAACATTAGTTACATCTGATATTCAGATCCGGAGCACAAGTAGATTAAGGTATGGTTTAAGGCCACCAAATTCTTTTGTTAACTATTTAGCCATATTTTTATTTTAAAATAGTATATTTATAAAATCACAAACATAACTAAAAATTAATTACAAAAAAATTTAGACTTTATACTATATAGATATTTATTTATTTTTTTTAAAACTGAAATTATTTAATGTTTTTAATGATAAATATAAAAAGAAAATTATAATTATTTTTTTTCTTTGAGCCACCAATTTAGTTGGATCGGCACTGCGGATATCCCAAATTATTTTGATTTAAATAGCTAATTCATATTAAAAATTCCGATTGTTTAGGGCGAAGGTCCGATTGAAAAAGCATCGGTCTATTTTTTAAAAAGAAAACAAATTGTAATATCTTGTGTTGAAAAGCAAAAGATATCCGTTCTGAAAACATATGTTGGATTCTTTCTGGAGCCAAAATCGAAAAGATCCTAACAAGCTTTATTTTTTCTTATTTTTTCTCATGTTTTTCCATATGATAAATTATGAGGCAAAGAATTGTCAAAAAAAAAAAAAAAATGCAAAGAAAAGTAAAAGTGTGAGTCCACGTCCGATAAATTTAAATTCGGGCTTAAGAAGTCTTATAGTTTTCTCAGCTTTTCCGACAAAAGCCTAACGTACATGCATCACCTCCAACTCACTTCTCTAAATCAAATCTTCCTTTTATTTCTCACCGAATCCCAAAAAAAGGTATTAATATAAAAAAATATACCCTTTTTTCATTCGTCTTTTTGGATATTTCTTGTACACGATTATTAATTTCACGACATTAAACTTGCTTAGTTTATCTATTCCGGGGAACTTTCAACTCTCATTCTGTTTGTGGTAATGTGACTAGAGACATCCAAATCTATCCATCATGTTCACAATATTATCTTTATACATCTGTGCGCGATACACTCACAAGTCAATTAATATAGTCGATAGACAGATCCAGTTTGTTTGGTCAATTAGCGGAAGCATAAACTTTGTTGCTTATATAATTTGTATATTATAAATGTATAATTAAAGTAAAGTGACACCGCATTGTGGCCAAATATCATATGGGTTAGTCCACATTGCTAAGAAAATCCAAAAAAACAACATGTCAACAATCAGTGTTTGGTTATGATGGCTAAACAATTCGTCCTGTGTTTGTACTTTGACACGGCACGTCGGCACTGATCTTAGGGCATTGATCTTATCCAATGGGCGATCCGTTTTAACAACAATCTATTATAATTTTTTTTGCAACTTTTTAAACTAATTCCATCTACTCGAGGCTGAATACGTATATATAATAAGTTGAACCAAGGTAAAAATACAAAGAAAAAGGTAAAGAAGGTTATTAGTTTTTTTTTTTTTTGGGTTTTAAAAAGAATGTTATTAGTTAGTTGACCATGTCTGAATTTCTAATATGGGTGACCTGGATAGATTGAGTGATTCAAAATAAATGACATTCAATTAAGTGATGGTTATGTATGTGATTTTGCAACGGGGTGTAATTTTAAATGACGAATTATTTAATAAATATCATTATACATTTATACGATCAATTATGACATGAGAGACTTCAAACGTATAGTACGCCTTATTTTGTAAAGTAGACAGGCTTCTATCCAGTAAATAGATCTTTAATAACATAAGGCGTACTTTACATTTTTTTTTTACAATGAAAACATCATCTTATTCAATTTTCGGTTGTTTCAGACGATAATAATAATAATAATAATAATCAATTTTATGCAAGAGATTTTTTATTTTATTTTAAGGAAAGCCAATAAAAAAATTTAAAAACAGTCAAATTTATATGAGAGAAAATCAAATCATGTTTTGCTTTTTTTTTAACTCTTCTTTTAGTTGTTCTATACATTTGATTACCTCGTTTTTTTTTTTTTTTGTAATTCAGGGTAAATCCCAGATCTATAAAAGGGTCCAGACTAATCTTTGGGGATGGTGCAGTCCACAGATAGATTCTCATCTTCGAGTATTCAAATGGGCCGAAAGCATGGACCCAAATCCGTGTGGATGTCCAAAGCATGTGTTTTAGTTTCGCGCAGCAGGGACGTCGAACCTGAAACGTGTTGGCGTCCCAGTCCCGACTCCTACCATTTGACCACGATGCCTTAGACATGATTAAAAAACATTTAGATATGATTACCTCGTTACAAATACTAAAAGAAGAATTAAAAAAAAAACTTAAAATCTTCAAAGAAACAGAAAGTTAAAAACTTATAACATTTTGATATTGTTTGGATTAAGTATCATCCCAAGATTTGGGCGAATAATCATTTTTTTAACTTTTAAACTATTATTTTTACTATAAATTATTTAGATATTACAATTTGTTTAGCGCGAAGGTCGGGTGATCCGATTGAAACATCATCGATCTATTTTTAAAAATGAAAACAAATTGTAATATCCAAAGAAAATTGTATCTTATGAGAATCGAAACTCAAACTTGCAGATGTAAAATTATTAATAAAAATTTTAGTCAACCACTAAACTAAAGATGTTTCCAACCAATAATCATTTAATGTCTTATAATCTTGATCTCAGCTGTTTTTTTTCTATTAAAAAGGATATCCAAGAAACTGAAACTTCAAACCGAATTCAAACACGAACCCAAACCAAAACCGGAATTGATCTTGTGTGCTTGACCTAGTAGCCTACCATATCCAAATCTCATAACAAAAGTTTGCACTAACTTATACATTATACTACTAGATTAATTAATCTTGTGATTCTGATTCAACTAAAATAAAATACAAACTCCCATATCTAAACGGCTAAACCTAATAATATACTCCGTATGATAAGTTGTTGATAACTACATACCACTCAACAAAACACCAATAATAAGTTTATAACAATACTAGTATAATAATAACACCATATCGTATGCCAATGGTTGGTTACCCAAATGATTCTCTTCGCATTTTCTAATCCCCACATACAAAATTCTTCATCACCACCACCACTAGCTCTTTTCAACTAAATCTCTAGCTCTTTTTTCCTCTTCTTCCTTCACTTTAGCGCACTTCGAAAAGTTGACTACCCAAAAAGGAGAAAATAAGAAAGATCACACAAATTTGACATTGTGTAAACATAGAATGTTAGAGACCTAAGAACAATGAAAACATGAAACACTTAATCTTCACTATTCTTGCAAATGCTGTCCTCGATCTCTTCTTCTTCTTCATCTTGTCCGTTCTCTTCAGCATAAGGGCTGTCCAAAGCCCTCTTCTCCTGCTCTTCCACGTCACCAGCCCTCGATTTCACATTCTTCTCATTTCTCTCCGCTCTATTTCTCAAATCCTCCAACAGCCCCCTCACAGCTTTCTCCCTGTCCCTCCGGTTCTTAATCAGAGTCTCGCTTACGTCAGCCGGCGTAATCTCCGCCTTATCCACCACTCCCTCCATCTCCTTCAAAACGCCGTCGTTTAGATCTCCTTCCTCGTATCCCAAGTAATTCCTCAGCAAGATCTTCAGCGAAGGAAACGTACAGTAGCTCATGTATATATGCATATCCATTCTTCCGCTTCTAAGCAACGCGGGATCAAGCTTCTCAATGTGGTTGGTCGTGAACACGAAGATCCTCTCGCTGCCACAACAGGACCAAAGCCCATCAGTGAAATTCAGCAGACCGGACAGCGTTATCGTGTTCCCATTGCCGGAATCATCCCCTAAACCGGACCCGGTTAACGTCACATCCGGTTCGTAGTAGCTCCCCGCCGTGCTCTGCTTCTTCTTCCGATTCGTTAAATTGATCGAGCAATCGATATCCTCGATCACAATTATCGACTTGGAGCTCGTTTTCATCAACAGTTTCCTCAATTCCGAATTGCTTTTGACCTCCGTGAGCTCGAGATCATAGATGTCGTACCCGAGATAGTTAGCCATGGCGGCGATCATGCTCGATTTCCCGGTTCCGGGTGGTCCGTATAGCAAGTATCCTCTTTTCCAAGCCCGTCCGGTTTTCTGGTAAAATGATTGGCACTCAGCGAAATCTTTGAGATCCTCCATGATCTGTTTCTTCTTCACCGGATCCATGGCGAGCGTATCGAAAGTGCTCGGATGCTTTAAGGGTACAGATTCCCAAGGAAGACCTCTCGCATCGAGAGACCCACCTCGCGAATTCGTGTAAAGAAGCCGATCCTGATTCTTCCGGCGAATCTCGCTTGCTTTCTCCATGATGTAATCCAAGTAAGAATCGAGGATTAGGTTTTTGTCCTTCTTCTTGATCCGGAGAGTGAAGCCACGCTTCTCCTCTGGCATTGGTCTCCAGGCGAAGGTCTGAGTTTGCCTCGGTGTGACGATGTGTTCCCAGACGACGGTGACGGCTTTGAAGGTGTCGACGATGGAGTCGTTGTTGGAGAGGCCGAATGTGATCGAGGAGGAGTTGATGGCGCGCGTGAGGCTGAGGCGGTTTCCGGAGACGGAGGAGACGGAGGAGCTGAGGTAGAGCTGGACGGCATTGTAAAGCTCGTTGGTGTTGACGCCGTCAATCTCCGTTATGTCGAAGTAACAGAAGGTGGAGAAGAGCTGGAAGACTCTGTTGAAGAGTTTCATGAAGGCGAAACGGAGCTCCGGTGGGAAGATTGAATTCATTAGGCTCTGGCAAAAGGCTAAAACGCCGAGAAGCGAAGCCAAAGACGTCCAATACTCTTTCATCGTCGAGAGAGAGACAGAGAAACAGAGGGCTTTTAGGGAGTTTCTCTGGGGAAGTTGAAAAGATGGCAACTTTACGGCTAAATCAAGGTGAGAGAAGAAAAGGGGAAAAATGGGTTTAGAGAAACGAGGGGGATTTGATTGAATTGTCTCGCTCAATCGATTGATTTTGAGATTTGTTGCAGAGAGTTTTCTTGAACAACGAGTCTCTCGTTTTTCCCGGAGAATTTTCAGAGTGAACAGAAAAAAAAGGAGGAAGCTTTTAGTATTCAAGCTTGTGACGGAGATGTTGTATTGGAGAAAACGAGAACTTAGAGAAAGAGAAGAAAGGGTTCTCTCTCAATTTATACAAATAGTTTTGTTTTTTGCTTTGACTAATACTTATCTTTTCTTTTTTCGGAAAGTTTTTGACTTTTAGAAAGAAAATATATTAATTGAAACAGGCTTTGAAAATGTGGGGAGTTCATACTTTATAGTATGAAGTTCATACTATATGAGAACAATGTATTTTGGAGCAACAACGGAAAAAAACAAAAAGGCCAAAATTTGGGTCTAGATCTTCTTTTTTTTTGCCAAAGAAAGAATTATAAATCATAAATAAAATATACAGTAATATATTGGTCATACTTCTAATAATGGAACCATATAGAGGAAATAAATGCTTGACCAAATAAAAATGAAAGAAATTGAATTTTGAAATTACGACTTTTTAACTGAAAATTAAAGACTTTCTTAGAGTATCTGCATTGCAGAGCTGAGGAAGGGTTCTTCTCTTTAAAAAAAAGAAGAGAAACGCCTCTTTGAAAAGAGGTTAAAGAAACGGTTCTCTCCACTCTTCTCACGCGCGTGTCATATGATAATTGGTTAGTTTTTTTATTATTATTTATTTTTCTCGAAAATCGCTTTAAAAAAAACAAATTAAACAATACTCCATCTGTTTCTAAAAGAAAATCTTTCTAGATTTTATTTTTGTTTCACAAAGATAGTTGTTTTAAGTTTTCTATGCATGTTTTTTAAGTAAATGATGAAAAATTGTAAACTTCAAGGAAATTAATTGAATTTACTGAATTACTATTGGTTTAAATTTATAGGAAATTGTTAATCACAAAAAATTATACATTTATAGTCAAATTTTAATATGTTTTCTTAATATGTGTAAAAATTGTAAAACAATCTTCTTTTAGGAACATAGGAAGTAAAAAAAAGGAGAAGTGTCTCTCCATTGAAGATGTCCTTATAACATCTCCACTGGTATGAGAAGAGTTTCTTAAGATATATAACTTTTCAGTGAGTTTCTTAGGTTTTTAAAAAACTTATTCATTATTATAATATTTTTTTTTTTTAATATTTTCTCTGTTTTTGTTTAATTGTCGTTTTAGGTTGTTTCACATATATTAAAAAAACAACTACTTTCTCTGTTTTACCTCTTAATTAATACACTATTTTGTTTGATCTGATTAATTAATAAACTAAAAAATAGGAATAAAACTAGAAAATTTATCATAAATCGGTATTAAAAAGTTAAAACGACAATTATTTTAAAATAAGAAAATAAGTCTAAAACGACAATTAAAACAAAACGGAAAGAATATATCTTAAGAAACTCTTTAGATACTATCGATGGAGATGGTCTTAGTAGCTTTATTCGACTAGTATAATACACTCGAGATTTTGTGAAGGATAAAACGTTATGGACAAAATCATTATAATTTATTTCATTTAATGCCATTGATATGACTACCATAAAATATAGTCCCAAAAAAAAAAGAGAGACTGAGGTGTAAAAGTAAAGAAGTGATAGGGTCTATGTGATTGTTCAAAGGTCAAAAACAGTGATTGTTCAAAGATTTGTGGAGAATTGGATTTAACGTTAAACGATTTTTTGGGTTGATAGCAAGTTAACAATTAATTTTCAGTGTTAAAAAAGTACTACGATGGATTTGACGAAGAACCATAATTGTTGACTCTGAGGTCTAATAACCTTTTTATGTTAATATGGACTTGATTTTTTTTTTTTGGTCAGGAAATATAAACTTGATTAGTATGTGAAATGAATAATAAAACAGAATAACTAAATAATTGTTAATAGAAAAAACTAAACTGAATCAAATCTCTGTAAATAATTATAAAATACTAAAAACATATTTTATTTTTTTCTAATTATATTTTTAACATGTTAATTATATATAGCAGAATCTATTTTTAAAAATGTGAAATGTAAAATTTAATAAAAATTGTAATAGTAAAAAATAGCAAAATTATATTTTCAAAACATGAATAAATGGTATACTATTTATCCAGCATAGTAGTTAGTTATAATGATATTGGGGGTAAAATAAAACGTTTTCATTTATTTATTTTTCTTTAAATGAAATTAAAATACTAAGAACCAAAACAAGAATTTATCCCTTTTCGATAATGGTGTATTGTTGTTAATCATACTAGGAATAGAACCCCCGCTTCGCGGAGGTATTTGTCGTATATTAAAATTTAAACAAACAAATCATTTTAAATTATTATAAGTGAAAATACATAAAACAAAAAATAATGATAAAAATATGTAAATATTCAGAAAATGATAATTCTTAAAAAAAGAAATAAAAAGATACGATACGATCTTCTAAAAAAACAAAATTTTGGATTATTAACTAATGGAAAGTTATAAAATAATTCAAATATAAAAATTTGTAAAATATTTTCAAAGAATTTAACTACTAAGATAAAAAATATGAAAACAAAAAATTTTAAGACACACAACTTTATAGAGTATTTTTTTTTTGTAGTGTTAAAAAATTATATATAAAAATATGCAATACAAAAAATATGATGTAAATACATATTTTGTTGGAAAATGATCATATGTTTGATTTTTTATTTTTTTATTCTTTATTTAGGGCAACCCATCAAGATAGATAACATACTTTTTGATAAACCATTATATCAAGAATCACTATAAAATGACCCTTAATTTTATGTGATTTTGAGCGATATAAATAATCTTGAAAAGACATAAGTGAAAAGAAACAATTTTCATAAAAATGGTCATAACAAAAATATACTTAATTGATAAAAGGATGCAACCACAAATGACATTTATTGGAATAAAATTTGGATTAACAGAAAGATACTAATAATAATTTTGAAAAAACTCAACTTATTTATATGGAATTGGCATTTATTCAGATTGCTATTATAGATAGAATTAAAAATATGAAGATCTTCACTATTAATTATGTATATTTTTATTAAATAAACGGTTAAAACAAAAAGATATATAATGAATAATAAAAAGATGAAATAATAGAAGATTGTTATCTCTTCTATTTTGAAATGCACAAGTTAGTGAAAATGGTTTAATAAAAAAACTATAAATATATATTTTGTAAATTTTAAATCACATAAGTAAAAAGAAGTTTTTGATAATTGAAAAGAAGCAATTTTTGATAATTGAAAAGACGCGACCACAAATGACATTTCTTGAATTAAAATTGGAATTTGTAAAAAAATACGAATAACAATTTTGAAAAGACACAACTTATTGATAGAGGGAGCGATACAAATACTCAAAACTAAGAGACTTAGATAAAGCGATATTATCATGTTGCGCAATAATGTAAACTAAAGAATATTTCTAAGAAAAAGAAAACTAAATACTGACTCCGAACCAATCATATTAGCCCTAATCTTCGAGGTTATCAAAACAAAAACAAAACAAAATAATGAATGTCGAGAACGAATTTGGATAAGAAAAAGAATAAAGTCGAGTAAAGGAATATGGTCGTTTAATGATCAAAACCAAGATCGTAAATGAAGTTAAGTAACACAAAAATTTATAATCAAAGAGAACGAAGCAGAACATACAAAAAAAGAATTGAAGCAGATTCCTTGGACTATATTCTGGAGATAAAGTTACATCTCTAGCAATAACAACAACATTGTTTACCATTCTTACCGATTCCCGATAAAATAAATGAATATAACAATTTGTTTTATAAAGAGTCAAATGATCTTTTTATGTGATTTTCAAAATACATAAGTGAAAAGAAGCAATTTTTGATAATTGAAAAGAAGCAATTTTTGATAATTGAAAAGACGCAACCACAAATGACATTTCTTGAATTAAAATTAGAATTTATAAAAAAATACGAATAATAATTTTGAAAAGACACAACTTATTGAAAAGCAATTGACATTTATTCAGATTGTTATTATAGATTGATAAAAGCTATTATACAATCTAAATAAGCAAAAGTACAAAAAACGCGAAGATGTATTTTTGGCTGTTAAATCAGCACATCTCTCCAATTTTGTGTGTTTTGGGTAACACAATAATGTTGAAATTAGTTTTTCATATGCGGCGGTGCCAAATAATTACAGATGTTTTTGGATTAGAATTTTGAAAAGATATGACAGATGGTTTGAGAACGTTGTTGAATCATTGAACCAATTGCACTACATCTGTCTTTAGGAAACAAACAAGAGTAGTATTATAAATGATCAAAGTCCAAATTAGAAAGAACACTTGTTGGTCCAAAAAATAATGCTCTCTTGGTGAAAACTTCCCCAACCTCTCATACTACAAAGAATTGATAACAATTTAGTTTTTAGACTTTTGTTGTAGTCGTGTGTTGTCTTCTAAGTTTTTGATACGAATCTTCACAATCTTTTTTTTTTATTATAGATTTCACAATATAGTTGAAAATCATATATATCCATAAATTATCAGGTCCACCACTGGCCTCAGGTCCAATAATTAAGTTCGTGTTTTAGGCCCTAGCATCAATCAACAATCCAACTATCCAAGGACCACAGGCCCTAGTACCAGTAAAGCATTATAAAATACCAAAAGAAAATGGGTACAAGGAAAACTTATCAGTTTTAGTATCCTGACAAAAGTAAGTATGGACTTACGTACACACTATAAATTATAATTTTGCATTGCATTTACTTGAAGATACACAAGTTATAGTTTAGAGTCGAATCAATTCAACAGTTTTTTTCTCACATTAATCAACATTATTCTGAATTAAGAAAAAGGATTAAAAGAGTAATTAACTAGGAGGAGGACTTAAAGTGAAAATAACGTTTAGGGGAGTAGAGGCGGAAGAGGTTGAAGGCGGAGAGGGAGGAGAGGACGAGCATGAGAACCGCCGCGATGTAGTTTAAGATGATGGCACTTCCTATCTGAAAGCAGAACCTTGTGAACTTGTAGCACCACTTCATCCACTGAAGCTCCCTCGAACCTGTCACCACCAACAATGAGTGTTGCGCCGCCGCCGATGCCCCGGCGAACACCACGTACACCGCCGTCTGTTTCATTTCGAAATTAAGTGTATCACACACACACATATATATATATATATATATATATAGCCATAATTAAAAGATAGTCTTAATTAATCAAGAGAGTTAATTAATAATGATGTGTACCTGATCCAAGAGGTAAGAGAGCCATTTAGAATTGGATGTCTTTTGTGCAATACCGTACCAACCAAACCCTAATTGAACCATATTATATGCAGCAACCACAACATCTATGTACAACTCAACCCTGAATTAAAATCATAAACAACACAAACATATTATTAAAAAAAAAAAACTTATACCATAATATTTTTTTATTTTTTTGTGGGAGGATAAAGTGTTGCGAAGATTTATAATAATTATACCCCCAAAAAGACACATTTTCATGCAGATTTAACCAAAACAGGAATTGTTACAAGAAAATAAACAAGATCCTTCCATTAAACTGTAAAATATTTAAATACATATGCATGTGGAATGTTAATTATCAAAAAGATATATTTATTTTGTCAGCGCCCATAAAAAAACTCAAATGTATTAAATACAATATGTAATGGAAAAAACATCGGATTTGTTTTAAGTGAGTTTTTAATACATTTGGAATGGAAATTAAGGATTTGTTTTGCAGATTTTCTACAATAATCTCTTGATATTAATATTATGTTGAGAGATGAGATTGTTAGTTATATAACTTATACATATAAATCTATATAACTGATAAAACAGTGGACTTACTCCAGAGCAAACAAATCTCTGAAAGTGACTTTCTTGTGGATATAAGCAATCTCTTTGGTCTGAGAATCCAAACCGACCAAAAAAGAAGTGAGAAGAAGAAGAAAGACTATACAGAGTCTCAGTATCATTTCTGTTTCTCTCAATCTCACCATCTCTTTTCTCTCCAATAGGTATATCTACTACTATTATTATCCGCTCTCTCTCTCTCTCTCTCTTATTTTTTTTCGATTTTTATTATCTCTTTATGAGGACAAAGGAAGACTCTAACATAATTTTGTAAATGTATATTATATATATAGAATTGTTTGGAGTTGAGGACTTGGCAGGGCGATATATAATATTAGAAGATATTAACATATATATATGTACGCGGCAATTTGCAGATCACTTGTATAGTTGCATGAATATGAAGTAAAATGCAGTTGGACTTCTCGATTCGCATTAATTGAATGTCTGATGAGCTAACTGCTTCTAATGAATTTGATCCGTAAGGACTTTCTAATTAAGTTTCTGTCTTTGTCTCTCCATAAGTAATAGTTAGCCAAGACCCTTCGTTCGTCTCTCTTAATAATGATTAGTGGGTAATTTTGTCCTAGTTTGGGAAAAAGGTTATATTAAAAAAAAATTATACTTCATATATTCATAACCTTAAGAAATTTTGACGCGCGAAAACAACATTCATTTAGTCGACTAATCTACCAACAATTAGATAACATCAGCTTATTAGAAAAATGTAGGTAAATAGGATCGCCGCAGTCTCCAACTTCACGGTCGACTACATCTTTAATGGGCATAGAGATGATGATATTGATGATGATGTGTTGATACATCGTCACGAGTGGCTTTAAATGAGGTGGTTTGACTTAAGCCAGAAAGTAATTAAGATGGAAAATGGCAAATTCTATACGACCCTCTTCAAAATCTAAACATAAACTAAACTTTTGGTCTCTTAAATCTTAATTGTTAGTATGGATTATGAAATAAGTATATTGTTTGACATGATTTCGTTTTATGTGTAAGTCAATAATACATGTATTTTTTAAATTTGTATTATACAGTAAAACCTCTATAAATTAATAATGTTGGGACTTCTATATTTTATTAATTTATAGAGTTATTAATTAATCCATAAATTAATAATTATTAATTTATCGATAAATTAATAAAATATTAATTTATAGAGATATTTTTCGATTTTAATTCTTAATGTTCATCAAAATACAAAAACATTATTTTCAACAATGTAAAATTCATTAGAAAATATCATATCAATAAATTTAAAAGATAAGCCCAACAACATTTATATACTTGAAACAATAATATAATCACATTTTACTATATTACATTATTTATATATACCAAATGTATAATTATTAATTTATTCAATTATTAGGACCATATTTTTATATAGGAGTTTCAAAAAAACTATTATCTTATTATCTTATCGAAATTTGCTAATTTTTACACTGGCCCGATTCGGGACCGGCAAAATTTATTAATTTATAGTAATTATTAATTTATCGAGTATTAATTTATAGAGGTTCTACTGTAACTAAAGAAAAATCAATGTCTATTTTTTTTTTTTTTTTTGTCGTCGACAGTCAATGTCTAAATTATTAGCTGTGATTGTTAGATTAATTGCCTGTTCCTTTGTCAACATATTAATTGGATTCGATAAGCAAAAAAATGACATTATGGACTATGGAGATTTGAACAAGTGTGTAAATGATCCTGAAAATGAAACTTAATTATATAGGATGAAAAAATCGTGGATTTTAAAATTAGAAATTCAGTTGAGATTTTGAAACATCATTGTCGAGGGGAAAGTAAATAGGTATTGCGGCACGTTCTGTGCTGTGAATTGGACTGTACAAAAACTTCATTTCCTAATAGTGACTCTTAAAAGTCTTTAATGTTAGGCCCTATAAGGTAGTTGGANTCATTGTCGAGGGGAAAGTAAATAGGTATTGCGGCACGTTCTGTGCTGTGAATTGGACTGTACAAAAACTTCATTTCCTAATAGTGACTCTTAAAAGTCTTTAATGTTAGGCCCTATAAGGTAGTTGGACGTACGGGACCAACCAACGCATTCATTTAACTTTGAAACTAACGGATCTTTTATATTTATGAATCTCAAATATAACCATGTCAAGAATTTTACATGAATTAAAGCTGTCAAATAAGACACGTTTTCTTAGATTCATTGAGATCGATCTACAGAAGATAAAAAGGAAAAAGGAAAACGTTAGATATTATTAATCAATGTTAAAACTGCATAAATCCCTAAGTATAATGAGTGGCTCCTTGTTGACAAAAAAATATGAAAAATAAGTAGGCTATCATAAGAGAACGTGAAAGCTATATATATATAATAAATCTCTCCAATTCAAACGTAATGGAAATACATAAAAATACAACTTGATTACCTCACGGGGTTTCTAGTATAAACAGATCAGGGGACTCTGTTGTTTTAATTGTGTGTGTGTTCTTTCCATGTGTATTATATTTCGACTTTTCTAAGCACATTGATGTTGCTTACATTGCACGCAAAATAAACACTCATAGAATGTATGTCGAGTACAACTTTTTATTTCCTCAGCAAGATTACATATACGTGTATTATCGTATCTCAGAAACACCAAAAGAAAGAAGAAACAAACAAATCAAAGTAACATCACAACAATGAAATAAAATGAAAAGTTATTGAGGAAAATGCTCGAGAATCCTCATAGTAGGATCAACCAAGGTTAAAGGTCGCACTCCTTGGGGAGACCCTGAGGGAACCTCTTTTTATCGGTACAATAGTTGTAGATCATGAATTCTTTTTGCACCCACGCCATCTGTCCGTACTGGTGGTCATTGAGAGAGGTCTTCATCCACGAGTTGCTGTTTGCGTCACAAGTCACCCATGTCGAGTTCCTGTCTCTTATACACATCTAGATGTGTATAAGAGACAGTACTAATACTTATCTTTTCTTTTTTCGGAAAGTTTTTGACTTTTAGTTTTAGAAAGAAAATATATTAATCTGTCTCTTATACACATCTAGATGTGTATAAGAGACAGGACTAATACTTATCTTTTCTTTTTTCGGAAAGTTTTTGACTTTTAGAAAGAAAATATATTAATTGAAACAGGCTTTGAAAATGTGGGGAGTTCATNCATCCACGAGTTGCTGTTTGCGTCACAAGTCACCCATGTCGAGTTCGATGTCCTGCTGCATGAGCTTTGGTCGTTGAAGCTCCTGTAGTAGGCGCTGAACGGTGCGTTGCTCCAGTCGATCTTCACGCGACCTCCTTGTGTCGCCCAGTCATCGGCTTCCCAAAGGCTTGAGTATATTTTCATTGGTTGGAACGTAGGGTAACCCACCCCACTTTTCTCGTTGTTCTTGAACACCCGAATTGGGATCCCATCCACAAGGAAGCTTCAGACACAAGAAACCAACATTAATGCCAAGAAATGTATATGAAATGATAGTAGACTTTTAAAATGTCAAGAAAACCTGGGTTTTTCAATAGTTTTCAGTTTAAGAGTTATCCGCTTATAGAAAAGAACATAACAAGGGATCACATTGAAAAGAACAAAGAGAATAGTATGTCGACGTGTCAAAGGTCATAAACTTTTACTCCAATAAAAAATAAAAAACCAATTGGTAATGAATGAAGTAATGGTTTACTAGATTATATATTTCTGTTTGTTATCAATGTTGGATTTCCTGATAAATTAATTACTCACATGATGTTATCATAGTTCCAATGGACGGTGTAGGTGTGGAAATCCGCGGTGGGATCGAACCAGAGATGGAACTGCATCTCGCGGTCGCCTTTACCTCCGGTGAACACATTGGTGTGGATAGTGTAAGGCTGTCCTGAGACATTTCCCAAGAACTCGAAGTCAATCTCATCCCATGTCGCGCCTTTGGACGAAAGCTGCCCCAAAAAAATAATATATATATTAATTAGGAGATAACTTCGTTTATTACGAATTGGTTTCGAGATGAAAAGAACCTAATATGACAGATCAATCAATTTCAGAAAGAGATTTCGTACGTAGTAGGCGGTGACGGTTCCAGCGGAGTTTCCTTTGACAAGCTTGAGTTTCATGTCGATCTTACCGAACAAATACTCCTTCTTGGATTGAAAACCCGAGCCGGAGATCTTGTCAAGAGTGCAAGTGAGAAGCTCCCCATTCTCGTATATGTTGGCACGACCATCTCCCCAAGTGATGTCAAAGCTTTCGTAGAAGTTTCCGGCGGATGTAGCCACCACAAAGACGCCAATGGCGAGGAGGAGAGACAACAACAGAGATTGTTTGGTTGCGAAAACCGCCATTTTCCCCCGGTTCTCTGTTGTTTCTCGCCGTGAGAGATAAGTGTTTGTCGATGGAGTTAGATTGAGTTGGAAATGAGAAGTCATATAGAGAGAGTTTCGTGGAGGCACATTATCGACGTGGTGGTGTTAAACTTTGTATGTACTAATATTTAAATTAAGAATTATTCGGCCTTACACGGTTCAACGTATACAAGTTCGTGGAATTTTTGTGTGTCCATAGTGTTTATCTTTCAATAGATTAATTGTTGTGTATCTGTCATCAAAATAGAAATTATTTTTGTTTTTGCTAAATATTAATTTGGTTCAAAATGCCATTTATAAATTAGAAGGGTTGAAGGATTCTACCCTTATAATTATAGGATCGGGTTATTTAATAGTCAAATAGCTTATAATTTAATTTGCGCTTATGGAATCAAAATAAGAATCTCAGAAAATGAAGTTCCGTAACTTTTTAGCTTTTATCATTTCATATCAAAACAAAATGAAATACTATCGCTCTCTAACAATAGATTAAAAAAAAAATGGTTGTTGATTAATTGTTAGACCATATAATCTTATGTAGTTTGGGAGTGTCCGTGTGTGTATTATCAAAAAAGAAGAAGGGTGTTGTCTCTTTGGGATATTCGATAAATATAATTTCGTTAAAAGTGCACAATTCATGTTAGACCAAGCACAAGCTATATCCAGCTGGACATAACAGTTCTTCCTACGGAGGGCATGAGAAAATTCACATTGTTAAATGTTAAAGAACTTACAACGAGGCCTCATGGCCATGCCCCGGAAGATTTGAGGGGTTATATAGGGTTTATTTGAAGGATCCTGTTTTCCTTTTGTTTTATTTGTTCGTACATTGGTCTATGACTTAGATTTTACAGGTCGTACGTTCAGATGTTTTTTTTTTGTAAGGTGATGGATCAGTTTTTTTGGGGGTCAAGTGGATCATTTAAATACACATATACTTACATAGACTGAATTAAAAAAACAGATGTGCAACCAAATACTAGATACTTTAAATGATGAATTAAAGAATAGTAGTTTTTTTTTTTTTTTAAATGGTTTTGGATATTTTGTTTGGAAGCTTTACGCAGCTAGGCACTCTTGTGGAAGACCTTGAGGGAACCTCTTAGTGTCCGTACAGTAATTGTAGATCATGTAGTTACTTTGCACCCATCTCATCCGTTCTTGACCCGTAGAGTCTAGCTCCTGCGACAGCCACGAACCAGTAGTACTACTCCCTTGTCCTGACCCGCTGGGGCACGACGACTTGCCGTTTGACATGACGCAAGCTTCTTGGTTGAAGCCGCGGTACGAAGCGGTGAAGGGAGCTTTAGACCAGTCGGTTTTGACCAGACCACCCCTTGTGGCCCAGTCTTCTGCGTTCCATAGACTCGAGTACATTCTCATCGGCTGATTCTTAGGGAACAGAGTCCCTTGAGATTCCATGTTCTTGAATTCTCTTATTGGAGTTCCATCCACGGAGAATCTGTATTGATCGACAAAACAAACAAGTGATTAGATTCAAAAACGATAAAGGGTATTCAATCTGGATTTCGGTTTGATATATATATATATTTTTTTGGCTTTTGATTTATAAATAATAGTAACCATAAAAACCAAAAAAAAATAGTAGTAGTTAAAGTAAAACCTAAATATAGTACTGGATTTAGATGGATTGTTTTGGTTTGGATTTGCTATAAAATAAATTTTGGATATAGAAAAAAGGTACCAATGTAAACCATTTTCGGATTTAGTTTGGGATCGGATCGGTCTATCAAGGAAGAAAAAGAAGAAGACTCACATAATGCGTTGTGGGTTCCAGAGGATAGAGTAAGTGTGGAAATCACTAGTGGGATCGAACCAGAGTTTGAATTGTTGTTCTCTGTCTCCTTTGCCTTGCGTAAAGACGTTAGTATGAAGTGTGTAAGGATCGCCACTTAGATTTCCCAAGAACTCGAAATCAATCTCGTCCCATGTAGATCCAGGTGATTTCAACTGTAAGAAAAAAATCATCAAAAACAATCAAAAACCCTTTTGAGCTAATAACTAACTCTAAAGCTCACAAGTAAAAACACTCAAGAGACTTACATAGTAAGCGGTGACTGTTCCGGCAGAGTTTCCGGCGACGAGCTTGATCTGCATGTCGATTTTACCGAACAAATACTCGTTCTTGGATTGGAACCCTGACCCGGAAGACTTGTCGAGAGAGAGGGTGAGAAGATCGCCGTTGTTTGTGATCTGTCCACGTCCGTCTCCCCAAGTTATCTCTACGTCTCGTTGAAAATTGGCGGAAACAGAGTAAATCATCAGAGCAGCAAGCAGAGGAACCAAGATGGTGGAGTAACTGATCATCGCCGCCATTGCCAATCAAATCTAATATTTGTGTTTGGTTTGGTTTTGAGTGTAGATTTTTTGTTGTGTTTATGGTGAGGTGGATTTGGTTGTATTTATAGTAAGAGCAGCAGAGATGGTCAGAGAGGAAGGTTCGGCTCGGAGGATGATGGGTTTGGTGAAGACTGAAGACCAAAGGCGCGTTTTGATTCCGACAGCTGGAAGATGGAAAGTGATGGTTAGATGATGGCTTTGGTGGAGTTGGAGACGCGGTTTTGTTCTTTTTGTCAAAATACATTTATTTAATCTGACCATCTCGTTTGCTTTTTCTTTCTAGATGATGAGCGTATGTATGGGTCACAGCTAAGAGATGTCATCTTTCTAACCATCGTTATTGACAAAGTTTCATATCACCAAGCCTCCCAAGTGCAGCCATCTTAGAATCAGTCTTGTACAACATATAATTTACAAAGATAAAATCTATAAATTTGGGGTATGTTTTGCGGAAAACTATTTTATTTGAAGACATAATGTGAAAAAAATCATAAGTAAATTTGATATGTAACTCATAAATAAATAAATTTGACATAGTTCTTCATAATTAAACATATCTAAACAGTATCTGCAGAGCGGGATACTTCACTCGGAAGAGAAAGACTACGAGACCGGATACAGCTACTTCTTTGAAGCCTTTGAGTCTTTCAACGCTCTTGCAGATACAAGGGCGGTCTCGTGTCTGAAATACATGTTGCTGTGTAAGATCATGGCGAGCCAAGCTGATGATGTCGCGGGATAATCTCTTCAAAGGCTGGACTCAAGTACGTTGGCCCTGATCTTGATGCCCATGAAAGCTGTTGCTGATGCTCATGCGAAAAGGTCTTTGAGATTGTTTGAGAACGCCATCCGTGACTTCAAGGTGCAGCTTGAGGAAGACCCGATTGTCCACAGGCATCTCTCTTCTCTCTACGACACGCTTATGGAGCAAAACCTGTGCCCTCTGATTGAGCCCTTCTCGAAGGTGGATATTGCTCACGTCGCTGAGCTGATTGAACTACCGATTGACTCATTGACAATGTCGAGAAAAAGCTCTCTCAGATGATTCTTGACAAGAAATTTGCAGGTACTCTTGATCAAGGAGCTGGTTGCCTCGTTATATTTGAGGATCCAAAGGCGGATTCTGTCTACTCGGACACTCTTGAAACCATTGCAAACACAGGGATGGTCGTTGATAGCCTCTATCTTCGGTCTGCCAAAATCATGGCTTGAATTAGTTTCAATCATTTTCTGGAAGAAGCTTTTGCTACTCGAGGGAGAAAGTAACAAATCTGAATGATTTTTATATCGTTTTCTTCTCAAACACAGTTGCTGGTGGTTGTTCTCGTGTATGTTAGTTAAGCTTTTCTTCAAGGTTAGCCATTTCTTTATGTTGTTTACTTCGAATTATGGCTTTGATTCTTATTTTATTTATGAAGAGATGAGAGAAATTCCGATTCTCTGAAAGTATCAAACAGCTTCTCGAAAACATAAACCACTGAATGGACTAATAGAGGAAAGAGCAAACGTTGATGTCATAACCTAATTGCTGCATCAGTACAAGTAACGTTCCCGTGTAATAAGCCAAGTCCAGCAAACAAAACCCAATAAGGAACAATATATGGCCGAAGATGTGAAACCATATCGGCGAGTGATGTGGTATATATAACTAAACTGTACAGGGCTTCTATACACTAGCAAGCAACCTGACTATTCATCTACTCGTCTATTCATCAACAGTATCAAGCTCCACGATCTGAGCTCTTCTCTCAGCAGCTTTCCTCCTTATGAAGATTCCCCATCTCAGTGCTGCTTTTATCTTTAGCCACCCAACAACCGCTTTTCCTGATCGTCCACGGTCCTCAGCATATCCCTGAATCGTCGGTGTATTTTGCATAAACGATGGGAAAGCAAGTCCATCTTCTCCACTGAAGAGCTGGAGCAACTGTTGCATGTCATCATTCTCTAGAATTTCGTGGCTTCTTAGCCGGATCTCTTCCTCTGACAAAAAGTTGTTCTCACGCTGGTTTGACCAGTCTCCTAAAGGATTAAGACTTGCCTGATGAACAGAAGAACCGATGTCTTGGTACCCGCCCGTGGATTGCAGTGGAGCACCAAGATCCAACCCATTTACATTTTGATTCTCTATGGTGGTTTGAGTTTGATGTTGATGTATTCCCATATACCGATCTTGCCGTGAAACAATATCGAATTGCGTTTGTGGGTTATGAAGCTGAGCTGTTGCCAGCGTTTGATTATACCCTGCAGTAAAAGATAGAAATAGAATATAAACATATGTTGCAGAACCAAGAACACAGATATTAAGTCATTTCCAAGGTGCTGATTCGCCAACCTCCGATTGAGAATTGTGGAAACTGACTAGGAGGCATTGGAGACGGAAGCACGGTAGAGAAATTTGCTGGAGCCGTTACATGATCAGTCTGAGGTATATCCAACCCCTCAGGCTGATTGAAGTTTAACAGAGTTTTGCCATCATACTCTATGACTTGGTTCCAATTATCATATGCTTTCTTCACCAGTCCATCCACATATACCTTTAGAGAATTAAACACCATGTCTTCAATACTACCGCACAAATATAACAAATGTGAAAAATTGAATTAACTAACTACAGCAAAGATCTGCAAATCAGGATTTTCCAGAACAATACCAAACAGCATAGAGGAATTAGGTAAAAAACGTTAAGGAGAATGCAACTGGACCTTTTGGTTGTCAGAGAGTGAATCAGCAGAGAAGTATTGATCCCCAGAAATGAGGCCACTTAACTCGTATATGTTATTGAACACAACGCCGACAGTCCTTGAATCTTCACCATAGTAGATATAAAGCTTACCGCTTAGAAGACATGTCTTTGCATGCTCCACTAGCACATCCCACATCTTGTTTGACATGCCATTTCCAAGAATCTAGACACACATAAATTATTCATGAGCATAAATCGAATGATATTCTCCTCTCCAATAGTAACAGGCTTGGCGTTACAGGCACTTACAGCCCGTAATCTTGCAGAATCCCTGACCAACTTTCTCAGAAAGCCCTCCACAGTGACTATTCCTGCAGCAGTTAGCTTCTTATGGAACGCCCCCTCCTTACCAATCTTCTCCAATCTCCACACCTCATCATTCAAAGCAGGTGGATAATGCTTCTTGTACACTGCACATAACAATCCAACAACGCATCCATTTAGAAGACAAGAAATGGCATCAATAGGTACAAAGAGAGAACGAAAAAATCAAATACATACATTCTCCCCTGTGATCTTTAACAATGAAAGCTTCCGTCTTTGCCTCGCGTACGCGTATGCCATCGCAATACCCAGAGGCGACCCTTAAAGCAAGCCTGAACTTCCGGCTCCGAATCCAACTCGAATTATCCGTGAAAACTAGCTCCCCCAGAGTGCCTACCCCTTCCTTGAGAACAACATACACGTCTCCAGTAAGCAACGGTCTCTTTCCTTCACGCTCTTTCACAACATGACTTTCAAATTCTTCCTGGGTCCAATCTCCATCATCTTCCTTGTTGAAGTCACCCCCGAGCACAACGACCTCAAGCTTCAGCGAAGCTTCTGGCCCAAACGTTACAGGACGCCTGGTGTTTGCATCGATCAGTACAACATGGATCGCAGCACCTTGCTCTCCTTCCACTCTTCCTCCAGTGAATAAGGGAAGAGATAGCCTCGACTTGAAATGCAGCTGCAAGTTCCGACTATCAGAACCTCCGATTCGTTTCGGAGAAGACTTAGAACTGCAAAGCAGACATAAATATCACGGATAATATACACTACGTAAAAAAAAAGCACGTCACAATATTAAGGCCATTCAACATAAGGTGTTACCTTCCAGTAAGCCTAGCAGGGGCTAATTTGGCCAAAGCACGTTCCATTTCCTCACTGACCTGCTCAGCAACAATACCGTACAAAAGGCCTTAGCAAAAGAAAACGGATCCATACCTAAACATTAACTAGCCTTCTAAAGAGACGAGAACAAAATACAGCATAAGCAGAGCAACAAGTCCGAATAAAAAACCGAGAAAACAAACAAAGAGATCTTACAACTCGGCGGAGGATAGGTTCCAAAGACGAGCAAAGCTTCTGCAAACTGTCTACTTTCAGAGCCTCAACAATCACACTGCGCAAAAGGAGCAAGAGGACCAGAAAATTAAAGTCTTTAATGCTGAGGAAATTTCAGAAATAATCAGGTAATAAATGAATCAGAGAAGATGAAGCGAGAAAATACCTAGCAAGAGCAGGCCGCTTACGCTCAGGCTGATCCTCATCGTTCCTCCCGTCTAAGCTCCTCTTCATTCTATTCGTATTATTATTACCTCTATCCATCTACCTCTGCACTCTCCAAACTCTGGAGAGAAAATGAAAACCCCTAAATTTCTTAGATCTGTAAACAAACTTCTTAGATGAATCAAACTGCAGAAAACCCTCGGAAATCACACACATCCCCAGAAAAAAAAAAAAAAAAAAAAAACAGAAGCCTAAATCCCGTAACCAAATCCGCCGCGGAATCGCAGAAGACTTCGAGTAGACTCGCCAATAGTAAAAAAAAAAAAAAGAAGCAAGCAAGCGAAAGAGATGATACATGTCCGGTGAGAGTAAATCGCCGGCGACGGAAGTGATTATTTTTGTTGGTCGATAGACAGTTTCCCTTTCCCGACAGATTTTCTTAGACCTCCTTTGCCTAATTCGATTCTCTTTTGGTGTTTTTTGTTTTGTTTAGGTAACTGGGTCAAGTCAACCTCGGTGTGACTGTGAGAGAGAGTATGTTAGGTAAGGTCTACGGTGGAGCTACCGTGCAAGTCACGTGTCGACAAATAAGCCGGGGCCCAACTACGACATTCTCCTAATGATCCACGTCCCCTGATGACTTTTCGGAATTTTTTATAAGATCTTAGCCGTACGTTCCACGTATAGGTGTTTTTTTTTTGGTCTTGCTTCAAAAGAAAAATGTATCTTTAAAATATACATGGATGGATTTAGCTGATTCAAAAGATAATTTCCACAAGGTCAATTTTGGTATTTACAATTTAGTGCCGATAGGGTTAGATAAATGGGCTGGGCATGTTTCAGTTTACTTTCTATTAATAATATCAGTTAGTTCAGGTCCAAGCCTGATCCAGCCTGGTAGTATTATGGTCTAGCCCATTATCGTAAGTAAAATATTTATGAGCAGCATTTAGATTTGAGAAAGTCTAGTCTCTCAGATCATTGCAATTCGCACACCACTGGTTTGCTTACACACTCCCTCCATATCAAATTGTTGTGGATGTATGAATGATCCCTTCGTAGAGTCATGCTATCGTATTATCGGATTTAAACAAGATGAAAAGATTTGAAGGTTCATGATTATCAGGATATCATGTGTATTCAAACACCAAGAAAACTTGTGTGTGTGTGTGTATTTTACCCAAAAAAAAAAGAAAACTTGTGTAAAAATATATATTTAAACACAAAGTGTATTGGTAAAAAGCCTATACAAAATTATGTTTACAAAAAATTGGAAAATATAAATAAACTGTGTAAAAGTAAAGTAGAATGCTTGTATCTTTCGTTTAAGTTTTATTTTGGTTTTTGAATTGAAAAACTAATTATCCGTAGCATACAATCAGTATGTTTTAGTATTTGGTTATCCTTAAAACTAGGATAGCTGGTATTTAAAAAAAAATTATGTCAACTAAATCACACTAAAATCAAAAGCTAATATAAATATGGTTTTTGAAAACAAATAGAAAAAATGAACGTAATTTAATGGTATTTATAGTCTCTTTCGGTTGCACATTCTAACCAAACTAGTGCTCACAATCACAAAACATGTTGATAATATCAATAATTTGACAATATTAAAGTAACACTCAACGAATATATAAGTCACTGTTAATGTCAAAAAAGAAAAAGAAAAATGTCACATGTTAAAAATTAATCTCATCAAAAAGTATTTTTGCTATCTTTTTACATTAAAAAATAAACTAATTTACAATTTTCTTACTATCATATATGACAAAAAGTCAAAACTTTTAAAATTAGAGGAGATAAGTACTGTGGGAGAATATCTCTGTCCGGCTTGTAATTATTGTTTATAAGGGTTATCTAATCTCACAGCAGCATGTTGACGATCCCACACCAGCATTATCCGTTTCGATAATATAGTGATGTAGACCGACTAAAATTTACAAAATCGGTTTCCTACAAATCATTCTTACAAAACAAATTGTTCGGGGACACTTGATATACTTAATAGAAAAAACCACTAAATATATCTTGGCAAAAAAACTAATATATATCCTAAATCTCACAAAAACTAATACTTCAATCTAGTTTACTTATCTTTTGTAAAAAAATACTCGAATAATAAAAAAAAACTACTTGCATGGTTAAAATATCTAGGGACTTTCGGTTTTTTCATACTTCAAGAGTAAGAAAAATGCCGTATCATACCCCAATAATAGAGCTGTGCTAGAACATATCCTAATGACATATTCTGTTTAATTCATACATGAAGTTAATAAATTTGGCTAATTCATACTTTGCCGTAACAACGTTAGATTTTCCGTCTAATTGTGCTGACTCGGATGCCACGTGTGATACGACGTCGTTTTACCTTAAACGAAAATTAAAAAAAAAATCTTTAAAACGATACCGTTTCGGAATTAAAAAAAAACTAGCAAAAAGAAGAATTGAACTCGGGACCTCTTGGTTTTAACTTCAATTCAAACCAATTGTGCCAAATCAATTTTTAGTATAATGTCATACAAAAATGAATATATTTATTCGCAATTGGATATTCAGAAATGAATAAAATCAAATGTTTTATTCTCTCTCACTTTCCAAACCCACAAAATTTTTTTACAGAGATGGGGAGACAAATTTGAGGAATCAAGTGAAATCCTAAGCAATTAGTGTCGCGATTTGTCAGCTTTATTAAGGGTTTAGAAGTCGAATCAAAGTTTGAAAACCTCCAGCCTGATTTTCGTACATGAACATGAGGTGAGTTTAGGGTTTGATTTTTTTTTCATGAAAATAATAGCTTGTTAGTTGAATTTAGTTGAATAGATTGATGAGTTGTGTTTATTTGTATGTCTTTGATGGAAAATGAACGTGTAAGTGTAGTAATATTATCAGAGTTACTTGAGTAGAAACTATGGAATTGAATGAACACCAAGTGTTCGATACAATGTCTGAGTGAAATTGATATAATTTTTTTTTTGTTTCAGCTCCGATGATGCAACATTCCATTGTTATTTCAATCAACAATACTTTTGCTTATCCAGATCGAGTTCTTTATCTTGAGTTTTGAACAGAGATATGATGAATTAACTTACCTCATTGTGAACAAAAAATTTCTGGAAAATTGAATGAGTCAAGAGAACATAAGAATCCTAAATCCAAAATTCGATTTGGGGTCGAGAGGAAGGAGAGAACGTGAAAGTTTTATTTTTCAACGACGTGGTTTTATTTTTTTATTCATTTATAAATATCCAACGTGGCTAATAAATATATTCATTACGAAACGGTGTCGTTTTGAAGAATTTTTTTTTAATTTTCGTTTAAGGTAAAACGACGTCGTATCACACGTGGCATCCGAGTCAGCACAATTAGACGGAAAATCTAACGCTGTTACGGCAAAGTATGAATTAGCCAAATTTATTAACTTCATATATGAATTAAACAGAATATGTCATTGGGGTATGTTCTAGCACAGCTCTATTATTAGGGTATGATCCGACCTTTTTCGTATTCTTGAGGTATGAAAAAACCGAAAGTCCAAATATCTAGATATTAAACACTCCTTTAGGAAAGCGAAACATATAGTGGTAAGTGGCAACCATAATCGAACATGGAAGCCACTCCTAGTTGACATTCTCAAATTGCATTAGTCATAATTCACTACAATACCGTGGAATAAACATATAAATAAGTGTTATTTTGGTGAATAATCAAAAAAAAATTATATTTCACAAACTAACCAATTTCTGAGAGAGAGATAGAGAGAAAGAGAAAGAGAGTTATAATTTTTTTTTGGTTATTGACCAAATTTTCTCTATACATAATCACCCCTTCATCAAATCATTTTTCTTCCACCATCCAAAACAAAATATTTGGAGCCACTCCAAAAAAGAAAAAGAAAAGATGGCGACCACAACATCAACCCAAGCCATAGTCTTCGCAGTAGCCCTTCTCTTTGTCGCCATCCAAGCCGTCCACGCAGACTACTACCGTCCACGGCTACCGACACTCCCGAGCCCTTCTCCCTACGTCGCAAAGCCCGAGCCGCTCCCAAGCCCCAGCCCCAAACCTATCGTCTATCGTCCTCATCCCACCTACCAGCCACCCACGGGCTCGTTTGAACATCAGTTCCTTGAGCCGCACAATTCTGTTCGGACCAGCTTAGGTATTTAATTTCATTTATTAGTAAAAAAATTATGACCATTTATGCATTTTTGACAATGTATTTAAATCCTAACTGATCCGAATATGAACAAAATTGGTGGTTAGGTTGGATTCACAAAAGGTTTTATATTGGCTACAAAATTGTAAAACCCTTACGAACGATGCGAATCAGATGACCAAAACAAACTGATTGTTTGTAAATAGTCAATTATATTTTTAAATTTTGTGTGTGTTTTAGTTATGATTTCTTTTTCCAATGATGAGATTGGAAACGTCTCCAAATCTAAGTAGGATATGTCTCATATACGCGGTCAAACGGAAATGGATGTATGTATCTACAAAGGACCAACTGGATAACCATGGGATCAAGTTAAAGTATTCGTATCGTTAAATGAATTCATTCCATGCAGGTCTGTCTCCATTGGTGTGGGACGGCAAGATCGCCAGCTACGCAACATGGTGGGCTAACCAGAGACGGTATGACTGCTCCCTAACCCACTCGACCGGTCCATACGGTGAGAACTTGTTTTGGGGAAGTGGCTCAGATTGGACACCGACTTTCGCAGTGGAGTCATGGACCGTGGAGGCTAAGTCATACAACCACATGAGCAACTCGTGTGAAGGCGGTATGTGCGGTCACTACACTCAGATCGTGTGGCGTGACACCAAGCGGTTAGGTTGCGCTCGAGTTGTCTGTGATAACGGCGCAGGAGTTTTCATCACTTGCAACTACGACCCACCGGGTAACTACGTTGGAGAGAATCCTTACTAACTTTGTCTAACACTTTGGTTTTATATTAAATTCGTTGGTGATTTTCTAATCTATGTTTTAGTTCTTCGTGATTTTTATTTCTTTTAAAATTTACCATCGTGTGGATCTTATGTTGGTGGTGTTATGAACATTTTGTTGTTTGAACTACTTTTCATTTTGTAATGGCCATGTCCACAAAAGAAGTTTTTCAATGGTATGCAAAGAAAATTCCCATAGTTCCATTAAATTTTCTAGATCATATACTAAATACAATTTATTGTCCTACGTAAATCATCCCAAAATAAAACGTGGCACTCATTTAGATTGGCACAACTACGGTAAATGACCAGAAGAGATAACCATATATTAAATTGGATGATCCGATCAATTCTGGTACGTAGGAACGCACCGTACAGAGTGAACTTCTCTTCAAATGGTCACTATAATGCCTATCCCGAATTTGGAATGCTTTCCAACAAAACACCAATTTTATGTTACATGAAAATCGCTCTTTAGAGGAAGCAAAAAAGCAACGGAAGCTTTTATGTTTGATATTTAAAGAAAAACACATTTTTTTCTCTGTGTCAAACATGTTTTTAGATTGTGAATGTAAACGGACGTAAAAAAAAACATATAGGAGGTATATGAAATTTAAACACAAAACAATTTTTTCTTGTATTTTTCTTTTGCATTTGGAATTTTTAAAAACCACGTTATCTTGTATATATTTTTGTATGTTGGGCATTCATACGGATATATATAAATAACCGTAAATGCAATTACAACCATCAAGTAAAACAATCACGTAAAACATAAATCAGTATCACAAACCCCACAAATACATCTATTTTCTAGTAAAATACACAATACATCCACCTAGTTTCTTTTAAAAAGTCGTAACAACTTCTAAAAATAAGATCAACGAGAACTTAAGTAGATGATTGATGGATCAATAGGGTCTCTGGCCGATGTAGTTACCGGGAGGATCATAGTTACAAGTCATGAAGATCCCACCATTGTTGCACACCACACGTGCGCACCCGACCCTCCTCGTGCTCTTCCACACGATCTGTGTGTAATGCCCACACATTTGACCAGGGTCGCACGTGTTGGAGCCGTAATGATAAAACCTCTTCTCGCTGGCCCACGCAACCACGGCGTCGGCCGGAGACCAGTTGGCGCCGTATCCCCAGTAGACGTTCTCGCCGAGAGTAAACTCTCCGTTTTGGAAAGAGTGTCTCAAAGCACAATCCCCTCTTCTTTGATTAGCCCAGTTTTGGGCGTAGTTCTGGAGCCTGCGGTCCCACATCAACGGAGGTTCGAATCTCGCGGCACGGACCAAGTTGTGTCGGAACAAGAACTGTAGCGAGTCATGGTCACATCCCGGACACAAATTCCTACATATTCGGAATATATGAGCGAGTGTTGCAGCTTCGGTTATTGATATAGAAAAGAAGAGATTAATGGCACCAAAGAGTAATATTACTCTCAAATAGGATGAGTTCATCCTTTGTTTTTTTTTTTCCTTTTTCTGGAGATTCTATTGTCTTTACTCTTTTGGGTGCTAATGGTTTTCGGAGGTTCAGGTGTGGTATTTAAATATAGAGGGGGAAAAAAGGAAGATAAATTTGTGTTAAAATTGTATGGAGACAAATTTGAGTTTTATTTTAGCGGATCTCTGTCTATTTTTTCAACCGCGCGCGTAACGTGGATAACCGATGTGATGATTGTAAATTTGGCAGATTGTAAAATTGGCGTTAAATATGGATTTGTATTATTGGAGGGAATATGATAAATGTAGGTGATATGATTGTGTTATGTATGTGTTGTCCCGTGAAGGCTAATGTTGTCCGTATTAGATAGGTTGGTATGGTGGGAAATGGTGTGGGTCGTCACTGAAAAACTCCAATATATGTCAACATGCCAGCCCCTTTTTTTGCACTCACGAGACACACTACATTATTTCAATGAAAACCATATTAATCTATAGTATTTGTTCTTGTTTCTTTTTGGTATTTTATTTTATTTTACAGCCAGTACATCATTTTACATTTAACCACCTCCATTGCACACAAAGTGTCTTAACTTTTAAAAATATTAAAAATGAAAAAACAGTAGAAACACTTAAAACAATCAAGATCTCCACCTGTCAATTTTTGATGGGAAGAAAAAATATTCTTTCTTTTTTAATTACCAAAATAAAAATATTCATTTTTTAAGACACTTTTCATGATATTACCAATGTGGATGCTTTGTTTGCTTTGTTTGTTTGGCAAATTAATTTTAATCTATTCTGTAATTACTTTCTTATTCGTCTTATTTTAATATATGGATTAAATAAAATAATTTTGATTAAGCATGTCCCAGGTGTCGTCACCGTTACTGTTCATTAGCGCCTCCGCAAATTTTACGCTTCTCCGCCGGGAAAGTTTAGCGAGTTGTCAATTCGGTAATCAGGAAGCTTTATTTTCCGCGTCTTTTACTTCCACATGATCGCGTCCTTCTCCAGACTCCAAATCCCGATCCCGATCCCGGATTCGATTCCGTCTTCACCTCGATCTCTTCTGCCTAGTCAACAGCAGTTCCGTTTCGGTTTATACCATCGATTTCCCGCTCAACCAAAGAATCTCGATCAGATGGAGTGGATGAACCGCCTTGGAATCGGTTGCTTTGCGGCGAACCGGAGCAAAAGGGAACTGAAGACGGAGATCGACAGCGGCGGAGAGGATTTGTTCGATGCAGCTGTCATGGAGTCTGCGGAGAAGCCGGACCATCTGGTGGTCATGGTGAACGGTATCATTGGCAGGTAGACAAACAAATAACTTCAAAAACAAATTTCAGATCACTATATATTCCGGGTTGAAGACTTTGCTATTTCTGTTTGGATCATGATTTAGTTCGGCGGATTGGAAATATGCGGCGGAGCAGTTCGTGAAGAAGTTCCCGGACAAAGTACTCGTGCACCGTGAGTGTTTCTTAACCTATTGGGATTGTGGTTTCGAGATTTCTTCCTTCCTGTAAATTTTTCTTCAGTGTTTTATGATATTCATACTGGATAATTCATAATGTTCTGTACTTTAGGATAGCATCTGATGACCGAAATTTCTTGATTTTCGATGGAAATTGATCATTTATGCCATAAGCAGGTAGTGAGAGTAATAGTGCAACGATGACATTTGATGGTGTGGATATGATGGGTGAAAGGCTAGCTAATGAGGTATTTCTGCAGCATTGTTCTCTCTTCTCTGCAACTTGAATGTGCTTATTTGCTTGGGTGTTTTTGTTATTACTGGTCTTGATTTCTACGTTTGAAACCTTTTGCAGGTTTTGTCTGTTATTAAGAACAGAAGTGGGCTGAGGAAGATCTCGTTTGTGGCTCATTCATTAGGAGGTCTTGTTGCGAGATATGCCATAGGGAAGCTCTATGAACAGCAAGGGGAAGCAAACTCTTTGGACTCTCCATCAAAGGCCACGAGCGCGAGAGGCGGCGGAATTGCTGGGTTAGAACCTATGAACTTTATAACTTTCGCAACGCCTCATCTTGGTTCAAGGGGACATAGACAGGTGAATTGATTGATGTTTTAGATTGCATGTCTAGGTCAGATGTTTCTGTAAGGTTTGCTTATTCAGGATCAGATGTCTCTGTGACATTCTTACTCTTGTCTTCCTTCTTTCCTTCAGTTCCCGATTCTTTGTGGCCTTCCTTTTCTTGAGAGAACTGCATCCCAAACTGCACACTTGGCTGCTGGGAGGACCGGGAAGCATTTGTTTCTGGTGGATAACGATGATGGGAATACTCCACTCCTTATCCGGATGGCTACAGATTCTTTTAACTTAAAATTCATGTAAATGCTTCTGCCTCTGTTTTTTTTTTCATTGATGACTTGCAGATTGAGATTTACACTACTCATCTCTACTTAAATGACCTCAACAGATCAGCTCTAAATGCTTTCAAGCGACGTGTGGCATATGCAAACGTGAATTTCGATTGTATCCTTCCCTGAATAAAGCATGGGGTTAAGTAACTGTCAATGGTTTTTCAATTTTATTTCATTTACAAGAGACAGAGTGTTTGCCTTTACTAAGTATATAGACATGGTTGGATGGAGGACATCTTCAATTCGCCGTCCAAATGAGCTCCCAAAGGTATCCGTTTGCTTTTTACACTCACAGCTGATTTTATGCACAATCTGGGATTTATCAGTAACCCTTACCCATTCTCATCTTCCAGCCAAATCTTCTAGCAACTGATCCAAATTATCCACACATTGTATACGTAGAGCAAGGAAATGTGGACAATGGTAGCTGCCAGTCAACTTCTATAGTAGTAACAGATGAAAACTCTGATCTTGAAGGTTTGCTCCATATTTCACTTTGATTATTTTGTTCAAGACTTGCTAGAAATAATGATATCTCTTATCAGATTTTCTGGAAGTGCGTCGATTCACACCTCGCTATCCATATAAGCCCATTAGTCTTATTTATTATCTGTAGCATCACAAAGTTCACGCTGTTATTGTTTTTTGTGGAATATAGAGGAAATGCTACACGGGCTCGGTCAACTATCTTGGGAACGAGTAGATGTAAGCTTTCACAATAGCAAGCAGCGATACGTAGCTCATAATACCATTCAGGCAAGTTTAATAATAGGAGGCACTCTTAACTCAGTAGTGATTTTTTTTTTTTTTTAAACAGCAAATTTACAGAATGATTTTGTAATGTGTAGGTGAAGACATATTGGTTACATTCTGATGGTAAAGATGTTGTCTTCCATATGATGGATCATTTCTGTCTCTAGCCCCGAACAATTTCAACCAACTGCTCTGTTTCAACCGCTGCAATTAGTCAGCACTGTAAGATGGCGACAAGCATTACAAACATCTTTTTTGTTTTGGTTATTTATATCGTATTTAGTATGATGCTTGATGCGATACAAATCATGGTTAAGTTTTTGCGACTTCACCTAATGGTTATATTGAAATGTATTTTATTCTGTCCAAGGATGAATCTGTACAGGATCTACTCCTCCTTTGTAAAACTTTTCATTCCTCTCTTGTTTATGAAATTGAATTGATGGTTATTTCTTTCTCAGAAGTAACCATCTTGATTTAGGTTGGGATTTGTTAAGAGGACGGGGATCTATCCAAATGTACAAAACTCATTTACGTGGAGATTCTAAAATGTTTAGAGAAATCTTTTGTCAGAGACATCAAATCCTGTTTTGATCTTATAAGTTTTGGCGCTAATCTTTATTTTCTTAGACCACATTAGACATTTTGTTACTAGTTGATATGTCTAGTTGGTGGGCATACGGGAAATTGCTTACTGACATTCTAATTCTAGACGGCATCCGATGAATGCGCAAGATTGAATACGGACTTTTCACAATTATTGTTGCTTTTTTTGCAGATTTGTTTACATTCTTTTTGGGATCTCGTTTGTTTCATATGTTCACATAAACATAGCATGAAAATAATTGGACAAGAAAAAGGAAATGACGTACAGACATGACACAACCAAAGACCGTTTGCCTCATCCCTAAACACAGCCACTCATTCACCTAGTATGCTGTAGTCACTACTATTCACATTGTACTGATCATCCAAAAGATGATGTTTTTCTTGTCCAACGATAACGTTTTAATGCTTCTTCATTTCAGTGAATGGTTGTTATAAAGATAATTGCAAATATATGCCGGGGAAAAAAGGAAGAGAAAATGTACATTTCTATGAAACTTGATGATAGTTGTTATCAATATAATTAGAAACTTGGGATGAAAGGTGCAAAGAGAATAATTAACAACTTCGTCTCGCCGCAACGGATGAAGATCAGCATAATATTCGGCACGTGCCGTTGTTGCTAGTTCCCTTCAATATTTCACTTGACGATTTGGCCGATTCTCTAGTAACTACCATCGGTATCAATCCAACATAAATAATAATGATATATGAATAATGAAGTCGACCATCTCTTAAGTATCGACTTAATAAGCATCAATTATAATTACTACTCCTTGATTCTCATGGATTTACATTTCCTTGATTTTCCTACTTGGCCTAGAAATGGCAAACATAGTGGAAATCTACAACAACCCCAAAATAAAATAAAAACCAAATTCCATATGCATACACATCGTTTAATCAGACAAAAATAATGAAATAAAACCCAATTTTATCCCATCTGCTGCTCTAAGGTCCGCATAATTATGACCCGGTCCCGACCCGACCAGTTTAACATTTGAGAGTCGGTAGTGATTGTTCTGTTTTCAAGTTCCGGTGCTCTGCCGCACCACCTGATCACTACCCTCATCTTTCTTCCTTCTCCGTTATGATATCGCTGCAAGTACAGATTTGGTCAGACCGATTCATCGCCGGCGTAGCCAAGTAAGTGGGTTTAACATCGCCGGCCATAATGACGAGAAACTTCTCCGGCATGTGAGTGTCAGCGTCGGGTTTGGCATCATCTCCGGCCTCGAGATCTCTCTGACCGGAGCCGGAGAGTCTCCAGTAGGAACATGCCAGTATGAGAAGAGCGAAGGCGATGAGAGCCAGCATGGCGGCCAAACCACCGAAGAGATAAGGAACCGGTGAGTGCCACGGCGAGCGAGGAACCACCATGGAGGAGCTGTTATTGTTTCCTTCCGCGTTTTGGTAATATTGTCTTCCTTCCATTGTCTGCATGTGTTTCTCAGAGTGAATAAATGAAATGTTTTTTTTTTGTTAAATAATATACTTAAATTGGTGGGAGAAGAGATTGTGTTGTGAGAGGCATTTTATAGAAGAGAGCAAGGGAATTGTTGTTAAAATCACTGGATTGTGCATGACGTTTCATCTACTAGGGTTATCTTCTAACCTTTTTTAAACCCCGGTGTTGTATTACAAATCGATGATTAATGACTGCCATTTCTGGTAGTTAATTAAGACTTATTTAATTAGGTTGGTTTTCTAATTTGTATTTTTCAAATATGTCTCCATCTTTGGTACTTTAATAAAGTTTTACGTTTAGTGGTGGATTTATACTCTTTTAAAATGCAATAATGGGTTGAGGTTAAAGTGAAGAATTATTTAATAATCTTGCTATGGCAATTTGTACACTAAAATTCACTGTTTGGATAATAAAAATACAGTCAGTATATAACTAATCTAGCTTACGGACTAAATGAAATGTAAAAAAGGTTGAAGTAATGAATACACATATGAGAAAACAAATTTGATCTTTAACACAACAAAAAAAAAAAACAATTTTGAAATTATCAAAGTTGGTAACCCAACCATTTCAATAGAAAAAAAAAAAAAAAATACACAAATAGAAGAGTTCAACCAGATCCTAAGTTCAAATCCGGAACTATTGCGCAATTTACATGATATCTGGTTCAAATATATTATGCATCATAAAAGTAAGATGTTTACGATTACCAAAACAAAAAATCATAGTATAAAATTAAAATATTTTATAGGTATTCAACTTAAATTCGATTGACAATTCTTAATGGAATTTCTCATATAGAATACAATAAATTTCATATAAATGTGGAATTCTTAACAATATATAAAAACATATAATAACTATATACATAGTGAGCTATTTGAAAAATCTATACTAAATGAAAGAAGAAGTTTGGGGCTCCTAAAGCCATCCACATCAGCAAAATAAAACTCTCTATAATTATGGCACATCAGCACACTTTAAATAAAAAAAAATCTTTAATATATTTATAACATGCTTAAAATCATATAGTATTGATTAAACTTTAAAAAATTAAAAATTCCTTACAATAATGATTAAATTATATACACTACAACAACAAAACATATGACCAACACAAATTGATGATAATCATGCATTTAAATTAAATATTGATAAAATATAAATAATATTATGGGGTAAGAGATTCTTTCACACAATAATTAAAAGCATAAAAATACGTACGATTATGAACATACTATTATTTTTGTTTTTGGCTAAATACTTTTAGGCATAAACTAAATTAATTACAGTATAGTATAAATCATCGTCTTAAACATGCATTTTTCCCTCTTGGTTTCCTATTTTTTTCTTGCTCCCCTACTTTCTTTCTTTCTGGTTCTTTATCCGCTTCTTCATTAATTGCTGATAAAATGGTTAGCAGTACATTCGCTCTAAAAAATTAGGGAAGACGTCGCTGAAAATGACAAAAAAAGAAATTCATGTCTCCAAATGACGATGAAAAGATCAAAAGAAAAATAAAGGGCGTAGTTTAGCCCTGGACAAATTATTCGGAATTAAAGAACCGAACCGAATTGGAAGGCATTGAACTGAACCGGAATCGATCTAAATACCCGGATGGGTACTACCCAAAAATATTTGTTGTATTTATACTTTAAATAACTTAAATATCCAAAATTACAATTATAAACCAAATATATATGTTATATTTAGACCAAAATAACTAAAATACTCTAAATATTTGAAAAGTTTTAATTATCTTTGTCAAACTTAAATAATGTTTTTGTAAAATTTAACTAAATAACGGAGTTTTAGTTTTTTAAAGTTTTTTAGATAGATTTTAAATAATTCAGGTACCCGCAAAGGAAGCTTTTACGTCTTCTAAGTTCTAAGAAACTCCACAAACTTCTTCTTTTTGTGAATCGGTACTAACTAGCTAATGATAATAATAATTTATTAGTATATATAATTTATTTTATTTGGGGTTGCTAATGATAGAAAAAAACTACACGAACACCATCATAATAAAAAGGAACAAAAATTAATAAGAACAATGACATGCTTGAGCTAGCAATCATATGCTTGATAAGTTATTTTCTTTTTTAAAATGAAAAACTGTTTTGGATTAAAGAAAGAGAAAACTTATATGTGATGTTTGGAGGTGCTAATTAAAGAAAAAAAACACTACACGAACAATATCTGAATAAAAGGAAACAAAAACTATTTTGTGCTCCTAGAGCCATCCACATAAGCAAAAAAAAATTAAAAAATCGACAAGTGAGCAAACTTAATATGTTTTTTTTTTGTTTTGTTAAAAATCTCTTCTGAAAATATTCTAATATATATTATTAATCTAATTATAAAAAGCTCATTAAAACATATTTGTAATGTAATAAAAATGTCTAAATTTAATTATATGTCAAATGCAAAGGAAGCTTCTACGCCTTCTATGTTAATTATACATACTACATCTTTTTATAAATCAGTAATACCTCACTAATGATATAATAACCTATTAGTATATATAATTTTTTTTTATTTGGAGTTGCTAATGACACAAAGACACTACACGATTTGAATAAAAGGGAACAAAAACTAATTAGAACAATGAGGTGCTTGAGTTGGCGATCATATATTTGATAAATTCGCGTTCCATATAGATTACTTCTTAATACAATCTTCACAGTACTGTACCAGAGATCGGGTCGAAGAAGGCCACAGCGCCTTTGTTGGCTCTTCAAGACAAAAACACTCATAGGAATGGTGCTAATTCCCATGTTCCTTCTAGTCTCGTTTGGTTTCGAAAGTTTCGTTTTTAATTTAAAATGAAAAATTATTTTTATTAAAAAAAAGGAGAAAACATATTTGTGAAGTCTGGGGCTCCTAATGAAAAATTGTTTTCGGCTAAAGAAAAAAAAACTTATATGTAAAGTTTGGGGATGCTAATGAAAAAAAAAACATTACACGAACACTATCCGAATAAAAGGAAACAAAATTAATTAAAACATGAGGTGCCTTAGTTTGCGATCAAATGTTTGATAAGTTATTTCGTTTTCAATTTAGAATAAAAAATTGTTTTCGGTTAACGAAAGATAAAACTTATATGTGAAGTTTGGGCTTGCTAATGAAAGAAAAAACGATCACTATCAGAATAAAAGGAATCAAAATTAATTAGAACAATGAGGTGCTTGAGTTGGCGATCATATGTTTGATAAGTTAGTTTTTTTCAATTTAAAATGAAAATTGTTATCGATTAAAGAAAGAAAAAATATATTTGTGAAGTCTGGGGCCGCTAATGAAAGAAAAAAATAATAATACACGAACTCAATCGGAATAAAAGGAACCAAAAATTAATTAGAACAATGAAGTGCTTGAGTTGGCGATCATATGTTTGATAAGTTATTTCGTTTTAATTTAAAATAAAAAATTGTTATATGTGAGGTTTGGGGTTGCTAATGAAAAAAAAAATACTACACGAATACGATCAGAATAAAATGAAACAAAAATTAATTAGAACAATGAGGTACTTGAGTTGGCGATCATAAGTTTGATAAGTTATTTCGTTTTCAATTTAAAATAAATATTTGTTTTTAATTAGAGAAAGAAAAAAAATTATATGTTGAGTTTGGGGCTCCTAATGAAAAACAAAACACTACATGAACACTATAAGAATAAAAAGAAATAAAATTAATTAGAACAATGAGGTGTTTGAGTTGGCGATTATATGTTTGATAAATTATTTTATTTTCAATTTAAAATGAAAATTTATTTTCGATTAAAGAAAAAAGAAAACTTAAGTTTTTTTTTTCAATGAAAACTTAAAGTTTTTAAGTTCAATCATACACTGAATTTAATTAAAACAAAAATTATTTTTAAAAATATTTTGAAAGCTGGTGAACAAAAATGAGTTTCAATACATATTTCAAGTTTTAGTTTAAAAATTATTTTGACATATCCAATGAAGTGCTTGAGTATGTGATCATATGTTTGATAATGATTTCGTTTTCAATTTAAAATGAAAAATTGTATTTGACTAAAAAAAGAGAAAACTTATAGTTTTTGAGTTCAATCATGTATACCGAATTCAGTTAAAATAAAAATAATTTCAATAATATTTTGAAAGTTGGTGAACAACAATATGATATACACATTTCAAGTTTTAGTTTAAAAATTAATTTTGACATATTCACTTTGTAAAAAATTTTAGTTAAATCACAATATATTTTTCGAACATATTAAAATATTTAAGATGTATAAACTTACATAAAAACTATATTGTAAATAAAATATTATATTTAAAATATCAAATTAAAATTAAAAATTAATATAATTTAAATAATAATTTAATATTGATCAAAACAGTCCGCGCGTAGCGTGGAAAACCCCCTGGTATACTCGCTGTGAAACGAAATGATAGTAGTTGGAGAGGGTTGGGTTCTCTCAGAGTCAGCTTCCACCACGTCTAAGGACAAACGGATATTCCGTTAATTAGTTTCCAATCACTTCCCTTTTTTCTTCTTATTTTCTTCAATTTATTCACTTCTATTTTTATATTATTCGTTAACGTGTCCACTAGTATTATTATCTTAAGCAATAATATAGTATTAAATCGAGTAAAAAAGAATTTTCTCTAAGGGAAAACTTTTTTAAAGCATCGAAGCCAACAATGTTGAAAGGTTAATATTCCAAACCTAATCCCCCTCCTACATTAATCTATTGAGATAAACTATCATTTTTCATTTCTCCCATTGTACACAGTACATTAAACACATATACACGCTACATAACAAACGTGTGGTGGAGAATACATATAAGTCGAATGATTTGTTCTTACAGTGTCAAGTTTCTTAACTATAACTTTATATTTTCACAACCAAAAACTAAAGGTTTTAGGTATTTATAGTTTGGTTTTCTTTGCATATTGGAATTTGAACCTATTTAAATTTATAGATCTAAGTACGTGGTCCGTATAACGTTCTATCATAAGTGTTTTTACTCTTTTGGTTTATTTTAGCATAGATTACTATTAGTCACAGGCTTATATTAGCATCAACCTCATATTGTATATAATCGAAACTATAGTGTACAGAGTTAATTAATGAGAAAATTAACATTCATAACAATTTCTTCTTCTCTTTGACTCGTCTTCTTCGCTAAGCTTGATAAGCTTGATATGGTATCAGAGCAAGACGATCAAAAGTGCTTCTCGATTAGATCTTCTTCTCATTCAATTGCTTTCGATTATTTATCTCGATTGTTATTTTCGTTTCTCGATTCATCAATTTTTTTCCCCGATCTGTTTCTTTCGTTCTTTCATTGACCTAATTGTTCGCGATTTTACTATTCTCTTCATCAATTCGCGTCAATTTCTTTGGATTCCAGTGATTTTCATTCCAAAATTGCTTGAATCTTTGGTTATCTTTGGTAAATCATGACAATTTCGCATCAAATTCCAACGGCGCGTGACGATACGGATCACTATGATAATCCGTATTTTCTACATAACACAGATCATGCTGGTCTCCAACTGGTTGCCGATCGCCTCTCATCTGGTGCTGATGTTCACTTATGGAAGCGATCTGTGCGCATGGCTCTCAACGTGCGTAACAAACTGGGATTCGTCGACGGTACGATATGAAAACCCCCTGATAATAGTCGAACTTCAAGTTCTTGGTCTAGGTGTAATGATATGGTAGCAACATGGTTGATGAATTCTGTCTCCAAAAAGATTGGACAAAGCTTGATGTTTATGTCCACTGCTGAAAGTATTTGGAATAATCTGCTCTCTCGTTTTAAACAAGACGATGCTCCTCGTGTCTATGAGATTGAATAGAGGCTGAGCACTATTCAACAAGGTTCGCTGGATGTAAGTCAATATTATACAGAGCTAATCACTTTATGGGAGGAATACAAAAATTACATTGAGCTCCCGCAGTGCACATGCGGTAAATGTGAATGTAATGCTGCTGTTCTTTGGGAACAATTACAACAACAAGGCAGAGTTACAAAATTCTTGATGGGGCTTAATGAGACATATGAACAAACAAGGCGTCATATCCTGATGCTCAAACCAATTCCTAATATTGAGGAAGCCTTCAATATTGTGGCTCAAGATGAGAGACAGCGAATTGTCAAGCCGGTGCTTCAGGCTGAAAATGTTGCATTTTAAGCTATCGACTCCTATCATGCTCAAGATTCTTTTCAGGCTCCTCCTTATGCTGTATCTGATCAGAATGAATATGCTGCTGCCTACAACACCTATCGACCAAGAGGAAACAGACCTCTTTGTACTCATTGTGGTCAATTGGGTCATACTATCAACAAATGATATCGCCTCCATGAATATCCTCCTGGTACAAGGTTCCAACCTCAGGAAACTACTACAACAACAATAACAAATCTTCTTTTGTTCCTAGAGGTTCGAACACTTATGCTCCAAGACCTCAGTTTCAGAATGCTAATTCTGGCCAGAGAGCTGTTGCAAATGTTTTCACTGGAGTGTCTACTGGTTCTACTGATTCGTCAATGCCATATCTTCCTCCACCGGCGTTGACTCCTACCAATCTGAATATGCATCAGTTCACTCCAGCTCAGATTCAGTCTCTTATACAACAACTGAATACACATGCTCGTGCTCCAGAACCTGCTACTTCTTGTTCTACCATTTCTGAGAAAGGTGTCATGGCTAGTCAATCCACTTCTGGTAAAGTCTTTCCCCTTTCTACTAATCTTCGATATGAGAACCAATCTTTCACTTTCCAACACCAATGCCTTTCCACTCTATATTCATCACTTCCTTCTGGTTCTTGGATAATTGATAGTGGGGCAACGAGTCATGTTTGTTCCGATCTTTCACTATTTAGAAATATTGTCTTAGTATCTGAAATAACAGTCACTTTGCCGAATGGTACTAGACTTCCTATCACGCATACTGGAACAATATATCTCTCTGATTCTCTGATCTTATATGATGTGTTGCATGTTCCATCCTTTCATTTCAATTTGATTAGTGTGAGCTCTCTTTTACGTGATAGTCAATGTTCAGCTCATTTCTTTCCAACTTCTTGCTTTATTCGAGAATTTTCTCAGGGCTTGATGATTGGGAAGGGTAAACTTTTGAATAATCTTTACATACTCGATGTTGCAAGTCATGTTGTCTCTGATGCTTTCACTGGATCCTTGACAGTTGATGGTACAATGTGGCATCAACGCCTTGGTCATCCTTCTTCTGCCAAGTTACAAGTTTTATCAGGTACTCTTTCTCTTCCTAAGTCCCTTCAGTCTTTAGATAATCATTGTCCAGTTTGTCCATTAGCTAAACAAAAGCGTTTGTCTTTTCCTTTTCATAATCACATGTCATCTATACCATTTGAATTGATTCTCTTAGATATATGGGGTCTTTTTTCTCAAGAGTCTGTTGAAGGGTACAAATATTTTCTTACAATTGTTGATGATTGTACTCGGGTTACTTGGATTTATTTGTTAAGAAATAAGAGTGATGTTTCAACTGTTCTACCTGTCTTTATCAAGCTTGTTTCCACACAATACAATGCAACTGTTAAGGCACTTAGAAGTGATAATGCTCTTGAACTTAAGTTTACTAATTTAGTAAAAGAACATGGCATGATTCATCATTTCTCTTGTGCTTACACACCTCAACAGAATTCTGTTGTTGAAAGGAAACATCAACACTTGCTGAATGTTGCTAGAGCTCTTCATTTTCAATCAAATATTCCTTTAGCTTATTGGAGTGACTGTGTTTTGACTGCTGTTTTCTTGATAAATAGAACACCCTCACCTCTTTTAAATAATCTCACTCCTTATGAAATGATGATGAAAAAGAAACCGGATTATTCTGTGCTGCGTACTTTTGATAGCCTTTGCTATGTTAGCACACTGCAAAAAGATCGACACAAATTCTCACCTCGTGCTAGACCTTGTGTGTTCTTAGGCTATCCTTTAGGATATAAAGGTTACAAAATCCTAGACTTAGATACTAATTTTGTCTCCATATCTAGGAATGTTGTATTTCATGAACATGTTTTTCCATTCAAAACTGAAACGTCTTCATTCTCTGATTTTTTCTCACACACAATCTTGCCTTTGCATGTTCCATACATTCCTGATTCATCTGCACCACCTAATGAATATGTTGCATCATCTCACTCATTACCTGATTCACCTGATGCATCTTTGCATAACTCATCACCTGATGCATCTTTGCATAACTCACAACCTGATTCACTTAACGAATCTTCACATGATCATTCTCCTGCTGCATCATCTGCATCTGTTCTTCCTAGGAACGTACCTTCGTCAACTGTAATAGTTGCTTCAGATGATAATTCAATTTCTATTCCTAGTGAAAGACCCAAACGTAACACTAAAGCCCCTAGTTACTTATCCGAGTATCATTGTGCTCTCTTACAAACCACACCATCTCCTCCAAATGCCATATTGTTCCTATCTACTCTCATATTCTCTTGAAACTGAACCCAAGACTTTCCGACAAGCCATGGCATCCGAGAAATGGAAAGGGGCTGTGAACGAAGAATTTCAAGCTATGGAAGCCAACAACACATTTAGCATTACCTCTTTGCCTCCAGGGAAGAATCTGGTTGGTTGCAAATGGGTATTTACCATCAAATACAACTCGGATGGTACAGTTGAGCGATATAAAGCCCGTCTAGTGGCAAAGGGCTTCACTCAACAAGAAGGTGTTGATTATAATGAAACATTCTCTCCGGTGGCTAAACTAACAAGTGTGAAATTCATGTTAGCATTGGCGGCTTCTAAAGGTTGGGAATTAACACAGATGGATGTTTCGAATGCCTTCTTGCACAGCGATCTTGAAGAGGAGATTTACATGAGCCTTCCACAGGGTTATACACCAGGTAACAATGTGATTCTCCCTGAAAATGCAATATGTCGTCTTCACAAGAGTTTGTACGGTCTCAAACAGGCGGCTAGACAATGGAATCAGACTTTCACTAATGTCTTGCTTGCTGCTAGTTTCACACAATCTGAGTCTGATACATCTTTGTTCATCAAAGACACGCTAGCTAGTTTTAATTCTTTGCTTGTTTATGTGGACGACATTGCTATTGCTAGCAACAACTCTGATGATTTAGCATCCTTGAAAGTTGTTCTATCTGCTGCATTCAAGATCAAAGATCTAGGTCCTATGCGTTTCTTTCTGGGTTTGGAGATTACACGTTCTGCTAAGGGTATCTCTGTTGTCAGAGAAAATATACACTTGATCTCCTGGAAAATGATGGTCTTTTAGCCTGCAAGTCGAGCTCAGTTCCTATGGATCCTTATGTTCATCTCACTCAAGACAAAGAAAATCCATTGGAATCTGCCACCCCTTAGCGAGAGTTAATTGGTCGCTTACTCTATTTGACAATAACTCGCCCAGATATCACATATGTTGTGCACAAGCTCAGTCAATACCTTCAGCATCCTACAGATATTCATCTTCAAGCTGCTCACAGAGTTCTTAAATACCTTAAAGGAAATCCAGGCCTTGGCTTGTTCTATTCTGTTGAGTCTGAACTGTGCTTAAACGTCTTTGCTGATGCTGATTGGGCATCTTGCCCAGACACTCGAAAATCTACTTCTGGTTTGTGCATTTACCTTGGTACATCTCTCATCTGTTGGAGATCACAGAAACAGAAAGTAGTAAGTCGTAGTAGTACCGAGGCAGAATATAGAAGTCTAGTTGATGCTACTCGAGAGCTCTTTGGTTGCAGCAACTACTCTCTGACTTCAAGATACAAGTCACTACTACGGCAAAACTGTTTTATGATAACAAATCAGCTGTTTACATAGCTTCGAACCCCGTCTTTCACACAAGAACGAAGCATATAGAGATTGACTGTCATACGGTTCGGAATCAGCTCAAATGTGGCAATCTCAAAGCCATACATCTCACAAGTGACAATCAACTCGCTGACATTTTGACCAAACCGTTACATCCAAGTCCATTCAATGCATTACTTGGTCGAATGTCTATGTCAAATCTTTTCACTCCTTCTCCTTATCCGGATTAAAAGACTTGCGGGGGTGTATCATAAGTGTTTTTACTCTTTTGGTTTATGTTAGCATATGTTACTATTAGTCAGGCTTATATTAGCATCAACCTCATATTGTATATAATCGAAACTATAGTGTACAGAGTTAATTAATGAGAAAATTAACATTCATAACAATCTCTTCTTTTCTTTGACTCGTCTTCTTGATAAGCTTGATACGTTCCATATTGATCCAACTTAAATTCCCGGATTTGATTTGTGTTTATGCATGAATCTTAGAGAATCATATTCTCGTTAAATAGGCACGTTACATGTGAAGATAATATAAACCAGTAACAACCTAGGAGTCCATTAGTTTCTCGAACGAAGTTAATCATCGATTAAGTGCAACAATTAAATATTGGCGTTCTGTTCTTTCTTTTTTTTTTTCCGGTAATTATTAAACCATAGTGGTTTAGATCCAATGAGAAAGAATCAGTTTACTGAAAAGATTGATGGGTGCTTTCGTGTTTGTTCGTGGTAAACAACCAGAACACTCTTTTTTCAGCAACCAGAACACTTGCTTCTTTACTTTATTTTTATGTACCAATTTTCCATGATAAAATCACTAAATATTTAATTATTTTTTCTAATATACATAAATTTGTTGGATATAATCAACTGTACTAACAGATCATTGATCTCAAGCTTAATATTTAGACGCATTGTCATGCTTGTATTCACACCCTCAATTTAACGGAAGTTAACAAAATTGATAACATCAATGACTATGTTAAGCCAAAAAAATATAAACAACGCTTCATGATGTCCATTTTAAAGTGGATTTGAGAAAGGTATCTAATTAAAATGGATAAGAGTATCATCACTATTCATTAATATATTATATATGCCATTATAGAGGCATATATACCTTCATAGAGCTATGATGACCTATTAAAACTATTAGAATGCAACAAACATCATTATTGCATTGCATGCCTCCCATTAGTTACTTCGAAAATTTGTACGTCTAGAAAGAATATTTTAATTACAATAAAATAATCAAGATTTGCTCTCAAAGAAAAAGAGAAGATATGGTAACAAAAATAAAGTTTATCAAAAGAAAAGATGACAAAAGGATGTTCTTTCTTTTAACCTTTAAGAGATAACAGTACAATGATTGGGATTCATATATATATATATAAAGCTATTTTATTAGACAACCGTAATATGTGTTTTATTTTTATTTTTTTCTAATATATGTTTATTCATACATGCTAGAAAAATGGTAATTAATGTGATACCTTTTTCATTAAATGTGCATGCCCCATGGACATAATAATAATATACACGTATAGGTTATAAATGTAACGTAGTAACGTACCACACACCAATTATTTTGAAAATATCAGATGTTTAATTCAACCAATAACCTTGGGTGTTTTTTTTATAAGTATTACGCGGAGGGAATAACACGGAGGCGAGAACAAACAAGGAGTAAAGATACAAAAACAGAGCGATGTATAAGTTATTCATTTCCTGTTCTCTTATAGTCTTTTGTTATGTTTTGCAGTTACGACATGATATTCGTGTGGAAACTGTAAGAAAAATGGAGGAATAAAGAGTAGTAAAGCAGAAAGAGGTGTTTCCTTGAGAGAGTACACGCGAGACTGTTGTGAACGGGGACCAGTCGCTGTGGGACCCAAGAGGGGAGGGTGGTTCAGTTTTTTAGCCGAGAAGTCGTTGTCGTCCATCACCCTGGCCTGGTCCATGGCCTCCTCCATTGTCGGCCTTGCCCATTTAACAATTACCCACACATTCATTTGACACCTAATTGAATTCGTTGCGTTCAGATATTTTCAGTTTTGGGTGATAATTATTAGCACTATATATATATATTCACTCAAAGTGAGTTGTTTCAGTGTTACAGGACCTGACTTGAGTTCGAATCCTACATGCTATTATATATGGACAAAGATAGTTTACTTTCGTGAACATGCCACAAGTATTAGTCTAATGTTGGTCTTGGACCTAAAGAGATAATGAAGCAAAGATCCGGAACTTCTTGATTATCAGAAAAAAGATTTTTTAAAAAGAAGGTAAAAACACCCAAAAAAAAATTGGATGCAGTTGAGATATATATTGCATTCTCTGTTTTGATTGATATATTAGACGCACCAGCGCTGGGGCCGCCAGGACCCGCAGCAGCATTAACATTGGCATAGTCCGAATGACCAAAAGTCATTGACTAAAACGACTTAATCTTTCAAGACTTCGTTACTGATCTTAACGGGTACATTGTGAAATTGCAAAGTTGCTTGTATGTAGGGGTGGACAAAGGCCGTGGCCCAACATAAGAAAATCAATGTATTTTATTTTTTTTCTACAAATTTCATAAACTAAATCAAGGTATACCGGTTTGGCGTACAAGTCAAGCCGGTTCATTATGATTTATATGGGTAAAAGAAACACACGTGCTCGTGCACCTTTAACAAGGGTATCGGCACAGACATTGAGAAGGCAGAAGATAAAACATAAACTAAAGAAATCGAACTCCGCTCGCATAGAATTCAAAAAAATCAATGTATTAAAGGCAGAGGAAACAAGTTTTGCATCTTATTTGGAAACGTGACGGAAAATTTGGATATTTTTAACGAAGTTTTATAATTAAGATATAATATTTAAACAAAAGTGTAAATCATATGAAATTAAATTTACTTAAGTTTCAAATTTTTATAATTATAATTTTATTTTCAAATGACAGACGTACATTCATCTCGTTTTCTCTCCCGATCCATCCCATTTCCACATTTCAAATGGAACTAAAAAAGGACATGATTCATATTTTCTGAATTTTGTTTTACATTCTAAATTCTCATTCTCTTATACACATACATATTAGATTTGATACACATACGTATTAGATTTGATACACATCCAATTTCCAAGTCCAAATGGGCTTTCTTCTGATTTCTTATTTCTTAAGGTCCATTAATGTCAGTTCATTGTTTTTCCTATCAATAAATCTGTCTAGGCCTGCGCTCTATTGTTGTTAAGGGGCTTTGAAACAGTAAACACCATGTTAACGCATTTGCAATGGTAAAATATGAAGATATTATCATCACAATAATAAGAAAAAAATATTAATGAGATGTTGAAATATAATTATAATGTAAGAAGGTAATATTTTGTTGTTCCGTCTAATGTAACTTAGTAAGAAGCAAATATTTGACCAGAATTTTTACATGCATATTTAAAAGAAAGAAATTAAAACCTTTTTTTTCTTTTCATCGGAATCTTGTTCTAGTTCTCTAATTGCACATGTTCAAATAAGCTTTATATTATATTCTATTTATTGGTTTAGCAATGTGTGTACCAAACAAAGGAAAGTTCAGCGATTGGGATATAGACTAGGCGATGTGCAAGTTTCTTACTGTGTAATAATAATACAAAGGCATGAGAGAGTGATAGTCATAGAAAATAGCAGCCCCGTGACCTAACCTGCATTCCCCTTTGGATTTTGTCTTCTCAATTTCTCAACGATATTCACTATCACACACATATAATTACTTTATCTTTACATGTTTATTAAATGTGTATATATGTAACTGTAAGTCTGTAACTATGCTTTATTTATGAGAGAATACATGAGTTTTCGTTTCTGGATCCACCTCATTAAAATAGCTCCATTTCAATTTGGATTATAATCTCTAATGATCTCTTTTATCTTTTGTTGTTGTTGTTGTTGTTGTCAATCCGATCTGTATCGCCTGTCTCGCTATTGCATCGTTGTTACATCTCAATGAGAGAGTGATAGTCATAGAAAATAGCAGGTCCACAACCATAGACCTTAAGTCGATGAGTTAAATGTGACGCAAAATCCAAAATGGTAGGAAAAGAAGACAAAATCTAATTCAACAAACACACAAAAAGACTAAAAAAAAAGTTGTTAATTTCTTAGGAAAATATAAAACATTCCAAACTCAAACATCCATATATTCTCTCCTTACAACAACACTCTCTTCCCTTCCCCAGCCTTTAAACATCTCTCCCTAAATGGACTCATATACTCTAACCACATCTTCCATCTCCTACGCCAAACCTCTTCCACGGCTCTTCCTCGCGGCGGAGCAACCTTCATTCATCCTCCGCAACATCACTCTCACCTCTCATCCTTCCCAAATCCTCGCCATCGTTGGCCCTAGCGGCGCAGGAAAATCAACTCTTCTAGACATCCTCGCCGCGAGAATCTCCCCAACCTCTGGCTCAGTCCTCCTCAACTCCATACCTATTAACCCTTCTTCTTACCGCAAAATCTCCTCCTACGTTCCTCAACACGACGCATTCTTCCCTCTCCTCACCGTCTCCGAGACCTTCTCTTTCTCCGCCTCCCTCTTGCTCCCAAAAAGCCCATCAAAAGTCTCCAATGCCGTCGCTTCTCTCCTCAAAGAACTAAACCTAACACATCTTGCACATACAAGACTCGGTCAAGGCTTGTCCGGTGGTGAACGCAGGAGGGTTTCGATTGGTCTAAGTCTTCTTCACGATCCAAGATTTCTCCTTCTGGACGAACCCACATCGGGTTTAGACAGTAAGTCCGCTTTCGACGTCGTTCAGATCCTCAAGTCTATTGCTACGTCGAGACAACGGACCGTAATCTTGTCCATACATCAACCTAGCTTCAAGATTCTGGCTCTCATCGACAGCTTGTTACTTCTTTCTAAAGGAGGCGTTGTATACCACGGAAGGCTTGATTTGCTCGAAGCTTTCTTGCTCTCTAAGGGATTCACGGTTCCTTCTCAGCTGAATTCTCTTGAGTACGCTATGGAGATACTTAAAGACCTCCATGATCCTTACGAAAACGTCAATATTACTCTCCCTGACCACTGCCCCAATGAAAGTCCAAAACAGAACACAAAACAGAGCATTGTTCGATATAGAAGCTCGAGAATCACCGAAATAAACCTTCTTTCTAGAAGATTCTGGAAGATCATATACCGGACGAGGCAGCTGCTTCTAACCAACATCTTAGAAGCTCTTATAGTCGGTTTTGTCTTAGGCACTATCTACATCAACATCGGAATCGGCAAAGCAGGAATCGAAAAGCGATTCGGCCTTTTTGCGTTCACCCTCACATTCCTCCTCTCCTCCACTACCCAAACCCTTCCAATATTCATCGATGAGCGACCCATTCTTCTCCGAGAAACCTCGAGCGGACTCTACAGACTCTCCTCTCACATTTTTGCAAACACATTGGTTTTCTTGCCCTACTTGCTCCTTATCGCAATCATCTACTCTGGCTCACTCTATTTCCTCGTAGGTCTCTGCCTTTCATGGCAAGCTTTCGCCTACTTTGTTCTCGTGATCTGGATAATTGTCCTAATGGCAAACTCTTTTGTGCTTTTCTTGAGCTCTCTCACGCCAAATTACATCGCTGGAACATCTCTAGTGACTATCCTTCTCGCGGCTTTCTTCTTGTTTTCTGGTTACTTCATCTCTAAAGAAAGTCTTCCTAAGTATTGGCTCTTCATGTACTTCTTCTCGATGTACAAGTATGCGTTGGACGCACTTCTGATAAATGAGTACTCGTGTCTGCTCAATAAGTGCCTGGTCTGGTTTGAGGAAGGTGCTGTGAAAGGCTGCTTGGTTACTGGAGGTGACGTGTTAGACAAGAAAGGGCTTCACGAGAGACAGAGGTGGACTAATGTTTATGTGTTGTTAGGGTTCTTCGTACTATATAGTGTTTTGTGTTTTCTTGTTTTACTCAAAAGGGTTTCGGGTTCCAAGAGATAAATTTTTTTTTTCTTTTTGCTTAATTTGTATAAGGACTTTCTTGTTTCTTCAAACTTCATGGTATACATACACAAAGAAGCAATTTATTGATGGATAAGTTAAATTTTAAATTTTGATCCCTCTCATTTTGTTCATTGTCCTATTATGTGTTTGTAAAGAAAATATCACCTTCTCTGGATAATATAGTAGATATACATATGCACATATATGAATACCGTTTTTTCTCGACATCCAAAGAGCTTCACATAAATACATAATGTCACTAGAAGGCAAGATAGCTATTTGATGTACTATTTAAGCAAGTATTTCTGACTCAATCAATTTAAAATGATGATATCAATCATATTCGAGTTTTGCGTTATGTTTGGAATGGGACTGTTAAGTCTTAACGTGGGCAAGGAATATAGAGACTCAATTGGATTAAGGGGTATAAGAGCCATGTTCGCGTATTTTGTAGCTGAGACAACAACGAGATCGTCACGGGACTCCACATGATCTTCATCTCCTCTGAAAAAACCACATTAGTTTATTGTTTTAAGAGTATATACAACAAAAAGTAAGTTTTATTAACAATTCACAGTTGTGATTTGGATTCAAGATCTTGAGCTCCATAAATATATATTGTGTTTAGTTTAAGCGATGTTAAGCTTCATCTATTAATGTTGCAGATCCTAGACTTTAAAACTCTGGGACCATTATGCGTCCGTTTATCCAAAAAAAAAAAAACACTGAGCTATTTTGTTTTTGGGCAGTAACAATGTTAGAAAAAGTTAAATGTTTTGGTAAACAAGTAGGTGTTCATGATGTTGACAAAAATAAAGTAGGAATTAAAAAATATTTGTGGACAAGTTGACATACAAAAATGCCTGCTTTCTCGTTTGTATTGATCATGAGTTCACGGACATGCATGTTTCATTGGTCGCCCGTGAACTGCTTTCTCTGAATCCTAATTTGTTTAACCAACAATTTTTTTTGTCCGGGCCAAGCTGGCTTTCTGACTCAATCATAACTTAAACCCCTTTATTTTATTACTAACTCTAAAAGCTTATTAAACTAAAATTAAACTCAAACGTATATCATGTTTTGATATTGGAGTTAGGGAATTTGAATTCAAATCAAGAACAGGATATATATGTGTTGGGACTACCTCTGTCGCTGGTATCTGGTTTGTAATGAAGCTTGAGAAACAAGCAAGCTATAGCTACGTTTTTTGAGATGCATTTTTTAGGTTTCCACTTAATTTACTTCACATACTCCATCATCTTTGAGCTTGTGTTCACCAGCTTGAGTCTCTGAACCAAGAGGCTACCAGATTCATCCGCACACTATCAAGATTGGCTCTGTTGGCCGACCGTTATGTATTGCTGGAAGAAGCAACATGAGTTGCTGAGACCAAATAATGGTTTAATCTTGTGGCAAAGTGGTCCGATGACTTCACTGGGTGACGAGTGAAATTGGTTTGAGCAAGAAGCTAAGCCAAAGCATTGCCAAGACCAAGAGCGGATAACTCACTTTGGTTAAGGAAAACACTTTTTTTAGAGGGAGGTTGTGAGTCCTTTGTTCATGGGTTTGAGCCCCCTGCTAGAAAGTGTTGACTTACGCTAACATATATTATGTAATACCAAGAATTGATTTCTGCCCAAGAAACACTATGAGACTAGACTCCGAATTTTCTTGTTATCGCCGAGGTCCAAAGGCAAGTATGTAGCTCCATCATTAATGAACAGAAAAACAGTCAAATCAAAATAGGACAGGTTTAAAAGGTTAGGGTAAACAAGTTGTTGCATTATGTAATATCAAATCATCCAGAAGGTTGCAGTTCATGTGGTTAATACTATTGTAAGTCTCTTCTCACTTTCAGGGTGGACTTCTACTTTCTTTTTTGAATCGGTAGTATCTATTTTGGTTTACTAAGCTCTAATCCCATGTGAGAAACCATGGATTCTGATTAAAATCAACTGGAAACACGTAAGAAAGGTTAAATTCATTTATAATCATGAATTCTAAACTTAAATCAATCTCAATCCTCAAAATTCACAATTTCCTGTGATTGTGTGATGAGAGTCAGAAATCTAATTTGGACCCGGTTAACCATCTTCTAAAGCGACTACCCAAAGCCCAGCATTGCAGCAAACACTTTTTACAATTATCAGCCCAATTAAAGCCCAATTAAAGCCCAAATCCGTTATATTATATAACAATCGTCTCTAAGCCGCAGAAAACCCTAGCTGCCAAAAGAAAAAGGATCCTCAGGAAAACCTATTTTTGAACCCCTGTTCCTCTTTGCTGCGAAAGCTCGACCAACAAGACAATGGTATTAGAATCTGCGTTTGCTCTGTTTCTCTACTTTTATGATATCGCAACATTTTTAATCTTTTGTAATGGAAGCACTTATTACTGTATTGATTGTGTTCTTGTCCGTACTCTTGTCAGATTATCACAGAGACCAACCGCAGAGAGATCTGCAAATACCTTTTCAAAGGTTTGTAGTTTTTTCGTATCTCATGCCTTCTTTCTCTTTTCCTTAAACAGATGAAAAGTTAGTTACCTTTTCTCAGTGTTCTTTCAAATCGCAGTAGTTAGAAACAACTAGACTGGATAGGTTTATGCTTGCTTTCAGCACCCATGAGCTCCACGTACGAGTATAGATGTGAATCTAGCTAAAATTACTGCTTCTTTTAATCTCGCAATTAAGGTTCAGCGTATTGAGTAATGTAAATGAACTTTTGAGGTTTGTTCATAAGTTTAAAGACTATGTGGCAGCTGTTGGGTATTGTTCTGTTCTCAGTTGTCTAGAGAGAAAGAAATTGTCTGCATAATGCTAAATGTTGATTTATTTTCGGTGGCTCTCTCACAGAGGGAGTGTTGTTCGCGAAGAAGGATTTCAATCTCCCAAAGCATCCGTTGATCGAATCAGTACCCAACTTGCAAGTGATCAAGCTCATGCAGAGTTTCAAATCCAAGGAGTATGTTAGGGAGACATTCGCGTGGATGCATTACTACTGGTTTCTGACCAACGAAGGGATCGAGTTCTTGAGAACTTACCTTAACCTTCCGTCCGATGTCGTTCCTGCTACCTTGAAGAAGTCTGCTAAGCCTATTGGCCGTCCCTTTGGTGGCCCACATGGTGATCGCCCAAGGTAATTTTACTCTTCTGTGTCCTCCATTAACCTGTATGGCGCGACGCGTTGGCTAGTTCTCTGATTCAGTGACATGGTTTTGGTGTTTGTTTCAGAGGACCACCTCGATCTGACGGAGACCGTCCCAGGTTTGGTGACCGTGATGGGTACCGTGGAGGCCCACGTGGTGGTGATTTTGGAGGTGAAAAGGCTGGGGCTCCTGCTGATTTCCAGCCGTCTTACCAGGTAAATCTCTCACTCACCCCCACTTCTCCTAGTAGAAGCTTATTTTAGAAGATGATACGGCTTCTTTCAAAGTTTTTTTTTTGCACGAGGAGGTTTTTCTAACAGTGTATTGTGTTGCTTGTGTTGGCAGGGAGGTGGTGGTAGGCCTGGCTTTGGCCGTGGTGCAGGCGGTTACAGTGCAGCAGCACCATCTGGTTCGGGTTTGCCTTGAAATTTTTTGTTGTTATCGTACGACGATGGAAGGATAGTTTTGTTTTTTGGCTTTTGTTTTTTGTTTGTGTAATGCAAATCCGGAATCTATAATCTATCTGTTTCTCTGACTTTGGTGTAAACAATCAAATCGTTTAGTTTCAGGATTTGTGTTCAAATGCTGGTTTCTTTCTCTGATCTGTCGTGGAAATTTGTGCCTGTCCAAAAGCGCATTGCTTTTTTTTTGATTAAATCATAAAAATGAAAGGAAAACTTCTCAACAGCAACCAAAGTTAATCTCACACATTGTTATTACAAAAATATTTAGAGTATTTGCAATAGATGGTAATAGATAACACCTAAATTAAATCTCACTATTCATATTACAAAACACTTTTTCTCTCTCCTCTCCTATTGCAAAAAGAAAGAGAAAGAGAAGGAAGAAGGAAGAAGGAAGAAGGAAGAAGGAAGAAGAAGACAGAGGTGGAGTTTGATGATGGTGTTGTGACAAAGATGGTGGTGGTAGTGGTAGTGGTGGCGACATTCACGGTGACAATGGCGATCGACGACAAGACGATTTTGATGATAACGCGAGCAACGATAACGACGTTGGCGATAATGATGAATATAATGGTAAAAATTAAATAATAACAAAGTTAGTTAAATTGTTATCGGTATAATTTTATATAATTTTGTTACGTTAACAAATAATATACATTTTTCTACTATGATAACTTGTTAAATTGATAATTTTCATATTTTAATATTTTACATTTTTCTATGATATGGTAACTTGGTAAACATGATAAATTTATGATATAATAACTTGGTTAACATGACTTTCGAACAGTTAACAATGTTACCAGAACAGAATGTAAACAATATTATCAAAGTTTCTAACTAATGGCATTTCTGTAATTAAGAAGAATAAAAAGGATTGTTTTGACATAAAATAATTTTCTCTATATAAAATAACTAATTTTGGTTTATCTATCTATTACTATATACTTAAATACATAAATATATATGGTCAACTATTACTATATATTAAAATCACCCAAATATTTATATGAATCATGCTAGAAACGCTAAATACATGGGATATTGGGTTTGATCACAATCTTATATGAGACATGTTATTCAATAGATTTTTGTTATAGATCACAATCTTAGATTGTTATAGAAAAGGTCTCTGATAGATTTTTGTTCGGATCTGGATAGAATTATGTTTTGTGTAACATGTTATTCAACTTGTATGAGACCGATTAAAAAATATTACAACATTTAAGATAAGGGTGTTCAATCCAAATTTTGTTAGGTGTCGATTTTTGTTCGGATTTGGATAAAAATTATGTTTTGTGTAGCAGGTTATTCAACTTGTATGTGAAACCCGATTAAATAAGTTACAACATTTAGACTTTTAGAGTAATAGTTAACCTTTAATTTGTCTAATTTCGATCCGAGTCGGATCGGTTAATCAGTATTGAATCCACTATATTTAAGCCGCAACTCCTTAGGGGAAGCCGAACGGGCCGAATGAGAGGCCCATCAGAAAAGAGAGATTAAAAGGCCAATTAGATTGAGATTGAAAAGATTCGGATTAGTGTTTCAACTATTTAATCACGCGGCGCGCGTAGTAAACCCTAAACCCTAAACCCTAGCTTATATTCTTCATTTGCTGTTTTTCTCTCCGTCTCCGCGAGAAGTAAAAACCTAGAGAAGTCTCACCATGGGTAAGGTCAAAGGGAAGCATCGTTTGGATAAGTACTATCGTCTCGCTAAGGAGCGTGGATTCCGTTCTCGAGCATCTTACAAGCTTCTCCAGCTTGACGAAAAGCACTCTTTCCTCCACAAATCGAAAGCCGTCCTCGATCTATGCGCCGCCCCCGGTGGTTGGATGCAGGTCGCCGTCGAAAAAGTCCCCGTCGGCAGCCTCGTTCTCGGGATCGATCTTGTTCCGATTATCCCCGTCCGTGGCTGTGTCGCTCTCCAGCAGGACATCACTCGGCCCGAGTGCAGGTCCAAAATCAAGCAAGTGATGGAGAAGCATAATGTTAAGGCCTTCGATCTGGTTATACACGATGGGTCTCCAAATGTCGGTGGTGCTTGGGCCCAGGAAGCTATGAGCCAGAACGCTTTGGTCATTGATTCCGTGAAGCTGGCTACAGAGTTCTTAGCCCCTAGAGGGAATTTCATCACCAAGGTCTGCTTCTGAAAGATGCTTAGCGATTGGTTTTTCTTGCATTCGAGTAATATGTTTTTGACATGAAAGTTCTGAATTGTTGTTCTCTGTGCCTTCTGCTCTTAGGTTTTCAGGTCTCGTGACTACAACTCTGTGCTCTTCTGTCTTGGGAAGGTACTGTTTGCTTGTTAATGTAATTTTCCACGAGGACAAGTTTTCCGGGTTTTTCTTCTTACTCGTTGTTTTTGGAGTACAGCTTTTCGAGAAGGTTGAGGTGTTTAAGCCGGCGGCTAGTCGTTCGCAATCTGCAGAAACATATCTTTTGGGTTTGAAATACAAAGCTCCTGGCAAGATTGATCCCCGTCTTCTTGATTACAGACATTTATTTAAGGAGGCAGCAGATCCCACGAGAAAGGTAATTACTCTTTCTTATATAGTGTTTAGGCTGTTTTCTGCAATTATGCCCTTTTCCGTTAAAGTTTGTGTCTAATACTTGTTGTGTTTGTAGGTTGTGGATGTTCTTGCAAGAACAACAAAACAGAAGAGAAACCGTGATGGGTATATAGACGGAGAGTCTATTTTGAGAAAAGTTGCATCTGCTGCTGATTTCATCTGGTCTGAAAACCCTCTTGAGATTCTTGGCACAGTTACTACTATATCCTTCGATGACGAAGCCTCTCTACCTTTAAAGGAACATGATTTGACTACAGAGGAGGTACTGTTTCTAATTTGCCATGTCTTTACTAATCGAGGATTCATGACATTGTCGTAACGTTTGCTTTTTCTGGAGGCAGATTAAAATTCTATGCGACGATCTTCCTGTTTTGGGGAAGAGTGACTTCAGTCATATCATAAAGTAAGAACTGCTTCACTTACACCATCACAGACTTTTTTTTTTTATCTTTCAAGGCTCACTTTCTTATTTCTAAGCTTTTCCAGGAATGTGGTAGAGCTTAGCTTCTAATAAATTTAGCTAGTGTAGAATTTCTTAGCTCTATATGGGTTGGGTGAAGAATGGTTTTCCTAGCAATTTAAGTTCTTATCAATGCTGGTTTGAACATTTAGTGCTCAACCAGATAAAGTATTGTGTGTAAAATGTGTAAACTACAGTCCATGGATGTTTGACTTGGAAAACTGCCGTCTTTGTTAAGACTTTCACTTATCATTTTTCGTCAACCATCCATGCGTCTGTAAATTATATTAGTTTCGTAATGGACATTAACTCCCTTTGTCTTGTAGATGGAGAATACAAATTAGGAAAGCTCTGACTCCTGAAAAGAAGGAAGTGGCCAAAAAGGAGCCTGATGTGGAAAAGGAAGAGGAAAATGAGGATGATAGACTACTCAACGAATTGGAAGAGCTGACAAATGCAGCTGACCGCAAGAAGAAACAGGCAAAGAAGCTTCTTGCTAAACGACGGGCTAAGGTTATTTTTAACCTTTTGTTTAATAAACCTATCAAGTCACTTCCCAAGTCTTTGATACGTTCCAAATGGTCATTTTCTATTGGTAAATAAAATAGTGTTGTTGCCAATGGTAGACTCTATAATCAGTTGCTTTGCCACTGATTTGTGGGAAATCAAGCAGAAATGAAACAGACTTGTGTCATGATAGGATCAAATGTAGTATGTCTTATCCCAATTAAATTCACTTGCTAAAAACGATATCCAGAGTTGTAGGTATGCCTTAACAAAACTGATGCCCTTTACTTCTGAATCATTTGAGTTGGTGCCAAAATAGTTATGATGAGTGTTCCAAATCTCATGATCCACTTAATTGAGAGCACTTCTTTATGTCGTGGTCAGTGGTCTTAGTGATGGATCCTTAAACCTTTATACTTCCTTCGCTTAATTTGATATGATTTGCCAGGACAAGACTCGGAAGGCTACTAATCCACAGATAGATGCACTTGAAGATGGTTATGTAGACCATGATTTGTTCTCTCTTTCTGCTATCAAGGTTTGCCTTTTTTGTATCAAATCTCTGCATTAAATTTGTTTTTATGACTGGCTTTAGAAGGAAGCTTGTATTACTATTTTACGGGTTGGAGAGCATACTCCTTTAACCCCACGATTAGTTCTTACAACTCAATTGGTTGAACATATGATTCTACTCCGGATTAGCTTGTAAAGACGTAAAGATAATCCAAATATTGATTATTTCCAGGGAAAGAAAGATCTAATGGCAGTTGACGAAGATGATAATGGCAACGCTGATGACAGTGAGAACGAAGACCGTGGTGATGTTGCTTCAGATGACTCCAAAGACAGTGACTTAGATCCTGATGAAGAACGTCAGAGGTCAGGCCGCTAACCGCATACCTTTTCCGTAGATTATATAATGCTGTTTCAAGAATGTCATACATTGTGGTGCAAGTTTGTGTTGTTCAGTTATTTCATCTTATAGTCTTTTAAAATTACAGGTACACTGAACAAATGGAAGAGATTTTTGATGAGGCATTTGACCGGTATATTTCGATGAAAGAAGGAAGTGCAAAGCAAAGGAAGCGGGCAAAACAGGCACACGCTGAGAAGCTGGAGGTACTATTATCTTTGCTTAACTCCATTTTCATGGATGATACTACAGATTTTCGGAACTAGGTATTTTTTTGGGCTTTTGCAGGAAGACGGTGACGGAGACGAAGAAATGAAACTCGATTACGATTCAGATATGAATGAAGTGATGGATGAGGCAAACCCTCTTGTGGTACCACTTGATGATGGAGAGGCCCAAACAAAGGAGGAAATGTCCAACCAGTGGTACAGTCAGGATTTATTTGCAGAAGCCGTGGAAGAAGGAGACTTGGGAAAGGATAACAGTGAAGACGAAATGCCAACTATGAAACAGAGAAAAAGTCTGCCTAAACTCGACAAGTCAAAGCAGAAGGCGCCAAAAGCAAGTGTGCTGTCTGATCAGAGCTTGCCCAATAGCTCCAAAAAGGAAGACGATTTTGAGATAGTCCCTGCACCAGCCACAGATTCAGACTCGGATTCATCCTCTGATGATGACGTTCATACAAAGGCCGAGATATTGGCATGTGCCAAGAAAATGCTAAGGAAGAAGCAGAGAGATGAGATGCTTGACGATGCTTACAACAAATACATGTACCATGACGAAGGTTTACCCAAATGGTTTTTGGACGACGAGAAGCAGCACAGACAGCCGATCAAACCCATTACGAAAGAAGAAGTTAATGCAATGAAAGCTCAGTTCAGAGAAATCGACGCTCGTCCAGCCAAGAAGGTGGCAGAGGCCAAGGCACGGAAGAAGCGAGCGGTGGCTAAAAGATTGGAGAAAGTGAGGAAGAAGGCAAACACAATATCTGACACAACAGATATATCAGACCGTTCAAAGGACAAGATGATAGACAAGCTATACAAGAAAGCAGCAGAGCCAAGGAAGCCTAAGAAAGAACTGGTTGTGTCGAAGAAAGGAGTTGGGGTTAAGGTTGGGAAAGGTCAGAAGAGAGTGGATAGGAGGATGAAGAGTGATGCTAGGCAACGCGGAGGAGGCAAGCCTGGTAGGAACGGGAAGAAGAGTGCGGCTGGTGGTAAATCGGGCCAGAAAGGTAAAAAACCAAGGGGTAAGAGACCCATGGGCGGCGGCTAAGTCCTCAATGGTCGGCATGAGGCGTAAAAGCAAGTTTTGTTCCGTCGTGTGTTTTAGTCTGATATTTATTGCAATTCTTGACTACTGGATTTTTGTTCTTAAAATCAATACTTTTGTGTTTTTGGTATCCTAAGTTTTAAACTTAGTGGAACTCTCTTTCTATGTTGTTTGCAACATGTTCCGTAATTCCAAAATGCTTCAATATGTTATCTTGTTCAACGCCTACGTTTCATCTTAATTTAGAGGAAGAGCTTGTTCCATGAAAGTTCTTAACATTCATTTTTGGATTCATATTATTTCACTTTAGCACAGTGATGATATTCGCCAGGACCATAAGAGAAGCTTGTTCCAAAACTATCTTCTGTATTTTTTGGCTAGCATAGAGAGACACATTGTTATTTCTGACACAAAAAAGTCATCAAACTTATTATTAAGACAATAAATTTGAATGTACTTATTACTGATAATACAACTGACGATGAATTTTAATGTATGTCTTTGACGAAGATTGGTCAGAGCGACAAATCATCACGCTTAATGTGACGGGCTGGGCCATTTCTATCTAAGCCGTCAACGACGACGGCAAAGGAAGTTTCATGGCGAGTAGATCGTCCTATAAGAGACAAACGAAGCGATCGATGGCTCATTCTTCTCAACTATCCGTTCCTTCGCCTTCTGCATATCGCCGACTCGTTTCTCGGAGGAGGATCTCGATGATGATCCCTCTTGCTCTCTTCTCCGGCGCCGTTTTCCTATTCTTTATGCCATTCAACAGCTGGGGCAAATCATCTGATTCGTTGGATCTCTCCCTTAGGATCCATGAGATTGAAGTAGTTGCTGAGTTTCCTCATGACCCAGACGCGTTTACTCAGGTTTTTGGTCCACTCTTGATTGTCGAGTGTTAGTCATCTCATCGCTTTTTTTTAATTCCAGTATGACTAAATTTTCGAATTCATGTTTATCCGTCGCAGGGACTTCTTTATGCTGGAGACGACACACTGTTCGAATCGACTGGTCTATACGGGAAGGTGATTTGATTCTCCTTTGCATTGTCTTAACTCTATTCGAGATCTGTTCACTAGTCAGAAATCTTTTTTTACCTCTTTGCAAATCATCACAATGGGATGCTCGAGATTGATTTATTCTGTGTTTTGTTTCTTTCTTTCTTACAGTCGTCAGTGAAGAAAGTGGATCTAAGAACAGGAAAGGTATGGTGTCGTCTTGTGGTTTGATGAAAGATGTTGTATTAGTGTAGACTGTATCAAACATGCTAGTGAATTGTCAAGAGGTTCTGTGTAACTGGAGTCTGGAAGTGGGGAACAATAGCGTGATTGCAATTATGGAGTATTGATTGAACTACACAGATGATTTTAAAGTTTTGGTGCCTGTGAATATGTGAATTGATTTCTTGATCAGCTGTGTGACCAATATATTATGCGTTTTAATTTAGCGTACATTGGTGATAAACTGATAATGTTAGTTTTGTTTCTCCCTTGTGTAGGTGGAAGTTCTTGAAAAAATGGGCGATTCATACTTTGGGGAGGGTTTAACACTCCTTGGGGAAAGGTGGGTGTTATAATGTTAGAATGTCCCACATTGAAGTTGGTACATTTCTAAACTAGATACAAGGTTCATGAAAAATGACATGCCTGGAAATGGAAATGCTATTAGCCTCAAGGTCTAATAGTTTATCACCTTTTTATTCAGTTGGATAACCAATGAAAACACAAGCCTTAGCTCTAGGATCCAATTTTGTCTTAGATCTGGTTGAAGTACTCTTTTTAACTAATCACAAACACAAGCCTTATCTTTCATAGATCTAGTTTGTAATTCAGAAAGAAACACTCATGAGTTTCGTCTTCTTATTCGGTTTTACTGCTGTTTCTTGGATCTTGTTGTCTTAGATGGATACATTTCCCAACTAGCAATCAGTTAACGGTTAAATAGTGTTCTGATCCGCCGATTCTTTATCTGTTGTAGGCTCTTTCAAGTTGCATGGTTGACGAACACGGGTTTCACATATGAACTTCGCAACTTAAGCAAAGTTTGTACTGGTCTTGCCCTTCTCATACTCATTTTGTTTTCACAGTTTGCTTTCTCAGCTATTAATCATAGCTGAGAAAAGATCCTTGACATAGGCTGGAGATACGAGTTTTTGTCTAGTGACCGAGTTTTTTATTTGTCCCTTTAATTGTTGCGGTGTTGTAGTTAATTTACCATGTGTGTCCATTGCATTTCCACTTTATGATGGCCATGTATCGCCATACTCTGTTATGTTAAGCATTTGATCTCAATGTAGGTAAAGCCATTTAAACATTATATGAAAGATGGATGGGGACTGGCTACCGATGGAGAAGTGTTGTTTGGAAGTGATGGCACTTCTACACTATACCAGATGGATCCTCGAACAATGAAAGGTGTCTCATTTATACTGCATTAAGTTTTGTTCCTAGCTTTTGTGCACTTGAGCCACTTGCTTGTTTATTTTCTAGAGAGCAGATTTAGCATTTTATGGTGTCTCTTTCTCTGCAGTTACTGATAAGCATACGGTCAGATATAACGGCCGTGAGGTACGTTACCTTAATGAACTCGAGTACATAAACAAAGAAGTTTGGGCGAACGTGTGGCAGGTAATTCATCTGTTTCAGGGATTTGCGTCTATTCATTGTGACATCTGAAAGAACTATTGTTACACAAATTAATAGTACATCTTTTATTCAAATTCTACTTTTACTAAGCAAAATGTCAATATGTGAAACCAAACTTGGTGCATTAAGCTTCATTCATTCTCTCTCTTTGAGATATCAGAAAAAAGGTTTCATTGGATCGCTGTTTTACTCAGATCTTTATCACGGAAATGAATTTCGCAGAGGGAGTTGTTGTAATGACAAGGCTTCCTAGGGTTTATCATTTAGGCTGATGTGCATCTTTCTATTGCAGTCTGATTGTATTGCTAGAATATCACCTAAGGACGGATCGCTGCTTGGATGGATACTGCTTCCAAAATTAAGGTAATTGTTTCTTCTAACATGTCTTTGTTTAGGATTAAACCACTGTGTTATACCACCATTGATCTTCTTTTTGTTCCTGTTTTCCGATATCCTTTTGCAGACAAGGATTGCTGAAATCTGGACATGGACTAGCCGATTCCTAGTCATAATCATTAGAGTCGCTCGATCATTTGTTTTGCAGTAACGGGGAAACTGTGGCCGAAGCTGTACCAAATCAAGCTAAAACCGGCATCAGAAAAGAGCGAGAAACAAATCGAGCGACAATGCTTGGTATAAAAAAAGAAAGAAAGACAGACATGGTCATGGTTTAGAGTGTATACTGTTGTTGTAGCGAAAGGTTAAAAGGCTAATGTACCATAAGTTCTTAACATTAGAGGTCCATGACCCAAAAGCTTCAGTAACTAATACATTTTGTATCCTTCTCTATTACATTTTGGGGTCCCGAAAAGGGAAATAAAAAAATAATAATAATAAGAAGTAAACCAAAAAAAACAAAGATACTACGAGGATTTGTCTTAGCGAATAGAGATGTGACACGTAGAAAAGACCCATATGCATAACACTATCACAGCATCAGCCTCATAAATGGATGTAACTTGCAAGGAACTTGTTGCGTTCCTTTGCTTGTTTGAAGCGCAACTTTTTTTGTTTTTGTTTTTTTTTTGTCTTTCCTTCCCATTGTTTACCATCGCTTCTTCTGCGTTTTTACGTTTATGCCATTTCTTACCCACATTTTAAGGTATTTTCCAACATCTCAAAATTAGAGAGATTTAATGATATAGATAGTTTTAAAGGTTTAATTTGTAATAAGAGGTAGTTTTGAAAGTATACTTAGAAGAATTGGTACTTCTAGTGCAATGAAATCTGACACTTTTGTAGAGACGTAAAAACGTATATCAACAATCATTCCAAAAAGACAAGTGCGTTTTTGGGAAATGAATCTGCAACTTTTAGCGTAGAAACATAATCTTAGTTTTTTATAACAATAAAAATAAATAAAAATCCCCTTTAAAAAATAAAATTCCCTTAAATCATTATTTTAATTTTTTTTCCTGTCAACGTTATTCTAAATAGTTATTCCCTCTTGATTTTTTAGATTTTTCACGGATATTAAGAAACAATCATTACTTACTTTTTCCTATTACTTTTTGTTTGTTTTTAATTTAAAATTACTTTTTCTATTACTTTTTGTTTGTTTATTGTCTTGAAAAAAGAAATATATTAAATCTAATCTAGAAAATTAATTTATTAGGAACAAAAATAAAATCTAAAACATCAAACTATGAAGAAAGGAGGATGTATATGATAAAGAAGGTAATAACTTATTTGTTGAAGGATAATATAGAAACTTATCTGTTTTTGAACATTTCTAAAAAATATTATTAGGTAATTTTGACTATTTTTATATTATTAAAAATAGCCGATAGCAAAGATTTGAGGGAAATTTTCGTCACACGAAACTGAACCGCCCTTCACTTGTATTTGCTTATTTTAATTCGAAAATGTTTTTTTTAATTTTAATTTAAAAAGAGCACTTAGGCAAACAAAATTGTGGCCTCACTGCATTTAACACCACATCTCTTTCTCTCGCTCTCTCTCGCATAAAGGCAAAACCTCAGCAGGTAGGGATCAAAGCAGCGGGTGTCTCTCTCGGAGCTCCTTCCATGGCGGCAGGACTCTCAACCGCCGTAACATTCAAACCGCTCCACCGCTCTTTCTCTTCCCCCTCCTCCAGTTCCCGCCTACACCACCCGAAATCCACGGCGGGATTCCCTCCGTCTCTCCGATTCAAAGGCTTTTCCGTCTGTTACGTCGTCGAGGAGCGGAGGCAGAGCTCTCCCACCGATAACGATGAGAGACCCGAGAGCACGAGCTCAACCGCCATAGACGCCGAGTTCCTGGCGCTGCGTTTGGCGGAGAAACTGGAGAGGAAGAAATCTGAGAGGTTCACTTATCTAATCGCCGCAGTGATGTCGAGCTTCGGTATCACTTCCATGGCTATTATGTCCGTTTACTACAGGTTCTCTTGGCAAATGGAGGTAAACAAAAAAACTCAATTCCCGTTTTGCCTTCAATTCCGATTCCGAAAAAATTCACATCGTTTGTTAAAAAAAATCAGGGAGGTGAGATCCCAATTTCGGAGATGTTCGGTACATTTGCTCTCTCTGTTGGTGCTGCTGTAAGTTCAATAAAAAAAAATCCTCAAATCTCCAAATTTTTCGATTTTGGCTGAAATCACGGAAACTTTGGAATCAGGTGGGAATGGAATTCTGGGCAAGATGGGCTCATAGAGCTCTGTGGCACGCTTCTTTGTGGAACATGCATGAGGTTATTACCTTTACTTTTCAATCTCTTTCAAGCCGCCTGTTACAGGACAGCTATTTGAACTTTCTCCTCTCTTTTCTTCCTTTTTCTGCAGTCACATCACAAACCTAGAGAAGGGCCGTTTGAGTTGAACGATGTGTTCGCCATAGTCAACGCTGTTCCTGCGATTGCTCTCCTCTCCTATGGTTTCTTCAATAAAGGACTCGTTCCTGGTCTCTGCTTTGGCGCCGTAAGTCCTCCCTCTCTCTCTTTGTACGCTACTCATTTGGTCTCAACTCTAAGGACTCACACAAACCAACTTCTAAGTACTTTGAATGGTCACGCCCAATTTTTAATTTATTAAATCAACCAACCAAATCACCAGAATTAGGAAATTTCGGTGGTTTTTATCGCTACTAAATGTGCATTAGTGGAAAAAATTAGTATTTTATGCTCCTAACTGGTGGACTGTGATGTGATCTGTGTTGACATATGTTAGTTAACTCGAATTAAGTTTTAATTTAACGTCTCTCTCTTCCAGTATATTCTGTCTTTCTGTATATGTATTTTTAATTAAGAAATTAAGTCATGTGATGACAAACGACTCGCTGCCTGCATTTGCCTAATTTTGGTTTTTGTTTGGGCTTCAAACGCCGTTATGCCGCGTTCGCGTTTGCGTTTTGCTTTACATGTTGTCTCTCTCTCCTCGTAACAGGGGCTAGGAATAACGGTGTTTGGGATCGCCTACATGTTTGTCCACGATGGTCTGGTGCACAAGCGCTTCCCTGTAGGTCCCATCGCCGACTTCCCCTATCTCCGAAAGGTTGCCGCCGCTCATCAGGTAACTTTTGAAACCCATCATTGACTTCATCGGTCAACGACATATAATATATCGGTTCCTTTCCCAAAATAGAAATAATCTCCTTATTCTGTTGGTTTTATCAATGTGTTTTTACTTTGTTTTGTGGGTTTTACTTTTTTGCGTTAAAAAAATATAAAACAGTGTTGTGGATAATAATAAGTAATACTACTATTATAGCAATTTATCATATAACTTTGTAGTCTTTCCTAATTCTAAATTTGGATGTAATAGTCTCGTGCATGATTGTGTTTCAGCTACATCACACAGACAAATTCGACGGTGTGCCATATGGACTGTTTCTTGGACCGAAGGCAAGTTTCTCGATTTGCTTAGATTCTCTTAATCTTTTCTATGTTTTGCTTTTTTTAAAAAAAATTGGTGATATGCAGGAATTGGAAGAAGTTGGAGGAGATGAAGAGTTAGAGAAGGAGATAAGTCGAAGAATCAAATTATACAAAAAGGCTTCGGGTTCCGAGTAGAGTTCTTGACTGAAAAAACAAAGTTTTAATCCCAATTTTTTCTGTTTTCTTTTGTCATGATTTGAAAAACAGTCTATGTTGATAAGTCATATATGCCGATTTTGATTTTAAATATTAAAAAAATAGAAATTAGGCTAATTATAAATAGCCTATGATTTTATTTACCCTCTCTTTGTTCGCTAGCTAATGGCCAGTGTGTTCTAAAGACCTTTTAGAGTTTAGACCATGTGTTTTATATACATTTAATCATCGATGCATGGCTTAGTTATACACAAAACATCTATACATTTAATATCTCAGATTTTTAGAAAAGGTAAAAAAAAAATATATCAAAAATATATCATCGATGCATGGAGTACTAGTTTATGGTCTTAATGGGTGAGATACAAAAAAAAAGAATGAATTATAATATCAAAATTTAAAGAAAATGTTCAAATCAAAGATAAATTTGTACAAAAATCCATCGAAAGCATTATGCTGGTTTGACAGTGATTTTAAGCTTACACGCAAGCGATTGCTCGCCCTACACTAATTGACATCAAAACCGTTATGCTGAATTAGGTTGAATTTTATCTAAATCAACTATTTTTACTAGCTCTCATTTGGCCATCTCTTTTGCATAATGTGTTGTTAATAAATTTCAATGATGTAAAAAACGAGAATCTAACATAAAACTAGAAAAGTAGATCTTATACAATTAATTGAGCTGATTAATATAAACATACCAATTAGACTGATAATATTTTAGATAAACCGAGTCATCTCTTACAATGAAATTGAACAAAGTGAGACAATATAAGTTATAGATCTTATACATAACCAAAATATAATGAAATGTATTTTGACCTATACTAGAAGATCTTTTGCTTATGTATGCAAGTTTGCAAGTTGCAACCAACAACAAATATATACATTCATGAAGTCAAATATTATTTCCTATCTGATATATAAACACAAATCAAATGACATCTACCTAAATTGACATCAATGATTTGTCTTCGTTAAGTAAGTTAATGTTCCATTATATAAGCTTACGTTCACAGCATGGTCATTTCTTTGGGCGATTTCGTGGAAGTTTGGCGACATAATTTTGAATTATAAAAGTTCAAAATAGAGATAAAGTTGATGAAATCGATTGCAGCATTGCTGCATCCACTCAATCTTTTTAATAAAAATGTTAGCAATGGCTATATATTTTTATATAACTAGGTTAAGACTTGCTCAACATGTAAAACTAACTAGGTTTGAATACTTGCTCAACATGTTGCAAACCTTTAAAACGCTAAATAAAATAGGTTTTCCGAAAATGAAAAATCAAAACATAAGGAGAGACATTCTAACAAGTTGAATGTATATGTTTTGATAGTTTAAAATCTTATATAGAACTCGAATAAATGAAGGTTCGTACGTACACTCCAAAAAACCTGAAGCTTTTACGAGTGAATAGAACATTCAAAAATAGAAGATGCATGAATAAGGAGACAGGTCTGAAGGTAAACCGGTTCATCCAAAGCTACTATACAGTCAAAAGCTTTCTTCAGCTATACAATAGTAGTTTGCCATATCAAATACATATAATATTTTATTAAGCTATTACAATATGAGCCGCTCGAATTATATAATAAATTAACTTTGGCGGGTGAGATGATAAAAAGGGAAATAATGACTTTTTAAAGGTAAAGTTATGGATACGTGTTACGTGCCTAGACTGTCACATTGTAACTAACTCACAATTCATTTCAGTGAATGGATACATCACAATACTATTTCCTCTTCCTCATGCTCAGCGATTCTAAGTGGAAGTTATTATGTACACTCTCCCACGACACTATCCAATTAAATCCCAAGAGATAAGGGATAATATTATTTGAGATGGTGAAAAGTGGGAGAGTATGAGGTGGCGTGGAGGGATATATAATTTGATAATGACACAAAAGTGCAATAGAAAAGTCGATGATAGCTTCTATTTACACAAATAGGGAGTTGGGTACGCCTTCGACGAAGAAGCTCCAATAATAATAACAAATAACGCACTGATAAACAATCAAAATATTAAAGCTTAAGATTCATTCGTGGACGAATGCTACGCCTTGTCGTGGCCATTCCACCGACCAAAATGACGATTTTTCTTTTTTTTAAACATAGCCAAAATGACAATTATGTGACTATCCCATCACGACAAATAAAAAACCTCACGCGTTTTGGAGTGTCCCCATTTCCCCAATCGACAACAATCTAATTAAGCTGTCCCATTTTGCTACGTGTCTTTACGACACTATAAGCTTAAACCCACTGAAAGGTTTTAAAATCCAAAAACAAAAGAATATCTTCTTACTCATCAAAGATATGTTCATCTTCTTTTTCAAAAAAAAAAAAAAAGATATGTTCAAACGAGTGAAAATTCATTTCCAAGTAGACATGATGGGTAAGACCTTACCAAGAACGAAGAAAGAGAGAAAACAACCTCCCAACCTCTTAAAAAATCAATGAGATTAGATACGTAGGACATTATTTTTGTATGTTGTTGATAGTTTTCTTAGAGTTGCTCTAGTCTCTAAAGGTGAACCATCTCTCGACTGACCTCGTTGTGCAGACCGCGCGAGTTTCTAGGCAACCCACTCGTGTCAGTCGCTCAACCAAACCCGAATATATTGATAACAAGATTTTAGTGTCGTGTAAGCCGAACCTATGTATAAAATTCACATATGATCATGATGACAAATGATACGAAAAGAAATCAAAGATCAAGCGAAAATTTTCTCGTGACATATTTGACAATCTCTTGTGTATCAAAAATCTAAGCTTTTGTTCTGTGTAAAACATTAACAATCTCCATTTCCGGCATTAAATTTTCCCAAAGTATGGAATTGAAATCTCAGCCGTTAGGACGAAACCCACATCTAATCTAACGGCTGATAATAGATCTGGTACGAGGAAACATCGACACAGGTTGTAACCCGGTCAAGTCCCAATGGAAATGGTAGAATTTGCGTCTAGAAATCATATTCGCCACGTGGCTTAATTTTATTGGATGCGTACAAGACGGTCTACGTGTCCCTGTTGATCATCTCTCGAGACTCTGTTCTGTCTCTCTCTCTGTCTCTACTTTCTTCTGGATCCAGATAGCAAAAGTATCTCCCTCTCTGTATTATCCGATTATTTTAGGGGATTTCTTTGAGGTCGCCGCTTCTATGCCAACTTGTAGAGGTCTGGATCGAATTTCATCATCTTGTTGCTCCGTTTATCTTCAATTTCCTTTCATCTTTTCAATCGAATTGACTCTTTTTTTTTCTATTGAAATAAAAATCGATTAGCGCTAAGAATTAAGGCATATGTATGGGTTGACACCTAACTATACGATTGAATTTTCATCCAACGTGAGTTTCTGAGGCAGATCTGGTTTTATTGTTTGTAGTTTCATCCATTAGGTAATTCTCGGCGATCTCGTATCCTTATGCACTGTGATTTAGTCTAATTGCTTCTTCTTGAGATATTTTTCTGAGTATTAAGAATGGTTGTGAAGTTTGAGGTTTAAATTTAATTGATTAGTTATGTGCATCGAAATTATCAGGATTTAGTTTTGTGTGATGTATCTCCTTCTCTCTTGGGTCTTTTTTTTTTAAGTCCCTTGAACAACAACTGGTTTTTACACAACCATGTGGTCATTTGCTCTTTGTCTGCTTGGTTAGTGAAATTGTAGTGGCGTATTTTGCATCTAGAACTGTTAGCTTATAAATGCTGTATTGTTTTGGCCTAAAACTATGTTCTTGCTTTAAGATTTTATGATGTTATGCATTAGGCTTCTGTGTTTTCTCCTTTGCAACTCAAAAATTAATCAAGTAAATTTGTCAAATGCAGAAAATGGGCGAGTCTAAGGGGTGCGGGAAAGTAGGACCAAAGATTTCAAATGATAAGTCTGCAAATTCTTACAACGCCTCGCTTCAGCTGTCTCCGGTTGTTTCTTTTTGGGATTGTATCGTCCGCACGATGAGGTATTCCTATATACCAGAGTGGGTGTAGTTCTTGAGATCCTCTACGACAGCAGCGAGTTTAGGTGCAGTTATTTAGTTTTAGAATTATAGAATTTATAGCAAGCAGTCATGGATCACGCGGTGTGCAAGCAAGTTCAGCCGGTCGCTAGGAAAGCGAAGAAGCATGGTAAAGATGAATTTGATCGTATCAAACAAGCTGAGAAGAAAAAGAGACGCCTGGAGAAAGCTCTTGCTAACTCTGCAGCCATCCGTGCTGAGCTTGAGAAGAAGAAGCAAAAGAAACTGGAAGAACAACGAAGGTTAGATGAAGAAGGAGCTGCGATCGCAGAAGCTGTTGCTCTGCACGTCCTACTGGGCGAAGATTCTGATGATTCATCTCGAGTCATGCTTGGTGAAGAAAAGGGTTGCATGATTGGTCTGTTTACGGGTGAAAGAACCAACTATGTTTCTCGCCAAAGTTGCGCCAGCTATGCGGTTCAAGGGATGGGGAGTGTGTCCAATGGTTATGGACTTGGAGACAGTAGGTGGTCAGTGTCATATAAGCCATTCATGAGGGATGTTTGGGATAACAACATGGGAATATCTGCGGATTTGATTGCTTCTCAAGCTGTCTCGTCGCTAAAGATATCTGAGAACGCTGATAGAAACGCTTTTGTCTTCAATAGGGTGTTCCGGGGATGATGATTGCCATGGTGCCAAATTCGCCTGCTAAAACTTCCTTTTGGTGTGAAAATTTATTGTTGTTTTTCTTTTGATGTCATCTTCTGCTTTTTTTTGTTTTTGTTGTTGTTAACACTTCTAAGTGTGTTCTGAGTTGTATACAGCAATAATACCATTTCAATCTCATATCTCATTTGCAACTAATTCTCTCACATTTTCATAATAAACCCTTGAAGCGGTATGACTTGCCAGTAACAACGTGCTGAATGTTATCTTCTTAAACAAAATCACACGTTTTCTGCTGAAAAAAATAAAGATGGGTTCCAATGTTGGTACACAAGTAATGGATACAGATGAGGAGAATAGTGCGTGTAACTTTCTGGACCGACGGATATACAGTTAACCAAATGCACTATGGTGGATCGGTAGAGAGTCGCGGCTTTGTTTTTTTTGCTGATTGGTGACTGCATGATTTGCATCATCATCTTTGTTCTCTATCTCTGTACTTGTGGAGGGTTTGGCAGTGTTGAGTAACCCTTTGAACCAACTACCTTGCAACCTCAAGTTCCCATTGTCTGAATTGTTGAGGGTTCCAGGCCGTTGTGGGGAGCCATTGGAACCGTTGGTTACGTTCGAGGTAACATTCGAAAGGAAGCGATACGCCACTTTACTAGCGGATACAAGTTCAGTTTTGGCTTGCTTTATCTGCAAAAGTACCCAATTAACAAGATTAAACACCCCCATAATGTTGCATTTTTGGGTTGCAGAGAAGCTAAACGAGAGAGAGGAGAGAACCCACCCGCATTGCCGTGTTTCCTGCAACTTCCAAGGCTGTGTCACCGGCATGGGCAAAGCGATTCACCCAACCTGTTAAAGAGACAGAACCCAAGCAGTCACATAAGCCTTGAAAACCACCACAGACAGACACACACCCTGATTCCTAAATAATGGCTTTACCTGGGAGCTTTGGCACACCAAGCCTGTCACAAAGTACATCGCAAAAGTGATTGCAATTTTTGGACAGCAAATCATATGTGTGTCCTGGCCATTCCCTGCTGAGCTCACGCAATATCTGGTTTACCATGAAGATTGTGCAATTTGTTCTCCCAAGGACGATTTTCTCACGATATGTGTACATTGGATTCTTGCTACTAGGACAGCTGAATACACCAGTTCCTTGTTCACAATACCCATAAGACCATTCATCATCCCCATACACCTGTACAAATTCATAAAGATATGCCAGTCAATTATGCTTCCTTGCGAATCTATAAGGAAATAACAAAACCGTGAACAAGAATAACCAGATGTTATATACATGTACAGACCTAAGTCATAAAAACATTAGCACCCACTTGGAAACCAAAAGTCAAGCGCTTCTAGCTTCGTTGATTTAGCAACAGACCTAAATTCGCGAGGTTCACATAATTGTCATGACTTATAATGGGACTTTGCAATTATATCTTTCCAGGTCAGAGATCAATCAAGTAACCGTGAGCCATCATTGAATTTTGACAAGTCTCCAGAGAGACCTTTATCCTAAGAAATGTTTCCAAAATTACTAGGAAACAAAAGATGATCCTGAGTGGAGAGAAGAAAAGGGAACTCAAGTTTCAGTGCTTATAGAGAGACCTATACGACCATAACTTCACAGATCAAACAAAAAAAGTAGCAGGAAAAATCCAGAAGGCTTCGTCAAATTCTCCATTTTCACAAAGCACACAAACCAAATCACCAAGCAGAGACATGATCGATACATGTTACAGATGTATATTTATACTAGAGAAGAAGATGGAGCACCTGAATGGCGCTGTGGAAAATGCCGCCTAGACCGATCCCGTCCTTGAAGAACCTATTGATCTGAAGAATGGTATTGTTAGTCTTTTCCGATCCACTGTTGGTCACATCGTATATGTGCAGAACAACCTCCGCCATGATTCCTCCCTAGCAGAGAACACGAACCCTGATTCCTACCAAAAAGAGCTCGCAGATTCTCTCTATAACTTCAGTGGAGAAGAAAACCCAGAAGACACGTACCAAATCCACTTTCCTTCAACAAATCCAACTACTAGATCTCCCCGAAATTACTACTCTAAAGCAGATTTAATTTTGTTTATCTTCTCCCGATTTCTCAATTTCAGAAGTTGAAGCTGAAGATGAAGAAACTGGTGCGGCGGTGGTGGTGGGGATCCTACGAAATGACTCCTTTACCCTCGATTTTCCTGCATATTTACTTCTTTAATTACCGCTCCAGCAAGCAGCGTGGTTTTCGCTACTCAAACCGGTTTATGTCCTTGCAGAGTCAGAACCGTAATAATCTCGGCCGGTGAAACGAACGTAACCCACACCAAATCTAACGGCTGTTAATATCTCTGTCACGACTGCTGGGTCCCACTTGACGAGGTCGCACCGGCCAAGTCTCAAAGTCCCAATTGTAAACTTGCAGTGCAAAAAAAGTCAAAGATCATTTGACACGTGCCCTACTTTAATTGGATCAAACAGAGACGGGCTCGTTTTGTTCCTTGTACTATTATCCTCTTCGCCTCTCTCCGTCTTCGCCTCTTTAATACGATCGATTTGTTAGAATTTGCTTTCTCTTTCTTTCTCTCTCGACTCTCTGATCTCTCTCTCTGCCTCTCTCCCTACTTTCATCTGCATCCAAACAGCAACTTTTTACTTCCGCGTTTTAGTTTCTCTCTTCCGTATTATCCGATTAGAGGAGTTCTTTGAGGCAGCTGCTTCTATGCCATTTTGTAGAGGTTTGGATCGAATTCAATCATCTTATTGCTCTGTTTATATTCACTTCCCGTTGATTTTTTTCTCCTAATCGAATTGACTTCTCTCTAAACAAAATTTCGATCAGCTTCAATTGTTCATCTGAATTCAAGCTTATTTATTGGATTCAAACCTAATTACTTCTGTTGTGTTCTTGTTAAATTGAGGTTATATCTTGATGTCACATGATTGTCTGAGGCAGATCTGGTTTCTTTCCGTTGCTTTTGTGTAATTTGGTCCATTAGTCTAATTTATTACGCTTTCGCTGAGGATTAAGAAAGGTCGTGAAGTTTGCCGTGGAAGTGACTCTTTCTGTGGATGCCCTTTGTATGCGTAGATTTTTACGTGAGTTCTTAGATTCGATCCTACTCTGGAAAATTAGGGTTTCAATAATCATCTAGATAATCAGTATAAATCTGTATTATCTGTTGATTTTGTTTTACTTCGTCAGGGCTTGGATTCTTTTTAGGTCCCTAGAACATTTGTGTGGTTACTCGATCATGAGGTCTGCTTGGTTGGTGTAATTTTAGTGGCATGTTTTGCATCTACAAGTTTGAATGCTATTGTTTTGGCCTAAAACTGTGTAGTTGTTTTAAGATTTGATGTTATGCATTAGGCTTCTGTGTTTTCTCCTTTGCAACTTAAATATTAATCAACTAAATTGCCAAATGCAGAAAATGGGCGAGTCTAAGGGGTGCGGGAAAGTAGGACCAAAGATTCCAAACGATAAGTCTGCAAATTCTTACAACGTCTCGCTTCAGCTGTCTCCAGTTGTTTCTTTTTGGGATTGTATTGTCCGCACGATGAGGTATTCCTATATACCAGAGTGGGTGTAGTTCCTGAAATCCTCTACGACAGCAGTGAGTTTAGGTGCAGTTATTTAGTTTTAGAATTATAGAATTTATAGCAAGCAGTCATGGATCACGCGGTGTGCAAGCCGGTCGCTAGAAAAGGGAAGAAGAAACATGGTAAAGATGAATTTGATCGTATCAAACAAGCTGAGAAGAAAAAGAGACGTCTGGAGAAAGCTCTTGCTACTTCTGCAGCCATCCGGGCTGAGCTGGAGAAGAAAAAGCTGAAGAAACTGGAAGAACAACGAAGGTTAGATGAAGAAGGGGCTGCAATCGCAGAAGCTGTTGCTCTTCACGTCCTACTGGGTGAAGATTCTGATGATTCATCTCGAGTCATGCTTGGCGAAGAAAAGGGTTTCAAGATGGATCTGTTTAGAGGTGAAAGAAACAACTATGTTCCTCGCCAAAGCTGCGCTAGCTATGCGGTTCAAGGGATTGGGTTTGTGTCAAACGGTTATGGACAAGGAGATAGTAACTGGTCGCCATTCAAGAGGGATGCTTGGGATAACAACATGGGAATATCAGCTGATTTGATTGCTGCTCAGGCTGTCTCGTCGCTACAGATATCTGAAAACACTGACGGGAGCGCCTATCTGTTCAATGGGATGTTCGGAGGATGACCAATGCCATGATTCCACATTTGGTTGCTAAAATAAACATGTGTTATGGTATAAGTAGCGAATTGTTGTTTATTTCAGAAGCCCTTTTGGTAACTTCGGTGTGAGAATGCTCTGTTGTTTTTCTCGTGACGCTAGACCTTATACTCTGTTTTCCTTTCCCTGTAACATTTTTCAGACTCATTGCGTGATTGCGAGTTGTGTGCATCATACATGTTCAAATCTCTTCATATATGATTTGCAGCTATCTATTATCACATTTTCTTAGCAAAACGGTATGCAGAACATATGCTGACTTTGCTTGGTAATTGCCATTAACAACGTATTGAAAAATATCTTCTTAACATAATCACACGTTCTGCTGGAAAAAAAGAAGAAGAGAAGAGGGATGAGTTCAAGTGGTGGTACAAAGTGATGAGAGTAGCTTTTGGACCGGTGGATATACAGTTAACCGAATGAATGCATTATGGTGGAACGGTACGGTTGCTACTGAAACAGTAGAACCTCAGATTCACGGCTTTGTTTTTGCTGATTGGGGATTGCATGATTTGCATCATCATCTTTGTTCTCTCTCTCTGTACTTGTGGAAGGTTTGGCAGTGTTGAGTATCCCTTTGAGCCAAGTGCCTTGCATTCTCAAGTTCCCATTGTCTGAATTGTTGAGGGTTCCAGGCCGTTGTGGAGAGCCGTTGGTTACGTTTGAGCTAACATTCGAAAAGAAGCGATACGCCACTTTACTAGCTGATACAAGTTCAGTTTTGGCTTGCTTTATCTGCAAAAGTACCCAATTTATAAGATTTTAAACACCCATCATGATGCATTTAGGTCGCATAGAAGAAAAACGAGTGAGAACTCACCCGCATGGCTGTGTTTCCTGCCACTTCCAAGGCTGTGTCGCCAGCATGGGCAAAGCGATTCACCCAACCTGTTAAGAGACAGAACCCAAGCAGTCACATAAGACCAACATACACACACACACACTGGTTCTCAATACGGATTCCCAAATAAAATGGCTATACCTGGGAGTTTTGGCACACCAAGCCTGTCACAGAGTACATCACAGAAGTGATTGCAATTTTTAGACAAGAGATCATAAGTGTGTCCTGGCCATTCCCTTCTGAGCTCACGGAATATCTGATTTACCATGAAGATTGTGCAGTCTGTCCTCCCAAGAACAATTTTCTCACGATATGTGTACATCGGATTCTTGCTACTAGGACAGCTGAATACACCAGTTCCTTGTTCACAATACCCGTAAGACCATTCATCGTCTCCATATACCTGCACACATTCATAAGAGATGCCAGTGAATTTCTCTTCTCCAATAGTTATCTAAAAGGCACCAGAAAAGGTTATCAAATGTTACACACATACAGGCCTAGACATAGAATCATTAATAGTAACATGGAAACCTAAAGTCAAGCGTTGATGCAGCACAGGAGCTTTCTTCGGAGGCCTAATTTCTAAGCTCGCCATATATTGTCATGACTCAAATGTGAAAGTGGTCTTTGCAATTATTTTTGCCTTAAGTCAGAGATCAATAAAGTAAACATGAGGCCATCATTGATGACGACAAGTAGCCGTTCAAGAATTCATCGCACCCATTAATTCCATGAAAAGTTTCATAAATTACTAAGAGTCCGAGATCCTGAGTGGAGAAAAATATGACTTTAGGACCTGTAGGACCATAAACCATTAAACTAGAGCCTCGAAGATCAAATTCAGAACGCAATGCCATCAAATTCTCCATTACCTCACACAAACACAAAACCAAATCCACTCATGTACACATAACCAAGCAGAGACATCATCGATACATGTGCGCAGGTAGATTGATAGACTAGAGACGAAGATCGAAGGGCAGTGAAGTACCTGAATGGCGCTGTGGAAAATGCCGCCTAGACCGATCCCGTCCTTGAAGAACCTGTTGATCTGAAGAATGGTGTTGTTAGTCTTTTCCGATCCACTGTTGGTCACATCGTATATGTGCACAACAACCTCCGCCATGATTCCTCTCCCTAGCAGAGAGAACGCGAACCCTAATTCCTACCAGAAAAGAGCAAAGTGGTCGCACATTCTCTGTATAGCTTTTGGTGAAGAAGGAAACCGAAAGACTCGTACGAAAATCGACTTTCGTTAGATCTCTCTCCGAAATGACTGTAACAAAAACAACTCTTGTTCTTAGATTTTTGATCTAAAGGGGAAATTGAGTTTGTTTATATCCTTGTACCGATATTTCAATTTCAGACGTGGGAGATGAAGAAACTGATGCGCTTGTGGTGGGGATGATCCCTGGAAATGACTCTCTTGTCCCACCGGTATGATGCTGCTTTACTTGTGGTTCGAGCAAGCGGCGTCGTTTTCTACACTCAACCTGTCAACTGACACCCCCTCTCTTCCCACTAACCGGCTCGGTTTTCATTAAACCAGAAAATGTCTTTGTTGTCAACTCTTTGGGATACAAAATATATTTTAATTTTCTTAGATTGCAACTTCTTATGCAATGCACCCATTACACGAATTCACGAACTCTTAGGATTGTGATGATTTTTTTTTCTATCTTTAGAGTTTAGACTGCGTTTCATTATATAAATGAGAATTTAATATGATTTAAAATATTTGAGTGTTTTAAATCCCAGATTAACAACCGATGAATTTTTAAACTCTAAGCAACTGGAAGTACTTTGAACTACAAGAAGAGAGAAACAAAAAAAAAAACATCAGAAAATTACAGAGAGGTGAGTCAATTCATAGGCATTCTTGTATAAATCGTACCACACGGTCCACACACTAAATAAAGTACTTTGAACCCTATCTTAAATGGGAAACAAAGGGAAAACTTTTTACGTTTTGGTGGATAATTCTCAAAAAGTAGGTGACATTTTTAAGCGAGTAACTATACGTGATGATGCGCATGCAACAATTAATGCATGTGAAATTAGTAGAATATACTATATTAAAATTCGACGGGCAACAAGTGGCATATATATATGACTCAAAAAAATCAAAAGCATGGAATATGTTTAAGACAGTTCACGTTCAAACAATCTGAGAATTATCGTAACTTCATATAACGTGAAATCTCAGCCGTTATTAAAAGGAGGACATCGTCAACTATTAATACTAACCGTTGCATTAAAATTATCACCACGAGAATAAAAGGAGAATCTCCTTCATTTTTCTTCCTTCTCCCGTTGTCACCACCACACACCACCAAAATATTTTTCAACCATGGAAGCTGCTCTTGCAGCATGCACTGTTCCATCGCCCCGAATCCTCAAACCTAAATCTCGACTCAGAAGCTCCTTCTCCAATCGAAGACCCGTTTCTCCACACTCCCTCATCTTCAAATCCCCACCGTCGAAATCAAAACCCAGTCGAATCACAACCGCGGTATCATCACCAGCCGTCACCCCAACGAATTCGCCGCCGGAATCTGAAACCGGATCCGATTCCGGGTCGGAAAAGTTCGATTGGTACGCGAATTGGTACCCGGTGATGCCAATCTGCGACCTGGACAAGAAGGTTCCACACGGGAAGAAAGTTATGGGGATTGATCTGGTGGTTTGGTGGGACAGGAACGAGAAGCAGTGGAAAGTGATGGATGACACGTGTCCTCATCGTCTTGCTCCGTTGTCCGACGGAAGGATCGATCAGTGGGGGAGATTGCAGTGTGTCTACCATGGATGGTGCTTCAACGGATCCGGCGATTGCAAGCTCATACCTCAAGCACCTCCCGATGGACCTCCGGTATATATATATATATATATAAATCTCATTTCCTTCAAGATTATATAAATTCGAAAGAAGATAAATGTCAAAAAGTAAAACTTTGGTTGGATCAATGATTTATTTAGGTCCACACTTTCAAGCAAGCTTGTGTAGCTGTTTACCCAAGTACTGTGCAGCATGACATCATTTGGTTTTGGCCAAACACTGATCCAAAGTACAAGAATATCACCGAGACGAAGATGCCTCCTTACATTCCAGAGCTAGAAGACCCTTCCTTCACTAAGTTGTTTGCAAATCGAGATATTCCTTACGGGTACTATACTCTGTCTCTCTTCTTTGATTATTCTAAATTCCCTAACAGAGACATGCTTCTTCTTCCTTTTCTGTCCTCCACATTGGTCAAAACATCATTTCAACAAGGAAACTATGTCTTAGAGCAAGGTGTGTGTGTAACTCTATATGTAAATCTGAAATCTTCCAGGTACGATGTCTTGGTGGAAAACCTCATGGACCCGGCTCATGTTCCCTACGCACATTATGGACTAATGCGGACCGCTAAACCAAAAGGCAGATAATTAATTTGCATTTCAAACAGTTGTGTATCTAATATGTTTTAGGTCCATGGTCCATGTACCAACCCATCAGACTTTCTTGCAGAGAAGATTGACAGAGAAGGAGGGAAACCGCTCGAAATTACAGTAAAAAGGCTAGACAACCAAGGGTTCTTTTCAAAACAAGAGTGGGGCTATTCTAATTTTATCGCACCATGTGTGTATCGCTCTTCCACAGAGCCTCTATCCGAGCAGGAAAACGATTCTGTCTCATCAGCTGCATCTGACAAGGTCAAGGCAAACTAACATGTATCTGGATTCTCTTGATTATGTTCACATCTTTTATTTCCCTAACCGTATGGTTCTGCATCCAGGCCGCATTGTCAAAGCGCAAACTTTCGTTGATCTTTATATGCATTCCAGTCAGTCCAGGTCGCAGTAGGCTGATATGGACGTTCCCTAGAAATTTTGGTGTGATTATTGATAAGATTGTTCCTAGATGGGTGTTCCACATTGGTCAAAACAAGATTCTAGACTCGGATTTGCACCTTCTTCATGTCGAGGTAATTCCAAGTCTTTCTTATTCACCTCGCACACTGTTGTGAGTAGAGGGTTATTAATGCACCGGGCTGATTTGTAATTTGTAACGGAGCTCGTGCAGGAGCGGAAGATACTGGAGAGTGGCCCTGAAAACTGGCAAAAAGCTTGCTTTGTCCCAACTAAATCAGACGCTCAAGTGGTTGCGTTCAGGAGATGGTTCAACAAGTACAGTGGTTCTCAAGTCGATTGGAGAGGAAAGTTTGATCCACATCTTCTTCCTCCTACGCCTCCTCGAGAACAGCTCTTGGACAGGTTAACTTGTCTTCTTTATGAGTTTTGGTTAAAACTAATTCTAAACATCCCTAATTAATACTACTATTAAAGCTAGCAATGTTTCTTTCCTGCTATTTCCCGTGTGCTCCTATCTTGCCTGTAACGAAAACGTCCTCGTTCACTAAATTTAAAAGTTTTGTGTTTCTTCCTTCAGGTATTGGTCCCATGTCGAGAACTGCAGCAGCTGCAAGAAAGCTCACAAATATCTCAACGCACTTGAGGTGATCTTGCAAATCGCATCGGTTGCTTTGATCGGAGTTATGGCAGTAACTAAGCATTTCACAATGTCTAATGTGGCAAGTATTTTGGTGGTTGTGGCGGCTGTTTTGAGCTTTGCGGCTTCGAAGTGGCTATCACACTTCATCTACAAGACATTCCATTACCATGACTACAACCATGCTCTTGTGTGAAATGAATATTGGTGTACATAACTTATAACACTCTAGTTCATGGATCCATCAGTTACTTATCATTAATATTCTACAGGATACATTTATTGAAGAAATACTCTAGGAACATTTTCTGAGTCTTGTTTTTTTTAACCGAACAGATTATCAATTTTGAATGATCTAACAAATTCTCTGACACATTTGTCCACCAGTATATATATATATAGTACTTAGTACATGTTTGTTTCATTCTCAGATCTAAAAACTCCTGATAAATGAGAATATTATCGTACTTGTAAAATGTGAAATAAAATCATCTCTCGAATTTTGGTCTGTTGTATATAATAAAATTGATGGGCATGCTAAATTGTGGTCACAGCCAGAAACTTGCAAAAATTACATAACAAAAGGAATGCGTAACATCGTCTTTTAATGAGGAAGTTAAGTGAAAGCTTGCTTTCTTTTTCTTTAATGGATAAAAAGTCAAGTGGACCAGATCATGTTTCTCTGGACTTGTATGATGAAGATTTATTAGACATGAACTTCCAAGCTTTAGCCATAAACTGAAACGATTTCATTTTTTAATGGAAAACGAGCTATTTCCCCATCAGAAATATCATATAGCACCAGATATCTCCCGAACTATGACGTCGTTTTAGATATCCCTGAAAATAAAGTTAAAAAGTCTCCCGAACTATGACGTCGTTTTAGATATCCCTGAAAATAAAGTTAAAAAGTCATCTCCCGAAATCAAAGTTTCAAACTTGTACATCCATTGATGTTGGTTTCATGTAAACCCGATACCAAACCAGCGAATCCCAAAACTAAACCGAACGAAACCCGGATTAACATCGGATCCAACCCAATTGGAAAAAATAGTAGAAATGTGGTTGTAGGGAATCAAACCCATGTCCCTTTACAATAACCACGAATTATAACCAATAGGCTACACCTGCATTTTTGTTATTATTCTACATTTAGCTAATATTTATTTGTTTTGTCCAATTAAAAAAACCAGAAATATAAGCGTGAAGGTCTTCATCTCCCAGATATCAGCCATTGAAGGTTTTGTGAATTGGATTCGAGAAAGAAAAAAAGGTAAACGAGTTTTTGAGTTTCAAGATTCCAAGAGCTATAGACGAAGTTCATATTTTAGATCATATTGAGCATATGCTTTCTCGACTTTTTATCAATCTTAGATCTTTGCATCTCCAAATCTAGATCAATCTGCATCTTCTCCATCTCCCTTTGAGCCTTTAACATCGCAGCTAACTCTGAATTCGCCGAGCTCCTTCCTCCTTTCATCCCATGATTTCCACCTCTTCCTCCTCTCTTGGGCTCTTCCTCTTCTTCAGCGACGCATGAATGTAAATGTGTACCAAATCTCAAAACTCTAAAACTCCACAATAGCAATCGAGGAGTTCGAAGGTTTTTGAGTTACTGTATTAATTCCGAAAATGGTGTTTTCATACATGACGTTGTTTCAGATTGCGTGATTGCAATCCCGTCCATAAAGTTTCCCTAGATCCTTTGACCCTTCTTCTTCATTGTCGCTTTGATCCTTTGAATCAGAGCCTCGTCGACAAACTCTTGCACAAGCTTCTCGATTTGAGATTCATCTCGGTCCATTTCCTCTTCATTGAATTCTCCGTCGCCAACCCATCTCGAATCACTAACGCCATTTCACTCACTTTAATTTTGTATTCAAGCGTCTAAATCGAACTAGGGTTCTAAGAAATTGGGGGTTTCTGGGTTTGAGGATTTTTTTTTCTAATTTAAAGTTTGCGATTTGGGGATTGTCGAGTAAAGGAGTTTACTAATTGATTTAGTCTTTCGGTTGGGTCAATCAGGTATTAGTGTTGCAATCGGGTCATATTCGGGTTTAGTTTTGGTTTAGTGTTGGTTAATGGATGTTTAGATAACAATAAACCGACTAAAACCGAGATCTGTGAATTTTTAAGTTTTAAATTTTTATTTCGTGGAGATACAAGAAACTTTGATTTCCGGGAGATCAGACTCTTTAACTTTATTTTCGAAAATATTTCGAAAATATCTAGAACGAGATCATAGTTCGGGAGACATGTGGTGCTATATGATACTTCTGGTGGGGAAATAACTCGTTTCCACAGAACTACTTTCTAAAAAAGGAAAAGAGAGCGGCAACCAAACACAGCAACAAAAACTCTAAACCAGAAGAAAACTCCATCACCAGGCATATTTGCATCCCCTAAAACTCTAGTGTCGTTTAGAGTTACCCCAAACACCAAAGTATGAAAAAGAGAACCTACCAAAACTCAAAGAAGACTAAAAAGTGTTTATATTTTATTTGTTATGACGCCTCGTTGTTGCTATTGTTGTTGGAAACAACAGAGTGCTGTAGTTGTTCTGCGTTTAATCGGAACCGTCCGATGTTATCACCGTCTTCTTCCATTGCCTCTAAACGCCGAGTCGGAATAGGCCGGTGCACCATCTCATACCTGTTCCCATTCCCATTCTTCTCCTCCTCTGCTCCCTCATATTTACACCCTCCTACTCGGCTTCCACCACTATCACCAAACCTTCTATTATTATGCCGCATAAATGGTCTGAAATTGTTGTTGTCCGAATTCACCCTTCTCATGTTATCAAATCTCTGTTCTGGTCTAAACATCCTTCCTGGCGGCGATTTTCTTCCCCTCCAGTTATTATGATAATTCTCCCCACCACCATCATTGTATCTGCCATCGAAAAACCTCGAGTTTCGCTGGTTTCTTGGCGGTGACATGAAACCCATCTCTTGGTCTAGCGGAAACCGTTTCTGGAACGGCAACCTCACTCTCTCCATCCTGTTTTCATCACCCCTGAACCCTGGAGGAGATCTGTTCCGCCCGTTCCATGAGACTGGGGAACGGCTTCTAGACCTGGACCGTGATTGAGGGTCGTGCAACCTCCTGAATACAGGAGGGGAGTTACTTCTCTCTCTCCGTCCGTTCATCCGGTTGTTGTGCATCCGACTCGGATAGTCGTTAGTATCACCAGGGAAGGGGCGATCTAGGCCTCTGAAATCACGATTTCCGCCGCCATCTGGGAACCTTCTGAACCGACCCCGGTATCCTCCATTTGAGAACTGCCTACGAACATAGCCATGTGGACCTGGACCTGGGCCTGGCCCTGGTCCTTGCTGATCAAAGCCATTCATCATATCTCGGCCCTCCACAACGGTTTTAGGCCGGGGACGTCCAAATCCGTATGGCCCACCTTTGTAAATAGGTGGGGAGAAGCGACGTTTGGAATCCCAGCCACCAAATTGTTCTTTCCCAGGACTCCTGCTTCGCATACGCATCCCTGATCTATCTCTCCCGACAAACTTGTTTGGACCAGCATCCCTCTCATTCAATTCGTAACTATCAGACCTGAAAACAGGGAGATCACTTTTATTAGCAAAGGAACCAATACTTGGAACAAAATAAAGAATGAAATCAGAAACAGGTTCAGCAGAAGCAACTTGCCTTCTTCTTGGGATGGTTTCATGTGAAGGCAGCTCCCTGAATGGTTTTGACCCGAAGCTCCTTGATGGAGAAGATCCTTTTGAATGTGAATCATTCATGCAAACCACGACATGCTTCTCTATATCACTACTTCCTTCATGCACATTGCCAGATTCACATTTGACAGCTCCACATTTTGTCTCTGCCAGTATTTCCTTCTCAAGGTCCTTTAGCTTGTTCTCATTACTCTCAGCCAAAGAGTATAACCGCTCATTCTCTGGCTCAGACCCATAATCCACTTGTTCAATATCTCCACTATCACCCTCGTTTTCTTCCCAAGGATATGGTTCCCTCAACTCTCCATCCTCAAACTGGGAATCATAACCAGATTGGCACTCCTTCCCATTTCGACCAGAGGCTTCAGCCTTAGGCCCAGACAGGGATGTAGTATTCATGTGCACATTTGATGCAATTGTGCCGGCCGCATATTCCTTATTATCATCAATATGTCTGCTCTCTTTAACAGACTCTTTGATTTTTCCATCATAGTATTTTCGGGATTCTTCATCTATTACATCACAAGGCTGACCCCACGCATCTGTTGGAAGATTTAAATCCCAGTGTAACCTATCATCTGTAAGGCATTCAGAGTTCTTACCCTTTCCCGTACGCTCATCACCAGATAAATTCTCCGAGACAGTGACAGGCTCACTCTGAGGTGCTAAATTACCGCTATCACCTGCCTCCACATTTTCCTTTGGCCTTTCTGTTGAGGATTCATTCGAAACAGAAATGCTGATGTTCTGAGCCACTATCATCTTTTCACTCTGGTCAGCAGACGAAGCATAACCCAAAGTACCAACAAGAACTTTTTGAGGCTCTATGATTTCGCTCTTGCCTTCCCCGACCTTGTCACTGGAATCAATCGTAGTATCTTTCCCAGAGACATCAACAGTCCCAGTTGATGAATCATTACCTTCCACAAGAGCAGATAAGGTCAAAGCATCTTGCTGCTGAACAGGTTCAACAGGCTGACCATCTACTACGGATGCAATTTCACTACTCATACCACTACTGCAAGCAACCTCTGCAAGTATCTTAATACCAGAGAAGTCATGACTGCCGCAATCAGGTTTATCATCGGGGCCTTCTGCTGTTTTCACGCCCATTAGATTAGGGTTCAACCTCGAAACAGGCAGAGAATGATTGATCTCTGCACGATGTTGTGAGCCTTCATCGCTTGCAGATGACTTATTCAAAGGTGATGGAGCGGGAACCATATATCTCCGTTTCTTTATAGGAACATGCTCTACTCTTTCTGCGAAATGCTGGCCTAGAACAGAAACGCTAAGCTGCCATTATCGAAAGAATCAAGCATTAGAATAATGAGACCAACTAAATCCCTTCAGAAGCAGGGAAGATAGTAGAATAAATTGGGAAAAGAAACTGATTAAAACCTTTTCTGATTCTGAATCTCCAACAGCTGCTGTACCTGCTGCACTCTTGTATTCTGCTTCAATATCTGGGGCTGCAGCTCGTGCAACTTGTTTCTTAGTACGCCTTGTCGAACTTCTGCTACCTTTAGCCACCATTTTCCAAGGAAGACCGTTATTGATGGTAGCCTTGAGCTCTAAATTGTCAGTGCTTGTCATACTTTCAGTTCAGTCCCATCCACGTAGGTTCACCACAACTAGAAATTCTTTTTCCTCGCGCGTTTTTCACTTGACCCACAAAATTAAGGGTGTATGCCCTCCAGTCTAATCCTCAATGTGTAACCTCACCTGAAATAAATAATCTCCATAAGAAAGCCATAAAAAAAACAAAAACCATGACTAAGAGATACAGGCCTCTACAGTTCTTAAAGCTTGATAATTCCTTCTGTCTGGGATGTAACTTTAAATATACCAGGCACCAGCCTCTTTAAAAGAACATGGAAAAGAACAAAAGACGCATAAAGCTAACATGGGTAGGTCTCTGACTTAGATAAAGCGTCAGAGACGGTCACACCTTCAGCATAAAGACTATTCTGGTGTTTTGAAAAAAGAAAGGAAGATCCATGAATCTCCGTCACCCAAAACATCTTTGGTTTTCCAATTGGACTTCGGATTATCTCAGCCCTAAATCTATCATATAAGGTCGAATATAGACGAATCAATAGCCATCCGCATCTTCTTTGCTTTTTCAAGCAAAAAGGTCAAAAGGTAAGGTACAAGAGAGCTCAGATTTGAGTCTGCTAGCTTAGGCAAGACCCATAAAACATGAAGGCAGGATGATCTTATGAGGAGCCAGAACGATATATGACTTTCCAGAGTATGGATGAGTCAAAATATAGCAATCCGTCGTTCCTCTTCCACGGTCCCAGCAATTACCAAGGACAAGATCTTCCCAGAAATTGGAGGTCGAAAGAACACCCTAATGGATCTGCCTTGCCAAGGGAGGATTCGAAGCCGACATTAACCCAAGCATACGTCCAAGATCGAATCGCGTCGGAATCAATGATCAACGATCTCCTCCTCTTGAAGGGAACACGCAACCAACCATATAGAAAGAGCAGAAATCAAAGAGCTAGGGTTTTCAAATACCTTTCGACCAACTTTTTATCATCACTCAAGACACCAAAACCGCCACCGATGTGAGATAGATCAGATCAACTCCAGCAGATGATTGTCACACAAATCTACCGTATCTCGCCTCAAACAGTAACGCCCGATTCGATTTATCAAACGACCGCCTTCAACTCTTCCCCGATTTATTAACCAGTGCAAAGTCTCGGTCAAAACACAGAAGAAGATCGATCAAACAGATGACGAATTAGGAGAATCGAGTAGCCGGAGATAAACGCAGAGAAGAATCGCCGATGAGAGAGGCGGCGAAGCTAGGTCTTCTTCTTCCGTCGTCTTCACAGAGCACAATTAAAAAAATATTATCCTTTTTTTTTTCTCTTTTCTTCCTTTAGCTTTTCTCTCTTTTGTTGTTTGGATGAACAGCGCAGAGCCTCGTGGCCTATCACCACGTATTTATCATCCTTTATACACCGACAATACCCTCGAGTGTAATGTTCAATTACGATCTTGCCATCTCCATGGTCCTGGGCCTTTTTTTTGTGATTTGCGATCAAAAACCTTTTTCTTGGGTAATAAATATTTTGCAAATATGGAAATAAAAATAATATAATTAATATTAGGAAATAAATTATTTAATAAATTCTGGAATCCTCGATTTGGCTGCTGTAGCTAGAAAAGTCAATGGTCAAACAGAGACATGGTCTCGTGGAAGTTTTGAGTGGGCTCCTCATGTGGACAGTGGACAATTCTTGAGTTTCCTTCTTCTACTTTCTCTCGCTGCCTCCTCAACTCTTTATATTTTCCATTTTTGACCCAAAACTTTCGTATGCAACCATTAAAATTTCAAAAAGAAACTTTTGTAGGAAACCAGATTAAGAAGATTTTGAATTAGGAAACAGAGAATTTGAATTAGGGAGAGATTCCCTAAATAAAAGAAAGTTAAATGGTAACTACTCTTGAGTCTTTGATTGTGACTTTGAAAAATATAGAAAACACAAATCTGTAAATGTAAAGAGAAGTGTGAAAAAATATACTGAAAAATGTGATCGATGTTTTTCTATTATTTTTATTTAAACATCATGATCTTTTTTACTCAAAAAAATTATATATGCGTACAACTTTAACATAGCCAGAATTTGATTTGGGTGGAGATTGTCTTTTTTGGGTACAAAAAATAGACAATCGCATGGGTTACATCCATCCAAATTGTCAAATGTATAATAAAGCAGGTTTGGACACTTTAAATAAGTAAATATCTCATACCTGTGAATCTTTAAACTAAAAAGTTCATATTTCAAGTCATGTAAACAAAGATAATATAAATGAATTGGAAATCTGGGATAATTTGATAAGATCATTCGATTATGAACAGTAGGTTTAGTATTATTTTAAAGGGGATTTGACTTGGAGAAGATAGAGATGTGATCCACTAAAGTCGTATTAAAAAAAATTACATAGACATATATATATATATATATATATATATGCATTTAATGGGCCTTATCATTGACGTTTGTTCCACGGCAAGAACCCCACCATTCCTCATAACACAAGTCAAGAAGATTCCTTTCGTTAATTGAGTAATTCCAGTTTTTGCTTATAGGTGGGGTATAAATTCTAATTCACAAGAGTAGGAAAGAGACCCTATACTTAAAGCTTCGACTCAAGCATTCTATTTAAAAACATTATTCTAAATACTGGTTCAGGCGTTTAAGTTAACTTTTGATCCCATCTATATTTATAGTAACATAAGCGATTCTTGAAAACGAGACAAGCTCATGAAACCATTAAAAATTTAAAACCATGATCAAACCAAGAGAACAGAAACTACGATGACATCAGCAGCCATAACAGAGTTTTGTCCTTCTTTTGACTTAACAAAACAAAAAGAGCTTAATTATTAACCAAGTAAGTATAGAATCATGCAGGGAATACATGTTGGCATGTTTTTAACTTGTAAGTCTCTTTGAATTTCACATTCAATTCAAATAGTCCAGTATGGTATTATTGGCCAGCAAAATGAATTGAAATGAGACAGTAGAAACATTAGCAATCCAAGACATCATAAGAACCTACTACTTATACATTTAGAGGGAAAATAATCAGATTACGAGTAACAAGAACCTGAATCGCTTAGGCTTCGTAGTTAAGTAGAGCGTTAATAAAGGGGCGTTACTGCTCTGAATCAAAATAACTGATATGAGCTCATTTGCAAAATCTTGGGCCATTTTAAAAATCCTGGCACTGATACACTCACAGAAGGAGGTCATTGTCAAAGCCCAATACGCTACATTCTTCACCAAACTTTTCTTGTTTTACTTGAAATCTTGGCCCATTTTTGTCTATTTCTTTCATGTATTTTAATTAATTGTTTTCTATTTTGGCACCATAATTAATATGACTATCGTTTACTCGCCAAAACATGATTTCACAAATATTCCATCAATATGAAATTATGCTAGTTTCCCATCACAAATCCGAGTACTCACGGTCACGGGGGATAAATGACTAAATAACATATAATACTCTCTATTCGAAGAGACTATAGCTAGTTCTAAAGTTGGAAATTTCCTAGCTGCCCCCAAAAATGATGAACTGGGTGGGCTCGGTTAAAGATTTTTAGTTTTTCAATTTTGTTGACTTGCATAAATAAAACAAGTCAATGGGGAAATGTCATCAACAATCTGTCTGGTTCAATGACAAAGGTTTTAATTATGAAACACGGACCACTGGGCACTGGACCATGTAGAAACGCTGAAAAAAAAAGATTCCCTTTCCGACTCTTCTTCCTGTACATTATAATTCTTTTTACCGACGTTACCTGTTTTTGGAGACGACAACTTTGAACTTTCCACCTTTTTTCTGGTCTAAACAACTTCCCACTTTTGGTAACTTCTTTTTTTATTTGAGCTTACATGGATTAAACACTTTTGGAAAGTTAATTTTATGGAACAATTACTAGATGTACTAGGGCTGGTCATTTTAACCGGACCCAAAGAATCGAACCGAACTGAACCGAATTAAAAGGTATCAAACCGAATTGGAACTGACGTAATCACCCGATTGGGTTCTACACTTTTATACCCGAAGAACCTGACCCGAACCTGAACCGAACCGAAAACTGAATAGGTATCCGAAATATTCGAAATACAATTATATACCTAAAAATATTATTTATAGTTAAACTCGAATAACTAAAATATTTAAAATTATAATTATAAATCAAATATATTAGATAATTTTAGATTAAAATAATCAAATTATCGGATAATCTTTAGTTATATCTGTTAAAATAATTTGTTTTGGCAAAATTCAACCAAATAACTAAAATATATAAAATATTTGAGTTTTTGTAAAAAATATTTAAATAAATTTTGAGTGATTCGGATACCCGGAACCGATCCGTACCCGATTAGAACCGACCCGTACCCGACCAAAAAATTATAAATATCCGAATAGATTTCATCCCTCTATACTCGAAGACCTGATACCCGAAAGACCCGATCCGATTGTATTCGAATAATCCGAACGCCCACCCCTAAGATGTACTATCAGTTTCACTAAGATCAATCTTTTTATTAAAAGAAGGTTATGATGATGAGTTTCAATTTTCATTTGACATTTCTCCACCAAAATTTCACAACAGTATCCTAGTAAATACAAAGTGTCAATGGATGGAAAAAAAAGAAAAGCATTAAAGAGAGAGACACGACACGGGCGACGCCGTCATGTCTCTGTTTTTAAGTTCGTTTGTATCCTTTGACTAATCTTTGATGGATATTTCTGATACGTCATCAACGTGCGTGATGTCTCATGCATCACCCGTCAGCCTTTCCGCTAATTATCCCTCTTCTCAAAGACCAAGAAGACTAAAAAATTAAATATCTCCTTCACTTTTATTACTGTTAATAATTAACTTACGCGATAATTCAACGGCTTTGTTATATAAACCAAACCCATGATTCCGCAACCAACATTGACTCAGAGTGAGAGAGAGACAAGTCGAGTTTAACACTTTGAGACTCGGGAGGAGATGGATCCGACGACGCCGTTTCTCGGTGGCGAGGTTGAGGAGGATTATGCGCCGGCGAGGACGTGGAGCGATTTCAAGCGGGTTTTTTCTACGGAGTCGGCCAAGATGTGGATGATCGCTGCTCCCATTGGCTTCACGATCATCTGCGAGTACGGCGTTACCTTCACCACCAATATCTTCGTCGGCCATATCGGGGAGGTCGAGCTCTCCGCTGTCTCCTTCTCTCTATCCGTCATCAGCCTCTTCTCTTTCGGCTTCCTGGTAATCGATTTTACCTGTGAGATTTCGACTCGAATAAGGAATCAGATAGTTCAATTTTTTCTACTGTGAATTCGAATCTCTATGACTCTATCAAGAGTAGGGATGTTGTGGTCAGGAGCGGATCCAGAACTGCTTTTAGCATGGGGCGCAATTCTTTTAAAAATCAAACATCAAATTTAAACTGAAAATGACATAAGCATTACATTTTTTGGTCAACATAAGAATTACATATATAGATTTAATTGCTCAAATGATATTAACTTTTTGGGCCTTTTCTATTTTGTCTACTAGTTTTTTGGATGACTTTTTATGATATTAAATACTGATATATACTATTTAAATAAATTAATTATAATTACTAAAGAAAAATAAAAAATAAAAATTTAGTATGTGACACGTGCAACGATTTCTTTGCCTTGGTTTCGCCCCGGGTTGTGCTGGTACAACCCTACCCTACCTTATGCATATATATGAAACATTTGAATAGTGCTCTTAAATTAGTTTTAACAATTTGATATTTTGTATGTATTATTTAGGGTTCAGATTTTTAATTTTGTATTAGATTTCAAATATTTCACGTACATTTCATCTTTATCCATAAAAACCCCTTATTACAAGAAACCTATTTTAGGCTGTAACTGGTAATCAATTTTAAAAATATTATGAATAAAAGGAATTAAAAATAATGGAATACAAAAAAATGATATAGAAGAAGTTAATGCAATAAATAATTGCAAAATTTTTTTTTTTGTTAATCAAATGGTAACTATATTAATTAATAGAGTGGAATGAATATGATCCATATTCCATATCTTATTCCATGTATTCATGTACGTTTTAGGTCTGAAATACTTTTACACTATATTCCTTTTCTTTTATATTTATTCCACCTATTTCAATACGATGAGGTATATTTTTTATTCCATTTAAATGCTAAATTTTTTTTGAAATTCACTGAAATAAACAATTTCATATAATTTTATCCCTCAAATTACACATTCCGTTGCAGCCTTAAAACTATAAAAATACCAATAAGGTAGTTAACAAAATATCCTCAAGATTGTAGGGTACTCATATCCACAATACTCTAACTATTTTATTATGTTTTTTTCACTCTTAATCATCATTGTTAATTTTATTTTAAATTTTTATATATCAAAATTAATTTTGTTAAACTTTAACCAGAAAATATGGAATCAGTTCACATATGAAAAAAAAATTTGTTTTTGACAGAAAACGGTGATTTTGCGTTTTCAACGAAAAACCAATATTTTATGTTTTGACGAGAAAACGTAATTTTATGATTTTGATAGAAAAATACGAAATCAAGTTTTTAACTAAATTCAATTTTTGTTTTTTGGAAAAAAAGAAAGAAGAGATTTTAAGCATGTATATTCGAATGAACTTGGATTAGTGTGGCAGTCTTGAGTCTAATTTCTGGTTTGAAAACTGCAGCTTGGCATGGCAAGTGCAGTTGAAACACTCTGCGGCCAAGCGTTTGGAGCGGGTCAAGTCCATATGTTAGGGATTTATTTGCAGAGATCTTGGCTTATCTCACTCGTTTCCTGCATCTTCCTCCTTCCTATTTACATATTCGCCACGCCGGTTCTGAGACTCCTTGGTCAAGCCGAGGAGATCGCGGTTCCAGCTGGAGAATTCGCTCTTTTAACCATCCCTCAGATCTTCGCACTCGCCTTCAATTTCCCAACCTCCAAGTTCCTTCAAGCGCAGCGCAAATTCGAGGCGATTACTGTGATTGGGTTCATCGCTCTCCTCCTACACGTCGGTATGCTGTGGCTGTTTATATTCGTGTTTGGTTGGGGAACAAACGGTGCTGCCTTGGTGTTTAATCTCACCAACTGGGGAATAGCGATCGCTCAAGTCGTGTATGTGATCGGTTGGTGTAACGAAAGCTGGTCTGGTCTGTCTTGGTTGGCTTTTAAAGATATTTGGGCTTTCGCTAGGCTCTCCATTGCATCTGCTGTAATGGATTGTCTTGAGATGTGGTACATGGCGAGTATCATCGTCCTTACTAGTCGACTTGACAACGCTGTTATCGCTGTTGGTTCCCTTACTATATGGTGAGAGTTTCATCAACATTTTACAATGCTTGTATCCACTCTTCAACATTTTCTCAATCTTTGCATTTTTTTTTCTTTTTGCATTTCAGCATGAATCTCAGCGGCCTGCAGACCATGCTGTTCATGGGAATAAACGCTGCTATCAGGTAGTATCATCATCTGACACAACATTTAATCTTAACCAATTTGTTCAGCTGACTATTCAACGTCTAATAAACTCTTGTGGCTGTTTATTTGTGTACTATATATATTAGTATCCGTGTCGCCAATGAGCTTGGCCTAGGCCGTCCACGCTCGGCGAAATACTCTGTCTATGTCACGGTGTTCGAGTCTCTCCTCATCGGTCTTGTCTTTATGGTGGCTGTCATCATTGGCAAAGACCAGTTTCCCATCATCTTCACGAGCAGCAAAGTACTTCAACGCGCGGCGTCTAAGCTAGCTTATCTTCTTGGTATAACCATGCTTCTCAACAGCGTGCAGCTTGTTATTTCCGGTAAACAAAAATCTAGAAAATCTCATGTTTCATCAAAACAAAACCAGTGGTCTCACCAAATTACTATAATCTTCCCGGTTTTTTTAATATCATGTTTTAGGTGTTGCTGTTGGTGGTGGTTGGCAAGGGTTAGTGGCTTCTATAAACCTGGGTTGTTACTACCTTTTTGGCCTTCCCTTTGGCTATCTTCTTGGTTACAAGGCAAACTTAGGAGTGATGGTAAGAAAGTGACATGAATAATGTAAATCTACGTACGGAGATGTTTTATAAACTTATATGTGACAGTTTATAACGTTTTCAGGGACTTTGGTCTGGAATGATAGCCGGGACAGCGCTTCAAACGTTGTTACTGATGTTTTTTCTGTACAAGACAAACTGGAATAAAGAGGTAAAGAACACCTGAGACACAAAACCATAGCATATACACACTTGTTCATTTGAGATCGATTGACTTATGCAAATATAAAATTTAAAAAACTGTGATGAACAGGTGGAGGAGACGACGGAACGTATGGAGATATGGGGAGGGAGCGAGATGGCATCGAAGGATGTAATTGCGTGATTGTTTTTTTAAAATTATTATTATTGTTTAGTATATATGAACATGTAAGTCTCGCCTTTTTTTTGTTTGTTTTCCATTGGTTTGGCAGCACCGGTATCTCTATTTATTATTTACGCTGTAGGAATCTGTTCATTCAGAACGATGCTTTTGTCACTCTAGTGTTAGGTACATTTGCTCGTGTAAAAAGATTCCCTCTCCGACTCTTCTTCCTATAACATCTTCATTTTTACCTACGTTACGTAACTCACCTATTTTTGGAAACGACAACTTTCCACATTTTTTTTGTTCTAAACAACTTTCCACTTTTGGTACCTATTGCTTGCTATTTTCTATTTTTTATTCGAGCTTAGATGGATTAAACACTTTTGGGAAGATTAATTTTTTCGACCACTTACTAACTACCAGTTTCGCCAGAGCATAGAGATTTTGAAAAGTTCTAAACATAAAAGAAAAAGAAAAAAAAGTGATGAGAGAGAGAGAAGAGAGACGCTTCTTCTTCCCGAAGAATTTTGAGAATCGGTTCTTCCATCTTTTCTACACGTGTCGTCACGCGGTTGGACAATTTTTTTCTTTTTAAAAAAAAAATCAGGTTATTAAAAAAAGAAGTTAATATTAAAAAAAAGAAAAGCTGTCTCTCTACTCTAAAAAAGTTGCGAGTTCCAATTTTCATTTGATGGGGGAAAAAGAGAGAAAAGCATTAAAGAGAGAGACGACACGACGCCATCAAGTGTGTGAATAATCTTTTATGGATATTTCTTCTGATACGTCAACAACGTACGTGGTGTCTCATGCATCACCCGTTAGCCTCACCTACCTAATCTACTTTTCAATTCCATACGGAATTAAAGTTCTCGTACGTTTTTAGTTTTGTTTTGCCTTTCCGCTAATTACCCCTCTTCCCAAAAACCAAAGCAGACTAACTATATAGTATGTCCTTCATTTTTTTTTTATTACTACCGGAGTATTAATTAAACTTTTAATTAGTAGTATGTGCAAAAGAAGGGGAGAGACAAGTGCGTGATTCAACGGCTTTGTTATATAAACCAAACCCATAATTCCGCAACCAACATTGTTGACTCAGAGTGGGTGAGAAGGGAGAGAGAAGTTGGGTTTAACACTTTTGAGACTCGGAAGGAGATGGATCCGACGACGCCACTTCTCGGTGGCGAGGTCGAGGAGGATTATGCGCCGGCGAGGACACGGAGCGATTTCAAGCGGGTTTTCTCCAAGGAGTCGGCCAAGATGTGGATGATCGCTGCTCCCATTGGCTTCAACATCATCTGCCAGTACGGCATTACCTCCACCACCAACATCTTCGCCGGCCATATCGGCGAGGTCGAGCTCTCCGCCGTCTCAATCTCCCTCTCCGTCATCGGCACCTTCACCTTCGGCTTCCTGGTATGCATTTTCTCCTCCCAAGAAATCGATAAAGTTACCGTGAAATCGAATTTCTAATCTAAGTATCAATCAAGAGCATCTATCTATATACGAATGAATCACAGCTTGTTCCGAATTGAAAAGAAACTGAGTCTAATCTTAGGTTTTGAAAAGTGCAGCTTGGTATGGGAAGTGCGCTTGAAACACTCTGTGGACAAGCATTTGGAGCTGGTCAGGTCCATATGTTAGGGATTTATCTGCAGAGATCTTGTCTTATCTTTTTCGTCACCTGCATCTTACTCCTTCCTGTTTACATCTTCGCCACGCCGGTTCTGAGTCTCCTCGGTCAAGCAGAGGAGATCGCGGTTTCAGCTGGAGAATTCACTCTTCTTACCATCCCTCAGCTCTTCTCACTCGCCTTCAATTTCCCGACCTCCAAGTTCCTTCAAGCTCAGAGCAAAGTCATCGCCATTGCTTGGATCGGGTTCATCGCTCTCCTCCTTCACGTCGGTATGCTGTGGCTCTTTATATTCGTCTTTGGTTGGGGAACAAACGGTGCTGCCTTGGCTTTTAATCTCACTAACTGGGGAGCAGCGATCGCTCAGATCGTCTATGTGGTGGGTTGGTGTGACGAAGGCTGGTCTGGTCTGTCGTGGTTGGCTTTTAAAGACATTTGGGCTTTCGTTCGACTCTCCATTGCATCTGCTGTTATGCTTTGTCTTGAGATGTGGTACATGATGAGTATCATCGTCCTTACTGGTCGCCTTGACAACGCTGTTATCGCTGTTGATTCCCTTTCCATATGGTTAGTCACTTTCATCAACATCCTTTTACAATGCTCTTTAACATTTTCTCACTCTTTTAATTCTTTTTTTTTTTTTTTGCATTTCAGCATGAATCTCAATGGCGTGGAGGCCATGTTGTTCATCGGAGTAAACGCTGCTATAAGGTATCATCACAATCTGATACAGCATTTAATCTTAACCTATTGTTCAGCAGACTTTTCAACTTCTAATAAAACTCATGCGTCTGCTTACTTGTGTACTATATATTAGTGTACGTGTCTCCAATGAGCTTGGCTTAGGCCGTCCACGAGCAGCGAAATATTCTGTCTATGTCACGGTGTTCGAGTCTCTCCTCATCGGTCTCTTCTTTATGGTGGCTGTCATCATAGGCAAAGACCAGTTTGCCATCATCTTCACGAGCAGCAAAGTACTTCAACGCGCAGCGTCTAAGCTAGCTTATCTTCTTGGTATAACCATGCTTCTCAACAGCGTGCAGCAAGTTGTTTCCGGTAACAGAAATCTAAAAATCTCATGGTCCATCAAAACAAAACCAGAGGTCTCACCAAACTATAATCTTGCCGGTTTGTTAATATCTTGTTTAGGTGTTGCTGTTGGTGGTGGTTGGCAAGGGTTAGTGGCTTATATAAACTTGGGTAGTTACTACCTTTTCGGCCTTCCCTTTGGCTATCTTCTTGGTTACAAAGCAAACTTAGGAGTGATGGTAAGTGAATGACAATGAATAATGTAAATCTTCGTACGGAGATGTTTTATAAACTTTATACGTGAGAGTAATTTATAACGTTTTCAGGGACTTTGGTCTGGAATGATAGCCGGGACAGCGCTTCAAACGTTGTTACTGGTGTTTGTTCTGTACAAGACAAACTGGAATAAAGAGGTAAAGAACACCTGAGACACAAAACCATAGCATATACACACACTTGTTCATTGAGATCGATTGACTTGTGCAAATACAATTTTTTAAAAAAATACTGTGATGAACAGGTGGAGGAGACGATGGAACGTATGAAGAAATGGGCAGGGAGCGAGACGACATCGAAGGATGTAATTGCGTGATTTTTTTTTGGTTATTATATGAACATGTAGCTTTCGGTTTTTTTGTTTGTTTTTCATTGGTTTGGCAGCACCGGTAAGTTGGTAACTCTGTAGGAAACTGGTTCATTCAGTAGTGAAAGCTTTTGTAACTTTCTTCCAAGAGAAAAAGTAGAATTAAAGCAAATGTAACACAAATTTTATCAGACGATCTATGTATGACTTCTACTTCCAAATCCTTGAGAAGCCAATGTAATCTCTATATATGTTTTGTAGCGTGTTTGTAACAGAGAGTCAGGATGGCCGAGCGGTCTAAGGCGCGAGACTCAAGTTCTTGTCCTCGTAAGAGGGCGTGGGTTCAAATCCCACTTCTGACATAACTTTTCTATTATTTTGCTATAATTTGTATTTTTTTTCTTTTCTTTTTAACAATGCAAGCGTGTCCTTTCTTTTGAGGAAAAAAACGGAAATCAAGTTCAAGTTCGAATTGGGTATTTATCCATTGGGCCGATTATGGTTTACAATGGAAATCAAAAACGGATAATATTAGCATTGGTTTAGGGTTGTTCTCATTTCTGCGAGAGATCTTAGTGTCCCAATAAGCTCTCTGTTGAGAAATCTCTTATCGTTCCTCTTGAACGTTGTTTCAAGTGTTATTGCAATGTCTAGGTTAGGACGTGGGAAGAACTGGACGTGGGGATTCTCTGAGTTCTTAGAGCATGAACACACTAATCTTTGCTATTTCATCACCCAAATTCTATTAGGTCATGGAGATGAATCTGGTCTTTTTTTCGGCGTTGTTGATGATTTGATTCAAAGCTAATGGTTTTTGCTAATTTAGTTTGTGTGTGTGTTTTTATTCTGTAATAGGTGGCGGGAACAGAACACTTAGGTCTCCCTGTTTTCAACTCTGTTGCTGAAGCGAAGGCTGAGACGAAAGCCAATGCCTCTGTGATTTATGTTCCTGCGCCTTTCGCTGCTGCTGCTATCATGCGTGCATTATCCAAGGCTGACTTAGATCTGATGGTCAGGATGATGCCTTTGGTTTTGTTGGTTATATCTCCTTCAATGCTTGTTGCATTGCCTTGCGTAGCATTCACGTAATCGGCTCTTCTGGTTCTCTCTCTGACTTGAAACTTGTGATTTTGTTTAAGTTTGAAAATTGGTGAGAACTAGCAGTGGAAGATTAACCAATACCAGATCTTGTCTCCCGGATCCAAATTCTCATCGCCGATGCACAACCTGTGATCGCAGAAGAAGCGCAATCGGAATCGGACTATGACTCGGTAACTGCATCAGCGGTGACCTCTACAGAAGTGAGAACTCAGCGCCGTCCTCGTCGGAGCGTGGGAGAGTCTTCTCGTCGCAAGAAGAATATGGAGGAGGATTCAGATGAGGGGACCCATGTGATCGACGAGGAAGAAGAAAACGCAAGTCGAAAGAAGCATCGTATTGAACAACATCTCCGCAAGGCTATACAACTGCTCAAGAAATGTATCCACACTCTTGATCCAGATGCTTATAAAAACCCAAATGCTTCATCTTTTCACTGTGTGCCCCTCTCTCTCTCTCTCTCACCACGTTGTTCTCTATCCTTCGTGTTAGGACTCTTAGTTTGTTTATGTGTATGTCTTTGAAACTGAACATTCATTTGGTTGATTTGTCTCAAATATTTTAAGAGTATAGCCCTAAGTTCAATTTAAGGTGTTTGATCTCTGCTTTCTCAAGATGGTTGTCGTATCATCAGATCTTCCTCTATTTATGGCTGCTGCTGCTTGTACTCTTCTATTTCAGCAACTTTCGAAACTTTCGGAGCAAATGCTTCTTCTTTTTCTGCTGTTGTTGTTCCTTTGATAGCAGACTTCCAGAATCTTCGGTGTGTTCTGGCGAAGGCAAGCCATTGCTTAACTGATCGAAGTTTTCACTGCCTTCTGCTTTAGATTCGTCTTCCTCTTCAGCAAAGTCATGCCCTGTCTCTCTCTCTGAAGAGTCTGAAGAGGCTTCTCTCTTTTCTATATTGTAGCCTTCCCATTTCTTGAATCCCCCTTCCATGGAGTCTTTATCTTTGTTCTCCTTTTCCTACGCCTTCAACTTTGTGAGCTAACCAATGGATTGATGTGTCATCTTTCAAATGTTTATCAATGGCTTCCATTGGACTTTCTTGTACTTATTGTTCTCCGGTTCTAGTAATCTCTTCTTGGCACCTTGAACCATCTTCCCTTTTTCATCTGGTTTCTCCTGTGCAGCAGAAGCTTTTTCTGGCAACTTTGACAACTCTTCAATCTTCTTAACCGCGGAAACCTCCTTGGCCTTCAGCTCAACGCTATCATGAATTACAGTCTGTAACTCGGTTTCTTTGTAAAGTAGACTCTTTTTCATCTTTGATAACTCCTCTATCTTATTTGCCGCTAAAGCTCTTGATTTTCTTGATTAATTCTTTGAAATTCGTTTCGGTTATCAAGCCAACTCTGCTCGAGATGTAACAACTCATCTATCTTCTTCAAAGATGCTGCTTCCTTGGCCTTAAGCTCCTCGTTTTCATTGAAAACACCCTACAACTCGTTCTCTTTATCAAGTAAACTCTATTTAAGCTTCTCATTTTCGACAATTGCATTCTTCAGCTCATTTTTTTTATCAACCAAACTTTGTTTAAGATCGGACAATTCCTCTATTGTCTTAAGTGATGAAGCCTCTTTCGATTTGAGATCCTCATTTTCGCAAACAACATCTTGTAACTCACTCTCTTTCACGAGCAGGCTTTTTATTAAGATTTGATAGCTCTTCCATCTTCTTTTGGGTTAGAGAGTCCTTGGTTTTAAGTTCCTCAATCTCAAGGACCATATACCATCAAAGATCGAAGATCATTTATTTTTATCAAGAAACTTTTCTTGCAGCTTCGTTAACTCTTCAATTTTCTTGAGATAGGCAGCCTCCCTTTCTTTAAACTCTTCGTTTTCTTGAGTAGAAGAGCTCTGGAGTTTGGTTTCTCTATCAGCAAAGATTTCATTTACTCTTCAATCTTCTTACGATAACAAGACTCCCTTTCTCTTAACTTTCCGAGCACCTCAATTTCTTGAATAGTGCTCTGCAATTTGGTTTCTGTATCAACCAATCTCTTCTCATTCACTGCTGAAAACTCTTCCATCTTCTTCAGACATGCAAACTCCCTTCTTCTAAGCTCCTCAGCATCTTGAACGATGCGGCCAAGCTCTCATTCGCCGCTGACAACTCTTCTTGAGATAATCAATCTCCCTCCCTCTGAGCTCATCCGCTTCTTGAATAATGCTCTGCAGTTTTGTTTCTTTATCCACCAAGCTTTCATTCACCTTTTACAACTCATCGAATTTTTCGAGAGAAGAAATCTCCATTTCTCTGAATTTTCTGTATTTGCAGCTCGTCTTCTTTCTCCAACAAGCTTTCTTTAAGTTTTATGCTTTCAGCTTTCGCTTCTCCAACTCTTTCCTGCAGATCCTTAATCTCCTCCTCAAGTTCTTAAGCTTGTTTTTAGTATTGGCTTATTCTTCTTTTGTTGCCCGCGGCTCAATTTCCTTATGATTAAGCAAATTCTCCACCTTGCCAAGTTCTCCCTGCACAGAGAACTTTTCATCTTCTATATACTTCACACAAATCATCAAATGAAGTTCTCGTTGTTTCCCACTTAGTCTTCGAATTGACAATCTCATTCTGAGTGTTTTTAAACTACTTTTGAGGCTATCAATTTTGTTTCTAACATCTTCAATCATTTTTGTCATACTTCTCATTTGTCTCTTTCGTAGCCAACTCCAAGCTTTCAATCTGGGTTCCACAATGTTGAGGCTCCGCTTGACATGTCAAGAGATACTTCCTGCAAATCCAAAGTTAAGCTTTCCATAGCTTTCATGCTCTTCTCTTCTTCCTTCTTATAGTTCTCCAACTCTGTGGCAAGTTCTGTCTTTTCATTCAATAGGTTCTCCATATGTGATGTTGCAGTCTTTTCATTGTGAAAAGCCCTAACCTTTTCTTCTTGGGTGGTTCCAAGGTCAGATTTTATTGACTCAACAAATTTTCAAGCTTACAAGCTTCTTCAGATTTTATCCAACTCTGCCTCATGAAGCGCGTGACTTTTTTCCTCCTGCTGCTTCATAGCTGAATCTAAAGATTCTGAAGCAGATGTCTTCAACTTTATTTGATTCTTTAACTTGTTTTTCAAGTTCATCAATCTCGTTCTTCCACTCAGCTGCTAAGTTGCACAGGATTCAACCATTTTAGCAGCTTCGAGATCAACGTGGAGCTATGCCATGGACTCTTCTTGATCCTTCAGCGTATTCTCGAGGATGCTTACTTTCTCAAGCTTCCCTCTCAACATCACGATTTCGGATTTCAGTTTAGACACAACCTCATCGCCTTCTATAGCTTTCCTTGCTTCCTCTGAACCAAGCAATGCCTTTAAGTGGCTTAATTCAGAAGAAAGAATTTCCGCCTTCTCAGCCTGAATTTCAGCAATCTTGGTCCTTTGTTTTTAGTGTCAGCAGTCATAACCAGTTCTTGTTTAATCCTGTGGAGCTCTTCCATGGTAGATAGAAGAGCTGAGATGTCCAAAGCATGATGGCTGCTAATAGACTCAACCTCTTTATTCCAACAGTTTCTCAGATCCTTTAAGATCATCAAGAGCTTTAGCTTTATCTTTCTTGAGCACTGCTATTTGCTCGTTAGCTTTCCTCAAATCCTCCTGAAATCTGATTCAGATGAGTCTGTAGCTCAGACCTCTTCCCTAACCACGATTGAGATTTCTGAATTAAGACAGATTGAGGTTTGATGTAAAATAAGATAATCGAGTTGGAGATAAAATACATACCTCCTCGCCAAGACGTCAGATTCTTGAATTAAGCAGAGGTTTGAATATTCTGTTCACAACATCTTTTCTCCAAAAATGATGCAATAGGGTTTATGCCAATCAACTACTCTTGAGACATCATCCAACAATCCTTATTAAAGGTATTCTCCGATCAATGCAGACGATACACCATGCAGTCCAAGACTAGCAGAAACTTAAATTTGCCATTCCTGGGACATATAATTGGACAAGCATTTTTCAAAGACGAATCTTTAAGCAGAAGATTGAATCATTTATTATCTTGTATGAGCTCAACAAGATAGAGAATTTGTGCAGAAACGTGAATTTCCAGATCTTGGAACAGAGTTTAACAAGCCTTTTCCCACCAGAACAAAAAGATAATTTATGGAAAACCTTGAGATTTCCCTGTCCCAACCATGTAAGACTGAATCTTGGAACATCACTTTACGAGCCTTATTACAGCCAGATCTTTCATTCCAGCAAAGTTGAATTTTATGCAGTTTCATTCCACCAAGAAGAAGTTTAAGCAGAAAATTGATTTTCTCTCCCTAGGAACACTATCCCACAAACCTTCTTGAAGGCACTATTATTTTCCAATCAAGAATAAGAATAATTTCTCATCATGTCCCAGCACAGCAAGATAGCAGATAACTGAACTAAATTAATTCGCAATCTGGAATATCAAATAGACAAACCTTGGGACATCACTGAACATCATTATCTAGGCAGAAGATTGAATAGTTTATCAAGTTTCCCAGCCCAACAAGATATAGTTTATGCAGAAACTTGAAATTCAAAAACCTTGGGACATCACTGAACATCATTATATGTTGCATCATCCTGTTCCAGCCAAACACGAATTTTCCATCTTAAAATACCAACAAAAGGCATATTTAATCCCCTTAATATGCAGAATAAATTGAATGTTGAACCATCATGTCCCAAACCAGCAATAAACAGATATTTGAATTTCCCAATACCACGACATCATTCAAAAAGCCTTATTAAAGACTAGTCTCTCGTTAGTGCAGAAGATTGAATATTAGTATACATCATGCTTTCTTAGAGCAGCGATACACAAAATATGTAGCAGATAATTGAATTCCCAGCAATACACACAATATTTAGCAGATAATTGAATTCCCCAATCAGACAATCTTTTAAAGAAGCCTTATCAAAGGACGATTTTACTCCATTAAGATGCAGAAGATTGAATAGCATGTTTACCCCTAACAAGATAAAGCAGACAATTGATATTCCCAAATGGGGACATTATTAGGGAAGCCGTACTTTTATTCTACGACATTTTTCTTCCATCACAGAATATTTGAATATTGTTGTCTCAAACCCAACAAGATATGGACCATTCAATTTTCCATTCGGACATTATTAGATGCAGAATACTATGCTGTCCCAAAGTCGAGAGACATAGACTTTAATCAGACAATTGAATCACCCAATCCAACATCATTAGACAAGCTTTACGAAAGAACACCTCATTATACAAGCCTTAATAAAGGCTTAGACAAAGCCTTAACAAAGGCGGATCTATGCAGAAATTGAAGTTGGATCTATGCAGAAGTTGAAGTTTAAGCAGATTATTGAATTTCTCAATCTCGGGACATCATTATTAAAAGCCTTAATGAAGGCAGATCTATGCAGAAATTTGAAGTTTAAGCAGATAACAGGAATTCAAGTTTAAGCAGATTATTGAATTTTTCACAGCCTCGGGACATCATTATAGAAGCTTTGCGGATCTATGCAGAAATTGAAGTTTATAACATCCCAGCTCAGCAAGATAATAGAGTTTCCAACCTTCGGACATAATTGACAAGCCTTACTTAAAGAACTAAGTTTCAAGCATATCTTGCTTGTGCTACTTATAGGCAACATCGGGACAGTTTTCCCAAGTTAGAAACCGGACAAACAACAACCATGTAATGTGTCGTCCCTTTCTTTTGGGTTTTAAGGAAAACAGAAAACTTTCAACCAAACTAAAACCCGAAGACAAAAAAATCTTCTTAAAAAAACCAGTGATATAGGGTTTCTAATCCAGAGAAAACGATAACAAATATTTAACACTTGATCCACATCAGAAACCAAACAAGAGGCAGAGTCTTTCGAAAAATAAACCAACACAAACACGAGACAAGAAACCATAAAACCGAAGAAATCGCAGATACAAAAGATGGCTTTTGATTCGAAACAAATAGAATCCCTAATTTGTAACGACAAACGCCAAAGCTTAAAAGAGGACACACAACATTGAAATTCAAAACCCTAATATGTATGTAAACAACGACAAAAGAGGGATTTTGGGTTTGCAGAAACAAAAATAAGCAGAAACCCTAATACGAAATAAAAAAACTGTATAATCTTAAAACGGAAACAAAACTTTGAAATTGAAAACCTTTAGATTTAAAAAAAAACGAACCGAAAAATAAAGCTTTAGGGTTTTGTTGAAACAAAATCAAAACGAAATTCCCAATCCGAGAAAGGGATGTTGGAAATCTAAGAAACAACAAAATCACGAAGGTTTGGATTTGCAATTAACAAAATCCGCAGAGAGTCTATATAATTAAAAGAACAAACAGAACTTTGCGATGATGATCGCTCCAAAATCAAGAACGAAAGAAGAAAACTTCAATTATGAGATCGAGCGTGAGAAGGCGTACATCGCTGCTACTTATATAAGACAGCTGGCCTCATTTTAATTACTTTCTGTTGGGCTTAAATGAACGTCGGCCCATATCTTCATTTTTTGGTTTCCTTTTTTTTAGGCTTTTCCATATTTTTTTTCCCAAAAGAAAAAATTATATAAAGAAATAAATAAAAATTACGTGACGAATAAAAAGCTTAGCAATTTGCTAATATATACAAATTGAATTTCGATACTAGTTAGTAAGTTCTAGCTAATAACCACTACACTCAACAAAATCTGAGCCTAAGGATTTCTTTTTTCTGATTCGAACATCTCTTCGATTTCAACTACACTGTATTACAGTTTCCAGATGCACCAATGATATTCATCACCACGAGGTTTTTATCAATCTAGTAGTCGACGAAATTCTAGAAAAAAATGTTCTGAAAAAGCAAAATCAGGTTAAATAAGTTAAAAAGTGTTAGAAGCCTGGTGAACAAAATAAGCCTATCAAGGTTCAAATTGAATACAAACTTAAACTTGGATAAACCACTAAACACTTATAGATTCTAGAGAGAACAAGAGAAAAGCAAAATCTTGAGGAACTGGGAAAAGAAGAGTGAAACAAAACCCCAACACAACGAAGGAATTTCTAAACTTCTAAGCAGCAGTAGCCGCCTTCGTCTTCTTAGCCACACGGTAGGTACCAACGACGCAGGCATGATCACGCTCAAATGGTTCGAGAGTCACTTGCTCTGCTGGCTTGAACTGTTCCTGTTGCAGCTTCTTCACCTCACTCTGAAACACAGCTTCTGCTGGAACCGTCGAATCAATACAGTTTGCCTGCAAAAAGAGAGAGAGATGTTAATATCTTTGTCTGTATATGGAAAGAGAACAATCACAGATCATGATCAATGTTTGGATTGCAACTAACCTTGATAGAAATCACAAAGTGACCTCCTGTTTTGAGGAAGAATGATGCATTCAGAGCCAAAATCCTAGCCTGCACGAGTTTTAGGACAAACAACATTTCAGAAAAAACAAATAATGGTATGTTAATGACGATAGACACAGCCCAAAAAGCTGAATGGCATTGAATAACTCGGGAGAATATGGGACATTAAGGAGGCTTTTAAGTAGGGGGCGTCTAATCAAACCAAACCATAGTAATGACTAATGAGTTTACATCTTCTATATCTAAAAAAGACAAAACCAATATCTATTCTTAACAGAAAACAAAACCAAATGGAAGTTTTCGTCTTTTGGAAAATCAAACATAGATTTGACCAAACACCGAAATGAATACATAACCCCAAAAAAACAGAAAATCCGAACCGAAAAATAAGCATCAGAAACTTGGAGTTTGCATCACCCATAATGATCTGAAGGGGAATCCAAGTAAGATCATCATTTGCAATCATCAGAACGCAATATAAAGCACATAACGAATTTTATCCCAGTTTGTAAAGATTTGAGACACATATGAAGAATTTTGCAGACGTTCATTAAAAGACAAAAAAAAAAAGAGGCAAACCTGATCTGGCTGAGCAACATCAGAAAAGATAACATCGACCATGCCTACAAGCATTCTGTATTTAGCAGGGTGTCTGGCATCTTCAATGATTGGAATAACATTAGTTCTCTTCTTTGCCATGTTCACCAAATCTCTACCACTTCTATGAGAAAACTCAACAGCGTACACACATCCCTCCTACCAAATCACAACAGGCGATATATAAGCAGCAGCAACAACACACATAAGCATAGAAGAAATACCTAAAAATCTGTTATCAACAACCATAAAATACTAAGTTTCGCTTACAGGTCCAACAAGATCAGACACGTGAGAGACTGTGGTTCCAGAAGCAGCACCGAGGTATAGAACTTTTGCACCAGGTTTCTACATTGAACACACACAAAAATAAATTTAGAAAACAAGTCTTACAATCAGCACCATCGACAAGGTTCACAACAAGATGCGACTTACAATATAAATGTGGTCAACGCCACCGAGAATAGCAGCTGCCAACTTAGAGCGGAAAGGATTCCAGACTCTGTATTCAACCTTGGTTCCATCTTCATTCTGTAGATTCAATCACGAACCAAATTAAGAATGTCATCATCTAAGAAGGGAAACATCAAAAGATAAATCAATCAATCAATCAATCCTGTAGTATACCTGGACAGAGATTCTCTTCTCGTTGTAAACAGCTTCACCAGGAACCAAGTTCTTAGTGACAAGAGCCTCTTCTTTACCCTTTGCAATGAACACTCCTGCGTGTCTGTGTGGCTCCACAATCACTTTGCTACCTCCCTTCATTCCTCCACGACCTCCTGGTCCTCCTCTACCGCGTCCACCACGGTCTCCTCTACCTCCTCTGCTCATGCCTCTACCGCCGCGTCCACCACGATCTCCACCGAAACTTCTCCCTCCCCTACCTCCGCGTCCACCACGATCTCCACCTCTTCCACCACTGTATCCACTGCCACCACGTCCACCACTGAACCCACCACCACCACGTCCTGAACACAAAACACCATTCAAGCAGAGACTCAATATTCTCCTTCAACTATAAATCTGATGGAAATAGCGAATACCCATGACAGTTCTAAGCTAAAAGGAACAACCTTGACATTATGTTCAGCTATAGACAGAGAGTTCCGACTAAACGAACACAGAATGTGTGTTTACACCTTAAGTATACACACACTATCCATTTTCAATCTGGAAAACTTAAACAATGGAAGGAAAATAAAAAAAACGGCGGCTAGGGTTCTTACCACCAGTTAGAGGAGGCCTCATCTTTGCTTTAGAGTGAAGAGACTGCGATTGGAGAGAGGAGCTGTCGAAGAGAGAGGGAATGTCGAATTGGCCGATGAAGCTGCGCCTCTGAGTGGTTTTATACAAGTGTTTCTAGGGTTTTTACAGGGTTTAGAAGCTGCCTTATTTACCTATAGGTCCTTGTATTTTATTTTTTTAAGTTTTTTTCCATGTTGGCGGTAGAATTACAACAAGAAAGACAAACCCAAACGAGAAAATTCTAACTTTAGAGCGAACCTGGGCTACTAAATATTTAGGCCTTAATCTCATAGTAAGGGGCCTTCTTCGTATTGGACCAAAACCACGATAAAAACATAATTCTAATGAGTTTGGTCCACTATAACATACAGAATCACACTTATGGATTTAATAAAATTTAAGATTCTTAAGCAATTGTTTGGTTTCAGATTCTTAACCAATGTTTTTTTTTTTTCTTTTGAACCATATTCTTTTGTTCCAAAGTTATATTCAAAACCAAATTTACCCCCCCTCCCCTTAAAAAAAAAGCAAAAGTTATACTTAAGCTCATCTTACTTCAGTTTAACGAACAAAGACTAGAGATATACATCACGTTTAACTGAAAAGGATGAGTGAGTTAACATGTTCATATTCAATGAAAAGAAAAATTCATATATCACAGTATTAAAACACTAATTATATGCTAATATATCACAATCATCAATGAATTTGTGAAAATGTGAAACACAGAATGGATAAATTAGAATGAAAGAGAATGGAGAGAGGAAGTGTGCATGTGGGATGTTGGGGGGGAAATAGGGCCCATTCACCATCCTTCTTTTTTTTCGACTCTCTCCCTACCAATCATTTATAACTTTCCTCAGCTTCTAAATTATAAACTTTTTTCCCCTATTTTATAAATTAATTCATTATATATATATATATAGTAGAGTAGCTAGCTAGGTCATAAGGCTCGAAATGTTTTTATTTATATGAGTGAAGAAGATTCTCATTGATTATTCCACTTATTTGGCACTTTTTATCATGTTCAGTGTCTAGTAGATAACCATGTGACTGCTAGTGGAAGACCACCTTTGGATGTAAAATTTTGTCAATAATCAAGTTTATGCTTCTTTTATATGTATGTATATCTATGTACATATCCATTTAATATTTACACGTTGTGAGCCATACTATTAGCTTTTCGATCACCAGAGAGGTGTGGTGGATAAGTGAATCTTTATTTAGTTGACTTGTTGATAGACTGGACTAGATATCTTATTATTATTTCATTATAGTTCATAGTTAATGAAACACGTTACATCATTATAAATAACTCACTTTCATTAGTTGTGATCACACTAGACATGTAAACAAACTATAATAATCAGAATTTGTAGTATATAATGCATGTGTAAATTATAAAAGGCAAAAAATACATTAAGAAATTATTACTCCCTCCTATTTTCGTTTTGTTTTAATTGTCGTTTTATACTTGTTTTCTTCTATCAAAATAATTGTCATTTTCAGTTTTCAACGAAGATTTATAATAGATTTTCGAATTTTATCCTACTTTTTTAATTTATTAACTATTCATATCAAACAAAATCATATATTAATTAAAAGATAAAACAAAGAAAGTTGTTGTTTTCTTAATCTGTGTAAGACAACACAAAACGACAATTAAAAAAAACAAAGAGTATTATATTAATGGATTTTACCACTATCTTTAATTAATTTAGATTAAAACAAATTAAAAATGATTTTAAAGATATAACCGATCTTGATACGATATGTGTGTTTATTGGTTCAATCCGCCGAATCGGTCCAGGTTTTAAAACATTGGTTCAAGGTATATATTGTATTATCTATATCTATGGTATAAATAGAATTTAAGAGCATAGTATGTACAATTTACAAGTGTAACTTCACTTCAAGTCATACTATATTGTATGATCTGTAAAGCAGGGACAAAATGAAAAGAAGGAAATAGTGTTGAAACTCGAAAGTTTGTAGTTCTTTTTTGTAGTGCAAGAGTTTGTAGATTAAAAAATGAATTATTGTAAACTGGAGGTTAATTTACGTTGATTAATCCACATAACCTTAAAAAGCAAATCTGTAAAGTAATTGTCAAAGTAAAGGTAAAAGAGTTAGTAAAAGTAAAGAGAAATCCTCCAATTTTAGTAGTCACCTGATCGCTATGGCTGTTTTTTTTTTTTTCTACAAATTTCATAAGCTAAATTAAGATATACCAACTTGACGTACAAGGCAAACCGGTTCATTATTATTTATATGGGAAAAAAGAAAACTCCGTGCTCGTGTACCTTTAGCAAAGGTATTGGCACGGACATTGAAAAGACGAGGAATAAAACATAAACTAAAGAAGTCGAACTCCACTCGTATAAAATCCAAATAGTCTAGTTCTGATGTAAAGATAGGCCAATTGCTATGGCTGCTTTTATCTGCCACCTTTATAGCAAGACTATGGGGAGTAGAGTGAAAAAATGTTCGAAACGAATTTTGATCACTTGCACAAAAAGATTCATTGCCACTTTCTTAGTTTATATACTTATCATCTTTGGTTGGCCATAGTGTGTGCGTAAAAATACTCTAAAAAGTGAATATCTTTCTTCTCAAGAGAGAAAGGTAAAGGGTCGCATTCGTACGCACGCACGAGGGGTACACATAAAAGTCATCACGCAACTCAACAAAAGAAAAAGAAGAAAGGAAATGGCACTGCACACGTGCGCCTCTAATTAGCCCATAAGGGTGAAATATAAAATTGACTAAACTACCCTAGTCTCAAATCCTTTTGTTGTCGCTCGCTTTGGTTTGCTTTAATCATTCACAAACTATACAAAATCATAATCATACATCTTCGAAGATCTTCCATTACCAAAAGTATGGTGGCTGAGACCAGTAACATCTCCTCTGTTTCTAGATTTAAGTAATACTATTAGAAGGAAAAAAAAGCTAAAAAGTCAACTACTTATTTGATAAACTAATAATACTCGTATAGTTGTTAACCATATGTTTTTTTTTCCAAGGCCGTTCACAACCGTTCGATTTGGTACCGAAGAATCTCTTTTTTAACTATTTCAGTTGACCTTCCATTTCCACCGTATAATTGATCGCTCGCTTCTAGACCTTTTTATTCCTTTGACGTCGATAGTTACTACAGCTAATAATTGGTAAATTTACGATTGTTTTGAATTGAAACCGTCCATTTTAAAATATTAACCCAATCAAATATTTTCAAAAGTCTTTCATGCAAACATCGACTCCTTTTCAAAGAAACTAGGTAACATGTATTATGTATATATATCTTCTTGTACCTATGATAGTGACAAAACTCATAGGATAACACAAATCTGGCAGAACACACCGACTTCATGCGGATCCGATTCGACGACCAACTGAGTTTAGATATATTCCCATAAATTTTTCAAATATCATCACACTTGACTTGAGGGATCCAACTTTTTTTTCTTTCTGACATAGATGCTATCTTGAAAGTAACTTTTTTTGTTTTGTTTTACAAGTCCGATTTTTAGCCGGTGCAAACCATTGGATGGAAGCAGGGGAAACATATAATTCTAGCCTTTAAAAATATATGAATTTTAGCTAAAATATTTACTAGTCCTGATGGAGAGATCATAGAACTTTCACCATCAAGTTCCATACAGTGTCATTTTTTTTTTAATTTCAATGTTTTCTTTTAAATTATAAATTAACATATATTGGTCTAATTTATTATTTGTTGCTTCTAATCCTATATAAGTCAGGATTGACACTGGTTTTAGCTTAACAACTATCTGAAGTTCTTTTGATTTCACTCAAACTACTTCATAACATGCGAACTAGTTCGAAAATGAATTATACAATCCGAACTCACAAAAGAGTTGATCAAACCTCATACCATTCATTTTTTTGCTAGTTGTTATACTTTTGTGAATCAAATTTTAACCCGATTGTTCGCGATACGATTATACCGCAAATACACAGTAATATACGAGGTATCAAAGGTAGGTTTTGAATTTTCGAAACTACTAATAATAAAAGGAATTTGACTAATACATAAGTGACAACTAATAAAATAATAAACGATATTGGACGATACATAAGTGATGAGACAATTAACGAGTAAGCAACTAAATGACTAAACGAACGTTGAGCAAGATATGAGAAACGAGCTAGCATTGGATCCAAAGGATTTCAACCAACTAAAACATATATGATATAAATTAAATTTGAAACACGGTGTTGCGAGATAATGAAATTTTCATCAAACAGTTTATCTGTTTAGATTATTTTCGTGGAAATATAATAAACTGAATATAAAAATGGCAGATACTGGACGTATCAAGAGATTGAAACGATCAACTACAATATACATTTATTAAAAAGTGTTGTTAATATTATCCTTACTTAAAACGGCAAATTTTCATTTTGATCATTATGTTCATGTTTCTATTACTTCTCTCTTCTCATGAAGATCACATTGGCCATCATTAATGACGACAAGCAGTCGTAAGAAGAAAAAAAAGAGAGGTAAAAAACAAACACGACGACCTTAGCAATTATAGCAAAAAGAATCCATTTAATGTATTCATTCCAAACACGACGACCTTAGCAATAACTATCTCTACTTCTGTACAAAGGACTTTTGGTTTTTTTTATACATTAAGAGTACGAAAAATGCCAGATCATACATCAATAACAGGGTTGGGCTATCACATACCCCAATGAATAATCTCGTTCAATTCATACCTAAAATTATTAAAATCAGTTAATTCATACATAATCTTGTTCAATTCATACCCCAATAAATAATCCTATAACAATGTTAGTTTTGCCATCAGTTTTAATCGTTTTAATCAAAACTGTAGTTAAAAAATTTGTTTAAAACAATATCGTTTTGAGATAAAATAAAAATAAATAAAAAATCTAATAAAGAGCTGACTCAGATTCAATTTTTATTGTAGTCGTAAACAAACATAAATCACATAATTTTTATTAAATTTTTTCGTTTTTTTTAATTTTACCTTAAAAAACGTCGTTTTAAACAAATTTTTTAACTATGGTTTTGATTAAAACGATTAAACTGACGACAAAACTAACATTGTTACGAGATTATTTATTGGAGTATGAATTGAATAAGATTATGTATGAATTGACTGATTTTAATAAATTTAGGTATGAATTGAACGAGATTATTCATTGGGGTATGCGATAGCCCAATCCTATTATTGATGTATGATTCGGCCTTTTTCGTATTTTTGATGTATGAAAAAACCGAAAGTCCTATGTACAAATGAACGGTAACAAATACTACTAATGTAAATGTTCTTTAGCAAAAAAACAATAACAAATACTAATGTAAGTCACGAGAATCTCGCGAAGCAACGGAACACTGAGAGAGAGAGAGAGTGAGCGGCGCATTTATCTTAAAAAAAGCAACAAACTCACGAGTTTCGCGACGCCCCGCCATAACTCTCAGTGGCATTACCCTGTAATTACGACGAGCAACACGAGGGTAGTTTTTGGTATCACACTTTGGTCCTTTTTTTTTTTCTTTTTTCCTTGAATCTCTATTTTTTTCTAGTCACTTCAATTTCCTTTTTTTTTTTTTTAAACGAAGAAAGCCATTTGTCTGCATCGGGGACTCACTATTATTATGCGTTACTCTCCCTTTTTAGGAGTATTTTTTCCCCAATTATTTTTTGCATGATATAATATCAACATTACAATAATTGCGAATAATCTTGAAAAAGGAAATAAAAAAATGGAAGCGCGTGGGTCCGAACCGTCTATTCTAATGACGTGGCATCATCTCGTGGGCAATTGAATGAAAACTGTAAAAGATAACGACAGGTGAGAGAGAGAGAGAGAGAGGCTCATCCATCATCATAATAATAATAAAAGCCTTTTGCTTATTTATTCTCTTGTTCGATTTCACATTTACTATATATTTCGATTTATTTTTCCTGATTTTGTTCGTTTGATTTTACCGGGAAATATCTCTACCTCGTTATCGCTGAGATCGACCAAGTGGTTTGAGAGTTTGCAAATCTGGATGCTAATTGCTTGGTGAATCCAAGTCTAAGATATGAGAAACGTGAACAATAGCGTCGACACGGTGAACGCCGCCGCTTCCGCCATCGTCTCCGCCGAGTCTCGGGTACAGCCGTCGTCGGTGCAGGTAACTCTAAGCTTTTGTTTTTGTGTGTGAGTGTAAATGTGTTTTTTTTCTTTTCTTGTGGTCATCATGGATCAGTATTGTTGTTTGATTGCTGACTTTTTTTTCTGACGGTGGATCGTGATTACAGCTTTTGTTTGATTAATTGCTGAGAGAAATGGATTATGTGAAAGTGAGAATTTCGGGATTTTGATGTTTGATCCGGTTTTGCAAGTGTTACGTGACGGAATTATTTAATTTTTTAAAGAAAATTTGCTGTCTTTTTTTTCTCTCCTTGTGATTGCTTTATTAATCACACGACTAAAGATATGGCAGAGTGTTTGACGAAAGATAAGAAATTGAACAAGATTCGAGATTGGATCCAGTTTCGTTTTTTATTTTATGCTCCCTTATGTTTTTTCGTATATTCAAAATGTCTCTATTACTGATCACCGCTGGATTCATGCAACCGATGAGCTAAAAATATATTTATGAATCTGTATCCTTTTTTTTTTTTGCTTTCTACACTGGAGGAGGAGGATGTGGTTTCAGCAAGACTAAAGATGAGTTGTTGTGTTCTTGATAATATACTTAGATTCCTTTGGTTTTCAAGATATGATTTTAAAAATAGTATTACAGCTCATGTTTAGAAAAATTCCTTCTAGAAGCTTGATTAAAGCTCCTTTGACTCTCTCTGTCTGATCAAGAATCTTGTTTCTATGTCCTTATTAACTCCAGAAGAAAAGATGGGGAATCTGCTGGAGCTTGTACTGGTGTTTTGGATCCCATAAGAACAATAAGCGGATCGGCCACGCGGTGCTTGTACCCGAACCGGTTGCATCCGGATCGGTTCCTGCGGCAGCCACAGTCCAAAACTCTTCGACAAACTCAACTTCGATATTCCTTCCCTTTATAGCTCCTCCTTCATCTCCTGCATCATTTCTGCAATCAGGTCCTCCATCTGTGTCCCACACTCCTCCCGCCGGTCTGCTTTCACTAACCGTCAATACATATTCCCGAAACGAACCGCCTTCAGTCTTTGCTATTGGACCTTACGCCCACGAAACTCAACCCGTAACTCCTCCGGTAGACTCTGCCTACACGACCCGACCATCCACCGCGCCATTCACGCCACCTCCAGAGTCAGCTCAAATGACTTCTACAACACCTTCTTCCCCTGAAGTGCCCTTTGCTCAGTTACTTACATCCTCACTGGAGCGAGCACGGAGGAACAGTGGGGGAATGAATCAAAAGTTTTCAGCCGCACACTACGAGTTTCAGTCTCATCAGGTGTATCCAGGAAGTCCTGGTGGTAACCTAATCTCTCCTGGTTCAGTGATCTCAAACTCAGGTACATCTTCTCCTTACCCGGGTAAATGCTCCATCATTGAGTTTCGTATCGGGGAACCTCCAAAGTTTCTGGGTTTTGAGCACTTCACAGCGCGTAAGTGGGGATCGAGATTCGGTTCCGGATCCATCACACCTGCTGGTCAGGGTTCAAGGTTGGGTTCAGGTGCTTTGACTCCTGATGGTGGTGGAGGGCTCGGCTCAAAGCTTGCTTCTGGTGCTGTGACGCCAAATGGTGCAGAGATGGTTTCAAGAAGGGGTTCTGGAAACCTCACACCTCTTGAAGGCAGCCTTTTGGATATTCAGATCGCTGAGGTTGCGTCTTTAGCCAATTCGGATCACGGGTCATCAAGGCATGATGAACCTGTCGCGGTTAGTCACAGAGTTTCTTTCGAGCTGACCGGTGAGGACGTTGCACGTTGTTTTGCAAGCAAGCTAAACCGAGCTGGTTTAGATGATTGTTTACATGGAAAAGCGAATGACGATCACACGAATGAGGCGGTTTCGCCTACAAACAGATGGAGCGGTTCGGTTTCTGGCAATAAAACGTCGGGAGAAACAGAGAGCGAACAGAGTCAGAAGCTGAAATCGTTTTCGCTAGGGTCGAGCAAAGAATTCAAGTTTGATAACACAAAAGAAGAGTTGATAGAGAAAATAGCGGTTAGATCGGAGTGGTGGGCGAATGAGAAGGTCGCAGGGAAAGGTGATAACAGTCCAGGAAACAGTTGGAGTTTCTTTCCGGTGTTGAGGTCTGGATTCAGTTGACAAACTGAGAAAAAGTTAAAAAAAGCCTTTCATCTTCTTCGTAACCCAAAGAAAAACCTCTTTAACAGTGGACGCAATTCAGTGAGAGATTGGGGTCTAACAACTATACATTATATATACATAAATATATCTTTGCATTGTAGGAATCTATGTTGTACTGATTTGATATGTACAATATTCTTTGGATCATTTAACAAGCTTGATGTAAAATAGTCTGAACTCTTTTTGGTAGAACTTCACATTTTATTGCTTTAGATGGTGGCGACTTGAGAGATTAATTTACTACAACAAAAAAAAAGTATTGAGAACCCATTTCAAAGTTTCCACTTTCAAGTTTAAACCCTCACAATGGAAAAAAGGTCAACGAAATAACAAATCAATCTCTTCTATCGCCAAAAAAGAATGAAGACCCTTCAAAATGAAGAAAAATTCTCTCTAGAAGCAAAAGGAAAAAGAAAATGAAAAAAACCACGATCTGTCACTCTCGCTAAGACTGCACTTTTGGTATACCTAAAAAGAATGATACTCTCTTGTCCAGAATCACGCTCGTCTTTTGTTTCAGTATGTCAAGGAATCCTCTGTTTTGGAACATACTTTACCTTCGTGCCCTTTTCGTGTTTCATCCTGAGCTTTGGTCTTGCGGCGGTTATAACACCATTTGGGGATTCGCGAGTGTTGTTGCCCGACATGTCTGTTTCCTGAGACAGAACCAATGTCACGTGTTTTGCAGAGGTTGCCTCTTTCCATCCTGACAAACCAATTCAGATTGAGTTAACTACTTTAATAATATTGATATTAAACGATAGAGAAGTTAAAAAGAAGTTTTACTCTTTGCAAGAAACGCCTTTGCTTCGTGGTTGTTGAATTGCAAGTTTATGCGGTGAGAGGTCTTAACTTCGTGTGCAGTTGCGTTTGAGTTCTTATCTTCTTTGTCTGCGTCTTCATCGACTGCTGAGACTTTCCTTCCCTGACTGCTCACTGGTCTCCATACTTTTACAACTGATTGCTCAGATGTGGGTTTCGCCTCAGCAGTCTTTGTTCTTCCCTCCTCTTCCCCGTTTCTTGTTTGGTTATGTTCTCCGCTTAGACAGCTGTTTCGGATTGTTACACTCACCGATCCAATCAGAACTTCACTTTTCTTTGTTTGATCCAGTTGATTTACTGCTGCATCTGGTGATATCAATTTGGGGTTATCGGCTTTTCGGCTCCAAACTTTAGTAGTTTTGGCTCTTGCGTCTCTGTTAGTTTCTTTCTTTCGCATGCCTCCAAGTTTTGGCACGTTATTACCGTGGAACCCATTCGTCATTCCATGTTGTGATCTTTCCATTTGCTTACGGCCACTTCGCCTGTCCACGTTTTGGCCATTACCAAATCCATCTTCATCAACTATTGGCGCTTGAGTTTCACTGTTTCTCCCATTGTCCATTTCCAAAACTTGAGGGTCCTCGAGGGATGAAGAATCCTCAGTTGGTATGGAATCTGATCTCTGTGCCTCGGAATCTGAAGCTACAGATAACGGGCTTGATGACTCAGTTGGAGATTGTTGTTCTTCTGATGTGGTACTCTCGTCTTCCTTAGCATTTTTTTTCTGGTCCTTTACTCTCTGTTCTTTCTGTCTTAGCTTCTTCCTCTTCTTCCTCTCCAAGAGCTCAGCTTGTCTGCTCCGGACACAATACCAGTGAATAAGACTCAACACTTGGTAACCAATTCAGAATTAGAGAATCTTCGATTTCGCAATGTTATATGACTGGCATTGCAATTAAAGTGCACGCACCTTCTCCGAGCAGCTTCTTCCTCTTCAACCAGTAAATTTTGGCACCTCAGAGCTTCCGCATCTTTTTCAGCAAGCCATGCTTTAGTCTTTACATTAAGAACACCAAGATAAATCACATGTAACAGATACGTGCAAAGCAAAGTCCTCGTATTAGACACTTTGCTTTGCCAACTAGAGAGGAATGATGAAAACTTGAAGGAAAAACTTTACCAATCGCTGTTCCAGAAGAAAGCTTGAGCAAGCAACGACATTTTTTGCCTCCAGTACATTTTTTCCAAGTTCTCCGTCAAAAATGTATTTTTGCATTGGTGCAGCTTCGCTACACAGGAAAGTTTTTTCACTTGCATCATCGAGAATGTTGAAAAGCTCTTGCGAAGAAATGGGAAACCTAGGTGGTCTAGCCTGGACAATATCCTGGAGAAACAGGAACATATATAAGCCATGAGGTTGAGCATTGAGGATATTTTATCCAGGAAGGAAAAAAAGAAACCGTCAAGAGAGAGATGAAGTTCATACCAAAAGTTCAGAACCAGCTCTTAGATAATATTGTGGCAGAGCAGTATATCCTGGTTTTTCGATAAGTGACATTAGTCCTAACTCAACTGATGCCCCAGGAACATCCTACAAGAATCCAAACAAAACATCTTAAGTTGGAAAAGTTTTCAAAGCATATAAATTAGTCACACATGACCATGATGCAGAAATAGAATGCTAGAGAAAGGGCATCAAGAAATGGACAGCATGAATCAGGTATGCATACTCGACAAGCCTGTGATAGTGGTATATTCTTGCCGTTTAACTAAAAGGTATTTATTTGGAAGCGAATCCTATAACCCTGATGAAGTCATATGGCATTCTAGAAACATATATAATAGTGTTTATTATGGTACCACACCTTGCACTAATGAAGGAAAGAAGTAATAAGCATTCATATATAGTCCGAACCCATAAAAATGAAATGAGTTATTGGGAAGACTGAAGAACATGCTATGCTACTACACTCATATGCGATGCTCACCATGCGCTTTAAATGAGAGAAGATAAGAAAACGTTTTTGCAAAAAAAAGGAAAGCATCAATGGGAATCATAATACCTTAAGCATCATGCTCTTTAATGAAAGAATCTCCTTTGCATCAGCTACAGAGAGCTGAAAATAACCAGAGAGATTGAACATGATCATTACCTATATAAAAAAACTAATCGAATTGGCAATATCTAACTGCGAGAAGACAAATAGAGGGACAACTACCTTATTCCAAAAGGCTCCCAGCGCATCCCTCTCTTTGCCAGAATCCTGGAAACACGTAAACGCAATCTTTAGATGACTTCGAAGAAAAAAAACTACAGAAAACCAGGACTTTGAAAGACATAAAATCAAGATAGTAGAGTTAAGTTCAGACTAAGCAAACCTTTTCAGGCTTTCTTAAACGCCGATGCATGCGGCTATGCCTTCTATAGTTCACAGGAGAGCAAAACTCCCTGGTGCACTTTTCACACTTCTGCATTTGTATCTTCAAAGGAGTCAGCAACGGCCAGCCTGGGAATGAAGTAGAACATCAAATAAATTCCAGGTACAGTATCCCATGCCACACATGCTATTCAACCATCACTTCGATCTGGAGAACTCAGTGGGCTAATATGATAAACTACATATCCACATAATACCCAATCCACTTATTACAATGCTAGAGAAGTATTTGGCCAGTGAAAATGTCAGATCCAATCAGATGAGAGACAGTGGGATTACCTGGTCGTTCTAAGGTATGGAGAAGTTGAAAGAGCTGGACTGGGCTATTTTCAGGTCTAGGGAAGGAAAGAAAAGGGTCCTTTCCAACCGCACGTCTGATGAGCATGTCGAGAGAATCATTCCCATCTTGTTTCACCAGCTCCATCGAATTCGACTGCGACAGCCATCAACGAAAACACAAATTCCTATAAACACAGCACTTATAAATCTATGTAATGAACCTATTTTAATCCCTAAGCAACTATACAAATCAATCACACACAGGTTGGAACAGTATTCGATTCAATTATCAGAATCACTGGTAGAGATGCATAAGTTTCATCCATGGCTATGCCACCTAGCGGAGAAGAATCGAAATTGAAATTATCCTCGATACAGAAAAAAAACAAAGACGGCGGAGAGAACTAAAAAGTTCTTCGCGGTTTCAAATCTCATCAACACCAGTTGTGTAAACATGAACGAATGAATTCGAATCGATTTAGTGTTTATGGAAAGCGGATGGTTAAAGCGGAGTAAGTCCGATCACGTACCAGTGAAACAGTAAAACAGATCGGGCGACGAAAGGAAGAGGAGAAAAACCAAGGGCGATCCTCGGGGATTCAGAAGAGAGGAGGAGGTGGGAAAACGGAGCGAAGCAGCTTGGCACGAAAGAAAGTCGCCGAGAAAATCCGAGAAAGTGATGGGACGCAAAAGAAAATGAGAGAAAATTTCGGAGGGGGAGGCAAAAGAGCTGTGAAAGAAATTATAAAGGCGTAGGGGAAACAAAACAACCCTGGGCTCCAATTCATAAAATCCAGCAAATATTGATGGGGAAAAACACAAATTATAAGAAAAAACCATTTTTTTCTCTGAATTTTCTTTATTAATCCGGATTTATTTTCTTAACATTTAAGATATTAGTTTTGGATGTCTAAAAAAAGACTTATTTCAAGAAAGTCATTCATTATTAGGATATATATACACACATACATGCATGATTCATGGACATTTGTTTAGATCTCATTGGTCCGATGATTAATACAATTTCTCTTTTTTATTTTTTTTATAATTTGTTGCTTCAAAGATGAAAATGATACAACCTAATATTTCTCTTAAAATCTTAAAGGTTTATGAAAAATAAAGATAAATAAATTTTCAGAATTTCCTTTCATACTTAACTTTGGGCACTTATTATGTTGTGCTTCTCTGGCATCAGAGGTCGACTCCATCTCCTCTAAAAATGTATCACGGCTACGCTTAAAAAAAAAAAAAAAAAGTGTCTACATATTTTTATGGAATATTCCTTTTTTTTTTTTTTACTCTGTTATGATGGATTATTCAAATAAGTACTTTTTTAGTTAGATTGTGTTTATTGGAAAATACAATTTTAGTTTAAATGTGGGAAAAATGTGTTTCTCCCCAAAAAGTATATTAATATATTTTAAAAGACGGTAGTTACAGTATTTGCAACACACTTAATATTATTTTGTTGATGACAAAAAATGAAAAAAAGGTATTGGGATGTTGGTACTTGGGAGCTTGACAAAATTGAATATGTTAAAGAGGTAGAAACAAAAAAATTGGCCAGTTTGAAAGCATTACCAATATGATCAGAATGGTTTCAAGAATCAGCAAGCGTTACAACTCTTTCTGCAGGTACCAAAGTAATCAGGAGAGCCAATCATATAGACATGGTTTTTCTTGCACTCCCCAAGCTCAGCCCATCGTCGACAATTCTCATCTTCATCACTGCATTCACCACTTTCATTTTTTCTTGCTTGTTTCTTTGCATATATCAGTTTTGTTGCCACCAACAGTTCCCCTTTCAGCACAGGGCATCTTAAATGAGTGCTTGTCTGATCCAGAGATGCATTCAAGTGTCTGGTGAAGAACAGAACTGCGTTTCCTTTGACTGGTCTTAATATGTTACCGGTCTCTGAACAGTCGGACCAACTCTTTTTGGGTTTCACCTGAAGTAAATACAAGAAATTGGAAAAATTAATTCAACATTCTTTGTGTTGTGCCAAAATAGATCTTTTTGGTTCTCAGGTTATATATCAAAAGAATGTTATTACTCAACCTCTGTTTTTGGGAAGAGAAGCTCTCCGCCTTGAGTTGTATTTGAGACGTAGAGAATGACGGTTGCCAACAAAGATTCAGGCGATAGTACCGAGCTAGATTCTTCTCCAAAATAATCCAAGTTCTTGCCTGACTTCTCCGAAGCGTAACTTCTTACCTTAATCGGACCGCTGTTTTCTGAAACATGCGCATTGAAAGAGAACATAAGCCAGCAGATTAGCCAAGAAGAAAGGGGTTACAAGCCTAACTCAAGAAAAGAGCAATCAAAGAGTCTCCATAGTTTGAAAACCAAGATAAGTAAAGATTCGTTAGTACCTCTTGGGAGGAAAGTCCACGCAGAAATTCTTTCTTCAATCCCAGCAACTACTGGATCCTAGTTTATCCAAAATTATACCAAAATAAGGATTGGAAAATAACATTTAAGTTATGAACAACCGAGGTGGAAACTGCTATACTAGGGTTAACACCAGCGCTTTCTAGCTTGCCATGGTGTGAAACCAACTCCGTTGACTCAATAAACGAAGATAAGGATGTAAGAGAAAGGTAATGACTTATGTGTCACAGAAAACTAGAAGCATGTATCTTAGAGTCTACTTCAAGAACACCTAGCATCTTTACCACAGAGTGTTTCAAGGAAATGACAAAAGCTTTCTTGTCAAACTTAGGTATCTGCAAATTCAAGAATACTGAGAGCTTACCGGCACATCTATGACGTACCCAGAACTTGCAAGTTTCGTCATTCCATCAGCGTCCCCAGAGCTAACCTCTGAATTTTCTTTTCTCTACATAAAGGAAACAACCATCCATTACACAAAGAACAATGTATCAATATATCTCAAACAGGAAGGACGGGGAATTTACCAGAGATATCAGATGATCACACTCTTCCTCTGACAAGAACCCCCGGTAAAGGAAGACCCTGGACATATATACCAAATCAATTCAGACCCCAAATTTTGAAACACCTAAAACATACATTACTAACTCTGCAAAATTATATTCCATGTTCCTAATTTCAGGCTATCTAAATCTTCAAACAATAACAGCTAGAAAATCCCTTATGTGCAGATTGTGTATAACTTGATCCATGATGCTTGAACCAGATATCCATCAAAAATTACCTGACCTTGGTTGCCATGAAAGCTGAAGAACACGTCTCGGGTCCACAGATTTAGATCCAAAATCATAACTCGACTGTGTACCCATCTTTTCTTTATCTCGCAATTCCTTCCGGCTGCGGAAAGTTAAAAAAAAAAAAAAAAAAAAAAATCAAGAATCAAAAAGGAAGCAAGCGACAAAAACTGAGATACAGGAACAGCAGTAAAGCTAAGGAAACCGGATGTTGATTATAAATTCTCGGCTTCTCGCAAACCCGTTATTGAAAAATCAGGATCAAGTAATGCTAATTGCGAGATCAGGTTCATACTAACAGAAACATATGAAGGAAACTCAGAATCAGAAGAGAAATGTCAAGATACGAATTAAAAGCTACATGCATCGCTATAAGGAAGAAACCAAGGATCGCAGCTCGGTGTTATGATTGCTTAATGAGGGATATCGAAATGCACCTTTCACCGGAACAGAAATAAGACATAATCATCAGAATAAGGAAGATTTGGCTAAGGGAAGCCATTGCTCCAGTGGTACTCGTACATGGGCAGAAATTAAAATCCTCAGCGATATCTTTCCGAATTTCGCCTGACGACGTCGTTTAAGAAGCTGTGACCTTTTAGAAGTTTGGGAAGATTGTAAGATAACCTTCTAACTATCGAATTTGTAAATCTACCCTATACCAATGAGAAAATTGCAAAATTACCAATCAACTCACTAAAAAGTGAAAAGTGCCTTCCAATATTACGGACTTGTCTGGATTTTTTTTTTTTTTTTTTTGTAGTTAAGAGTGTAGATTTGTAAAAAATAAATAGTTCGTTTTTATTTATTTTGGTTTAGTTTTATCCTTGAAGTTTTATACCAAGGTGACAAGGTTAATTGGAAAAAAAATATCATTTGCTTGCCTTTAATGGTACAAAAATTGAAGATCCATTTCAACCCGATCAATTTTGAAGCTTTTTTGAATAAGGTTTCGATTTTTATCTATGGTTTAAACAGTTTAACATATAGTATTTTTTATTAATTGCAATTAATTATGTATCAAGTGAGTTATACCATTTGGTAAACTGCTACTCCCTCTGTTCTTAAAAAAAAAGTTGTTTTAAAATTTTTACATATATGAAAACATATTAAAACTTGATTATAAATGCATCATTTTTTGTAATTAATCATTTCCTATAAATTTAAACCAATAGTAATTCAGGAAATTCAATTAATTCTTTTGAAGTTTACAATTTTTCATCATTAGCTAAGAAAAAATGCATAAAAAACCTAAAACAACTATTTTTGTGAAACAAAAATAAAATTTAGAAATTCTTTCTTTTAAGAACAGAGTGAGTATTTGCTTGTATGTGTTGTAAGCTAAGTTTATAGTATGAGTTTGAACCAAAAAAGGGTTAATTGGAAAAATGTCACAAGTTTCAAAGTTACTGTTAACACACTACTTTTTTCATTAAATTTGAAGTATTCTATTTTTAATTACACATGGATTTTGATCGTTTTTTTTTGTTATTATATTTTTGGGGGAGTGGAGATTATTTAGTCTGTTCATACTTTATTTCATAGACATTAAATGTATATACATGCGTTCTAAAAGGTTTAAAGGGCCAACAAAAAAAAAAGTTTAAAGGGAAGACAAGATGAAAATGGGAAAAAATGATGCATCCTAGCGATCAAACGTGAACAATAACAAAACAAACGTCATGTGGACACTTGTGCCTTAAGTTGACAAAACGAGATTGCAAAGGATTCCACGCAGATAATAAATCTATATACGTATTGCGTGCATACGTATGAATGTACGCATGGTGTACACAAATAGATGCTAAAAATAGAGTGGAAAGGTGCCTTGAAAGAAGAGATGGTTAGGCGAATTTTAAGGTTTGAAAGAAAAAAGAAAAATAATGTGTGGTGTGATCACAAAAAAAACAGATCAGAGACCAATAATAAATAAGAGCCTTTAGTTGTCCGAGTTCGTCTCGATCCTCTCTTCACAAACCAATTAAGGATTATCTTCTCCCTTAATTAAACTCCCAAATTTCATTCCCATTTTCCTCTTTTCCAGAGGACAATATTCAAACAAAACAACAAATCTATCTATCTCTTCCTCAAGTCTTACCATAGAAACGAAACAAAAGCAATGGTTTGTTCTCTTCTCTTCCTTTTGTAATAGATTAATCTGTAGTATTGTTGTTTCTAAACAATGGCCTAACAAGGCGATCGAGTTGATCTTAGCCTAAATTTGGATGCAATGATTGTCTAAATCATTTTAGATGTCGATTTCTCGATTTTACCATGTCATTGACGTGTTTTTCATTTGTTTGTATAGTTGATCTCATTTTAATTCATAATTTAATCATATTAGCGTAACAACTCAATATCTAGACTATCATAGAACTAATGTAGCACATATATCGCATAAGCCTATGCACATGCATATTATTAATAACGGGACCGAAAACGTAGCTAACCTCAGTATAAAAAGAAAATATTTTTCCCGGTATACAATATTTTGGTATTTGATGTGACGGCGATGACATGGTTGAATGAAAAAGGCGAACGCGGCGTCGGGGATGGCAGTGGAGGACGAGTGCAAGCTGAAGTTTTTGGAGCTAAAGTCGAAAAGAAACTATCGGTTCATAATATTCAGGATAGACGGGCAGCAAGTGGTTGTGGAAAAGTTGGGAAATCCGGAGGAGACTTACGATGATTTCTCCGCTTCCCTCCCTGCCGACGAGTGCCGCTATGCGGTTTTCGATCTCGACTTTACCACCACTGAAAATTGCCAGAAGAGCAAAATCTTCTTCATCGCCTGGTACGATATTCTAATTCAAAAATTTACTATGTTTTATAACACTGTATGCGTTATGAGTTAAAACGTTTAAAACTTATAGAACGTGTAGCCTATATTATCTTCAAACTCACTAAACATTTACGCCTTGTATACAAACTCACTAAGCCGAGACTTAGATACATGTTAATAACCCACCCTTCTTATAGTACTTTTCGGACATACCAGAGTGACTTTATGGAGAATTAAGTGTGTTTAATTATGTGTTTGGGGGTTGTTGGATGATGATAGGTCACCGGATTCATCCAGAGTGAGGATGAAGATGGTGTATGCGAGCTCTAAGGATAGATTCAAGAGGGAATTGGACGGCATTCAGGTTGAGTTACAAGCCACTGATCCTAGCGAGATGAGCTTCGACATTATCCAAAGCCGAGCTCTCTAGATGCTTTCCTTGTTTTCATCAAGCATCTATATATCATCTTTCGTATTTCTGATATTCAAACAAAAAAAAATTAAAACATTGTAATTTTCTTGATTAAGAACTGAATTCTTCGCCGTCCCCATTCATTCTTCACTTCTCTTTATAAGCATTTTGTTATGAAAATGTAACCGTCTTTTTATACTTCCGTTTGGGAGAAGAAGTTGAAACCATGTTAGCTTGCTTTGTGTAACTTCTCAAATAAAACTTGTTGTGTAGCTATTTTTTATTTGGTTTGTAGCTGTTTGTTGACAAAATGTCGATATGTCCGAGTGGTTAAGGAGACAGACTTGAAATCTGTTGGGCTTCGCCCGCGCAGGTTCGAACCCTGCTGTCGACGTACTTTTTACTTCTCTGCCCATTTTCGAACCCAACTTATTCATATTTTACATGACAGCAAAATAAGCCATGGATCAAAAACACACACATGTAAACAAAAAGCATCAACAAAAACCATACATTTAAAAAACACATAGCGAATCTCAGTTTCCAGATTCTTGGAATCTCTTCTGCACAGGCACAGAGCCACTCTTGTCACCGCTGCGTTGACCCGCCCCATCGGCTCCCGAACCGGAAAATCCCATATTCCCTAACACCACCATTACACCAAAACCAAAAATCATTATACAATCGCTAAAATCGCTGTTTTGGCAGGCACAAATATAAAGAGAAAATGATGTTACCGACGGTGGCGCCGACCGACTGTGAAGAGTCTTGAACAGACTCTGTAGACTTCTGCATCGCTTCTCCCGTCGTACCAGAGATCCATGAAGTAACAGCTCCTCTCAGTTTGTCAACCATCCCTCCTTCGCCTTCCTTTGCAAACTCTTCCCCGTGTTTCATCTCCCCTTCCGATTTCGGATCCGAGAATCCTCCTAGCCTTTTCTCCACCTCCTCCGACTGAGTCACTGTCCCTTTTTTTGCCGGCGCCGTCGTGTCTTGTCCGAGATGAAGCTTCTCGGCGACCATCTCCGACAAAGCCCTGTCTTCCTCTCCCGGACTTAATTTCTCCGTTATATATTCTTTCGCCGAGACACCCTTATCTTGTCCTTGTTGGGTCTCCGTCTCCGTACCGGAGAAAGGCAATTTCGTCATCACGCTAGCTCCAGTCTCTTTCACCTTCTCGTAAACTGGAGTCACCATGCCTGCAACCTTATTCCCGTATCCACCACCGGAGCCCGGAGTTTGCTCTCCTTCTACACGATTCTGGTGGCCGTCGCCGCCTTCCCCGGAGTATCCCAGCTTCGAAGCGACGGCGTTCTTGGCCGCTGCAGCTTTATCAGCTACGACCGAAGTCACTGATGCGATCTTATCCGTGTAACTGCTCTGATTCGGCTGATGAGTCTCGTCTCCCCTCTCTCGAGCTTTCGAATCGAAACCCTCAGGGTTCCGTATACCGTGAGTTCCCGTCGGAAAACCTTTTCCCAAATCAGCCCCTGATTTCACATCAAATTCATGGCTCCTCGCCGGAAATTCTTTCCCCAATCCAGATCCATAGTTTCCTGCCGGTAAGTGTTTGCCCATTTCAGGTCCCGATTTCAAATCAAATCCATGGCTTTTCTCCGGCAGATCTCTTCCATGCCCTAATTGATCATCTTCACCTGTTCCTTTCCTCCTCCCAAGAGCTGCGACAGCCGGTGCTACTCCAATTTCTCCACCAGCTATAAAGATACAGAAACGATATGGATCAAATTTAGAATCCCAAAATGTAGGAGGAAAGTTGTTACCTTTTCCGGTGGGATCAGTAACTTTGGACTGATAATTCGACATCCCACCAAGAGCTCCTGATCCTCCTCCCGGAGCAGCCGGGTCTTCCTCCAATCCTCTGGGTCTCTCGATATTGACCCTGCGTTGTTCACCAGGAACAAACGTTCTCGTGACATCTTCTGTCGAAGAGAGCAAAGACACGGGGGTGTTATGCGGCGTCAGTGTAGCAGCCCCTCTCCTCTCTTCTTTTTCCGACACACCGGAGGGTCTTACAGGACGAGGCAGTGCTTCGTGGCCGTGAGAGGCATTGGAGCCTCGTACTGGTTCCACTCCAGAGGGTTTCGTGTGGGAAGAGGATACGACCGGAAAAACTTTCGTGCCTGGAGGGACTATCTCCTCCTTCAACGGGTCCGTAGTGTGAGCTTTTCCTCGTGCTGTCGAGACGAATCCGATAAACCGTTAATACCAAAACTCTTAACCGTTTTTCTGGATCAGAATGATTATAGAGAGAAGCAAAAAAGGGACAAAACCTGGTGCACCGCCGTGGAGTTCTTGGTCTTCGTAGTCATCTTCATCGTCTTCCTCGTCTAGATCGTGATCGTCGGGGATGTGTTCTCCGCGATCGTGCTCATGGCCATGTCCATGTTTAGTAAGAGCTTTCTTCATTTTCTTTGCTTTTTCCTTCACTTTCTTCAGAACTTTTGCTGGTCCTTTCTCATGACGCTCCTCTTCCTCTGCATAAAAACACATAGAAACCCTTTCATTTGGCTCCGTAACTTCAATCCAACTTTGGAATGTGAATGAATAAACTAAAATTCTCCTTTAGCCAAAAAGAAAAAAACTAAAGTTCTGTAATTAAAATCTGGTTCTTTATACCTGGATGGTGAATCCTAATTGGTTCCTCTGCTTGATGATGACCATGAGTACGTTGCAACTGCGCTTGCGAATCCATTATCCAATTCTGTCTTTGGATTTTCTCTTTGCGTCTCTCTGCAACCAAATTGCTTCTGAGAAAACCTGAGGAGCTTGTTGAAAGCTTTATAACAGAGAGATTAGAGAGAGAGGAGGAAGACGCATCTGATGGCTGTGTGTGTCCTCTGTATTTCTGTCATGGACTGACACGTGTCGTGGACTGACACGTGTCGTGGACTGACACGTGTCGTGGACTGACACGTGTCGTGCATTGCCACGTATCAGGCGCTTGATTATGTACGTGGCTCTCTCGGTCTAATCTTTATCTGAGACGAACCGTCGATATAACTTCTTTAACAAGTTAGTCCACCTTATTTGGCCCATAAACAAACTTAGCTCCGAGTCTGAGACGGTTCATCTCATCACTTGGTTGTATTTGACATACCGACAACGTGCTGTTTCGAGTATTTGTAAACGGCGTAACGTTGTCACTCAAAATCCCAAGACGACATGAAATGAGACCGTTTGGCCCATAAACAAACTTAGCTCCGAGTCTGAGACGGTTCATCTCATCACTTGGTTGTATTTGACATACCGACAACGTGCTGTTTCGAGTATTTGTAAACGGCGTAACGTTGTCACTCAAAATCCCAAGACGACATGAAATGAGACCGTATGGCCCATAAACAAACTTAGCTCCGAGTCTGAGACGGTTCATCTCATCACTTGGTTGTATTTGACATACCGACAACGTGCTGTTTCGAGTATCTGTAAACGGCGTAACGTTGTCACTCAAAATCCCAAGACGACATGAAATGAGACCGTATGCAAATTTTACATTTAAAACAGATCCGGGCTTTACCTTTTTGAAGATGATGTGTATTTGGGCCTGAAACAAAGATCCAGTACGATTGCGCTCTATCACGGTTTAAGGTATGGTTTGGCGGTAGAAGAACAGACACGAAGCGCGGGGTTAGATGCATCTACCGCAACACCCACGTGGCGAAAGTTGATTTGTCAATCCAAACTGCCACGAAATTACACGTCTGAATATAAAAATCGAATGGGAAACGTGCGGCCCACGTGTCTTCCAAGAAGGGCCCACAATAGAGGATAATGGAAGAAGAAGAAGAAAAAAGCTGGGGATTGGTTTTTCTGCGTCTTCTCACAGGCTGAGGTTCAAAGCTTTTTGGTTCCAATCTTCGAGATTAATCGGACAAAAGAGAAGAGGAGGAAAAAGACAAGAAAAAATAAAACACAGTTCAGAGTGAAGCTATGGCTGTCGGGATAAACGCGATGCCGGTGACGTTTGTGGCGCACGCGCTCGCGGTAGTCGCGGCGATTATGGTGTTGGTTTGGAGTATCAGCTACAGAGGTGGATTGGCCTGGGAAGCTGAAAACAAGAATCTCATCTTCAATGTATGGCTTCTTCTTTCTTTGATCTCCTTTCGATTTACTTTAAGCTTTCTTTTCTCTCTCTTCTTTAATCCCTCTTGCGTCTGCGTTGACTTTTCTGCCTCTCCTGACCATTTGTCTGATTGGTGTGTTATTTGACAAATCAAATTGATCCCACTTCCGTTTTTTGTTTTGTTTTGTAATCTTGTGTTTCTGTCTGCAAATTCTAAATCTTTATCCTTTTATTAGTATTGTTTCCGAGTGAGTGACTTTTTGTTATGGAGAATTCTCTTGATTTGTTAGGACTTTCATATCATTATAAGTTGTAAAATGGGTCTTTGATAGTTAGTCAGGTAACTTTGATTTTGGGAACAATACTCATCTTTTGGTGTGTTCCAAGTACTTAGATTTAAGCCTTGATGTGGAGGTGCCTTAGGATCCATGAGTGTTGTTGAGTGTCATGTGTTACAGTTTTATTACAGTGTATGAGTGAGTGTACTAAAGATGAAGTCTGGTCTTTATTGACATTTTGAGTGATGGTAATATGGTTTAAACAAAATGAAATCTCTTTTTGGCTGTAATCTTATTTCAAAATTCATGTTGTTGAGAGGAAAAGATGATATTATTACGTGTGGAACCCTTGAAGCAAACGGGACTTCTATTCGGTTGTCTTTAATCATGTACTTTTAGCCATTTATATTGTAGCATGAGTTTGTAATCTTTTGTTCCACTACCTTATTCACAATCTGTGTTTGTGTTCTGATACTTCTTTATCTGATCCATTTTCGCTGCCAACAATTTATCTGATCCTTCTTTCTCTTTCTATGTGATCCAGCTGCATCCTGTTCTGATGCTCATCGGATTTGTAATCTTGGGAGGAGAAGGTAAACAACAACAACATCTGTTGAACAAATGAGAAAAAGTTTTATTACTTTCATTTCAATCTGGATTTGTCGTCCCGTTGATGTGTAAAAGACTACGTAAACCTGTGTGTTGAATTTGGAAATGCAGCAATTATAAGTTACAAATCCCTTCCGCTGGAGAAACCAGTGAAGAAGTTGATCCACCTTGTTCTCCATGCCATTGCTCTGGCTCTCGGGATCTGGGGAATCTGCGCAGCCTTCAAGAACCACAACGAAAGCGGAATCCCTAATCTCTACAGCCTCCATTCCTGGATTGGTATTGGTGTCATTTCTCTTTATGCCTTCCAGGTAATCTCTACAATAGGAATCCTATTGATGAGTGTTCGGTTTGGTTGTATATTGTTCTTTACCAGAAAAAGATAACACAAAAGGCTTTGAACTTTGCAGTGGGTGTACAGCTTCATACTGTTCTTCTTCCCAGGAGGATCGTCGAATCTGAGAAGCGGATTGCTTCCGTGGCACGCACTGCTCGGCCTTTTTGCTTATATACTTGCGGTTGGGAACGCAGCTTTAGGGTTTCTGGAAAAGCTGACTTTCTTGGAGAATGGAGGGCTTGACAAGTACGGATCCGAAGCATTTCTTGTGAACTTCACGGCCATTGTCACCATTCTCTTTGGTGCCCTTGTGCTACTCACTGTTTCCGCCAAGTCTCCTTCCTCTTCCCCCTCCATTGAAGATGAGACCAGCTATAGCTATTCCGCTATATAAAACACTTTCTACATTCCACTCGCATCTGTATTTCGCCTTGCACTGTCAAAAGTCTATTTATATGTGATGCATTTGCTATTGCGGTTTCGCTGATTACGAGTTTGCTACTTCTGGTGTGTAATTAATATGTTCAATAAAATTGATGAGTCTTGCAAATAATTTTTTGTTTGTTTTTCTTCTTCTTCATATTGCCATTTAACAGAATAGCTATGGTTAAATCATTTTAGAAAGAAAAAAAAGAAGCAATTTTTCTTTAAACATCTTACCATCAATTTTTTTCCTTTATAAATTTGATTTACATTACTTTAGACGTAGTTTACGTCGCTGTTGATGAAGAAAAGAAATCATCGGTATAATTACAATCTGAGGCTTCTCTATCAGTTTTAGGCTCCTGCGTCTGACACTTGGAACCAAACACGACGTCGTTAAGAGTCCAGTTGCTGTTGTTGATCATCATTTCGTTGTAATGGAACTGATCACCATCACCCATTTCTTCATAATCTGAGACAGATTTTTCAGTATTTGGAGCATGATTGTGCTTAGAGTCTGTGAAATCAGAGGAATAATCGATATGGGGATCTGTAGAAGAAAACCACTCAGAGAAGAAAAGCCTTGGAATCTCAGGACCAGAAGTGCATCGATAGCTGATGTTGCCGTTGCTTTCTTCTGACGGGGACGAAGATTTGTTCTCTGGAAGTCTCTGGAAGGAGATGACGTGATTCGAGACCAATGTTTGCGGGTTTCTTTTTCCACAAGAAACACGTGAGTCAGAATAAGTGGAGGAAATAGATGTTGCATGTTTTGAGCTCTGAGGCTTTAGCCATCTCTTTTTCAAATGAGAGTGCCAATAATTCTTTATCTCGTTGTTTGTTCTTCCCGGTAAGTATTTCGCAATCCGCGACCACCTAATCTCACCCAAAAACTGCTCTCTTTAGCATATGCTGAAATAAGAAGGTTTGGTTTCATTTAGGGTTATGCTTACTTGTTACCCAAGGACGAGTGAAAGGTCAAGATTATCTCTTCTTCTTCTGCATTAATCATATCCCTCTTTAATCCTGGTCTTAGGTAATTAATCCATCTTAATCTGCAGCTCTTCCCATTCCTTTGTAACCCTATCAAATTAAATCCCAAACAAATATGATCAAAATTGACTGAATTAGGGCTCAATTTAAGAGATGAAGAACTAATAAAGAAGAAGATAAAAGGAGAGACCAGCTTTGATGGGAACAGTGGTCCAGCAGGAGTGGCCATGAGAGAGGATGAAGCTCCTTAGCTTCTCGTCTTCTTCAGGTGACCAGAACCCTTTCCTCTGTCTCTGCTTTGGTCTCTCTCCAGATTTCGTCTTCGCCATTTCTCTATCGTCTTAAAGCTGTTCTGAAAGAAGAAAACATGTCTGAATGTTATGATGATTATTGATTGAGAGAACATATATATCACCGAAGGTCCACAGATAGAGTCTACATACTTAGTGTTAAGAAATGACCAAATGGGTCTGCTTAGAATAAAAAAAAAAATGTATAGTATAGTTATTCGGATAGACCCACATGAAATTTAGGATATTTAGGTGTGAATTTCGTATTTATATATATGCATGTATTTGTATAAGCAGTGAGCAGAAAAGTCATAATGGAATATGCAAGGATTGAATTAGGTGTAGCAAAAAGTCTGCTTGGATAAAATTAACTTTGTTGGTACAAGTAGTGTTAAAGATTTTTTATATATATATATATATATATATATAATATGAGTTAAAGATTATATATGGTTTCCAACTTAAAAAAAAAATAGCAGTATGATATTCCTACAGGAGAAGTAAATAAATTATTTGCTGCTTTTAAATTTGTTAGAGATTTAAAATCCCCAAGGAACAAAAGATTTCAAATTTGATTTACTACGAATTTACAGTTAGTCATATAACATCTTCTACATATTCAAAAGTCTCTAAATGTCGGCAAGAATTTAAAAAAAAACATGACAGACTTCTCTAGTTTGGATTACGTATGAATTACTGAATGCAATTTTTTTGGTTAAAAATTAAATCCGGATGGAATAATCTGTCTGATTCAATCCAATGATTATGAATAATGAAATAATGAATATAGAGAATAATCCAATCTGTTAAAAAAATTGTCTTCTAGGAAAGCATCAATAGCAAGCAGACAGATTGTATTTGCGAGACCAAAGAACTTGAAATAATATTTAAGTTTATCTGCGAGTTTTTTTTTAATTTTAATTATGAATATAAAGTTGGCTAGAAACATTTTGTAAATATTTGTAGTGAAGTCAACATTGAGCTTCCTTCCTATTTGCTGCAATAAACTATTGTATATTTGTTCCTCTCACATTTTTGTCTTTCTTGACAATAGAACAAAACCCACAAGTGGACCAGTAATAAGATTTATTTGAGGAATATTGTTAACTTTTACAATTTTAGTTCCTTATGTCCCGATCGAAATGGGCTGTCTCTAGTTTTAAAATACTCTGGTTTTGTTTTTTATCTGTTGGCTCTATTGGGCTGTGGAAAATGCCGGTGGAAAACGATGAGCAGAGAAGAAACTAAGAGAGAACAAAAAAAAAGTGCACTCTTCTTGTCTTGGTTTTGCCTATGACCACATAATATAATTTGCCGTCAAACTAATCGCCTTTGACCACATCCAATGTTATGGTGATCTAATAATGTTTAGCCATCCGAGAATACTCTATGACCAGTCTTGGTTGTTTATCTACAAAACTTCTCCTCCTTCGACCATTAAGCCATGTGGCAGAGTAATAACTAATAAGAACTTGCCATATATATGTTTGCCTTTTTCCGATATTTGTATCACATAGACTGAAACATATAGGAATGATGATTGATTGATCCAACAAAGAAGTTTTTAACATGGCCTAGTTTGTGTTTCATTACATAGCACCAAAATTAAAATATCATTTAACATTTGAGGTGAAAATACATGTTTCACGGTTAGACAAGGCAGCCGTTAGTCGAATAATGACGAATGCTTTTAGAAACGAGATCAATAATAATCTTCTTGTGCTGAAACTCGAATGAACCGGTTCTTCATAAACCGAACAAGTCTATAATGTAAAAACCCACACGCATCATATCCAAAAGTCACATCTCTCAACCGGTAGCTATAGCTCTCTACCGTGCCTAATTAACTTACCATCGGACAAGTTTCTTGTTCTTCAACACCCGAGTAGAATCACGAACTAATCATGTTGAAATGGAATCTGGATAGCTGTTGAGGAATGGTCGATATAACCGGTCCATATCTCTGTTCCAGGGAAAGAATAATACCGTTAGAAGTTTGGGGGGTAAAACCCATTTCCAATGAGATTAATAGTATTATAAATACATAAAAACCAAACCTGAACATTGTCATAGAGTTCGAACAAAGGGACAGCCAAGAGTTTCAAGTTTTTGGGCACAGCAAAGTACTCTTTCTCAGACAAGTGAACTATGTAGAGTCTCTTGCATTCCTGCCATTCCACAAAAAATGTTTTTTTAATTAAATTTTATTCTGTTTATTTTTAAATTTGTATTTTATTATTCTTTTTTTTTTTTTTTTAATACCTTTGGTTTTGTTATGTGAGGAGGGCAATACGGGTACATCATGGTTTCAAAGTTTGGACGCCACCATGTCGCAACACATTCTCCTACCTGTTATAGGATTATATAACCCATCGAGAAACCAATGGATCAGGTACGTAACTCAATCAGATATGTGTGGACTTGTGGCAAAGTCTTCTTTCTTCAGGTAATAAGCATATGTATCTCTAGCAAAGATTTCTTGTATGAATCAGTCATTAATAGCAGAAGATTTCGATTTTGAATTGCTTCTCCCTAGCACTAAGAGCAAGTACATGCCATACAAACCTAGTTCTTTTAGTACCTAAATATCTCGTCACTATCAGTCAAAGAAATAATAAGGAAACCAGTTTAGTACCTTCCAGTCAGGTACAAGAGCAGCCGAATTGCCTCCAAGCTTACTAGTCAACTTTCTTTTCAGGCCTTCAACTTCTGCAAGACACAACATAGTACACCCAAAAATGAAGCAACAAAGAAAATCACAACAGTTTTTTTTATAATCACACCAGTTAAGAAAGTATTAATTACGGATGGTTGCTGTATACCATTTTCTCCAGGCTTCAGGCGTCCACCTGGAAGTTTGCAGAATGTGTTACCAATTTGCAGGAGAAGTATATGAGGATGGTTGTGTTCTTGTACCTGAAAAGTTAACCAGCAAAAGGTATCAAGAAGAATCCTAGAGTTGGAGAGATAACTAATGTCAAACCAAATTAGGTGGTAATAATTCTAGACTCAAGACACAAATTATATGCTTAACTTATGCACCAGCGAGATACATGTAGCTGTGGGTTATAGATTTGAAGATTGACCTTTAGGATGTCAAAAACAACATCTTATGTTCCCAAGACAATTTCAAGATTGACCTTTAGGATGTCAAAACAACATCTTATGTTCCCAAGGCAGTTTCAAGAGAGGGCGTGTATGGGAAGCAGGTTTTACTCCATGGGAAAACATGACAGCTTAGAAGGGTAAGGGTGCATACAAATAATGAGAGAAACGAACCTGTGACTTAGTAATAGTTCATTTATATGACTTTATTAAATGCAGTTTTACTAAAAGTTAATTGGATCCATAAAGCTTGTGACTTCATTAAGGGCAGTTTAATCCAATTATGTGCTTTTTCTGAATATGATATGATGATATTCAAACAGTACAAAATTGAGATAGAGATGGCAACTAGAAAAGTAATTAGATGACACAAGTCAAATATCACACAGTTTTATATTGATTCCACGTTTCTATTGATACATTGGGCAGAGTTCGCATGTTTACAGAGAACACCAAGATTAACTCCAAGTAAGTTGACACGTCAGTGGCATTATGTAAATCACAATATGGCCATACAAATATACAATTCTGAAACACAATTAAGACAACGCGTGGTAAAACAAAATAGAGAAAACTACAGACGAGTTGGACAACAAGTATCGTGGACCAAAAATTGCAGAACATAAACTCACAGCTCGAAAAATAATGAATAACACATACCAGCAGGATCCCTTCAACGCTAGTCCTCATGCCCTCTTTCATATAGCTACAACACACCATAAAGAAAACAAGAAAGAGATATTCATTCAGTCATCAGACTCCAATAACGTCTTACATAAGAACTATAGAATTCCAGACTAGAAAATACCATTTATCCAAGCAAAAGCATGAGACTTGGGACGAACTTATAAAATAAAAGTGTCATAGAAAATGTACAAAAGCTAAATCTGTTCTCCTCTCAAATCAATCACTGGAAAGTTAAGTAGTCTATAACTGTTCTATGTTCACTAAAACAGATGTTCTTGGAAGTTCTTATAACAATATATGTATCAAGTTCTAGTTTTGAAACCGATTAGTTGGGTATAATGGCCAAAAGGTTATAACAATATTCGTTAGCAACGATTTCTAAGGAGCCCAAGAGAATTCCCAGATTTGGTTCCCTGTCAATGAATTTTTCCCCAAAACGATTTACGGAGAAGCTAGTAAATTAAGCAGCAGCAGGAACGCAGGTAAGCAGAAAGGCGTCTAATACTCTCAAAACGTTTAACAAATCAGCGAGATCATGATCTAAGCATGTAAAGGCCGGAGATTTCTAGGATTTTTTTTTAATAAATATTCTGGCATCTTCTTCAGCAGTAGCTACGAGAAGAAAACAGCAAAAAAGAGGAAAGAGACGGAATCGTACTTGACTTTCATACGAGCGAGCCGGTCGGCGACAGAGGTGTCCTTTTCCAGCTTCGGTTCTTTAGTTCCGAAGCTGTAGTTCGAAAGCGGGTACGTGTTCACCACCTGAGACATAGCCATCTTTCTCTCTGTCTCTCCCGAATCCACTAATCCAAAATTGTCGGAATTCTCTTCCCCCGTCTATCTCTCTCTCTGTCGGTCTATAGATCGGCAGCGACGACGGCAACAGAGTAATAATCTCGACGGAGAATTTAATATGACAACCGTCTCTAGTCTCTACTGCAACTTCTAGAGTCTCTTGAGCTCGAATTTTCTTACAGGCGTATCAAACTATCCCCGTAGCCCGATAGAAATTCGACCCGGGCTTTTCGTAGAACAGGCCCATTATAAAAGCCTGGCCCATAAGAACCTCCCTGAACCGCTGCCTTCGTCACTTTGTTTACACTTCTGTTATTCTGTATAGTACAGTGACTAATTGCCGGTTAGTTTTAGTACCAAAGCAGCAACCTAAGAAAGCGCGCGAAAATTGGCAACCAAGTTCGCCAAAGCCACGAGGACCTTCCATTTTTCTTGCTGTCACATACGGGGGAGAATACGAAGAAGCAATTATGGGCAAGCAAAAGCAGCAGGTGATTTCTCGATTCTTCGCACCCAAATCCAAATCCTCACAACCGCCGACTCAGGAATCCAATCCGGTAGCCGAATCGTCAACACCGCCACCGAAGATATCCGCCACCGTCTCCTTCTCTCCGTCCAAGCGTAAGCTTCTCTCCGACCACCTCGCCGCCGCTTCACCCAAGAAGCCTAAACTGTCTCCTCACACTCAAAACCCCACACCCGATCCCAGTTTACACCGAAGGTTTTTACAGAGATTTCTGGAACCTTCACCGGAGGAATCTGTGCCCGAATCATCGTCGAGGAAGTATACGCCATTGGAACAGCAGGTGGTGGAGCTAAAGAGCAAGTACCCGGATGTGATTTTGATGGTGGAAGTTGGTTACAGGTACAGATTCTTCGGAGAGGACGCGGAGATCGCAGCACGCGTGTTGGGCATTTACGCTCATATGGATCACAATTTCATGACAGCGAGCATACCGACATTTCGACTGAATGTCCATGTGAGAAGACTGGTGAATGCAGGGTACAAGATTGGTGTGGTGAAGCAGACTGAAACTGCAGCTATTAAGTCCCACGGTGCAAACCGGGCCGGCCCTTTTTTCCGGGGACTATCGGCCTTATACACCAAAGCCACGCTTGAGGCGGCTGAGGATATAAGTGGCGGTTGCGTTGGTGAAGAAGGTTTTGGTGCACAGAGTAATTTCTTGGTTTGTGTTGTGGATGAGAGAGTTAACACGGAGACGACAGGTTGTGGTTTGGAAGCGAGTTTTGATGTTAGAGTTGGTGTTGTTGGCGTTGAAATTTCAACTGGCGAAGTTGTTCATGGAGAGTTCAATGATAATTTCATGAGGAGTGGGTTAGAGGCTGTGATTTTGAGCTTGTCACCAGCTGAGCTCTTGCTTGGCCAGCCTCTTTCACAACAAACTGAGAAGGTACATTTATCTGTCTATGAGTAAATTTTACTTACGCAAGCATTGCTGATTTGTTTTGAACGACTTAGCTCCTCAATCGGTTTTACCATATTCTGTCTATAGTTTTCATGCGCTGAATCCTTCTTGATGAACTGTTTGACACAAGAATCTTTGTCTGTATGAAAAAAAAATATTATATGGATTAGTTTGTCTGGAGCTTCTTTTCTTGGTCTATGTGCATACATGTATCGTTAGATGATTATTTGGTATCTTTGTTTGGCAGTTTTTATTGGCACATGCTGGACCTACCTCAAACGTTCGAGTGGAACGTGCCTCACTGGATCGTTTCCGCAATGGTAGTGCAGTAGATGAGGTTATTTCAACATATGAAGATCTCAATGCAAGAAATCAGGTCAAGGTGGAGGTTGCTGAAGAAGGAATGTCTTGCTTGCCAGTTCATGTATGGCATTTGATTTCCTAAAAAAATTCGCTTTATTTTATTTTGATGATGCTTTGTTAACGTGAGATTGTTAATGAACACATTTAGTTTTCAAGTAGAGTTTAAAATATATATATATATTAGTTGCTTGGTGCAATTCCTGCTAATATGTTCCTTTGTTGATGGTGCAGACAATTATGAACATGCCACATCTGACTGTTCAAGCCCTCGCCCTGACACTTTGCCATCTCAAACAGTTTGGATTTGAAAGGATCCTTTTCCAGGGGGCTTCAATTCGCTCTTTGTCAAGCAGCACAGAGATGACTCTCTCAGCCAATACACTGCAACAATTGGAGGTGCTTTCCGCTTTATTTGGCTTATCACAATGTGATGTTCAGTGAATATTAAAACTTCCGTCGTTTCTAAGTACTCTAACAGAGTTTCCCTTGGTTGTCTCTATCTTCAGGTTGTGAGAAACAATTCAGATGGATCGGAGTCTGGCTCCTTATTCCATATTATGAATCACACTCTTACAGTATATGGTTCCAGGCTTCTTAAACACTGGGTAAGACCAATTTTCTTTTCTTCTTAGCTTTTTCACATAAGGGCTTTGTATATTTGGTCTTGTTTCAACTTTATGGAATTGTGAAGATGCAGTAAGTCATTGATGTGGAAGGATATACCACATTTTCGTCTTATTATAATAAATAAATAAGAATTTACTGGCATCTTCCAGTTCTTGAAGGGACATAGATTTCTATACTTACCCCCTTAGAGTCTTCATGGAGTTTCCGTTAAGTGGTAGGGAATTTTATAAAAAGATCGCTTATCATGATTTTTGGACACTTTCATTTCAACAGGTGACTCATCCTCTTTGCGTTAGAAATTTGATATCTGCTCGCCTTGATGCTGTTTCCGAGATTGTTGAATGCATGGGATTTCCTAGTTCTTCCCAGGTCAGCGATGAGTTGGATGAAGAAGGTTCTGAGAGAACAATTGTACCACCTGAGTTTTATCTTGTGCTCTCCTCAGTCTTGACAGCTTTGTCTAGATCACCTGATATTCAACGTGGAATAACAAGAATCTTTCATCGGACTGCTAAAGCCACAGAGGTGAAACTTGGCCTGTCCTTTACCCTCCATTTATGTTGACTAATCAAGTATAATCATAAAAACTCTTTGTGAAGTAAGTTGGCAAACAATAAAGAATATTGGTTACTTTGTGATATCTAGTCAACGAAAAAAACGCTTCGTAGTAATAGCATATGACAGAAATTGTTCAGTATACTATCCTCTTTTCTCACGATGATATTCATTTTATAGATAGTCATATGTAAAGCTATAAATTTCAACGGGCCAAGGCATTTGTTTGTTCTTAGTTAACTTGTTTAGGAAAGAAAACAAAGGGGAGAGCAGGAATTATACGAGTTTTGCTTCCCATCCCTATTTTTGTTAATTTGTTCTTTGGTTACCGCTATTCCTCACCTGAGGCCTGAAAGTTCTTAACTTTTTGGGTGAAAAGTTCATCGCAGTTATCGAAGCCATTTTACTTGCGGGGAAGCAACTACAGCGGCTTGGCATAAAGCAAGACTGTGAATTTAGGAGTATGCAATCCGCCACTGTGCGGTCTTCTCTTTTGAGAAAATTGATTTCTGCTGTTTCATCCCCTGCTGTGGTTGACAATGCCGCGAAACTTCTCTCTTCCCTGAATAAGGAAGGGGCTGTTCGAGGAGACTTGCTCGACATACTAATCACTTCCAGCGACCAATTTCCTGAGGTTTGTGTCTTGTCTGGAAATTGATACCATTTATCGCTTCTCTCTTTATGTTCTGTTTTGTGCATCATAGAGCTTCTTAACATTGATTTGCTTTTCATGAATCTATTGTTTAGTGGTGATTATGTGCTTCATAACTCAGTTGTGTTGTTTACTATGCACAGCTTGCTGAAGCTCGCCAAGCAGTTTTAGTTGTCCGGGAAAAGCTGGATTCCTTGATAGTTTCATATCGCAAGAAGCTCGCAAATCGAAATTTAGAATTTCTTGATGTGTCCGGGATCACGCATTTGATAGAGGTACCCTCTAGAGAAACTCATAGTTTTTGCGATGATGCTTTCTTACCACAAGAGTGTAGCTTTCTTGATTCTTTTTGAAATTGCACCTAAATGGATACCCCAAAAGTATCTTCATGTATCTGGCTGAGAATAAGTTTTAAGAAGGAAGCTTTTGTTTATTTGCCTTTTGTGGTCACTGTTCACACTTTTTTTTTATCTCGTGCATATTTTCACTAGAAATCATACGCAACTACTGAACCTAATATCTTCTTTTGTACCAAGTATAAACATTTGTGCCTATAAATACCTTCATCTTTGAAAGTTGTGGACATTTGTTTTGGATCTGATGCTAAGGCTTTTCTTTCACTGATACAGCTGCCCGTTAATGCCAAGGTTCCTATGAACTGGGTGAAAGTAAATAGCACCAAAAAGACTATTCGATATCATCCCCCAGAAGTAGTAGCTGGGTTAGACGAGCTAGCTCTAGCTTCTGAACATCTTGCTATAGTGAACCGAGCTTCATGGGATTGTTTTCTCAAAAGTTTTGGTAGATACTATACTGATTTTCAGGCTGCCGTTCAAGCTCTTGCTGCGCTGGACTGTTTGCACTCCCTTGCAACTCTGTCTAGAAACAAGGTTTACCAAAGGAAAAAACCACAAAAAATTTGCTTGTAGTCACTGCTTTTCAGTTCTTAACTTGTCTTCTGTTTTTCCTTGTGCAGAACTATATTTGTCCATTGTTTGTGGATGACTGTGAACCAGTTGAGATAAACATACACTCTGGTCGTCATCCTGTATGCATCTGCTTTCGCTTCTTGCTTTTTTTCTTCCTATGCCTAAATCCTAATTAAGTTGGGAATATATTGTTCATTTCATTTTCAAAAATTTCGCAGGTTTTGGAGACTATGTTACAAGATAATTTCGTCCCAAATGACACAAGCTTGCATTCAGAAGGTGAATATTGCCAGATAATCACTGGACCTAACATGGGAGGAAAGAGCTGCTATATCCGTCAAGTTGCTTTAATTTCCATAATGGCTCAGGTAACATGGAGTTTAACATCTCTTACATTTGTTGAATGCTAAATGATTCTAGTTATTTTCTTTGGTTTCCCAGGTTGGTTCATTTGTACCAGCTTCATTCGCCAAGCTGCACGTTCTTGATGGTGTTTTCACTCGGATGGGTGCTTCAGACAGTATCCAGCATGGCCGAAGTACCTTTCTAGAAGAGTTAAGTGAAGCCTCGCACATAATCAGAACCTGCTCTTCACGTTCGCTTGTTATAATTGATGAGCTTGGAAGAGGCACTAGCACACATGACGGTGTAGCCATTGCCTATGCAACATTACAACATCTCTTAGCTGAAAAGAGATGTTTGGTTCTTTTTGTCACGCATTACCCTGAAATAGCTGAGATCAGTAATATATTCCCGGGTTCTGCTGGTACATACCATGTCTCGTATCTGACATCGCAGAATGATAATGGCGGTTTTGATCATGATGATGTGACCTACCTATATAAACTTGTGCGTGGTCTTTGCAGCAGGAGCTTTGGTTTTAAGGTTGCTCAGCTTGCCCAGGTAAACTCTCTCCCTTTTTCTTCTCACGCGCCTCACATGCCAGTATGCAGATGCTTACACAAGTTCATATCGTCATACACTGGCCTAAAGAAGTTTAAGATGGTTAATGAAGGCATTTTAACTGAAATCTGGCTGTATTGGTCCACTCATGAAACCTGATCTCGCATCTATGCTTGACTGTAGATACCTCCATCGTGTATACATCGAGCCATTTCCATGGCTGCAAATTTGGAAGCTGAGGTACGTGCAAGAGAGAGAAATACTCTTAGCATAAAGTATCTCATGGAGTCACCCAGAGAAGCAAAAGCACGTGGAGAACACCCAGAATCTCGTGACTCTGAAGATTCGGCGAGCTCAGAAGAATGTCCGTCTGCTTTAGGTGACTTGTTTGCAGACCTGAGATTTGCTCTCTCTGAAGAGGACCCTTCAAAATCATTCGAGTTTTTAAGTCGTGCTTGGAAGATTGCAGAAGAATCAGTAGCAAGGTCGGCAAGATCAGACTAAACCCACTTTCATCATTATTCAATCCAGCATTTCAGCAACTGCTTCGGTTTTACTCATGTGCAGGCAAGTAGTTATGTATTAACTGGCGATAAATTATGTGCAGTAACAAGAAATAGAGTTAAGAGGGAACCATTTGTTTTTGCTTTTGTTTTGATTTAAGCAAATTTGTCTTGCTTTTGTTCATAATTTAATCAAATGTTTATAGTTTCTTCTTCTTCTTTTTTGTTTCTGAAAGAACACTTCTTCAAATGCATCCCATTCGTCAGTCCCAATTATGTCCAGAAAAAGAAGAAGCTGATTTCCAAAACTACCCTTACTTTGGAGAACGCACACGATCAAGTCAACGTGGATTTAGTGGAAACTAACGGATTATACTATTCCACGTGGCTAAATTGAGAATCTATTGTGGTCAAAGTCAAATGCACGGTCGATAAAGAGAGGAAAAAATTCTGGAAGCGAGAAAAAGGATCCGATTCTTAGAGAGGTAAGGGAAATCTCAAATCTGTCGTTCCCCTGTTCGATTTTCGATTTAGTGTGAATGGCGGAATGTGTTGGGACCGTGAATTTGGATTTTGATATCTGTTCAACCTAATAGTACGGCTCGGGTTTTCGATTTATTAGGGGATTAGTCTTTGTGGTTTCCTGAAACCAATTTCTCCTTGTGTTGATGATGTCAATGGAGGATGGAGGAGCATACGATAAATTTATAGACCGTTGCCTGTAGTATCTTTGGAGGTTCTCGGGGGTAAATCTTAGTATTAACGAGTTGTGTCGATTGTACATGATAAAAGTGAATGGAATCTGGTTGCTGCGTAATTTGTTTCTTCTTGGTTGATCCAAACACATAAACTATCTATCTTTTGCCCAGCATTTATAGTTTGAGCTGTCGCGTAGACTTTCGTGTAATTTTTCTTTAATGTTGCAGTCAGGTGAGCTATAATATTTTGCCTGGGTCATACGTGAAAGAGAATAGAATCAGCTCAAGATGAAGTATGCTTCTTTTTCTCCCAGTATCCTTTCAGCTTTTGTCTAGTAGTTTGGACTCTTTGTTTGAATTCTGTATTGCACCTATTCTTAATGTTGATGGAATTCCCTAGGGAATCTTTTACTCTTTGTCTTGGTTTAAGGCTTGTGTATTGGCTTCTGTACAATGGAAATGGCATTTAGATGATGAAGTTTAGATTATCTCGGGATGTTTACTATATACAGTTTAGGGTGCAGCAGTTTGTCCGTATGTTTGCTCTAGCTATTCCCAACACTTAGATTCTCTCTTGTGCAGCATTAACTATGCTCATTTCTATGGCAGGGGACGTGTACAATGGGATGAAGCTAATATAGTGGAAATTGAATCCAACAAACCTGTAAGGCAGAAGATTACCGAACCAAAGACACCGTATCACCCTATGATTGATGATGATGGTTTGTCTATTTCTCTGTTTTGGATCTTTTTTTCTTGCTTTTGGCATTCTGGCATGTAGTAAACGCAAAGTAACCTAGAGTATGTTTTTTCCTGTTTTTGGGGAAAATGCTTAGTGCTCTCTCTGGGTTGTTAATTTGAAATGTTGTCAGTCTAGTTGGGAGAGTGACTTGAACTAGTCCTGACCTTGCTAATCCCTGAACAATGTTTGTGTTTTTCTTTCTGGGCTGGTTTTGTCAGGTTCTTTGTCACCTAGAGGAAGATCGTTTGACAGCTGTGTTGATGAAATGCATCGCGCTGAAGAGCTAAGGAATTTTCTGAATGATGTAGCTTCTTCCAGTAAAAGTACCAGCCAGAGATCCGATTCTGGTGGCTGGAGCTCGTCAGAGGATGATGACGCAGATCCAATGGATGAAAATGAAGAAGGTTCTTTGCAAAACCAAATAAACAGATCAAAGCTGACTCGTATAGTTTCATCAGGTCATATCTTCATATCTGTTTTTGTGCACTGCAGATTCTGAGAGCGAGAAAAACGCCATTTTCAAGGAACATAGACGGGCACACTATGACGAGTTTCGAATGGTAAAGGAGCTGAGATCCTCGGGGTCTTTCTATGGTGAAGATGAAGAAGTGGATGATGGCACCAAAACGGGTAAATCCGAGGCAGCAGTCCCACAAAAAACTCCAGGTCTTAAAGGCTTGGGTCAAGAAACAACTGATGGTGCTGCGGATGCGATATCTTCGGGAAAGTCATCTAGTTGATACAAAACTCAGAATGAACCAATTGTTACTATGATGTTATTTTGGATTATATAGAAGTTGTACCTTTCTATATATCCTGGTTTTGTAGCAAACTCAGAAAAAATGCTATTTAAATATATAACTTTAACGATCGTCGGGTCGAACTGGATTATCGAGTTTGATTTAACATAAGATGTTAAGACTTAACGGTTATTGGACTTAAACAAGATGTCTGGATTAAAAAAAGGGAAAACAAGAGAAGCTGGAGAAGCAAAATGTCTCTATGTTTCCACATGTAAAGCGGATTTGATATTGTCAATAGTGCGAGCCATGAGTTCTTCAGTAGCTTCGAGAAAATCTTGATCGACTTCCGCGGTTGGTTTACTGCTAACCAAGAACTGAAATCCAAGTGTGAGTAGACATCCTCCACCAGTTTCAGTCTCTCCTCCGTCTGGCAATATATAGAACCCCGAAGGAAGAATCTTCACAGAGTTGGAAGCTTGACCACTCAGGACCTCCTCTACTGATTGCGTTTCCACTGGTGCGTACACCAGCAATGCACCCGTTTCGTCGTTCCACGTCTCTTGCAGAACTAACATACCCCCCCCCCCCCCCATGTCCCTGTTTTGCAAACTCACATATATATATATTTGAAGTTAACAAGTAGAAGCCAGTTCAAACCAAAAAAAAAAGAAGAAGAACAGATCTTATCTTGGAAACTCACAGTGATTTTAAGCAGAGAGACGCAGTTTCCTTGGCGTTTCGATTTTTGAATCTTGATCTCTTCTTCTATGGAGGCGTCATTGGTCAAGATATCCCACTCGCCTCTGAAACTTTGGTTGCTGAGGTAATCAAACATTGTTTGCTGGTTCGATGGAAACCAGACAGAAGTGGCGGCATTCAACACTATCCCTGTATGCTCACCGCGCACACTCACGTTCCTTCGGGTCATTAGTCTAAGGTTTTGTCGTCCCTCGCCCTCCACATTAATGCTCTTCCACTTGCGCGCCGAAGAGCCGGTGATGCCTGAGTAGTAGTTTAGTGTCATTCGGTTTGCTAGCGTCACTATCTCAGTTGCACCGTTTGTAGACAGTCCTATATCAAAAACATGTTGTAATGACAATCTAGTTGGATAGACAAACTGTTGATTCCCTTCAAAGTTTCAACAATTAAGAAAGGGTTTTCACCTTGGTAAACATCAGCGAGGTTGATAGAGGAAAGGGTCGAGAGGTTGTCACAATATCTCTGCAGCGTTGTGAGCCACCTCTTTGCGCCTAGCCCGATCCCAGAGCTAATCAAAAGCTGGTAGAGTTGATGGATGTGGCCCTCATCATATTCCGCTTGCTCAATCCATGTAACCTATGACTTACTTTTGAGTTAGATGTTCATGAATTTTGACAAAAGCAATATGAGAACTGAGCTAAGTTATATAAAAAAGAATAGGATTCAGAAGTAATAACCTTGGAGAAACCATTGGTCAAGTCCTGTATGATAAGGCCTGAGGGTAGGCGGTTCGAACCACCATCAAACAGCAAATCCAGATTTTCTTGACGAGGTGTAACGTCGACAACCACCCATAAACCCTCACTGAGCATCTTGCAGTATCTAAGAAACTTTACATGTCTCCTTGGCACCAACGGAGAAATGACCTGAAATTGTGCTTCAATCTGCCCAAATAATAGGAGCACCAATTTGAAAAGTTTCAGCGTTTCTATACTCCTCTCGGATTTACAACCAAATATTAAATGACTCAGAGACATATGTACCAGTTTAAGTGAGCCATTTCTGGATCTAACAGAACGGGTAGGCATCAGTCTATGGGTTGCTGCCACAGACACAATAGGCGCAAACACGTTGACCCATTTGTCCTGTCGGAAAACCAAAACAAAAAAATATATATATAGAAATTATCAGAATTCTGCAACACATGGCTACAAAATTTGAGTTGGATATGTTTTGAACAAAGAGAGGAGGTCAGAGGCTGTTACCGTCGTAAGAGTTTTGACCAGAGCCAAGCTATTCATGGGAACCGTACCCGTTTCCCTAGAAGCCTCCACGACAAACCCGGGAGGTTTTCTCAAGCCATTGTCGAAAAAACTTCTATACTCCTCATAGTTCAATCTTTCTCTCTTAGAGCTTGAGTCTCTTCTCCATAATGAACTGTTCGTTTCCCCCAGCATAATCAACTCATTCATAGCCACAACCGCATATTCCAACATTAGTTCCTTGTTCATCGTCCAAGTTTCACCGCCCGAATCAAGTTCTCGTGGTGCTTTACTTCCTGGATTGGAGATCATCAAAGAAGGAGAAGGCTGGCCCGCGGATGTAGTGACAAAAAACGTTGAGCTCTCGTTCATCATTGAAGTTTCGCCACCAGAATCAGGTTCTTGTGGTGCATTAAGCTGACCCGCGGATGTAGTGACAAAAAACGTTGAGCTCTCGTTCATCATCCAAGTTTCGCCACCAGAATCATGTTCTTGTGGTGCATTACTTTCTGGATTGGAGATCATCAAAGAAGGAGAAAGCTGTCCCTCGGATGTAGTGACAAAAATCGTTGAGCTCTCGTTCATCATCTAATTTTCGTCACCAGAATCATGTTCTTGTGGTGCATTATTTCCTGGATTGTAGATCATCAAAGAAGGAGAAAGCTGGCCCTCGGATGTAGTGACAAAAAGCGTTGAGCTCTCGTTCATCATCGAAATTTCGGCACCAGAATCATGTTCTTGTGGTGCATTATTTTCTGGATTGTAGATCATCAAAGAAGGAGAAAGCTGGCCCTCGTATGTAGTGACAAAAAGCGTCGAGCTCTCGTTCATCATCGAAATTTCGGCACTAGAATCATGTTCTTGTGGTGTATTACTTTCTGGATTAGAGATCATCAAAGAAGAAGAATGTTGTGCCGGGGATGGACTAACGGGCAATTGAATGGGAGTTGTAAGTAAGCTTTTAGCCATGTCTGTCTCCTGCGTCAGTCTAGCATTCTCTTCTATAAGTTGTTGCACCACACCGGAACTAGTTGGCCCACCACAAATGTTGCATGAACAAAGCATCAATTCTTGTTTGAGCTGCTCTTGTTCTCCTCGCAACAGCTCCTGTTCTTCTCTGAGAGTTTGATTCTTGTGGCGGTTATGATTCGTCTGCTTACAAAACAAAACAACATTCTGCTCAGTCCTATACACCATAAATATGTTCCATTTATGTTACGGTTAAACCTTGAAGAAATTACACACTGTATGTTTTAATTCGTCCTACCTTCGCTTGGGTTCTCCTGTTCTGGAACCAAAACTTGATTTGCTTAATCTCCAAGTTAAAAATTCGTCCAAGCTCCGACTTCTGTTGCTCATTTGGATGAGGACACTCCTTAAAGAAACTACGCTCAGAGGAAGAAAAAAAAAACAACAGCTAAGCAAAGTAATTAAAGAGTAGCCAGCCCCTCAAGCCTCAAAATCAAAGAATTGATAGGAAGTGTAATTGAATAAACTGATGAACAAACTTTTCGAGTCCTTGGATCTGTTGAGGAGTGTGCCTAATGCTTATCCTTATGTTTCCACCATCTTGATCGTCATCACCAGACATAGCACCAACGTTATCATCACTCTCATCATCTTCAGCTCTTCCCATAAAGCTTGGATTGGGAATGTATTCAGACACATCATAGTAATCACCTTCTTGTCCATTCATTTTTCACTCTCTGCAACAAGCCAGACGTTGCACACTGTTAACTAGTGAGAGTGTGATCAGCTTGCTTTTTCATCAAGACATTTCAATCAAATAGTCAACACAATCTATATGCAATTTTGTGACATGGAGGACCCTTTTTCAACAGCTACAAATTTACTCTCAGAGGGTGTAAAATTGAAGGAACCAGACAAGCGGGTCCCAGAAATTCGGGATATTCCTTGAATCTCTTAACCCAATTTCTTCAAAGAAAATAATACGTCGTCACAAACAAGAACAAATCTGAACCCAAATCTAATTCCTGTAAATAAAAATAAAAATCTGATTTTGGCCAGATAATAAAAAAACAATAATCCGATTTTGGTTCTCTGATTGTCAGTATCTCATAAATTGACAAGTAGGAAGAATAAAAACAAAAAGGAGTATTATTAAGTTTTTTCAAAGCCGGAAAAAAACAGTAAACCCTAAACAGTTTTGACTCCTCGCCAAATTTAAGAATCATTGGTTAGTGTAAAGTGAAATCTAACTTTTCTTCTCGAAATCCAAGCCGAAAAAAACAAAAACAATCCTCGGATGATTTCATTAATTAAGATAACCTTATTAATCATTTCTCTTGTCCCGACAGTGATCTAGAACATGACATAAAACAAGTGTGAAGATTTTTACGTAGGAAAACAAAAAAGAAGGTGTGGATTTGGCAGGAGCTGATGAATATATATAAATCTAAAGTGATAAAACATTTCTCTTTAAGAAAACCTTTCGGTATATAATCGGAATATTCAAAATGAATTTTCTTTCTTACAACTTATCTATGAACAAAAGTATATGCATGTGTGATGCGTAAAAAGCAGTACCTATATAAACAAAATCAGAACCTTGACTAGTTTTTTTTTTTTTTTATCTTGTGGTTTTAATCTTCTTAAGTTGGGTTGTTGATATTTATAATCGTAGAAGGAGGAAAAGAGATATGAAGGCACAAGAGAAGGTGAGGGAGATGAGACTGCTCTTCCTGTGGTATCTTAGCTTACTGACATATGGTGAGCTTTCAATTAAAGATGGATAATCTTATCTAAATATATCTTATAACAATTCTATCTGAAACCTTCTTTTCAAAATTTAGAGGAAAATAAAAAATTTGAAATAGCGCGCGAAAATAATGAGTTAAATTTACGAATAAAAATGAGTTAAATTTACGAATAAAAATAAATTTATGTGTGCCAAATTTATTATTTGAATATTTGATTTGATATTTTTTAGATCTATTATTAGAATAATTTTTCCATGCAATACACGAAAGAACAAAATTAATAATAAAATATATTTAACTAAAAGTTTTACGTGTAATTTAAATATTTTAATTTGGTGTATTTGCTATATGTTAGTTACTTAAAATTAATTATAATCGCGTAAAATGAAAATGTTATCCAAAAAATCACAAATTATTTTAATTTTTTAAAACCTAAATCTTCTAAATTTAATATATTTTAATGTTGGTGAACATAGTTAAATATAAAAATTAAAAATGATAACAAGTAAAATATTTTTGAAAAGTAATTGTACAAAGAAAAAGATAATTGTGGATAACAAAAAAGAGAAAGATAATTATATTTTGTTAACAATATGGGTTACTAGTAATAGATTTGTTTTGGAAAAAATTTTGGAAAAATATATTTATATATGGTAAATAACTTTTTTTAACAAATATTAATTAAATATTTTTAAAAAATATTCCTTTTTATAATTATATTTATAATTTCTTTCTATGTTAATCTTATTTATTAAAATTATTAATCTGAAAATATTTTTTAATAATTTGTTGAAAAGTTGGTACAATGGTTTTATCCAAAACTAAAACAATATAAATTATATTTTAAATTCTAAATAAATAGTTTTGTCACATATTTATTAAAATTTAAACATTAAAATCTTTCATCATAAATTATTTATCTAACACTAATATTTTTATTTATTTTCAAATACATTTATTAATATTTATAAAATTAAAATTATATAATAACTATTAAGGAAAATAATGATATGTTAAAATATAACTGGAAATATTTAATAGCCTTTCTCTCTTATTAAATATCCTTTACTAGTAATAATAAATATAATATGGTTGATTGGTTGGAGTTGTAAATTTATAGATTAATTATTATTGTAAGTTAAATATTTAAAACTGATAATTGTAGTTTTTTTGTGCTATGAAATTACTATAAGAGTTGTAACACTTGCTAATTTGGGTTTTAAGAAAGCAAGATGATGTGAACTATTTTATTTCAATTTTTCTTTTTATGATTCACCAATTTATTAACCTCATAAATTACAAAATAAATCATTAATTATATTTGACAATGTGGTTGATTGGTTGGAGTTGTAAATTTTAGATTTATTATTATAAGTTTAAACTTTTAAACTGAAAATTGGAATTTTCTTTCTTTCTTTTCTGTGCTATGAAATTAATTTAAGAACTGTAACACATTCTAAGAGCATTAGTATTGCTATTGCAGAGCACATGTGGGGTTTTTAAGTGAAAAAAAGAAAAAGAAAATAAAAAATGATGTGGCAAGCCCATTTTTGAAAATCGGTTCTTCTCTAAGAACACACAGAATTGGTTTGTTGTGGCATGGAAGCTTGGTTATCGGCATATTACGTAATATAGAGTTATTTGTTATGAGTAGACAAAAAATTTGGAGTTATGTAATATGCCGATAACCAATCTTTTAGTAACTCCTCTTCTTTCTACTCATAACAAGTAACTCCTCTCCTTTCTAAAATGAGGCTGTTTTTTTTATTTTTGTCTATGCATGGAAGCTTGGTTATCGGCGTATTACGTTTTGCGGAGACAATCAAACAGTGTATAAAGTATAAACAGCTTCAAAAACATAGCCAACCGAAAGAGGAAGCTCAGGATTGGAGACATCTACAGTAACCTATTTGTATGATATTATCAATGTCTCTGGTAACTGTAGCTACTCTTTCATACTGTAGATTAATCGTGCAGCTAATCAGGTAACAGATGAGTTAGCTAAACAATCTCGATTAGCTTCTCAGAATTCTGTAATCAAATGGATCTTGTAAAAGTAAAACTTTGTAAAACCTTCTATGGATGAAAATATTTGGACGACCAACAAAAAATAAAAACAAAAAACTCTCCTTTTTTTTGTTTTCCGGGTATTGCCGATATCGGTCGTCTGCTTTAAAGTTAAAAATCTTTTTGTGTTTACCCTCCCTCTCTACTTGGGTTCTTCAAATTTCTGATTTGGGATTCGTGCGAGTCGAGTCTACTTGATTGAAAGGTTCTGGGTTTTGATTTGAGTTGCCGATTGGATTTGAAGTTTGTTCCTTCGTTTACCCTTTGAGATATGCGATGCTGAAGCTACTTCAAACTTGCTCCTCTGATAATTAGGGCTTTCCATTTGTAATCAACAATTCGCCTTTCCATCTTCTTTTGTTTTTGTTGCATTTGAGAAACACAGCTTGCTTGTGTTTTATAGGCCTACCCGTTTTGGATTTGTGTATCTAGCCGCTGATTTCGTTTTCATTTCTTTCAGATTTTGACCACCGATTGCTCCGGCATTGAAAATCAGCTTGTATCACCCTAAATCTTGGATCCTGGACAGTTCCGATCTCCATCTCAGACTGATTGGTCGTAAGAAGTGGCCTTAGGCCATAGCTGCTCAGGATCGGCTTGCCTTTGTAATTCGCTCAGATACTGTTGTTTGGCTCTGAGAGGACGGCTTCAAGTTTCGAGCTTGTCATTCCTCTGAATCCGTCAGTCATTTGGTCTGTGTCTGATCTCCTGGGGCATGAACAAAGTTTCGAGTTTCAGGAGCTATCGAATCGAGTTTCTCATTGACTAATGCCGTTGGTCCGGAAGCTCTAAATATGCAGAGGAGCGGAGGCATCAATAATATGCGTATCCCAACATCACCAATGTCTTTCTCCTTGAATAACATTAACATTCCTGGCTCATTGGTTCTTGATGGTTCTGCTTCTATGCAACACTTGTCTCAGCAGCAGCAACTACAACAGCAAGCAGGACAAGGTTCAGTTCCAATGAGGGAAAACAATTATTCCCATGTTGATAAGAAACCCAGATTAGAAGTGAAGCAAGAAGAGGACATAATGCAGCAGCAGATTTTACAGCAGTTGATCCAGCGACAGGATCCCACCGGAAGGAATCCGCAGTTGCAAGCTTTGCTTCAGCAGCAGAGACTGAGGCAGCAGCAGCAGATTCTTCAGTCCATGTCACCGTCTCAGAGACTCCAACTTCAGCAACAGCACCAGTTGAGGCAACAATTACAGCAACAACAAGGCACTCAACAGATCCCTCCTAATGTACGTCCTTATGAAGTTGGCGTGTGTGCTCGGAAATTGATGATGTACTTGTATCATTTGCAGCAACGACCTGCTGTAAGCTAATACTAATCTATGGACTTTTGACAATTTCATCACTTCTATATCAACTTCTGCTTTATCACTGATAGTCTGATACGTTTTTTGTAGGAAAATTGCATAACTTATTGGAGGAAATTTGTAGCAGAATACTTCTCACCTCGTGCAAAGCAAAGGCTGTGCTTGTCGCAGTACGAAAGTTCGGGGCACCATGCGCTTGGCATGTTTCCACAGGCAGCTCCGGTCAGTCTTTTCTTAGCTGCGTGTGTTTTGGTCTTGTATGATATTGGTGTTCTGCATCAGCTTATTTGGAGTCACACACATGTTTACTCCAGCTGTACTATTTCTGAATCTCACTACACTGATTTTTTTATTAATAAGTCCATTATGTTCTCATTTTGTTTGCAGGATATGTGGCAGTGTGATCTTTGCGGCACCAAGTCTGGAAAAGGATTTGGTAAGAGAGTTGCCAGTTTCATTCTTGTGTGTACTTGTATTGCTGTGCCTTCACTTTAAGCATAATGAAGCTACTTCCATCTGCTAAATGCTTTTTTATTGTTCAAAACTCTGATAATTGATTTCAAAACTCCTTAGTCAAAACAGTAGTTAAACTGTCATCTTCTCGTGTCAAATCCACAGAGGCAACTTTCGATGTGCTTGCCAGACTGATTGAAATCAAATTTGCGAGTGGCATCATTGACGAGCTCTTATATCTGGACCACCCAAGAGAATACAGGTTTTCCAATGGACTGATGATGTTAGAATATAGAAAAGCAGTTCAGGAAACTGTACACGAGCAGTTTCGGGTTGTCCGTGAGGGCCATCTTCGCATCATATTCTCTCAAGATTTGAAGGTATCCAATTTTTTTAAATTTTGACGTTCTTCCAAATTTTTGTTGCCCTGCCTATTCAGTGAACATGAATAGTGAAAAAGCAATCACCAGTGTGCTAGTGCTTAGCTAATCTTGACTTTGCTTCTTTCTAGATACTTTCTTGGGAGTTTTGTGCTCTGCGTCATGAAGAGCTTCTTCTCCGCAGACTTATAGCTCCGCAGGTCCTATTCTGATGACATGACCTATTTATTAGGAGCTTAAGACTTTACACAAAACGTTTGTGGTTAACTGTATAATTTTTTTCCCTTAAACCCTTGGTTATTAATTTGAGGATAGCTAGTACTCGGTTTCCTTAAACATTCCGTATGTGCATACCCGGTTTCCCAAAATATTTTGTATGTGCTTATCTTCTGGTATCCTATGAATATGAGCGCAAGGTCTGTAATTTTACTTCTGAATGTTTAGACATGCTAAAATGATGTTGGAAAGTGTATTAAAAACTTATTATCGGTCATGCAGGTGCACCAGTTGCTTCAGGTTGCACAGAAATGCCAGAGCACGATCTCGGAGAGTGGGTCAGAGGGAGTTTCTCAGCAGGATTTACAGTCAAACAGTAACATGTAAGCAACACTCGGTTTGCCTTTTATGATACATTCAATGTTTGCTTACTAGTCCGTTGTGGATGCAGACTATTCTTTTATTGTCCATATTCTGGCATTTTGTTTTGCTGCTCTAATCCATTGTCGGGTGCTCATTTGCGTATCAGGGTCTTGGGAGCAGGACGACAGCTGGCAAAGTTCATGGAATTACAGTCGCTGAATGATCTTGGCTATCCAAAAAGATACATCAGAACTCTACAGGTACTCATTAGCTGCTTTCCTAGCTGTTACTCTTGTATCTGAAGTCTTAAAGAAGTCCTAATAGCGAGCCATTGCGAGTGTGGCAGATATCTGAAGTTGTCAAAAGCATGAAGGATCTGATGAATTTCACTGGCGAGCACAAAATCGGCCCTATTGGTAAGTCTGAAATCCCCATCTCAACATTCTTCTTGAATGAAACCCAAAAACAAGTTGCCCCTCTGGTCTAGCTTTCACTCAAATGATACTGAGTTATGTAACTCTTCTGTTAAAATGTTCTGTTTGATCCCGTGTTCGAGTTTCTGACTGAATGTAATCGTTTTGATGCCTGCTTATGCAGAAGGGTTGAAACGGCTTTTGGAACAGACGGCAATAGTGAAGCTCCAGAGACAGAAAATGCAAGAGATGGAGCAGTTGGGGAATAGTGGAGCTATGAATGGGTCAGCTCAAGCTCAGATGGCGTTGACTCCAGGAACAATGAACGGCCTAACTGGCAACAACAACAACAACTCCAACAATCACCATCAAATAGTTGGACGTGGAGCTATGAATGGCTCGGCTCAAGCAGCAGCAGCTCTGACCAACTACCAAAGCATGCTTATGAGGCAAAATGCTATGAATAACCCAAACTCAAATACGGGCAAACAAGAGGGGTTCTCGAGTCAGAACCCAACTCCGAACTCAAACCAGAGTCCGTCTCCTTCGTCCCATCAGAGGCAGAACTTAGGAACAAGTGGATTCCCCAGCTCTCCTCAAATGCAACAGCAGCAGCGCAGCATGAATGGCGCTCCCAACATGCTTCAGCAGAATCATCATCATCATTTGCAACCACCACATTCACATGGTAACAATCAGGAGCAGCAGATGCTTCAGCAGCTGTTGCAGGAGGTGTCTGAAAACGGAGCAAGTGTGCAACAGCAGCAAGCCTTTTCAGGTCAAAGTGGTGGAAACATTAATGCAGAGAGAAACCCAACTACCTCAACTTCCAGCATCTCAGGAGGAGGCCGAGTTCCAAGCCGCAACAACAGTTTCAAAGCAGCTTCAAACAACAACCTTCATTTGTCAGAAGATATATCGGTTACAGAACTGTCTCACGATTTCCCAGAAGACGGCTTCTTCAACAACAGCGATATCTATGGTGCCTTGTAATAACCCAAGAGAACAGGGGCATTGTTACTTTGACTTAACACATTTTAGGCTTATGTTTCTCATTTAGGTTGGTTTGGTCTTTGTATAGAAACCAAAGAGAGATGAGACCAATGAAGGAAAATATGATTTGTTGTAACCTATATAGGCGCTTATAGCTTCTTCATTTTTTCCCCCTTTTAGTGATAGTATGAGGAAATCTTAGATTTCCCCTAAAGCACATTACTTGTCTGTTATATTAGTTTTCTTATTCTGACAAAGAAATATTGTGCCCTCTTGAATATGCCATTAACACCTTTCACGTTTACAGGCTTTATATGCCAAATATGCTTAAAGCCTATAAACAGAAATCCTAAAATTTCAGGGGAATGGATTAACAACCGTGTTCATTGGCTTCATCTCTAAGCACTTGTTTTTGAGGTATAAATGTGTGTTCTCTCTTTGTTTTCAAGTGTATTCCATAAACTGAAAAGTGCCAAAATGACCAAAAGCAATGCATACATCACATTCAATGTAGATGAGCCGAAGTACAAAAGACTAATATGTGAAAACCGTTTCTTTAATCAAAATTATGTGAGAACAGTATAAAATCTGCGTGCTTTGGATTATTCAGAACACCAAAACTTACTGGAAAAAAAAAGTTGTGCAGAAAAAATAATCTAATTTTTCATCATACTATCATTAAAAGGAAAAAAACGAAGATGCTAAAGTGCCTATGTAGGGTACAACAAATCACAATTTCCTTCACTGGTCTCATATCTCTTTGGTTTCTATACAAAGACCAAACCAACCTAAATGAGAAACATAAGCCTAAAATGTATCAAGTCAAAGTAACAATGCCCCTGTTCTCTTGGGATATTACAAGGCACCATAGATATCGCTGTTGTTGAAGAAGCCGTCTTCTGGGAAATCGTGAGACAGTTCTGTAACCGATATATCTTCTGACAAATGAAGGTTGTTGTTTGAAGCTGCTTTAAAACTGTTGTTGCGGCTTGGAACTCGGCCTCCTCCTGAGATGCTGGAAGTTGAGGCAGTTGGGTTTCTCTCTGCATTACTGTTGCCACCACTTTGACCTGAAAAGGCTTGCTGCTGTTGCACACTTGCTCCGTTTTCAGACACCTCCTGCAACAGCTGCTGAAGCATCTGCTGCTCCTGATTGTTACCCTGTGAATGTGGTGATTGCAAATAATGATGATGATGATTCTGCTGAAGCATGTTGGGAGCGCCATTCATGGTGCGCTGCTGCTGTTGCATTTGAGGAGAGCTGGGGAATACACCTGTTCCTAAGTTCTGCCTCTGATGGAACGAAGGAGACGGACTCTGGTTTGTGTTCGGGGTTGGGTTCTGACTCCAGAACCCGTCTTGTTTGCTCGTATTTGAGTTTGGGTTATTCATAGCATTTTGCCTCATAAGCATGCTTTGATAGTTGGTCAGAGCTGCTGCTGCTTGAGCCGAGCCATTCATAGCTCCACGTCCAACTATTTGATGGTGATTGTTGGAGTTGTTGTTGTTGCCAGTTAGGCCGTTCATTGTTCCTGGAGTCAACGCCATCTGAGCTTGAGCTGACCCATTCATAGCTCCACTATTCCCCAACTGCTCCATCTCTTGCATTTTCTGTCTCTGGAGCTTCACTATTGCCGTCTGTTCCAAAAGCCGTTTCAACCCTTCTGCATAAGCAGGCATCAAAACGATTACATTCAGTCAGAAACTCGAACACGGGATCAAACAGAACATTTTAACAGAAGAGTTACATAACTCAGTATCATTTGAGTGAAAGCTAGACCAGAGGGGCAACTTGTTTTTGGGTTTCATTCAAGAAGAATGTTGAGATGGGGATTTCAGACTTACCAATAGGGCCGATTTTGTGCTCGCCAGTGAAATTCATCAGATCCTTCATGCTTTTGACAACTTCAGATATCTGCCACACTCGCAATGGCTCGCTATTAGGACTTCTTTAAGACTTCAGATACAAGAGTAACAGCTAGGAAAGCAGCTAATGAGTACCTGTAGAGTTCTGATGTATCTTTTTGGATAGCCAAGATCATTCAGCGACTGTAATTCCATGAACTTTGCCAGCTGTCGTCCTGCTCCCAAGACCCTGATACGCAAACGAGCAACCGACAATGACATAGAGCAGCAAAACAAAAATGCCAGAATATGGACAATAAAAGAATTGTTTGCATCCACAACGGACTAGTAAGCAAACATTGAATGCATTATAAAAGGCAAACCGAGTGTTACTTACATGTTACTGTTTGACTGTAAATCCTGCTGAGAAACTCCCTCTGACCCACTCTCCGAGATCGTGCTCTGGCATTTCTGTGCAACCTGAAGCAACTGGTGCACCTGCATGACCGATAATAAGTTTTTAATACACTTTCCAACACCATTTTAGAATGTCTAAACATTCAGAAGTAAAATTACAGACTTTGCGCTCATATTCATAGGATACCAGAAGATCCGCACACATAGAATGTTTAACGAAACCGAGTATTAACTATCCTCAATTTCATAAACAAGGGTTTAGCTATAAAATTTTACAGTTGAGCACAAACAATTTATGTATAGTCATTAGAGTGGGACCTGCGGAGCAATCAGTCTGCGGAGAAGAAGCTCTTCATGACGCCGAGCACAAAACTCCCAAGACAATATCTAGAAAGAAGCAAAGTCATGATTAGCTAAGCTTTAGCACAGTGGTGATTGTTTCTTTCTTCGCTTTTCACATTCACTGAATAGGCAGGGCAACTGAAAATTGGAACAACGTCACAATTTAGAATAACAGAATTGTTCTAAATACCTTTAGATCTTGAGAGAATATGATGCGAAGATGGCCCTCACGGACAACACGAAACTGCTCATGTACAGTTTCCTGAACTGCTTTTCTATATTCTAACATCATCAGTCCATTGGGAAATCTGTTTTCTCGTGGGTGGTCCAGATATAAGAGCTCGTCAATGATGCCACTAGCAAATTTGATTTCAATCAGTCTGGCAAGCACATCGAAAGTTGCCTCTGCGTATTAATACATGAAGATGACAGTTTAGCTACTAAGGGATCTTGACTAAAGAGTTACTAAAATGATTATCAGAGTATGAAAACAATAAAAGAGGACCAATTAGCATATGGAAGTTGCTTCATTATGCTCAAGTGAAGGAACAGAAATAAAAGTACACAGATGAAAAAAAACTTGAAACTCTCTTACCAAATCCTTTTCCAGACTTGGTGCCGCAAAGATCACACTGCCACATATCCTGCAAGCAAAATGAGAACATAATGGACTTATTAATAAAAAAATCAGTGTAGTGAGATTCAGAAATAGTACAGCTGGAGTAAACATGTGTGTGACTCCAAATAGGCTGATGCAGAACACCAATATCATACAAGACCAATACACACGCAGCTAAGAAAAGACTGACCGGAGCTGCCTGTGGAAACATGCCAAGCGCATGGTGCCCCGAACTTTCATACTGCGACAAGCACAACCTTTGCTTTGCACGAGGTGAGAAGTATTCTGCTACAAATTTCCTCCAATAGGTTATGCAATTTTCCTACAAAGAAACGTATCAGACTATCAGTGATAAAGCAGAACTTGATATAGAAGTGATGAAATTGTCAAAAGTCCATAGATTAGTATTAGCTTACAGCAGGTCGTTGCTGCAGATGATACAAGTACATCATCAATTTCCGAGCACACACGCCAACTTCATAAGGACGTACATTAGGAGGGATCTGTTGAGTGCCTTGTTGCTGCTGTAATTGCTGTCTCAACTGGTGCTGTTGCTGAAGTTGGAGTCTCTGAGACGGTGACATGGACTGAAGAATCTGCTGCTGCTGCCTCAGTCTCTGCTGCTGAAGCAAAGCTTGCAACTGCGGATTCCTTCCCGCGGGATCCTGTCGCTGGATCAACTGCTGTAAAATCTGCTGCTGCAACAGGTCCTCTTCTTGCTTCACTTCTAATCTGGGCTTCTTATCAACATGAGAATAATTGTTTTCCCTCATTGGAACTGAACCTTGCCCTGCTTGCTGTTGTAGTTGCTGCTGCTGAGACAAGTGTTGCATAGAAGCAGAACCATCGAGAACCAATGAGCCAGGAATGTTAATGTTATTCGAGGAGAAAGACATTGGTGATGTTGGGATACGCATATTATTGATGCCTCCGCTCCTCTGCATATTTAGAGCTTCCGGGCCAACGGCATTAGTCAAAGAGAAACTCGATTCGATAGCTCCAGAGACCCGAGCTTTGTTCATGCCCCAGGAGATCAGACACAGACCAAATGACGGATTCAGAGGGATGACAAGCTCGAAACTTGAAACCGTCCGAACAACAGAATCTGAGCCAATTACGAAGGCAAGCGGATCCTAAGTGGCTATGGTCTATTTGCACCGATTAAACTGAGATGGCTATCGGAAATATAAACTGTTCAGGATCCAAGAATAACGAAGATATAGCTGATTTTCAAAGCCTGAGCAATCGGTGGTCAAAATCTGAAGGAAGTGAAAACCAAAATCAGCGACTAGAGATTCAAATCCAAAACGGGTAGGCCAATAAACTACAAGAAAATTCCTCCTCGATGCAACAAAGAAGACGGAAAGGCGAATTCTTCATTACACTAGAAAGCCCTAATTATCAGAGGAGCAGATTTGAGCTAGCTTCAGCATCGCATATCTCAAAAGGGTAAACTTACCAAAAAGAAGAAACTTCAAATCCAATAAACTCAAATCAAAACCCAGAAACTTTCAACCAAGTAGACTGGACTCGAACGAATCCCAAAATCAGAAATTTGAAGAACCCAACTAGAGGGAGTAAACAAAAGATTAGACTTTACAGCAGCATTTTGGAGAAAATACTAAAGCAGACGACCAATATCGTCAATACCCGCAAAATAAAAGTATCCCACTCTTTTTCTTTTACATTTTTCACGTTTTAAAAATATGATTTGTTATAATTACTTTAAATATATAATTATAAGAAATCTGTGGTAACTCTTTGATTGGGGATGTTCATGCTACCACAATGTTTTGTGTTAATTCTTGCTTCTCACTATCCATCAAAGCTTTGTGATTTTTCTCTTTTTCTTTTTTTTACTTGGTCGTTCACTCACGTGTTTTTTTCTATGCATAATAATTGGAAGCTATCATATAATTGCAAACTGAGGACATAAGAAACGAAATATTCAGTACCATGCCACGTTTTAAGCACACAGAGAGAGTTTCTCAACCCGAAAAATATAAAAGAGATGGAATTCGAACGTATCATCAGAAAGCATTTAAGCAAAAGAAAGCTAAACACGACGGCACAGAGTTTTGACTACAACACACATTACAACATCCTACTACTTTGATAGAGATGGTGGATCCACTTTCTTCACTCATCAGCTGGAGGCGAACGAGACCGGCTGCAAAGAAACCCACAAAAAGAAACAGTGGTTAGTTTCACAATCTCCTTATATATATATACATAAACAGGCAACGAACTAATTTCACCATCTAACCTCTTCTGCATCGGGCTTTCTGCACCATCGTAGCCACCATCGCTGTCTCTTCTCCCTATAGAGCCAGGGCTTTCAACTTGGCCATTCTCAGGGCTAGACCTAGATCTCTCCCTCCTTTCATTTGGACTATCAACTTCACCGCCTCCATTTATAGGACTTTCCTTCTTAAACGGGCTGTGATTAGGACTCATCCTCTCTCTCTTGTTGTTGGGGCTGCGACTGTACTTGGGGCTTGCGACTCTCTCCCTCCTACGAGGGCTCTCATTGCCTCTGCGGTCGCGTCTATACTCTGGACTGCTACGCCTTGATTTCTTGTAAGGGCTTGGGCTCCGTCTTCGACCATAATCAGGTCTGGTCCTTTCTTTTCTGTATGCAGCAACAGGACTAGCTCTACGCCCATATTCAGGGCTCCCTCTTTCTCTTCTGTATGGACTAGGTGACCGTCTTCTCCTTTCAGGTGACCTATCACGGCGTCTATCAGGACTGTGTCCATTCCCTCTTGCATCATCATCTTTCACCGCATACTCCACCGAGATCACCTTATCCATCAGCTTACTGAATGAAAACACAGGTAGAATGTGAGTCTACGTAATGAAAGCATTTGGTTACTGAACTGGACACGAACAGACCTGTTATTTGTAGCATCCAAAGCTCTCGTGGCATCTTCCTGTGCCTCGTATTGGATAAATGCAAAATTCCTCCTGATTCTAACGTTTACAATTTTTCCATACGGCTCAAAGTGTCTCTCTAGGTCCCGGGTCCTAGTATTATCCGCATCAAAGTTAATCACAAACAGAGTCTTGGAAGGTCTCATGCCAGATGAAGATCTCCTTGAACCACCACCAGATCTTCTATCAGCTCCACGTTCACTCTAAACACAGAAACATAACATTATGAGTATGTCAAACTTCAAAACCGAGTTAGGAATAGAAATAAATCATGAGGTCGGTCTCCTACCTTGGTCCACTCAACACGAAGTCTGCGTCCCTTGCGCCCAAATTCAATGCGGTCAAGCGCTCGAATTGCCTCTTCAGCATCCCTTTCATCTTCCATGTACACAAAAGCAAACCCTGGAGAAAAAACCAAAAGCATAGATCTGAGTACATGAGCAGTGAGCAAAGTAAACCAAGTTAAGAACCTCCAGCGAACACGAAGACTGTCCTTCCTCCTTCGGAAGCATCAAATAGCCCTTACTTACCTACTAGAACAAATTAAATTCTGAACATACCTAGAACCTAAAAAACTCGGCAAACTAAATGACCAGTGAAGCAGTTACAGACCTTGCATTATGGAATTAATATGTCAAGGAACAACTGAAAATGTGGAAGTCAGACGGGATGTGAATGAAAACAGAGTGCCTTCTCCATTGCAGAGGCATGTGTCCAAGAGTGCAATGTGATGAAGAATGAAATGCAATTAAGATGGCAGTGCCATTGCGGATGGAAAGTGACTCGTTTTGGGGGGACAAGGAGATGGATTTCCTTATGGTTCATTCATGTCCTGGTGGGAGTATGGGCATCCCAAGATTAAAACATCCTGCGCCAAAGAAAATGCTGAGTATGGCGGTTTAACCCTATTTTTTGTTTTTTTTTTTACTTTTTCTTCTGAAGTACTTTCCAAACTTTCACCGCGCTGCTTCACGTGACCAGGCGGATGTGGTGCAAAAGAGTGCTTCTTTGTTTGGTTGAGATGTGGGGGGGAAGATACTTCCTTCCGAAGGGAGAGTTTCCATCTCGTGGAATGAACATGGAAGTGGATTTCATGACATACATTCATCTCATCGCCCTTAGTGGTTTACGATACTGCTTGTTCATCGAGGTTGACCGCAAAGATAGATTGCGTGAAAGACAGAAGAGAGAAAAAGAAAGAAAAAAAAAGCTTACCAGCTTTCATGTCCACCCTCTCAACCTTCCCGTATTTCCTGAATAGCCGTTCAAGGTCACCCTCACGAGCATCATACTCAAAGTTCCCACAGAAGACTGGCTTCATGATTCCTGTACACGCACCATGTAAAAGGATTAATGAGGCTTCCTAAAAACACTTTAAAGTACAAAGGAGAATCTAAAAGCACCAAACTTGAACACTCAACACAGTGTATATTAGTTCTCTCACTAAATGAATTTGCTCGTATTGACTGCTTTGTTCACGTATTCATCTGTTTAAATTGTGAATCACTACGACAGCTTGAGATTCGAACCCAAAAAAAAAAAACTAATAACATAAATTTACCTCAAATTTGTACAATATTGGAGCTCAAATCCGTCAAATCCAGACAATTAACGACCGAATATTACAATCGAAAAGGACCAGAATCAAAGCATGCATCAGATCTAATCTAAGTGGCTATGGTGAAAATCCTCAGATCTGAATTAACTCTCAAAAGATTGCAAACGAGAATAAGCAAGCAAAGCATAAATCTTTAACACAAAACAGAAACAAAGAGGCTTTCGAAGCGATTCAACTAGAAATTCAAACGAGATCGACAAACTCCCTCGGATTACTTTCACACGTAAGAAACAGAGAGAGCAAACAGATCAGATCCAGGATCTCCGAGAGTCAGAAACTACAGGGTTTATCCATCAATTTACCTGTCAAATGATGAATGAAATTATTCGGCCGCCGTTGAAGCGTCGAAGCCCTAGAGGAAGCTCTTAGATATTTTGGTGACTTGAAGCCTCGAGAAAGTGAAAAGGTAGAGAGATAAGAGATAACTGGGTACGGAACAGATATTTATCTTTTTTTTTCTTAATTCTCTTTTTTTTACGATAAATATTTTTTTTGTTCAAAGTTCAGAATACATTTTATTTGTTTTCTGAACGATTATTGGGTTGGAAAAACAAAATTCGTCAAACTTTTAGCTGTCTGCAATATTGGGCCAATTTGTTCATAAAAAGCCCAAACAAAAACATATCAAACGAGTTATAAAAAAAGGTTTTTTATCCAAATTATCAAACTAATGTTAGTTATATTATATCTTCATAACAAAAGTTAGTGCATGTATCACATTAAATCAATTTTACAAATATGGTTTGTGGGACAGTAAAGATTTTAATGACCAATTTAGTTCATATTAATTTTTTAAGGCTTGAATTTGATAATTTTTCTCTCAACTAATTAGAGTGAAAGACTAATGAAAATGATGATTTTACACGTAATACAATATAATGAAAATGATGATTTTAATCACTTATTTTTAGTGATATAATATTTATTTTTATTTGAGTTATTTATAAATTTTATATTTGTTTAATATGATGTGATGTGTTACGAGGTAGAGTTGATTTTACATGTAGCTTCGTTTATAAAATGTTGGGTCATATTGGTAACAGTAGATTTTCAGCGGTAAACTGAATCTTTTAACAGTAAACTGCAGTGATAAAATGGTTATAAAATAGTTGAAAATTGTAAAAAAGAATTGTACGTCAAAACGGTACAAAAAACCTCAAGTGTAATAGTGTTGATAACGTTTTTTATATTGTTTTGTGATTGTTAACTACTAAAATGGTATAACTTATACCATAACTTTACGGTAAAGCTTTTCGTTACCAATCAAAAATTGGTTGTACAAAGAAATAAAAAAATTGGTTCAACGTTTTTGGGTGATTGTAAGATTTATTTTGGTGTTTTATAATTTTTCAAACCTACAAATTTGAAAACTGACAAGTAGCTGTTTGATTGTTAAAAATGAATTCTTTAAGGTTTTTCGTTATATTCTTAAAATTATTTTTGTTATGTATATGTATATATATAAAGTTTTTCATGTCTTTCTTTAATTTTTTTGTGACTTTCGATCAAGTCATTTGGTCAAAATTTCAACTTGAACATCAAAGAATTCTTACACTGGTATATATCCTTTTAGTTTTTCATGTGTCTTATTTTGTTTTTAGCTTTAATGTCCAATATAAGTATCAGCAACAACAACAAAAACTCGCAACAATTATAATATAATTTGCATATATACTTTAGAACAATATCTCCGAAAAGAATGAGATGATCATCGAATCTTTAAATAGACTCTCTCTCGCCTCTCGGACAAAGTGACAATGCCAAATGGCATTAAAGAAAGAAAAACTTGTCAAAACAAGTTTCCCAAAGTAGAGTATAAAACTGAATCAACCGTTTTCAGCAAACCGCAAATTTAATTCCAAAAACAGAAAAAGACGGGTCCCACAAGAGCGGACGTGGGCCCGTCAAAATATCCTAAACCGTGGCCTAACAGCGGAAGCACTGTCCCTACCTTTCCCTTCACTGGTCCCTACTGTGGCTCACTGTCGAAATACGTACCATATAACACGTGTCACGTCACTTTCAGGCTTTACTTTCCTCTTAAGAAAAACATATTATTCTGTCATTTTCTGCACATTACCCCTCCTTTTTCTTCCCTCTCTTTTTTGTCCTTTTGTTAATTTTTTGAAAAACAATTTTGTCGTATTGTGAGAGAGTTGAGAGTGGAGTGGTAACGACAGAGACGTTTTCGTTAGCGAATATATATATGCAAGGAAGATATACTATTTTTTCTTTTGATAGTGAAAATAGAAAATCTTGTACATTGATTTGAACCTCCGACTTTAAAGACTCGCATCCACGTGATTAGATTTAAACCACAAGAATTTTCATATATATTATTGAGAGATTGGAGATATTTTATAGAGATTGTTGAGGCTTGAGAGTGATGTATATAACTTGATATTGTCTCGGTCTAATCCTTGGCTTAGACGCAACTAATCATTTTTACATGTACAAGATAAATACACCTGTGCATATGATTTATTCGATGGCGGTCAATTGTTTTCTCATTATATTAAATATATATACATCAACTGCTATAGTACTTTAAGAAGTATCTGATTGGGGATAAGAGAGACTAAACACAATCGAATAACTTATTATTAATTTGAGCTTGAAAGTTAATTCAGATTGGGGATAAGAGAGACTCAACACAATCGAATAAAGTTACTTTGTAAATTGTTTTTTTTTTCCTTCAGAATTCATATCAATGTTAAATCAGTAGCAAAGGAAGAAAAAGGCATGATTTTAAATTGTATATTGTACAGGAAAAAACAGAAGAACTGTTTGTACCTTTCTTCTAGATGGAGGGGCTTAACCAATTATAGTAACACTTACTTTATTTATCCAAAAAAAAAAAAAAAAAGAAGGCAACACGATGACACGTTCAAATTCTTGTTGCTACAACCTAGCGAATGCAACTAAATCAAACGTTTGCTGCTCTCAACCTTAATGTTAGTTTCAATCGTTTAGCAGATGTCAATCCAAATTATACTCTTCCGCCACCAGGAATCCACATCTCCCTCGAGTTTTATAATACTTGGCTGTTTGGTTTTCAGGTTTGATATCTAAATATTCCCTTTTTTTAGGTGGTTAGCAAAATCTTTAATAGACCGATTCACTTTGTTTCGTATGGATGTTCTTCAAATTGATGTCTCTGCAAAATTTTAGTTTCAATCGTTTAGCAGATTTCAATCCAAATTATACTCTTCCACCACCAATCCACATCTCCCTAGAGTTTTTGGTTGAAAATCGTGACCAGTACTTGTTCTTGCAATGTGACTTCAGTTCTGATATGTGGAGAATTTGTTAGCGTAACCTTGACAACATCCTCATGAATCTCCTCCACTCATGACTGAATCTATACGCATGGTTTGAAGGCGTCTGAACCTTCTCCTTTGCATCTCTCCCTTAAATTCATCGCAGCACATGACACAATGTACTCAAGTTATTGAAAGCGAAACCTATAAATTAACTGGAATATGAGAAATAATTACCTGAATGTAACTGAATGTTTGGTTTACTAACCAAACCCATAAATTTTACAAAAAAAAAGTAAATAAATAACAAAGAAACACACAACTTTTTTTGGGTAGATAGAAAACACAACTTTAAGTTCTTAATTCGTGTGAAAATTACTATGAAAACAAGGCGCTGTTGGATATTTGAAACCACAATCACAAAAAATGGCACATAATGGAAATCGTGTTTGTCAGGAGTAGGACACACGAACTATTGAATTAACTCTAAGTTTGAGATCGAATTATTATATTTTTATTTTTAGAAAATAAATTAAATATTTACTGCAAGTTTAATCTTGGAGTATTCTTTACGGAAACAAAAGCTATTAATTATTAATTGATAGAGAAAAAGGTGATTCAAAGAGCAAGAGTAGGCAATCTCAATCAAATTTCTTGCTTTCTTTTCCTCTCATGGCCAGAGTTTAGCTTTGCCAAAACTCTACTTTTTTGACAGGTCGACGTATAGTTGGAATAGCTTCTTATGAATTGGTGATTGTATTATCATGAGTGCTAACTGATCTTAATAGTTCTCATTCACTTTCGTATCGCTTATTCCGTTCATTTTGCAAATTTTTGTCTAACCATACTTATTTAATTTGTTTTATTATATCTAATCTCACTATTAAGACTCGAGGAAAATTTGAAATGCACAAAATGTCAAGGGGAAAAAAAAATTCTTCACTGTTTAAAAAAAAAAACCAGAGAGAGCTCTAGGAAAAAAAAAAATCATAGAGAGCGTTGAAAAAAAAAAAAAAAACTACAGAGGGCGCACTTAAAATATCAAGGAAAAAAACACATAGCGAGCACTAAAAATATCTTCTCACTGATCTTTTATGTCCATTATTTTATAGTTGGTAGACATATAATGACAATTTGTTTATTTATGTAAATTAAATAGTTAAAATACCGGTTGTCCTACACTACGCAACCACAGCCACACACTCGCACAATACAAGTTAAAAAAAAACTCATAAAGGTGTAACGAGTGAAGAGTCAAAAGATTTCCCATACGGGTCAAAAGGACACGTGTAAGGATATGAGTGAATGAAAACAGCGCATTCACAAAACCGTGGGATCACTTAGCTGTGCCCTGTCCACTTGTCACTCCCAGAGCCAGAAACTCCGTGTTTGCCTTTTTTTATCTTCTTGTTATCCCAAAAATTCCAAAAATTCTCAAGGCCAATATAAACACCAGCTCTCTCACTCCACTTTTTCTATCTCAAACTACAAACTTTAAAATCTACCTGAAAAAGGAAAGAAAGAGAGATAAAAAAAATATATTTTATCAAACCAACAGAATCAGATCTTTTTAGTTACTACTTAAACCTTATCCAGTTTGTCAAAAAGAGTGTTTGATCAATGAACTCATTCTCTGCGTTCGCTGAAATGTTTGGCTCCGAGTACGAGTCTCCGGTTACCGTAGGCGGCGATTACTGCCCGACATTAGCGACGAGCTGTCCGAAGAAACCGGCCGGTCGGAAGAAGTTTCGTGAGACTCGTCACCCAATTTACAGAGTAGTTCGTCGGAGAAACTCCGGTAAGTGGGTGTGTGAGGTGAGAGAGCCAAACAAGAAATCGAGGATTTGGCTCGGAACTTTCCCAACCGCCGAGATGGCAGCTCGAGCTCACGACGTCGCAGCCATAGCCCTCCGTGGCAGATCCGCCTGCCTCAATTTCGCAGACTCGGCTTGGCGGCTTCGGATCCCGGAGTCAACCTGCGCCAAGGATATCCAGAAGGCGGCTGCTGAAGCGGCGGTGGCTTTTCAGGCTGAGATGAGTGATACGACGACGGATCATGGCCTGGACATGGATGAGACGATAGTGGATGCTATTGTAACGGAGGAGGAACAGATCGGAGGGTTTTATATGGACGAGGAGGCCATGTTTGGGATGCCGAGGTTGTTGGCTAATATGGCGGAAGGGATGCTTTTGCCGCCGCCGTCCGTACAATGGGGGCATAACTATGACTGCGACGGAGATGCTGACGTGTCCCTTTGGAGTTACTAAAAATTCTATTTTTCATTTCCATTTTTTGTACTATAATTTGTTTTTTTTATAGGTTTTGCGGATTCTATTATTTTTAGAAGGAATCCTTTTTTTTTTTTTTGGGTAGTGTGAGAAACGATTGTAAGCTTCAACAATGGTGTTGTGAAATGCGAGTATTCTTGTGTGCAGTATAATAATCTTGGTCTCCTTATATGCAACAAAGCAAAATTCAGTTTGAATTAACGATGGATGAGGCGAAGGAATGTCATTAAAGAAACCGAAAAAATTGTTATTGCCAAAAGTTTCCGAGACATCTATAAATAATATTAGTAAAATTTCCGGGCCCCTCGGTTTTGAACGTAATAATATTATACTAAATCACAAAAAGAAATTTTGTTTGGACTAACCCGGTAAAGATTCTGGCACTTCCGTAACCAAGAAAAGTTATAGGCAACGCAAATGTTCCAGTTAGATGGTAAATAGCAAAAAAAAGAAAGGGATTTCAGTAAACATCACAAGTTTCTAAAACTTTTGTAAATAGCAAAAGTCCTGAGTATCTCCGTAGATACAAAACAATATGGAACACTTAAGTTATCAGCAAAATTTATGGGGTACTTCATGAATAGCAAAAGTTACAGGCACTTCAACAAATATCAAAAGTTAGGTACACTTGGGAAATATCCAAACTTCCGAATATATAATATATAATATATGTAAACAGCATAAGTCCCATACTTCCGTGTACACTTCTGTAGTTGGAAAAGAATCTGAAGTACTTTGGTAAATAGCAAAAGTCACGGCCCGTGAGTCACGGGGTAACATAGAAAAAGTTCCGGGTATGTTTTTGAAATAGCGGAAAAAATCGGAGGCAATTTGGTAAATAAAACTAAATCGGGTGCTTCTGCAAATAGCAAAATTTGCAGATATTTTTTTGAATAGCAAAAGATCTGCGCACTTCCATAAGTGGTAAAGAAGTTTGAGGACAGCTAAAGACTAAAGTTCATGATACCTACTACCTACTATTTGGATCTCTCAATTTGGTGACGTGAACCGAATAAACAAACGTGTGTGTTCACATCGAATCCGATACCCAAACCTCTTTGCTTTGTAGTACTTAAAAAAAAAAAAATCAATTTTGCACGAAAATAAAAATTCAAACATCAATGAATTAAGGCTGAACAGAACATATTTTTGTTATGAATTAGATTTTAGAAGAAATGACAAGTTCTTCCCTCGTTTCTCCGTGTTATATAACAAAGACGTTGTCGACCAAAAAAAGAAAGAGAGAAAGACGTCACGTTACTATATTCATCGATCATTTCATCCTCATGATCATCGAACCGGGATGAACTACACGTGGCATTTTGTAAGCCCCGTGCGAAAAATCCATTTTCCGAGAAAGGAAAGGCGAATTCAGACGGCGTTTCCTTTTCTTCTTTTTCTAGTTACCCAATTTATTTACTACAGTCGTGAAGCTCGTTGGTGGACCAATATCCATGGCGTCTGCAACCACTCTTCTCTTCCACAACGGCGCCGCTTCTCGAGTCGTCGCCGCTCGTAGAGGCTGCCAAGCGTCTATACTCAGAACGTGCAGACTAAAGCCCTTTCTTTCCTTCCGCGGCTCCACTGCGACGTTCTGGCCTTCCTTGAGGGCGAAATCCGATGGGTTGACTCGGGCCTACGTCACCGGACCGCCGCCAATCGTGGGCGAACCAGACCCAAAGATCGAAGAAACCAAATCTGAGGCCGAGAAGGACGAATCGAAGGATTTAATCAGATGGGGGCTTGTGTGGAGCTTGATGAGCAAGCACAAGCTCAGGCTCGTTGTTTGTCTATTGACCCTCGTTGGCTGCAGCACTTGCACTCTCTCTATGCCTGTTTTTTCTGGTAATCGAACTCTTCAGTTCAATCTCGCGTTAATTGATTGTTATTGCAGTCTGTCGATTGTCTACGCCCATGCCTTTTGTGTTTGAACTTAGGCTAAGTTTGGGTATACCGGTTTTAGCCCAATATCTGTGTGTTCTCGTTATTGATTCTTTATCACAAATAATGGTAAGTGTTATGGTTCGAGTAAAGGTAGATTCTTTGAAGTGCTGATTGGGGTGCGACCGGAGCCTCTGTGGCGGCTGCTGAGCAAAATCGCTGTTTTGTACTCTTTGGAACCAATCTTTACTATTGCTTTTGTAACCAACATGAATGCTATATGGGAAAGCGTTCTGGCAACATTAAGAGCTCAGATTTTCAAAAGGGTTTTGATCCAGAAGGTATGCTTTGTTTTGCTTTGTATGATCAAAGTTTGCTAAAGCTACTGTTGCCCGTTGTGGTTTACCATTGGTATATCTTTGATGGTTGTCTATCATATTTTTGCAGGCAGAGTTTTTCGACAAATATAAGGTCGGTGTTTTCCTTAGCTCTTCATCTCTTGGTTTTATGAGAGTTGGGACATCTGGGACCTTCCTAGTCATTATGTTACATTGAGTTCATTTGTTGTAGGTAGGAGAGCTGACGGGGCTGCTCACGTCTGATCTCGGTGCTCTGAATAGCATTGTGAATGATAACATCTCGCGAGATCGTGGATTTAGGGCATTTTCCGAGGCAAGCCATTTCTTTACTATGCAAATGTGAGACTTGTGTTTGTATTTCCATTTTGCATAACGAATATAGACTTAATCTCACCCTGGTGTTGTGTTGATGGTGTTTTTGGAGTTCTATAAATGAAAAAGCGTGTCTTGTTGCATCTCAAGAATGCCCAGTTCTTATGGCTCATGAATTATCCCTTTTGTAGGTTTTTGGAACAATCTGCATTTTGTTCACTCTATCTCCTCAACTTGCACCTGTGCTTGGTCTATTGATGCTCGCTGTGTCAGTATTAGTTGGTAAATTCTCGATGTCTTTCTCAGTTGTCCTTAACTTTTTTTTTGGTAATTACCTTGGTCGTCTTTGCTTACCTTTACGTCTGCTCACTCGGTCAATTCTCAAAAGCTGTGTACAAGAGATCGACTGTTCCTGTTTATAAAGCACATGGATTAGCCCAAGCAACAATGTCTGATTGTGTATCAGAAACGTTCTCTGCAATCCGAACCGTAAGTTCTTCACTTCATCGTATTTGTGTGTTTAAGCAGATTAAATTAACTATAGAAACTTTTATTTACTTTTGAAGACTCAAGTACATTGTCTCTCTTTATAGGTCAGATCATTCAGTGGTGAAAAACGTCAGATGTCTCTCTTCGGTAGTCAGGTCATATTTCAGACTTCTTACTAGCTAAAATTAATTTCTTCTAAACAATTGTTGTTTTTGTTCCAACTGTTCCATGATCTATTATTTTAACCTTCTGTTTGATGTACAGATTCTTGCTTACCAGCGTAGCGGCTTAAAGCTTGGTACTTTCAAATCTATAAATGAATCTATAACAAGAGTTGCTGTGTATATTTCTCTGTTGGCTCTTTACTGTCTTGGGGGAAACAAGGTGAAGACGGTAAGATATGCCTGCCTGTTAGACTTTTTGATTGCCATTATGATCATTGAAGTTGAAATGAAGCTTCTTGGCCATTAATACATTAAGAATTGTGGTTTGATGAATTTCTCTTACGAGATTGTGTTACTCGTCATTCACATTTTTTAGAGTAAATGACTGTGGGTGTTTCAATCTTGCATAAAGTTACTGTCTTCTGAAATTTTAACCATCAAAACTAAAGAATCAAATTTCTCTTATCTCTCTTTTGTATGGTTTATTATGTTGTTACATTTTTGCTCCTTAGGCACTTTATTTTTCTTGGTTCTTATTCATAAAATTTTCTCCTACGCAGGGTGAGCTCGCTGTTGGAACTGTCGTCTCATTCATTGGATACACTTACTCTTACCTTTGCTGTTAGTACACCTCTATCCACACGGCATCTACTGTGTTACCCATATGCTATACATGTAATTTAGTTTGCCATAATCAGTGCTCCTGTTTTCCAGGTCCAAGGGCTTGTAAACACGTTTGGAGATCTACGTGGAACTTTTGCTGCTATCGACAGGATCAATTCCATTTTAAATGCGGTGGACATAGATGAGGCTCTTGCCTACGGGTTAGAAAGAGATATACATACAAAGAAAATCCAAGATGAAAACCTTAGGTTGTTCTTGTCTTCTGGTCCTGATGTGAATATCCATCACCTCGATAATTACTACATGTCAGATCTAAAGTCAACTAATAATCTACGTACCCTAACATGGGCCGGAGATGTCTGTCTTGACGGTAATATCGCCAAGAGAAACTCTCCTCATATTATCTTACTTCAAGATCCCCCAACCCCCTACATTTTATAAGGTTAACTGGAGATTTTACTTTCTAATCTGGAGGTTTTCCATATTCTTTTTGTCTAGTGTAGATTTGCATTTTGCTTATCCTCTACGACCCGACGTGAAAGTTCTTGATGGGTTCAGTTTGACGTTGAAATCTGGTACCGTAACTGCTCTTGTTGGCTCTAGTGGTGCGGGAAAAAGTACTATTGTACAGTTGTTGGCACGCTTCTATGAGGTTAATCTAATCTCTTCTTCCCATTTGAAGTGTAATATCTGTTTTTTTTCCTTTTTTTTGGGCAAAGAAGTGTAATATCTGTTGAGACTAATTTTTGAAGCCGCTTTTACATCATGCTGATGGGTTGAATTTCCAATTCTTGCAGCCAACACAAGGACGTATTACTGTGGCTGGAGAGGATGTGAGGATGTTTGACAAGAGTGAATGGGCTAAGGTTGTCTCAATTGTGAATCAGGTGTGTATACGTAACATGTATTGGGTCAGGCATGGTCGGATTATTTCTTCTCTCTTTCAAAGGATAGATTTCTCTGTGCCTCAGGAACCCGTTCTCTTTTCTCTCTCTGTGGCCGAGAATATTGCATATGGTCTCCCCAATGATCACGTGTCCAAGGACGACATCATTAAGGCAGCCAAAGCTGCTAACGCTCATGAGTTCATAATCTCGCTTCCTCAGGTTCGGATTCGTGACCTTATGTGCAACAACTCACCTGTTCTTCCTTGCAAATGCACTTGAGTTCTTCTGACCAATATTGGTGTTTGTTTATAGGGATACGATACACTGGTTGGTGAACGTGGAGGCTTGCTTAGCGGAGGACAGAGACAGGTATATAAACACTAAGAGCTATGTGTTTTTTGGTTCCTTATAGACTTTTGCTACCGCTTTGATGTGCTTGTCTATCAACGTTTCAGAGAGTTGCCATAGCCCGATCTCTGCTGAAGAACGCCCCCATCTTGATTCTCGATGAGGTGAGAGACTCTTTGTTTAATAATCTCGCCTTTGATGGCATGTTACCTAAGTAATAGCTTATTCAATGCGAGATAGTGAAAACATATAACCACAGAGAGACATATTCAAACAAGAACAGTTCCATGCTACATTCAGAAGCAAGTTCTAATGCAATTCTAGAACACAGAAGGAGCGAATAACTCTCAAGCTCTCATCTAGTTGTATGGTATAGACAAAATCTGTTAGTGGCAACCGGACAGAAGACCGGTACTAAAGGAGATATAGCTTTAAGATAATATGAGACGACTCTGCTTATTCTCTCTTGCTCTCTTGCTGCAGGCCACGAGTGCGCTTGATGCAGTGAGCGAGCGCTTGGTCCAGAGTGCGTTGAACCGTTTGATGAAAGACAGGACAACTTTAGTCATCGCTCACAGATTGAGCACAGTCCAGAGCGCGCATCAGATCGCTGTGTGCTCCGATGGGAAGATCATAGAGCTTGGAACTCATTCTGAATTGGTGGCGCAAAAGGGATCATATGCTTCACTTGTTGGCACTCAGAGGCTGGCCTTTGAGTAATTTGCTTACTCTGGAGTTTTACTTTACAAGTTTTACTCAAGTTCTGAGTTAAGACCATAGGTTGTAGATTGTTACATAAGTGTAATTTGTAACAAATGACTGATACACAAAGGTGATTTCAAGTTAAATAAACTTATACCAAATTTATTTAACGACCATTGATGTCGTCAAGCTGACGCAGAGGGATCTAATTATTCTCTTCACTCCTTTTGTAATCTTCAAGAAGACCCGAAGATTAAAACCCGAAGCCGCTTCAGAGATTCTTTCATTCTCTTCCAGTAAATCACTTTACATCCCTTCTCGTCCAGTTTTGATTTATTAACAAAACTCATTTGTGAGTGATTGTTTATATACCGAGAGGTAGTTTTTCTGGGGTTCGTTCGCTTTTCGCGCTTGTTCTTCTTACTTATGATCGGATTTGGCCTTTTGAACAGTAATGATCCGTTCGTTCGACGTTTACAGGATAATCCATTTCCGAGTTTTCTGAGTCACACTTCTTGTAATTTGCTTACCGCTTCTTGTTGTAATTGAGAGAGAGACAGACAAAAACCAATCGATATGGATTTAGATATGAACGGAGGTAACAAGAGAGTCTTTCAAAGACTCGGCGGCTCCAATCGGCCGACGACGGCGCCGAAAGACTCAAACCAGAAGGTCTGTTTCCACTGGCGGGCCGGCCGGTGCAACTGGTACCCTTGCCCTTACCTGCACAGAGAATTGCCGGGTCCGGGTCCATTCGCCGGGTCGTCTACGAACAAAAGGGTCGCTGATGAGTCTGGCTTTGCGGGTCCGAGTCACCGGAGAGGGCCCGGGTTCAGCGGGAGCGCTAATGGCTGGGGGAGATTCGGTGGGAATAGAACAGTGACCAAGACGGAGAAGCTCTGCAAATTTTGGGTTGATGGGAATTGCCCTTACGGTGATAAATGCAGATACTTGCATTGCTGGAGCAAAGGTGATAGTTTCACGTTGTTGACTCAGCTATACGGGCATCAGAAGGTGTGTTGTTGGATTTTTTTTTTTATGGGTTCAAAAGTGATGCTGGATTCTTGTGCTTCTTGGCGATGTTGACCGGTTTTGGGGCGTTCCGATTTCTTGAGCAGGTTGTCACTGGGATTGCTCTGCCATCAGGATCCGATAAGCTTTACACTGCGAGTAAAGATGAAACTGTGCGGATCTGGGATTGTGCTTCTGGACAGGTTTTTGGTTTGCCTCTCTAACTATTCATGTCGCGTCTTCTTGTTGTTGTGTGATTTGAGTTTCGTTCCATAGTGGTAGTACAAATCATTCAATGGATACTTGTCATTGTTTGGTAAGGATGAATGGTGTTTTGACCGGACCAAGGGATGTGCCCTTTTGGCCTCTCACACTGCAGGACCTCTGTTTCTGTAGTTTAGTTATTGAACATAAAACACTGTTTTGATAAGCATGTTTGCATAAAATGGAACTGCTTTCCCATAGACTAGTTATAACTTATAAGCGTGCTTATCGTTCTAGGATTGTTTTTTCTATGACATAGTGTACAGGTGTACTCAATCTTGGTGGGGAAGTTGGCTGCATGATTAGTGAAGGCCCCTGGCTATTGGTTGGCATGCCAAATCTCGTTAAGGTAAGTTCGGAGTATGCTTTTCTAGCATGGTTACTTGAGTTGAAAGTTTTCAAACTCTCCATCAACACTGAGGATCACATTTATTGTTCTATGCTGTTGAGGTTTATACTGAGGATATAGATTCTTGATCCATATACAAATGTATATATACAGGCATGGAATATCCAAAACAACGCAGACCTGAGTCTCACTGGACCTGTTGGCCAAGTATATTCACTGGTTGTGGGTACTGATCTGCTGTTCGCTGGCACACAAGTAATTACTTTGACTGACTGTAAGACCTAGGACTAGAATACTGCTTCAGCGTCATGTGTATGCTTCATCTTTTTTTTTTTCGTTTTTTTTGTCTTCTAAAATATTATCATAGAGTATCTTTGATTGGGGAAACACATCTGTGTTAAAGATATATATATATATTTGGTTAAGTGACAAGTTCTGATAAGGATATATCACTCTCTGTGCAGGATGGCTCTATTTTGGTTTGGAGATATAATACTGCCTCTAGCTGTTTTGATCCGGCTGCATCACTAATGGGCCACACTCTTGCAGTTGTTTCTTTATATGTTGGAGCGAACAGACTCTATTCCGGTTCCATGGACAATTCTATAAAAGCAAGTAGTGCCTTTCGTGCGTGAATTAAAAACCCTTGTTTGTTTTTTTTTTTTGGTTTGAGCTAATAGAGGTCTGCTTTATCTGTTTATAATAGGTTTGGAGCCTGGATAATTTGCAGTGTATACAAACGCTTACAGAGCATACTTCAGTTGTAATGTCTCTCATTTGCTGGGATCAATTTCTTCTGTCATGTTCATTGGACAACACCGTCAAGGTTCGTTTTTAACTTGCTAGAAGTTTCTTGACCTGGTTCCACTAACTTCCTGGAAATCCTTATTATGACATTATCCCCTGTTGGTTATTTTTTTTTCTGCTGTAGATATGGGCTGCTACGGAAGGTGGAAACTTGGAAGTGACATACACTCACAAAGAAGAATACGTACAGTTGCTTGTGTTTTTGGTGAAATGTTATCCTCTGTTTTGGTACAATCTACATGTAACTAACAAGTTCTCAATGGCTAATTGAATTCAGGGCGTGTTAGCTCTCTGTGGCGTGCATGATGCAGATGCCAAGCCGGTATTGATATGCTCGTGCAATGACAATTCCTTGCACCTCTATGACTTGCCATCGTAAGCTCTTCCAGTGCTGTTTGTTTCATGAGTCTTACAATTCTGTTCCCCTTTCAAAAGCTTAGTTCTTCCTTCTTATGTAAGGTTTACGGAAAGGGGCAAAATTTTAGCAATGCAAGAGATACGGTCGGTCCAGATAGGTCCCGGGGGCATATTTTTCACCGGTGACGGAAATGGTCAAGTTAAAGTCTGGAAGTGGTGTACGGAACCAACTGCCATACAGTCTTGACTCTTGAGGGGTGAAACAGAGCCTTAGTTCCTCGCCATTGTCACCACAATCTCTTATTCTCCGAGTGTCCATTTTTTTTTTTTTAATACGATCTGCCAAGATCGTTAGTAGCATTGTTGAAATGTTTATGGATACAATAGTTACTTAAGAATTGAGTGTATAAATGTTTGTCAGAATTGTTGAAATTGAAATAATGACCAGTGGTTTCAAGTTCAACAAATGAAAAGGCTAGTGAATTAAAGATCTCTCAGTTAAATGGTGACATGGTGAGCTAAAAATGAACATGGGATTACGTTTTATATATTAAATTGGTACCGTTGCTTACATAGCAAATAGCCCGTCTAGCTCAGTTGGTAGAGCGCAAGGCTCTTAACCTTGTGGTCGTGGGTTCGAGTCCCACGGTGGGCGATTTGTTTTATAATATTTTATTTAAGGACCTAATAATGGGCTCTCTGTTCATGGGCCTAGTCCCCTTTCCCAAGTCTCACGGCACTTTTTAAAAAAAAATTTGGTATAAAAACTAATCTCACTCAACTCTACTGTTATGAATCGAATGATTGATTTGTGTTGTATTATTATGAGGACCAAAGGTCTTTTTATATAGTGATTACATAAAAGGATAGAAAATGAAATAATTTTTTTACTACTTCTATAAGGAAAAGGAAAACATCTACTAATCCTATTGGACTTAGGAGTTCTGACCGCCTATGGATAATGGACTGGACCATGGGCCATGGGCCGGTTATGGAGATGCAAACCTCGATAGATTATAACATCTACAAGGTTTTGTTTTACTTCTCGTAATCAGATCAATAAGTCGACGAAACACGTCTCAAGATGCCAATAAGCAAATTCTCTTATGAATTGCTACACAAATATCTTGTTATATTATATATATATATATATATATATTCTTGGATACAAAAATATTTTAAGTAACACACTCTGAAGTAATTATTTTTGTCAAATATCTCTAATTAGGGTGTGTTTTTTTGGTCGTTAAAGGTGACGTCTGGGACTGCGTCATTCACTCCACCGAAGGGTCGAGTCGGGTTAATGTGCTTGTCATTATGAATTTATGATTATGATTTATGACCAAACTCGCCCCACTATGTGGTATTTATGTAAATGTATTTTGAGCACTTTGGTTTTGCCATTACCGCCTCGTAATGAGAATTGTTCTCATTCGAAATCATTTGCCCCGTTGAAACCCACACTCTCCTTTCTCTCCTTTCTCTCTCTCTCTCTTTCCTATCTTCTTCATCTCCATTGCTTGAATCCCATTTTTGACCTCTCCCATTCCTCAGAATCTGAAGTATGTCTGACCAGGCTCCCATGATTAATGGAATAGTAGAACACAAGATTGGTGAGGAGGTGGTACTTCCGTTTGTGGAGGATGACTACGGAGGAGTGATCGTAGAGATGGAAAATCCAATGGATCCCAAGTGTTTCGTTGCAACGCTTAGATATTCCTTCACGCAGTGGCGGTCACAGGTTTTTGCTGGCACCATCAGTCACACGTATCTTACTCTTCTAAAGTGTGTGGTTTGATCATCTAAAACTTGTTTTTTTTTTCCAGGGTAAAAAGGGAGTCTGGTTAAATTTGCCTCTCACACAAGTAAACCTAGTGGAACCCGCGGTTAAGGTGATGCCCATAAAACCTAATTCTTTCTACTTATATATTATCAGTTAATTTTTTTTTATAGATGTCATTTCTCCAAGTCGGATTTTCGTTGCAAATATAAAACCCCACAAACCCTATAACAAATCTGTAAAACGTTTGATATTGAGAAAGCGCGTTCTGTTGTGGTGTTAGGAATCTCACATCAGAAGAAGGAGATAAATTAAACCTAGAATAATAATAATAAAAAAGGATACGAAGCATCGACTATTTGTCTGGTACTTAGTTTTGAGTTGGAAACTCATATAGAAAATTTAATATGATATCAAAGTCTGATTTTGGTCCAAATAGAGTGGTCCCAAATAGGATATGCTAACGATTCTAGAGTGAGATTTGTTTACAACGAGCCAGAATATCATCTCTAGAAAGCGTGATAGAAAATTCTCGTCAAATCAGATATGTGACATAAAACCTAGCTAGAGTAATATATATATATGTAAATGACATGATTCAGTTTAGGCATTTTAATTAATTCTGAGTCGAAAGTTCCTAAAATTTAACATGTTGGGTTATATAAAATAATCTATGCAGGAAGGTTTTCGGTACCACCACGCTGAGCCAACTTACCTGATGCTAGTTTACTGGATTCCCGAAGCTGTGAGTACTATTCCTTTGAATGCTTCTCATCGTGTTCGTGTTGGTGCTGTTGTCTTGAACCCTAGCAAAGAGGTATTCAGGACCCGGATTTTTGTTTTGTTGCGTTTCAATGTTATAATATTCTAATCATAGCATGGAAATGCAAACGAAAGCGTAAACGTAAAGACAATCGTACGTGTTCAAAAACTCAGTGTTTTGCTGTCAACATGCATGAGTTGAAAATATCCTCCATGCCAGTAATTAATTGCATCTTAAATTAAAACTAGAGGCAGATTCTTGTTATGCAGGAAAAATACGGTACATTACGCGGATCAGGTGTCTGGAAGATCCCAACAGGAGTTGTTGACGAGGTTTGTTTGATTTCAATAAGTATTCAATCCCTTTGTATATATTCGTTGAAGATTTCACATTTTCTCGTTTGCGTATAGGGTGAGGAGATTTTTGCTGCAGCCGTTAGAGAAGTAAAAGAAGAAACAGGCGTAAGTAGATCCATATCTCTTATGATATTATGTAAATGTGTAAATCATTATATATAGTTTATATAAACTAATGTTTCAATCTATTTACCTTCAGATTGACACAGAGTTTTTGGAGATTCTAGCTTTCTGGTACTGATCATTACATCTTCTGCTTCACTGTTTATTGGTTCTTTTAGATTCTAATCCTTGTAGCCTTATGTTTGCAGTCAAACCCACGAGTCATTTTTTGCCAAGTCGGATTTATTCTTCATTTGTCTGTTGCGGCCTACCTCCTTTGATATTCAGAAGCAGGACTTAGAGATCGAAGCAGCACAAGTAAAGTAGCCTCTACTTCTTGTTTTTTCCTGAATCTGAAACGTTTTCTCGCAATCTTTCCCAACTTTTTTTCTTGAATTGTGCAGTGGATGCGGTTTGAGGACTCTGCCTCTCAACCTATCACACACAAGAACGAACTTTTTAAAGAGATCCATCGCATTTGCTCAATGAAAATGGAAAAGAGCTACACTGGTTTTTCCACAAAACCCATTACAACTTTCTTTGACGACAAGTTAGGTTATATATATTTATTTGATCACAACTAAACAAAAAAAAGAAAAGAAAAAAAACCAAAATTTATTTGCATAATTATTTGATTTAACTAAAATCAATCAAGTAAATTGTAACCACATATTCTAATTCAACGTCAGTGTTGTAGAAGATATTTTGACTGTACAGTTGATTGTGGTCCTCTTATAAGTGGCTTTGGGATCTAATTTAATCACTATCATAATATCTCTGCGGTAATGTAGAATTTGTGGCCTTAAAAATAAATTGAGATCGATACTCATATGTACGGTACTCATGCAGTCTTGTAAGGTAGTTCGATTACAAACATCATATATATGGTTTTACAGAATTTACCTGGAAATGTTCATTTTACCAGTGTTATTTTCAAGTGGCACGCACCAACCGTGTCTTAACTCATCTTGAAATCTCCAACAATATTATTTTTGCATACTAGTTTGTTGTAAGAAATTTGCATTCTACCATATTTGAATCCCAAAAACTATTCCATTAATGTCTTGCCAAGATCTGTTGTCTCAAAGTTGTTCATAATTTTACCTTTAAACATCTGAATAAATTAATTCATTGCTCCTAGTAATAATGATAGTCTATATATATTATACAGAGATAATCCGAATATCTTCACCAATTCTTCAGATATGGTCTGCTAGTTGCCTCAAACAGACATCTTTCAAATGTACATCATTAACAACATATTTTGCCAACATATTCCAAAAACAATTTTAATTTGTTAGCGACGGAATAAAAATTCATCCCTTTTTCATAGTTACTATATGTCGTAGTTCTATTGCTGTTTGGCGAAAAAACTAGCGATAATAAACTAAACCGAATTCAAACTAAGTTCAAAGCATGTACAAACACGATTCTTATAAAGTATAGCAAGTTTTTCCGTGGGAACAAAAAAATTGTTACAAAACAAGATCAATCCATATAAAGTATATCAAGTTTTTAGTTACTAGAACACTGTCACAAAACACGGTTACTAGGTTCATTTCTATTGTTTACACAAAAGAGGTTTAGATTTCTGTTATCAACCGATAATCTAATAAAGTTATGAATGTACGTATTTTGAAAAGACTTGTTCATAAGATGACGAATTGATTAGTATATGTAAAACAAAAACTAAAAATGGGAATAATTATTCAAGGTATTAAAAATTTCTAGTATCATTATTTATAGTCTATCAGTCTGTTTTTCATTTTCGTTTTCCTTCTTGTTACATATCTGTCGACGTCATATGTCGGCCGACCCATTTGGCAAAAATGGACAATAATATATCTCTGATTATCTTTCTTTCCATTCAATCAAAGAAATTTCCAGATGTCACAAGCACAACACCTTATGAAATATGAACTATATGGCGCTAGTTACACGGGAGAGGCTGAATGTGTTGCATGTCCCACATGAACGTGTGTCTTTGTCTGTTCATAGTCTTTTCTTGTTACATATATAAGTTATGAACTTAAGAGTGTTATAACCGAAGTTATCCACAATGCCGACCTCCTAGAGAATGTCTTATATTATTTTTTCTTTTTCATGATATCTGATAATACAAGATTTATTATTCTTAAACTTAATTTAAAAAGAAAAAAGATCTGAGATTTATAAGAAAAAAATTGACTTGTGGTGTTTTGTTTTTCAAAATTTAGAATCTGCGAATCTTTGAAATCATGATTCATAATATTTTGTAGATTTGCAGTCTAGTCTTTTTGTTTTTTTTTTTATACTTGCAGAAAGATACAACATATGCAAACAGTCTAAACCAATTATTTTCATGAGCCATCATCAATTATGAGGTAATAAAATCATTTTCGGAAGCGAGACTGTTGAGATGCAAACAGTCGAGTCTCCCGTTAACTAAAAATCAAAATTTTACTCCATTTGTTTTCAAAAATAAACTTGTTGGGGAACTTTTCTACCCACGAGTGATATATTTGAGAAGAAGAACGAGAGGAAGAAGAAGACGAAATAAGAATTGAACTCTGTTATTAGTCGTAAAGTTGTTACAGAGAGCTCCATATATTATCCAATTATAAAGGATTTTGACTATACTCTCTGTCTCCCTGCCTCTTGTCTCGTGACATATATTTAAATCCAAGAGTCCATAGAATAACACGAGATAAATCCAAAAGTTTTACTAAATTTTACACATCCAACAAAAGAAAGATATACATGTGTCCAAATAGCAAAAGGAAGAAAAAATATATGAGAAAAACAAATCTTTTAATACGTATAGTAATCACGGGGTCTAAAGAAAACAAAAGGAAACAAAAGAAAGTTCGGTGTATTGAGCAATTGCGTCACGGAAGCCATTTGTTCTACACACAAATCTCACTTCACCTACTCCCTCCTCTTCTCAAATTCTAACCGTTTGTATACATTCTTTTTATATTGTAGATGAATGGTTTTATTTTATTTACGTTTTATTGATTTTTTCAATTTATAATTAATTGATAATGAATCATTGATTTATGCTTCTATATGTCATTTAATTTTTTTCGTCACATTTTTAAGATTAAAAATTCTTTTACATTCCTTCGAAATAATAGCTCTTCTGCTCAATTTCAAATCAAAATTTACACTAAACTTGTCAACATATTCTATTTGGACCACTTTACTTAGTTCGAATCCAGTTTTTAATATTATATTTAAATTTTATGGCATTTCAACTCAAAACTAACAACAAATAGATGTCCCGTTTCTTTATATTTTATTTTTTATATCATATTTGCGATATGAAATATTATTAACAATTTATATTATTTTTGTTGTTTTATCATTGGAATTTGTTTTCGTGGGGTTTTAAAGTTAATAGTTGGAAAGTTTCATGGAGTAAATTGTTTCTTAACGAAAGAGAAGAAACTCATATTGGGACAACTAGCCAAAAACGATTTTCTCATGTTTTAAGTTTTAATCATAATTGTATAAGTAGAAATAGAATACTGCTTCTTTTTAATCCTTTAACAAAAAAAAAAAGAATAGTGCATCTTTATTTTTAGTGACTTGTTCGTGATTAATCAACCAAAATTAAGGAATTAGTTTAATCAATAATGGTGATAGTGATTGCTTATTACTATATACCCCACATGGCCACATATAACTGATATTGATATGGGTATATAAACCCGTTTCAAGAAAAAATAAAAAAATTATGGGTATATAAACACAAGCCTCGCGCCTGAGAGAGAACAAAACACATTTGTTTGTAAGTTAACAGAAAAATATACACTTGTTTGTGTTGTGATATTCCATCACAAAATCTCTCCTCTATCTCTCTCTCCTATTAATTATAATCATAGTCATGATGAGAGTAACGTTGTCGAGGTCAAACAGAGTGGCGTGTTACTGTCTGGTCGCCCTGCTGGTCCTAACACTGGCGGGCTCGGTCAGAAATGGCCACGGAGGAGGTGGCAGAGAGAATTTTCCGGCGACGGCGAAGCGAAGAAACGGTGAGGATAGGAGAGGGAGGCAAATGATGGAGAGGCCATGTGAGGAGATATACGTAGTGGGTGAAGGAGAGACGCTTAACAGCATCAGCGAAAAGTGTGGCGACCCGTTTATCGTGGAGCGTAACCCGCATATCCATGACCCGGATGATGTCTTCCCGGGTCTCCTCATCAGAATTCACATTAACCTCCCTAGCTAGTTCCCTAACAAGTTAAAATACCATGTCGTTTTCCGGACATTATATGATTACATATATATTTTGTCTCCGTTTCTTTTTTTCTTACTATCTTTCCTTGTTTGTTTTTTTTGTTGTTTTTGAACATTATGTTTGGGTTTTTGTAAACTTTGAATCTTCAATGAAATAACTTTTAGATTTGTTTGCTAATGAATTATTATTTTAATGTTTGGTACAAACAAAGACAGATACATTCCTATTGGACAAATATATTTTTATATTCTTATCTTTTCTTTTTTGGTCAAAGGTTTTTTTTTTTTTTTTTGTTTGAAAAAAAAACAAAGGTTTTTTCCAAAGAATTTCATGTTACCTATATATATGACTACATCTAAAACATATTAAACAGCTAAAAGAGATAATGTCATTTGATATATTTAAAAAACATGTTATATGCATATGGTAAATCATGTATAATTTATATAAACTTTTAAGCCGTAAAAGAGAAATCTTATCATGGATTAAAAGAACAAGCAATCTATTATCCAATATATAAATTGTATCTTATAATATGTTTTCTATTCTATACAAAAATTTAAATTTTAAATCCTAAAACCTAAACCCAATCGTAAAATTTACAATAAAATCACTCTTGTCCAAAATTTGATGAGCTAGCAAATATGAGCAAATTTAGTCAACCAAATTGGTTACTGAACCTGGGAGACGCTTAAGTATGGGCCAAGGCCCAATAAATAGCACGGCCGTACTGTCTCTAAAATCCATATAGTTTATCCTCCCTGAAATGGGCATGCTTCTATCGATTAAACTAGCATCTTGGCACTCTAAACTACATCGGATAACTCCACTTATATCATGTGAAAATTTTCAAAAATTTTGAATTCATTTGCAAAGAGACTTTACGGATTTTCGATTTCTTGACTGTGAAAGGGTTTTATGTGTATCCTAGTATGACTATGACATGTAATGTAAGCTCGAAATTATTAGTTAAAAGCGTGTGTATCCTAGCACTAGCATAGTAGCATGACAAGTTGAAGAATCAAATGGGTGGCAAAATGTCGGTTAATTTTGGAGGACTTTATTTTTTTGAAAGCTCCTTGAAGAATTTTAAAAACTTTCTTTGTAATTTAATTTTTGTTGAACAATAATTTTGAATTTTGAATTTATTTTAATTCCGAATTTTAATTATCATTTCGCATTTTAGTTTTAAATCTTTAATTATTACTATTTAGTTTACGTCGGTAATGTACCATTGGGTATTTAGTTTATTTTGTTCATTTTCAGAAACAAACCACATAAAAGTATGTCCTAAAAACACATGAAAAACATATATCCTAATATATCGACAATATGTCTCTTTGGAGTTTAAGTAGGAGGCTAATTAATAACTTGAAGTAACTCAAAAAGATCATCTAATATTAGTACTTTCATAGACTTCCAGAAACAAAATATAAAGACAACAAACAGTGACTGGTTACAACAATAGCGATTGCAAAGCCAGATGCAAAACGCACATTGCTATGCGTTGAAACTCTCGTTATTAGTCGTTAAAAATAAAACGCAGACGCTGTTTAGAATAGCACGGTCCTCCTCGCATATTACTAAACTTGCCGCGTTTTTAACCCATCAAACGCTGTCGTTTATAACGGTTTCCAGGACGAGTGCGTCTATGATATGCCGCTCAATCTCTGCGACGACCCTTTCCTCTTCATCGTCAAGTCTTTTCATCACCGGAAGATGTTTGAAATCGATTTCGGGGCCTCTTACATCAGCTAATGTGGCAGAAACGGTGTTCGAGTCGCAAAAACTAGAACTTTGCGGCCCTTGAGGAAGCTTCTCCTCGTATATGTACATCTGACCGGAGCATATCCTCGCATCTGCATTCCGCTCCGGTTCTTCAGCTCTTTGCATCTAAAAGATTGAAAGAAAAGGAGATTCAAATCTTGCAAAGTCAGGTGCGCATGTTTGTCTATACGAGCGAAAGAATAAGACTGCCTATCAAGTGTTTGTGTTAATGCCTCAGTGAGTCTAAAACGAAGAAAAATTTAACTAGTGTACCTGTTCCCGAGGACGTTCTGTGGCAGAGACAGCTGTTAATGCTACTGAGATGTTGAGGATGTCATTTGGTTTTGGGATTTTCTTGCATTTCTTCTTGTCTAAAGTATCAGAGCGATCAGATTTCGGGTTTGTTGATGTAGAGATGAAAGCCCTTCTCTGCTTGTTTCGGTTATTGGGTGTTGAATGAAGAGAGAAATTCGATTTACGATCCGATATCTTCCTTCCGTTGATAGGTCTTAGCGGCTGTTCAATTACTCTTTCGAGGTTCTCCTTGGAATCTTTTGAAGGTTTCACCTTTGTTGGTTGCTGCGAGTTCTTATCGTGTTTGTATACAAATGTTGGATTGGAGCTTATAGTGCTCTCTTTCTGTGAAAACCTGTTTCTCACTTCCTTATGCTGTATCTTGTTTTGTGCTGCTCCTCCTGCCCTTCTGTTCTCAAGCAAGTTTGTCATATCCATGCCAAGTCTTCTAGTGACGACCCTCTCTTTTATTTGTTTCACTAACTGCCTCCCATCATGTCTGGGTCTTCGACTTTCCTCATCTTGTTTCAACTCTTTCAGTCTCCAACACCCAAACTCTTCGTGCTTTTTCTCTCTGTTTAACTGCAGTGAGAGGCGGCGAATGTCTGAATCAGATTTCCGAGCAGAGGAAACCCTGGGGCTCTCAGGTAAAGATCTTGTCCCTGAGCCATTCCCAGAGAGTCTCTTTCCTCTTACATTTATCCTTGATGATCTCTTCTGGTCTAAGTTATCGGGAAGAATATCAAGACCCATGAGTCTAGCCACCACGTTTGGTGTATTGGTGCGAGGTGAGTTGCAGAGATCAGAGGATGTATCGACGAGAATAGCTCTAAGTTTTGACTTTTTCGCGCCCACCTGCATTTGAATTGTCGCTTGGCTCCATCAGTCACTCTTCAAATATAATGAAACCGTTAATGCTGACTTACATGGATGTTAAAGCTTTCTTTTTCCTTGTAGTTTGTTGATAGTGGAGACTCCTCTGTTAACTCCAAGCTGTTTCGTGGGGCAACCAAGCCTGCAAGTTTAAGTAACACAACACTCCTCTCTGTTACTCACTGTCGTGCAAAACTCGTAAGTGCTTTATCTACCTCACAATAAACCTAATCATCTCTGAAACCTTTACTCTCCTTGGCCCACACTATGCATGTTTGAAACCCACAAATGGCTTACCAAGTTCTTGTTGCCGCAGATTTCTGGTTATGATGCTGAGACAGCAGAAACGTTTAGAGAGAGAGAGAGAAAGCACGTACCTTTTGGATTTCTTGAGGGAGAATCAATGCTAGGTTGGTGATGATGATGACGTGAAGGAAAGTAAAAATGGTGGAAAGGAAAAAAGTGGTAAAGAGCAGTGATGCAGCCATTAGCTTCACTGGATTTGCTCTTGCTTTTAGAGGAGCAAATGGATATCCCTCCATTGCACCGTTCTCTTCCCATTTCTGTTAAGACAAAGTCTTTTTGTTTGTTTCTGTGATCACCTCTCACGTATAATGACAAGTGGCAGGTGAAAAAATGGACTGACAAAAGAAGAAAAAAGAAGTTGAAGAACAAGGATCTTTGCACGAACAAAAAAAATACAATATTTTTTATCTAATGTTTTTGGTTTCTGAGCTTTTTTTACCTGAGAGAGAGAGCTATCGGAAGCAGCCTTGTAACTTTCTCTCTGTAGTGTATTGGTAATCGAGCAGTGGATTGTGAAATATATTTAAAAATGTGACAGAAATAATTTAAAAATAAACAGTACTACTCCCTCTGTCCCATTTTAAGTGATGTTCTAGATAAAAACATACAAATTAAGAAAGTGGATTAAAAATAATAAAAATATAAAAGTAGAATCCAAATGGCTAATAAACTGGTTTGAACTTTTGAGCTTCTTTGGCAAAACTTTTTTTATTTATTGTTGGATTAAAATAAATTAAAAAACTGCATAGATATATGAGAAAATCAAATAAAATGGGACAAACAAAGATTCTTTGAACATCATGGAACAGAGGGAGTAGTAAATTAATGCAAGGCGAGTGAGATGATGATATTATTAGCCACGCATCTCTTTGAGAACAGACAACTTGAGTATTACGATATAATTCCAACCACAATTCATGTTTCCCTTTCTCTGCATTTTGTTTGGGTTTTTTTTTTTAAGTTTTGAACTTTACAAATTAAAAGTAATCAAGGTTTTCGAAATTTTTCTTGGGGATTTCAAACTAGAAGAATTAATACTTTTTTTACGAATTGTGAGCTCGTAGTAACCTTTGTTTCATGGGTGCAGTGATAGGTAGTTACAAACTTACAGCATGGCCACATGTTTCAAACGTTTGTGGATGTGTGAAGTATTGCAGAGGTTCAATGTCTTGGCATTTACTAGGTCTTGTCTTGTCTCACTTTTCTTTGCTCGGTTTCAACTTTCAACCGATTTTTTAGTTCATTTTCTCAACTTTTCTCTAACAATTTATTTTTACGTATTTACTTGGGAATACATGCATTTCAGACCTTTTTCTTTATAAATTAAAGAATCTCAGCCCAAGTCTCGGACTAATCCCCACAGAGTCTAATGACGTATTGATCTATCTAGACCATTGTTCAATTCGTTATTAGGTTACATTTTATACTGTAGGATTCCATCTCTTTCAAACTTTAGCTTTTAAACGCCATTACATGAGCATTCGGTAATCATCGTACATATATATATTTTTTTTCCATGCAGAGTAATACCGCACTCGATCGACTCTATTATGTTATTTCGTATTTTGTTTTCCTGTCTTTAGATAAAGGTTGGTCAAACTTAAATGGACGAAATAACAAAAAACTATGAACCATGTAAATTTTTTGAATCTTTGATAAAAAAAAAAAGAAAAAAAAATCAAAATTTCTTCATTCAACATCTAAAGAAGTTAAAGTTGGTAATAATTGGGGCCCGGTTTTGGTCGACCTATCTGACGCAAACTGTTTATAGAAATAAGTGTTTTAACGTTGAACAGAGAGGAAGGTACTAAGTTTACTTAACTTCTTTTCCGTACTATCAGAATCTTCTTCCTTCTCATTCGTCGGATTTATTACCTTTTTTCCTGCTCTTTGAAACGCTAGTGGACAATTCTATTCATAACTATGCAACCCTATTTCAAGGAAACTGCTTTCTTTTTTTGTTACGGTTAGTAATTAATCCAAACTGTTGTTGGATCTAGTTGAGCTTCTGGTTCGTATGGAAGTTTCTCATTTACAAGTGAAAAGACACTAAGACAGAAGAAGAGCTCACGAGCCTCTCGTTTAAAACAAGGGAATGATTGTAATTAACCGGAGTTTGTTAGTCGGTTAAGCTCTCTAGTTTGGTACGTATAAAAACATTGTAGCTTAATTTGATCGAAGAAGATGATCGGTAATTGAGCCTTGTGTAATCTGTTAACCTCCACTGATTAGTGAAATCCTGCGAGGTCTTGTCTCGCTGAGACGTAGCTCACCGTTTTGGTTGGTGAACTCGTAATTCTCTATGTCGATTTCTCTCTTTCTTAACCGCTCATTCTTCTTTTTCCGGTTTAAACTCGAATTGGGTTTCATCATCTTGCATTCTACTTTTCTCCACTCAAACAGATATGACATATCACGTAACACTGGTGAAGGATCAAATGCCACCCAGCGAACTAGTCATCAACCTGTGGAGTCACTATGCTAGAAGAAGTTTGCACTTGGAGAAACAGAGGAAATTTATGAAACGTCAACTTGCAAATAGAAAAATTGCCTACTTGTTGAATATAAGGACTCAATATAATCCTAACGTATCATACTATAATTAATATTGACTTTGCTTTGACATAAATTCTTCTGGAGTAGAGGTTAATTAAGGACTCGTTCCTTTTTGTCTCTGGTCGTAATATCATCTTATAAAACATGCGTTGTGCTCACAGTTCACTCTGTAATTCATTGAGTAGGTATACTTCTACGGATGCCCAAACCAGCACTAAAGCCTCTTTTTTTTTCAGTAGTGTGCTTACATAACAGTTTCATCACCTTAATATTGATTTATCTCTCTTTTATGTTTCAGATCTTGCATTTTCCGTATCAAAGCATGAAGGGACTTCACATGAAACTAGTCCTAGTAAACTTAAATCTGTTGATAATTAAAAAAAAAAAAAATCATGCCAAGAAATGAATGGTTGTTGCAATCATAGAGTCGAAAGCTTTTCTCTTTTACGTAAAAACCTTTGCCATTGTACTACAAAGTATACATATATACAATCACATACATTACTGTTTTATTCTGCTTGTTATTGGAGGCCACAACAGAACTCAACTTGTCTCTATGACTAAGATGATTGGTGTATATTCCTTTTCCTCGTATGAGACCAAGTGAGTATTGAGGTGCATCATGTACGGACGAGCTTTCGTTGGATCTTTTGACTGACCAGTTTCCATGATAGAAACCATCTCCCAATAGCATTTTAGAGACCACTCAATATGGTACAAGTAAGACATCCATTATAACTCCACACACATTCATGTCCTTTGTCTTTTTCTTCCTTCTTCCGCGAATCTACAAAGTGAAAAAAAAAAAAGAGATGAGAAAACAACCTAGAAGTCTCCCATTTTCAAGGTTACATTGATTTTACCTCTTGCTTTCATTAAGCATTAGTTGTTTATTTACTGTGCAAGACTTTGTGCTGCATCCACTCTCACCAAACATCTTTCCAACTATAGCCGTTTATAGCATGCAGTTTCACCTATAAACCATGAAAAATTGCAATATATAGTTTATAGCAGTTACACCTCCCACAAAAATTAAAATGTGAAAAAGAAGTTTCAATCAAGTTCATGAAAAAGAATCTTCAATCAAGTTCTAGTTACTGTTTCCTCCTCTCAAACGAACTTCTTTACTGAGTTTGTAGGATTTAGCGAATATGGATTTGCAAATTTTTGAAGACGAATATGTCCAAACAACAAAGCAGCAACGTATAGCAACAAACCAAATTCATTTTTTTTTTTTTAAACACAAAAACTTTAGCAAAAAAAAAAAAAAACAAAGCAGCAACGTCTCGTCTAGAAATCAGAATTCATAAATGTTTTATTGATGCTGCTGACGCATTTCGGTATGAAAAACACGATCTCTAAAACGAAACATGAAGGCGATGTTAAACCCAAAATAAAAATAAAAAAAATATGAAGGCCATGTCAATTGCTCCAAAACAGGAAATTTGCGCATCTGAGAGTTTTTATAATCTAAAAATAGAAAGCAATCGTTAAACCAAGTGAGATGAAACAATTTTTTGTTTTTTACGATTTAACGCCGTTAACTTTTAAAAAGGTTTTTATTTAATTATTTCGTTGAAACATTTCGACTTTTATATGACTCGTTGAAATTCGGTAGATTTGTAATTCTCAATGTCTCATATCAATTTTTTCATATTTTCTTAAATGAAAAACCTATATGCGAGGTTTGGTTTTTGAATTTTCCCACAAACCATCACCCTGATTTTTGTTTCTTCTCTTAACAACTTTAGTCACATGATTTATCGTATGCTCTTAGGTTGTCACATATAACAAATCAAAAATATTCGTATAAACACACACACACCTTATAGAATGAGTGGTAACCCTATGATGAGTGACTTGAAATTCCTAGGTCCTCTATTAAGCCATAATATGCACTACGAAAATGTTTTGCACTTTGTAATCCTTGATTGTACACTCGTATATATATGTGAATAAGAAAAGAAAAAAAGTTTTATATTTAAGTAACAGTTTAAAAGTTGCATGATTAAGTTGACTTGAGGAACTGCACATGTGTTGCTCCCCTCTGTTTGAAATCTACAGAACTTATGGCATCTTAGAGTGTAATTATTTTCAAATTAGAATACTGGTTATATTAGAAATTCGTTTTCAAGATCGCGTCGTTATGTTGGTTAAAGATCGCGTCGTTATGTTGGTTGAGGTTATGATGGATCGAGTCGTTTCCATATTAGCCACTGCAACTGTTTTAACGAGGACAAAAAAAAACGTCGTTGCATAGACTTCATATTAAAAGATTAACATCTTCAGCTGAGATGCAAAAAATAGATATGTTAAGTAGGAGATTGGTTGCTATAAACGAGTCTGCATGCCTGAGCTTTTGTGGCATTATATTACATGATTCTAGCTAGGCGACTAAAGACTTTTTCTCATGCTCTCTTTATTTCCTTTATTTCTAAAAATATTTTTAGTGGCATATGTAAACCCCATACTTAAACAGTGAGAACATGCTTTCAGCGTCATTAATTGGGGATGGAATAATGTCCTTTTCTAAGGAAAAATCAAGAGAAAGAAAACAGATCTGTTTGAGATCATCTATGCCCCCCAGTTTCTAGCTAGTGTGATTAGGTAAGAGAAACATCTCTCTTTCCTGCTCCACCTAATAATGCCAGAGACAGGAAATGAAAAGCATGAACAGGTTATAGTGGATCAATAAGAGGATTTTAATTGGAACTACTATTTGCGACAAACACCCATGTCTAATGGTTGTCCTTTATAGTTCAGCATTGTTGGGTCCTTCAATATCCTCCTACTCATCTCTCTCTCTCTCATAGTAATTAAGAAAGAGATAATACTTTAGTATATTTAAAAAAAAAACACACACACACACATTTGGTCGCTCCCACCTTCTTTATAGCAGCCCTACTTAGTTGTTAGTACTTCTTTGTCCCCCGGGCTAGCTCAAATGTCTTAGAATCTCTATGGAGAAAAATGGCTCTAGTTTATCAAAATGGGAATGGACCCTAGCATTTGCACCTTGAGCAGACCATGCTCTTGTCCCCGCTCTAGTTGATCAGTCTCTTCTCTTGCAAACCCCATTAACGGACTCCTTCGCTTAGCCATGACGATCGAAACTCAGAGAGTTGAACTAGATTTCTTGTTATTGAAGCATGAGTTTATTATTTGTAGGAAGCTAAAAAGGGAAATGAGTCCTTGCTTACCTTAACCTACTTTTGCTTGTCTTTCTTTGGCTATATCCGCACTGTGTCTCTAAGTCATTAGCTTGCAAAATCTTGTCTCGTGTGATAATAATAGGAAAGATTGTGGGGATTGACAAAGAGACTGTCATGTCTTAAGCATGGTTCTCATTGATTAAAAGAGGACAAGCTTTAAAGAAGAGGAGCTTTGACTGGTTTAGAAGTAGAGTCAATTAAGTGAATGACAATTAGACCAAGAAAAATTAACCAAATGACAGTAATAAAAAAATTAATAGTTTACTATTTTGAATTTATCATCCTTTATTTAACTGTTACGTTTTTTTCTCTGTAACAATTTGACTTTTTATATAACATATCATTCTTTTATATGAATGTCTAATTTATCATATATAGCACCATAACAAAACTATCCTAAGCTCTAAATTTTAAACTCTGACATTATTAAATAAATTAGACTCTTACATTTAAAAAAATGTTAAGGTGGAAAATTTATATGTTTTGCGAAATGTAAAATCGTCTAAATTTGTCCACAAATTAATCAAACAATCGTATTCTTTTTGCATTGTTATTCTTAATTTGCAACCAACATTTTGTCATTAATCTTAATAGTAAACACTGAAATAAAGGTTTTTTTGTTTGTTCGTGCAAGGAAAGTAAATGTAGCCTACTGTTTAATTTATTTTTTCTATTAAACTTTATTATCTTTGACTTCCCTTTTCCTTGCCTTTCCATCATTTCTTTTCCCATTGCTTTTCCTATTTATATCAGTTGTTACAACTTACTAATATATGAAAGTTGGGTTCTAATTTTAGAATATGAATAGCCCCAATCCACCAAAAAAGATAGAAAAAGTGATTTAACAAGTGTTGCATATAGCGAATAGCTTTTGCACTACAGTCAGTTTTGAGCATTCATGTCACTTCTGATTTAACTGCCCAGCAACTGTGAGAAAATAATAATAGTAATATATAAGTACTTTGATCATTGGTTTATTTTAATATATTTTTAAGAAATGACAATCGTTTATCTCTTCTCATGCATCCACATCACCATCCACATGTCATCATGCATGTAGTTAATTTAGTTGATGTTCTTTGCATAACAAAGTAACGAATATAAGTAATAAGTAATTAATTCTTTTCAAACAAAAACTAATTAATACATATATAAAACATAAGAGCATAACTAATAGATCTTGCTCTGGACGAATCTGTGGATTTGCCAGATGGCTAGATGATACTTATCTGAGAATATTGAATTTATGTAGAATAGTGGTTCGTGGTCGTCAGGCCGTTTTGATCGCTAAGATGGGCGAGCATCTCAACCGTGGTAAAAAGACTCTAGACTCTAGACACTACACACCAAAGAAGGTAAGTGACTCTTTCGTCTAACTTACCTCAAATTCTTGGTTTTATATTGAATCTTCAATGAAGAGTTCCAATCCTATTTTCTTAGGATAAATATATGCGTAAATAACCATCACAATTATACCAAATAGGAATCATGATCCTCGTATTTGACTCCTCACTCAACTTATACATACTCCTTTCAAATAATTTAATTTTTTTCAGTAGAAAGCGACTTGGACTTCAGAAAATCTTCGAAAATAAAACCTTTTTCGACTTTCAAAAAGATTTTAAGGTCATTTTCATCATTTCATGTGTAGATTGACCATGACATACGAATGATTTCAAATTCACTTGGGAAATTTTTATTTTAAACAGTTAGGTCCTTTTTATGAAAATTTTGGGGTCTTTAATCCACATATTTGCTAAAATTTTGGTTCTAATTGTTGATAATTTTTTTTTTTACGATTTTACATTATATAAGTTATATTTTTAAAAAGTTTTGCATTTTAATTCAAATTCGACATAAATGAAGCAGTTCTTCAACTAATTAACCTATTTCTACATGAATTTTTAATTTTATAGAATCGATTAAATGAAAAAGCAATAATTAAATCATTTAAACCACTTAGATTGATTATTTTGTTGGAAAAAATTATTTGCATTGATTTAACAACTCATCTCATATATGAATATTTTAGTTTTAAAATTATAAGTGAATTCTAATTAATTTGTTCAATTCAATTAAGTTCAGTTAGAGTTTGTTCGGTTTTGTTATATATATATAGCTGATATGTTTGATTGTGTCTTACTTTTTTCATATGCTAGATTTGATGGAATAAAACAATAAATTTGTTCACGACAAAATTTCAGAGTTTCGAATTTCTAAGTGAACTGGGGGTGTGCATGCGGACGAGCTTAGGCTCGATGCTCGTCTTCTAGGAGATGCGAAATATCTTAAATAAATGCAAAAAAAAAGAATTAGAAAAATTATAATTTGGCTACATGATTTTAAAAAAAAACAATATTTATTAGGTTCAAATTAATAAGATAAAGAGAAAATAATTGGAAGAGAAAAGACGAGAAAGTAAACTCCAGAGAGAATAACAATGTGGAACCAACACTTCCCCATATACAGCCAAAGAACATTGGGAAGCTCTTTTGTCCTGCCAACAACTATAAAAACAGAGCCCTCCCCACCTAAAGGATTCACAGCTTTTTTTCTATTACAAGTTTTCTCTCTTTTTATTTTATTTTCATCGCTCCAATTTCCGATGAACAGATTAGACAATCTTGAATTTGTCTGAACCCTGATTTTCTCGTCCTGTTTGGCTAAGCTGTAACAAGATTAGGAGCCTACGAAAATAAGTTAACACACTTTAATCTATCATGAGTTTATATATCAATTCGTTAAGTTTTATAAGATGTTTTGAATGAATACATTGAAACTAAGAAACTATATCAATTGATGACAACGAAAAACTATATAAATTATATATTTTATTTCATAAAAATTATCATTAACCAAAAATTATTTTAATCGACGAAACACAAAATGTTATAAAATATCAAATAAGATAAACTTTTACATAGAAATTTTAAAAGTCAAAAACAAAAATATTTCATCTTTCATCATCACTTCTTACCATGACTTAAAACTATAAATACTCATCTATTTTTTTTTTGTAAATTTGGTTATCTAATCAATCATTTTACTTTTTCCGAATTAAACACATGAAAATATTCAAAATTTTATTTTATCTTTTAAAGGCTATTCTAACCGTATTATTGTCTTAGGAATCCACATCCAAAATCATAAACCAAAAATATATATATATATATATATGAACTCTAACATTATGTGAAATCGAATTCAATTTGTTTTTCAGCGGACACATCGCCTAAATGTATTCACTTGAATCTAATAACTATAACACTAACCAATAAACAATCTTTGTAAAATATTATTCGTGAATCTTAACAATCTTCCTCGAACTATATAGAAATCTAAAAAAACATATATGAATTCAGAATTAAAAAAAATATTATCATTTGAGACTAATTTTAATTCGTGGATAGACTTTAATTTTTATATCTAATTTCTCAACTTTTATTTCGGAATATCACATCTGGCAGAAGTCTTTCGTTCGAAGAAAAACTTATTATAACAACAAAAATTACAGCAGTGGACAACACTATAGGACTTAAATGCTTTGCTTATTATAAAGACCGGAAGGACCCTTTGGTTTCCGTATCTCCTTCACTTACTTCTTTCTTCATCAACAAAAAATAACAAGAAGAAGAAGAAGAAATTTCAGAAATGGCGGTGAGTTGCGTAACAACATCTCCAGAGGAAGAACACACACCAAAATTAGACCTTGGAAATAATCAGACGCCACTAATCTTCAATCCTTCAGTGCTTAACCTCCAACCCAATATCCCAAACCAATTCATTTGGCCTGACGACGAGAAACCGTGCATCGACGCTCCCGAACTTGACGTTCCCCTCATCGATCTCCAAAGCTTTCTCTCCGATAGCGACTCCACTTCTTCGTCTTCCTCCTCCACTTTAGAAGCTTCCAGGCTCATCTCCGAGGCCTGTAACAAGCACGGCTTCTTCCTCGTGGTCAATCACGGCATCAGCGAGGAGCTTATATCAGACGCTCATGACTACATGGCCCGCTTCTTCGATATGCCTCTCTCCGAAAAACAGAGGGTTCTGAGAAAATTCGGCGAGAGTTGTGGCTACGCAAGCAGTTTCACGGGCCGCTTCTCCGCCAAGCTTCCATGGAAGGAGACCCTTTCTTTCCGGTTTTCCGACGACAAGACCCGCTCAAAAATCGTTCAAGATTACTTCTGCGATGCGTTGGGACATGGGTTTGAGCCATTTGGGTAAAAGTTAAAACAGAGCAATAAACTATAAGAGAGAGAGAAAAAAAAATCAAACCTTTAACATGTCTTTTGTCCTTTCCTCTGTTTTTTGTCGTTTACAAGAAAGTTAAAACAGAGCAAGAACCGGTTTTTTTGCTATACCGAACAGGTACAACCACTGTACCGTAACATTAGAAGACTTATGTTGTTGTTGGTTTGTGCTTGCAGGAAGGTGTATCAAGAGTACTGTGAGGCAATGAGTTCTCTGTCACTAAAGATCATGGAGCTTCTGGGGCTAAGTTTAGGGATAAACCGAGACTACTTTAGAGAGTTTTTCGAAGAAAATGATTCCATAATGAGACTGAATTACTACCCTCAATGTCAGAAGCCAGATCTTACATTAGGAACAGGACCTCATTGTGATCCAACTTCTCTTACCATCCTTCACCAAGACCATGTTAATGGCCTTCAAGTCTTTGTCGAAAATCAATGGCGCTCCATTCGTCCCAATCCCAAGGCCTTTGTGGTCAATATCGGCGATACTTTCATGGTAACCCATCTTAAGGAAAAATTCCACTTTCTTGGCTAGATATACACAAACTATATATTGCCTAGGTCCTGGCATATACTAACCGGGCTTAATCTTGTTTTGTAGGCTCTATCGAACAATAGATATAAGAGCTGCTTGCACCGTGCGGTGGTGAACAGCGAGAGCGAGAGGAAATCACTTGCGTTCTTCTTGTGTCCGAAGAAAGACAGAGTAGTGAAGCCACCAAGAGAGCTTTTAGACAGCATCACATCAAGGAGATACCCTGATTTCACATGGTCTATGTTACTTGAGTTCACTCAGAAACACTATAGAGCAGACATGAACACTCTCCAAGCCTTCTCAGATTGGCTCACCAACAAACTCATCTAATTAATAATACAATATCCATGTTTTGTCTTGTTAGTTACTATGTTCTTTATATTTCATGTATATGGTAAGATGCAATAACACTCTTAGCATTTCATTTCAAAAAAATCTTTAAAACTTACCATATTGATTGCATCCACAACTATTTAACAAATAAAGAAGATGTAAAGATCATCAATCCATCAAGATTATAACGAGGATACATGTGTATATATATATTGGAACATTTGGTCTAATAGCATGTTAGAGGAAGCGTGAAGGATAATTAATCCAAGAACAGGGAACACATCAAATGTCTACGACAAATGAGTGCAAATTAAGGTTAAGGAGAGAAACTCTGTGGATCATGCATCATCTTGGAGTTTTATCAGAAAAAAAAAAGACAAAACGTATGGGACACCATAGCCAAACTAAGAATGCTTTCTTTCTCACAATCATAAGACTCCCAACTCCCAAATGATACTTGGGATTGCGTTTTCTACTTCAAAGTAGTTGCGTTTATTTACTCTAATCTATTAGATAAGTAGTCCATTGACTCCATTTTAACAAAAAGAATAAATAATTTGTCCAAGCAAAAAAAAAAAAAAAACAAAAGTCTCTAGTTTACAAATTGCTTACAGTGAGAAAATTCCAAAACATATACACATGTAAGCTTGTGTTTTGTACTTGGATATCTACGAAATAAACGCTATATACACCGATGTCACATGTTTATTTGCGGTCTTCTACCAATCAGACCAATTTTAACCAGGTTTTACATGTGTTTATCAATAACAATTTTAGGTAGATCCACATGTTCTTAACCTTTCCGTAAATTCTTAGTTCAGAGATCATTTGAAACAAAACAAAAAACGATTAAGATGTCAGAGTCATCATTACTCTGACCATGAGCCTAGGCAAATATCGACTTTGATTTCAACCATTTCATCATCTGGTCTTTTTTAAAGTTCTTGGAGAGATATATATATCTAAAATAAATAAATAGAGTCGGTCCTGAAGTTGTATAAATATTATTTTAAGATTCGAACCATGTAATTTTTAGTATTGGGCTGGACTGGGTTTCAGGCTTTGGTATTAATTGACATACCTAGATGTTGTCATGTTTAGGTTATTTTGAAAAGTAACAGAATGCCAAGCTCTTTTTGTGTACATTTTTACATTATCATGTTAATCTGAATAAACTCTGTAAATTAAAGAAAACGTGACGCTCTATCGAAGAGAGGTTTCTCCATAACAGGTATTAAGAAGAACAAAAAATAAAGGCAAAAGCAGACAAAATCAAATAAAAATGGAAAAAAAAAAAAAAAAAGGCAACACCATGTCAATGATTCAAAGTAGGGCGGATACATGTTGCTCGCCTCTATCTATTCAAATCCATTCACTTAATGGATTAGCTTTCCTTTGCTTTGTCTTCTTCTCCAGCTCACCCCATTCTTTTAAGAGAAACGAAACAAAATTTTGTATATATAAAATGTTTGATTGAAATGGACGCATGCAATGATCCTGCAGATTGGATATCTTATTACATATGAATTTCAATGTTTCGAATTTTACGAATCTTTTATGAGTATGTTAATAGTTGTTTAGGATTAGTTAGTACTAACAGTTAGTTTGCTAGATGACTAATGACTAAAACCTTTCAATAGATAAGGTAAAGTCACTACAAGAAAACAGGGTAATTTCCGACGGAAGTTCTGACGGATACTCTTCCGTCGGAAATTTTCGACGGAATTATGATCATATTGTGACAAAAGAAAAGACCGTCGGAAATCCGTCGAAAATTTCCGACGGAATCATATCCATCGGAAATTCGTAAGAAATTTCCGACGGATTTTCGATGAAAAATATTCGTTGGTTATTTCCGACGGAATTAGGACCATATTGTGACAAAAGAACATACCGTCGGAAATCCGTCAGAAATTAATTTCATTAATTCTTTTATCTTTAATCTTTCATACCCTAAACCACATTTTAATAGATGCCGTCGAAAATCCGTCGGAAATTTCCGTCGGAAATCCGTCGGAAATTTCCGACGGATTTTCGACGACATCTATTAAAATGTGGTTTAGGGTATGAAAGATTAAAGATAAAAGAATTAATGAAATTAATTTCCGACGGATTTCCGACGGATATGTATATAAAAATAATTTTACACGTTTACAAAGCGTTTTATAAGTATTCGGACATATCCGTCGGAAATTTCCGACGGATTTCCGACGGCATCTATTAAAATGTGGTTTAGGGTATGAAATTTTAACTCTAATTTTGTTTAAATCATATAATAACTTTATCTAATATATAACAATTGTGCAATCTTATCTAAATTTAATCTAATACACATTTATTGGTGTTTAGACAAAAATTTGAAATATGGTTAAGGAGTTAGTAGAAGTAGTATAAGTGTTAGTATATAGTAATAGAAAAGTTTTGTAAAATTATATGTTTGATTGTGAAAATATTAAAACAATTAAAAAATCGTATTGTTACAAGAATCAACTTATTTTGTGAATGTAACATGTTTAGTATTGGTTGATTAACAAAATTTGAAAGGTTGAAACCCTAAACCCCAAATATACCCTAAATCCGTCGGAAATCTGTCGGAATGTTTGATCCGTCGGAAAACCGTCGGAAATGTTATGATCCGTGTGATCGTCGACTAACCAATAGAAACGCATGCAACAAATAATGATATTTTTTAATCCGTCGGAAATCCGTCGGAAATTTCCGACGGATTTCCGACGGATTTCGTGTTTTTCGAGAAGGCGCGTACTTTGACCGCGTAAATGAAATTATTATTTAGAATCCGACGGATTTCCGACGGATTGCGTCCGTCGGAAATCTTTAATTATTAACCGAAAACCCTTTCCTTTTTTCCCATTTCTTCTTCTTCTCTTCTCTCTCTTCCGTGAATCTCCGCCGATTCTCTCCAAAAAATCGCCGGAATCTCGACCTCCACCAACCTAGAACCGCCGGAATCTTGTGTTCTTCAACTCCATAGCATGGATAACTCGTAAGTCTTCTTTTATCCTTTGATTTTGAAGGTTTTTTTTTAATTTAAAAGTTTTTCTTAGATTTTTCATTGTATATAGTGTTAGGTGGTTAGAAATTATGATTGAAATGAGATTGTTATATGTTAGGTGATGTTTGAAGGTTAGAAATTAGAATTTTTAGTTGTGAATCGAATTTTAGAGGGTTAGGAATTAGGTTTTTTAGATTTGAGTTTTTAAATCAATTTTGTGTATCAAATAGAATTTTTTTTCTTGTTTAGATTAGGTTTCTTACAAATATGTTTTTTCTTAGATTTTGAAATAATGATAGTTTTTTAAAAAACTTTAATGATAATTTTTAAATTAAATTACAATTTTTAATTTTATAAATAGTGTGTTTGGTTAAATTGTTTACAACAATTTCTTTTTTGTTTCACATTTGTTTCATAAGTAGTGTGTTTTTTAATTTTATTTTAAAACAATTTCCATATATTATTTTTATTTTCATAAATTTTATTGTTAATTATATTTTTTATTTAAATAATTTTTTATATAATTTTTTTTATTTCCGAAATTAAAATCCGTCGGAAACAGTTCCGTCGGAAATCCGTCGGAAATTCATCGAAAACAAATCCGTCGGAAACAGTTTCGTCGGAAATCCATCGGTCTATTTCCATCGGTAATCTGTGGGAAACTTCTTACGGATTACCGACGACTATTATCCGTCGGAAATTTCCGACGGATTTTCGACAACGACAATATTTCCGACGAACTGTAACCGACGAACCATTTTCGTCGGAAATCCGTCGGAAACAGCCATTTCCGACGGATTTCCGACGAAAACGGCCGTCGGATTTAAGCTTCTCTCTTGTAGTGAGTATAAGCTATAAAGCCTACACTAAAGTTAATGAGATAATTTATCACTTACCGGCACGAAAACACATCATGTAATATTAGTTTCGTCATGACTATTGAAACATTAATATTATCTTTTATTATTATTACTGCGGAATTTAAACTCTAATCACTGTGGATCCGAAGCCTTTAGTATATTCTCTTTGGGAATATCCTTTTGCCAAGTGATTTGAACTAGACCAAGAGTCACTTGGTAAAACACTAATGTTTTTGAGAGATAGTTAGACCATGGTAGTTTTTTAAAGAATTTCTTAACATATATTATTATAATAATATATGTTAAGAAATCTTGCTCTTAGTCAGTGTAAGTTAGTGAATGTTTTTTTTTTTTTTTTTGGCTAATAAGTTAGAAAATGCTTATCAGATCATTCTATTTCTAAATCTCTCACACATTGTAAATGTAAAGACTATGCACACACACAACGAATAATATACGACTTGGTACACACCAAGCCCAAATACACAATAATTTTGAGCGAACCTCAAAAACAAGTTCAACACATCTACGAGCTCTCTTGAAACAAATGTTTATCAGTTTATGGTAGTTAGCAACAAAAAAAAATGTTTATGGCCCGATTTAATATTTTATACAGTCATTGCCTCTCAGAAATATATTACTGTCGAAAGACATGTGATTCTGTGATGGTTTTTACCAATGAAATAGATGATCTAAGGTTGGAAAAGTTACAAGTGAATCGGCTGATTACCAATTTTTATTGCCTAAATATGCGTCAGTCAAACAGTAATTGATTCACAAAACAATAGAGCTGTTGTTCTGACTTTTGAGGGCGTAGCTCTGTAATATATGGGCTTCTAGTAATGGGCGAGTCCACTTATTAAATAAGGCTGGTAGCCCAACAGTCCATTTCTTTCTCTGCAGTTTTCTTTTTGGATTTTTTTTTTCTCTCTGCCTCCAATTCCGATTATTTTTAGTTAAAACTTTAATGCGATTACATGCAACTATTTGGAATACTAGCATAAAATCTTAATTATATAGTATTTGATTTAGGATAATAACTCAGCAGTAACATTATCATTATTATATATTAGTAGAAAATAACAGAAAATTACAGATGGAATAGCAAAGGTATGTATGTTTTCACATTTATACTTGTTTTAGAGAAGCTTTTGGAATCATAGAAATGACGATTGCTCACCCAAAAAATCATTGATTGGGATTTGGGTAGGTAGGAGGAGATCGTCCTTAAATGGTATCTATCAGACACATATGCACCAACGACTGACGGAGAAGTACATGATTTGTACATGAGGATATGTTTGGCTACAAATCATTATCATATAATTAAACCCACACGGACACACACACACACAAATAGATGAGTAGTTTGATCTACACTTTTAGGATGTCTCATGTCTCTTGCTCTTACTTATTTGTAGTTCACTACAAACCTCAGTTTATATTTTGAATTAGTGATATAAGATGGAACTAATGTTTATATTTTCTATCTTTACCACAAAAAATGTTTATATTTTCTATTATTTTATTGGTTTGTCTGGATACTGGTTGGAAATAAATGGGGTTTAATATTATCAATTCTTAATATATCATTAAAATAATATTTAATTAAACGTCTGGACTCTGGACTCTGGAGTATCTTTAATGGAACACAATCCGCTTTGATGATCATAAATTTGTTGGACGGCATCTCAAAGCTGATAATTAATTAATTTAATTACCAATAATGATATAACTAGCGATCTCAAACGAATATTAGGGAGATCTCAACAACTCATCATGCGTATGAGCGTATCTCTTAAGTAAGTGCTTAAAACATTTGAACTAATGTCAACTCCGCTTAAGTTCGTATGATTTATCATTTAAAGTGGATATTTAGATCTAAAATAATGAGATATTATTAAAGTAATATGTGATTCTGTTCATATGCTTATATCAGTGGGTGTACGTAGGAAAAGAGGATGCAAAAGAAACCAAGATTTTGGGGATATGTACAATACTGTGTCGTATCGTGTATTACAAAATAAAGGAAGATTTTGTAATTGTATACTAGATCATCTTCTACAAAATCTTAATTAAAAAAAATAATATATTCAAATGTTCAATAACAAATTAATGTCAAGATGCGGCCAAAAAAAAAAATATATATATTAATGTGAAGATTATAAAACAGAAAGGTCTATGCATTGAATTTAGTCTTTTACAATATTTATGGCAAAATGCTTCTTCTTTTTCCGAACAATGATCGTGATTATCATAAGCATTTAACAATTTGTTTATACCAAACTAGTATTTGTAATTGAGCAATATTACAGTGAATCCTTCCATATTTTGCTTGCATGGCCATGCAACATTATCGTTTTTTCTTAATACGTTTTGTATATCTTATATTGTATTTACTTACCGAATTTCAATGAATATATCCCCTATGAACATATATATGACCGATGTTTGATGAGAGATGTGGTTTTTAGATGTATATTTCTTATGTCATTTGATGATCTGAAGCCTTGTGCTTATGGATTTACCTATATCCTGACGACAGTACTTGCGTATATAGTCATTTTGAAATTTCGAAACAGTGGTGTCATTTGTACGTATGTGTGTGTATTATAGGATTATCAAGTTTTTTTTTTTTTTTGTTGCTAAAGTTAGGGTTGTTAACTTACATACATATGTACATTATAGGTAGCTTGTGCATTTGGATCTTTTAATTAACACTTTCAAATTTCTCAAACGATTTGGTTTCTCGTGGTTAGTATATAACAATTATGCTCCTTCTCAAATTTTGCAGTCCTATGCTTTAAAAATTCACATAAAATCTCGAATATAACCCTAAGGTAGCGAACAGAAATCAGTAGATAGGTTGGAAACTACTCTGTAGATTCTGACCAATAGATCCCAAAAGATGGTTTCCACTTTCCACCTACCCGTCCTTGATACTTTTCCGGTTAGAAATAGCTGGCGCGCGATATATTATGTTATTGCATTGGCTTATTTAATAGGCCCTTTCCGATTTTCCTTCCAAGGGATGATTCATGGGATATATATATATATGAAACCTTATTTATTTTAAAATTAAGAAAAACGCAAGAAACATAACATGGAATGATGCAAAAATGTAATAATGAAAGGGAGGAAACACGATAGCTGAAATTTGGAGGTTATCTAAGAAGGGAAAAAAAGCCTTGTTTGTGAGAAAAATGTTCCACTGAAACATCACACACCCTTGGTCTTTACAGTCTACGGGGGGTGAATGATGGGGAACTTCTGATCTACCCATAAAAATCCGCTTGAAACATAACAGTGAAGCTAAGCCTCCATCCACGAATGAACCTTAAAAACCTATGCAATTCGGTGCTTTAAGACCCGCTCCCAAGATGAAAAATCAAGCAAGCCTTAGATATTTCTGCGTTTAGCATGAGATGATGAGATTAGTTAGAGCATCAACAATATAATAGTTACTGTGTTGAAAATGCTTGAACAAAAATACGCCCTACCGAACATTGCATATATTTGTGTTACATTGATGCACTAGAAGCATGTGAAAAGTCTTTGTATATACTATAAGTTTATGAACAAGAAAATAAATAAGTGGGGCAAAAACGAGCATATGATATCTACAAAAATACCTTGATAATATCTCACTAACAAGCTTTAATTACTACCAATCTAAAAAATAAAATTAATTTGAAATGAGTTTATTATATTTAGCTAAAGTTCAAACCTACATATTACGAAGCAAAGAGCTCGGGAAAGGAGATCATACTATGAAGAAGAAGGTCTCGAGGACAATGTTATGTTTCTGATTAGTACCCCACTGAAAGTATCAATTTCTCTACTAGCTTCTGTTGCAACCAAGCTAAGTCCAAGCATCCGAAACTATTAACCTGTAATAGTTGAATATAGTTAACTATAATGATGAAAACCCTAGATTAACTGCAATTGACATGGCATGTTGTAATTAACCATATATATACCTCGACTTGAATAGTGTGCATGAGCCTCTCATTGACTCTTGTGGTGAGAGAGCTGATGACTTCAAGCCCTTGCTCCTGAAGTGCCTCGAGCACTCTTGAGAGTGGCAAAGCGTCGGGACCTGACGAGTTGCTGCTCACCGCCACTTCGAAACCGCTCACGCATGGTTGCACCATCAAACTCGGCGGATCCGATTTCCCTAACTCCGGTCCAGTTTTTGTTGGATCCACCGGATTCGATTTATATCCCTGGCCCGTTTCTCTGCTTAGCTCATCTCTTCTTGCACTGAGTTCTTTAATCCGTGTCTCCGTGTCCTTTATGAAACTCACCGCTCCATTTACATGATCCGAAACAGCTCTCTTTCCCTACAAACAAAGTTCAAGTAAAAACAAAATCAAATACGAAACAAGAAAAGACATATTCACAACCCTTGATTTCTCGTTCCAACAATTGATTTTAGAAAGAAAGACAAAAAAAATGTTGACAAAGAAAAAAATCAGTAGAGAATAGGAAAAACCTTGATGTATGGGAGAGGCAGGTGAGTACGAAGAGAAGCAAAGAGTGTAGCCATTTCTTGTCTTCTTTGGCGTTCGATGTCGCGGTGGAGAAGCTTCTTCTTCTTCTTATTATCATCTATTTCGTGGGGTATACCGGAGCCGCCGCTGCTGCCGCCATCGTCGGCTGAGCCAAACGGTCTCTGTCTCTGGTACTCTTTAGGATTGGGATTCTGATAAGGATCCATCGTTTGACACTTTGAGCTTTAGCAATGCCAGATCTCCGTAGGATTTTGTGGTTATGTCCTATAATAATTTAATTTTACTCGTCAGTTTTTTTTATTGAAGGATGGTGACTTAAAGAAACAAATGGTTCTCTCTGTCTCTTTAGGTGAGAGGGAGGACCGTTCTTTAAAAACTAAATAAATACAAATTAGGAGGACCAAATAATCCAAACTTACTCTTCTTCTTTCATTTTTTTGTCGTCACTGGATTACTACTCTTTAAAAAAAAAAAAAAAAAATCTTCTGAATTTCGTTTTCATTTGTCAACAGCCAAATTATATCCTATTGAAGAAGAATGACCGATTTCAAAATTTTAAATAAAATTGGTTACTTTATTTTTTGTCGACAAAAATTGTTTAATTTATCGTATGTATTTTAAATAAAATTGGTTCATTTATCATATGTATTTTTTAAAAATAACATAAATTTTGTGTAATTTGAAAATTTATTTTTAGTCGATTGTATTAATGCCATCACTAATGTGTAAGCTGTTGCCTGTTGACAAAAAAAAAATTATGTTCTTTTATTCAGTAATATAAAAACTTACCATATAAAAAATAGTTTTCTCAAATCTGTTATTTAAATTCAGTTTTGTCACCATGTATTTTTGCCAATTTTACTAGAGATAAACTTTTATTGTTTAATTTTAGCTAATAAGCCTTTTTCTTTTAAATGGGGTGATCCTCGGGTTTGATGAGTCCTGGCCCTATTGAAAAAATAATTGGATTTAATTGGTAAAGAGTTTACCCCCTTCAAAAATTAGTAGGCGGCAATGGTTTCATCGTATGTGTAAATGCCCTCCATTCTAAACAATATATAAACTTTTATGTGTATTTTTTAAACTATAATATATTTACAATGTAACGAAAACATAAACTATCTTATTGAAATTATACACGGAATTAGAAACAAAGGCAACGACAACAAGCTTCCTCCCGAACGTGACATCTAAGTTTTTTTCCTAGAAGCATTGCTTCCTCTTTGTCGCGGGAGGATCTCGTATGGGATTTTACACCGGTTTTTTTTCTTTTCATCTTCTAAAATGTCGAAAACCGACACACATATATATATATAAGAAAAAGGGACTTAACTGTTGGAAGAAAAATAAGTGTCCCTACCAACATTTCCTCAAAAAATTATCATCTCGACGACTGGGAGGAACAGGGAAGATACATCCATCTATTTGACATCTGTGGACGTGGAAGCCCAACCATGTCCTAAGATTCGGATACATGAAAGATAAAAAAAAGATCAAATCTCAGCCGTTGATCTTGTGATGCTCGCATGTGGGCTCCCCTGCTTTTGATGTGCACCTGCTCACACTGCAACTACTCTTATTTCACATTATTATTAAAACGCTCTCCATATCCATTGCGTATCAAGATATATTATGTAATAATATTTTATGGGTCTTCTTAAGAAGACACCATACAATATACTATAATATGCTCTGTATAAAAATACGATGATATCCTTCCATATTATTTTTCTTTATTTTTAAAACAAGCCTTCTTCTGGTAAAGGTTATCCTTTCAAGGCAAAGCAAATCCTTCTTCTCTGTCACGAATCCCTCCCCCCCCTGTCACCTTTTATATATATTTGGATTTTTATTTGGATTTTGGAGCTTTAATTGTTTTTGGTTTTTAATGTTTGACCAATTTTGTTCTGCACTACTGCACAATACGTTTATTGTGTCCTTCCATAGTTCCATGTGTTCCGGATATGAATGCAATTGTACTACTACTCGAAGGGTGTAACTAGATTCCTATTTGATAAAATGTCATAATGAAAAGAAACAAAAAATCATTCCATTTATTCCAATTTTTTTTATCCCATTAAAATTATTATATTTAGTCATCATATTTCATAACCAGTTATATTAAACAAATAAAAATTATTATAATAATAAATAGATTCTTAAAAACTTAAGAAAGTTTATTATTTAAGATTTTTTAAGTTGATTTTTTAAGTTTTTAAGAACCTAATTTATTATTATAATAATTTTTATTTGTTTAATATATACTAAGAACCTTTCTAAGAACTATGATTGTTTTTGCTCTTACATTTTAAATGAATATCTTTTTTATCAATGTACCAATATTATTTAAAAAAATTACAGTAATTTTATAGTTAATGAATTTATCCTGGTTCCATTAAAGATGAGTTTTTTTTAATATATGTTTGTAAACAAACACATCAAATATATATGAACTAAATGAAGTTATATTACCATGTATTATTATACTCTTTGCATATATATATATATATATATATATATTATAAAAATTTACTTCTTCCATTACAAATGTAATCAAAGTAAATGTCAACTATTTTGTTTTAATAAGAAAAATAAAACATTGAAACATCATTCTAAATGCATCAAACATATGTGTATATATATATATATATTATTTTTTGTTAATTTGCATCAAATTTATTAGAATATCTAATTGAAACTTATTATTAATTAATTATTATTATATGAAATTATGTGATTTTTTATGAACCTATTAAAATTTCTTCAACATAAAAAATAATATGCGAAAAAAATTTCCGAATGCAACATAAACCAAACGTTGCTTTCTAAAATGCGTCTGTCTCTCTTGCTATTTATTACTACTGTTAAGGTAGAATATGTAGAAACTTATTTAAATACCATTTGAAAGTATCACAGGTGGTCGGTCGATTGATCTGGGAGTATCTGGTGCACCAGTTCCAGTCTTATAAAATTAGAAATTAGAAGCACGTTTTTAACGTAATGACCAAATGTCGGACATCAAACCGATGGTTGTCAGAAGAAAAAAAAAAGAGGATTATGCAAAGTTAAATTATTCCCGATCACACTCGCACACTAATGACTTGTAGGAGCGAAAACTAAATAAACAATAGACATCTCGTTGGACTTTTTCTATCGGACGGTTACCAACAATAGCCGCAATTACTACAGTTACAACCCAATTATTTCTAATTTTTATTTTTAAGCTTGTTCGAACGAATTAAAATATGGTGTTCGAGGTTTAAGTACCTTTATATTTTGGTAAATACAATTATGCATAATGCATCGTTCTCTAAAATAACGGTGTGCTTTTTTAATAGTTAATCTGTAATTAGATTGTTAACAAACAAAAATGATTACAATATACCCAGCTACATTCTTCGCATATTACACTATATTCTTTATAAGCGTCACCATAGTTTATCACGAAACTCTTTCTGAAACTACTATTTCTTATGATTATTTATTTTAAATGACACGAATTTTAAATATTATAAGAACGGCATATATTTTGTAATTTGACAAGGTAATATAGCGATATATTTTTTTTTAAAATGAACTGCTCCAAACTACAAAAGTATGGTATGTATTTGTAAAATTTATAATATTTTCTTGGAAAATAAAACAAAATAAATTGTATTTTTATAATGTTTCTTTTATTATTATGGTGTTGAAAAAATGAATAATTCTCTTAAATATGTCACAAGACTCACGTACAACCAAACAAATGCAATATAAATTAGAGCACCTGTAGTGTACGTATATAGCCCTTCTGACCTTGTCAATTAAAAGAATCTAGCAAGACATTCCTATATTAATTAAACATGTTTAGTGAACTTTACAAACAATCTCTTGTAGAAACTTAATTGACTTTTTCTAAACGATAGTAACCTAATCTTAGATCCAATAATGTTTTTTTTTTATCAACATCTACTTGGATTTGAATTCAAATATTGACCTAACACAGACACTAATACAACCATAATCGAAGCACAATTTTGAAGTTCGCCAGTTAACTCTGTAAAATGATAAGTTTTCAAAATAAAACAGAAACACCCACAATTAACTTGGCCATGTTTTACAAAATCACATTATAGACCCTTGTCTATTATTCAACCCGAACCCCAAGGCTAGGCCCGTAAAAAGACTAAAACAGATTTGATATTTTATTTAGCTGAAATTGTTTACCAAAAAGGTCTAAAAGAAAAGTCAACAATTTCTTCGCTCATAAATGTATGTATAGTTTTCAACTAGCCGCATATGTCAGTTCCCTATTGTTTTACTTTCCGGATCGACTTTATCATTAGATAATATATTTCTTGACAGCCTTTATCGTTAAGTATTTGTATTCTTTTTTGAAAAAAAAATATTTGTATTCTTACTTGCTTGTTTTCCTTTCTCGGCTTAGTTTACTTTCTTACGTTATGTGAATTCGAAAAACACACAGAAAGCGTCTAGGTTCAGCTCCACAAGAACTTTTACCCTTAATATACTGTACAGTTTTTTTTTTTATGGTGGTTGTACGAATAAAAAGATTAATGATACGTTTGGTCAACGAAAAATGACAGAATAACAACGATTAAATCATCCTTTAGCACACAAAAAAAAAAGATTAAATCATGTTCATTTTATAGTCGAACGTTGGTTTAGTGATGCATTTTGACGATAAACGATCAATAAACTTAATCACTAATTCTTATTGAATTAATGATATGTTGATGAAAATATATATAACGTCAGACTAACAACAACAAACGTACATGAGTTTGTCACCAAATATGACGACGATTTTTTATTAAAAAAAAAATGACGACGATCGATATATATCACCAATATGTATTTGATAAACGGATGACAAATACTGTTTTATATCGCTCATGACTAGCGACAACAAAACAGAAGGACCAACCACGTTTGCACTAGCTCGATTGGTCGTCTAGGAAATCTAGGAATCATGGCACGCGCAGGGCCGGATCTAGAATAAAAATTAGTATGGGCAAAATTTTTTTTAAAAAATATTATAGAAAATAGCTATAACTTCTTTTTACACTTGTAATATATCTAAGATATTAAAATCGAAAACATTAAAATTAGTATAGAATTTGTTTTAAGAAAATCATTTGTACGTACATTCTTTTATAAAGCACATGACACAAAAAGAGAAAAAATGATGAAGCTTGGCATCGAAACCTTAACCAAAGCATGAAATGAACACTTGGCTAGCCAATTGACCTAGTGCATTAATATTACCTAAAGCTAACTGGAATTTCTTTTTAATTAGTATGGGGCACATGCCCCACCGATCCGCCACTGGACACGCGTTGTAATTTCATGAAAAAATAACTTGAAAACATCTTTTTTCATCCTCAAAAATGATTAAGTGGAAGACAGACAGTTTTTATGCAAATTACATATAGTTTTCAAAATCTAGAAAGAATTATATAAACTTTAAATTACAAGAACTATATATTATACTCCCTCTGTTTCTTTATATTTGTTGTTTTAGAGATTTTTGTTTTAATTTATTTGTTGTTTTTGATATTTTTTAAGTAAAATTAATAAAGTAGTATTGGAATCTGGATAAAAAAACTTTTTCCAATGATTATCTTTTCAAAAAGTGACTATTTTTTTTATTTAAAAGATTATTGTAATTATTTTTTGTAATTAAATGAATTTTTTAATATGCGTGAATTATGTTAAAACAACAAACAATATGGAGAGAATATATAATATACGTGTGGAAGACAGACTCCACACGTCGAGATTAAGTGGTTTGAACTTTAATTACAAGAGAGAGGGGTGCGAAAGAAAATTGATGTGTATTATTTATTAATAATACAAGATGAGTTGGTAGATATACCTTCACGTGTCAACAATAAGACTGTAAGAGTGGAGTATAATATATCAAGAAAGAGTGATAAAGATAAAGTTATGGATAGAGGAACGATGTATTTGTATTAGTCTCAGATCATATAATTGAAGCTAACGTTAACGGCCAAGAAAAGGGTCGACAGCAGAGATAAACTAATGGATAGAGAGAGAGTGTTGTATCTGTATATGTTATGTTGGTGTATCTTGCGTACAATGGGTTATATGTATTTGGTGGTGGTTGGAAATTTTATTTTGTTATTCTATGTTACATCATCGTTATTTTTAATTTTTCCCTCAAAATGAAGTAACGCTAAAATGAATTTATCTTTTATTCCAATGGTTATCTTCATTTTTTTCCTCAAAAAAGAATTTTCTAAGTATATTGCATTTTTTATTTTATTATCAATTGGTTAAAACATCCTTTAACTTTTGAAGTTTATAAATTCTGTAAACTTATTTTATTTTCAAAATTAGTTCAATAAAATTACGCTTATATTTAAATTAAACATTTCTTATTTAATAAAATTACATAAATTTGATATGTGTGTGTGTTTTTTAAAAAAAATTGTTCTGTATTTTGTTTTTTTTATAGATGTCGTTGTATTTTCTTTTTATTTATGTTATTATTGTATTTTTTGTTCAAATAATTATTTAAATACTTTTTATTTAAAATTTTGTTTAAGTAATAAAATAAAAACGTAAAAAATAATTGGAATGTTAAATATAAATGATTAATATTATTTAAATATAAAATAATAACATATGAAAGTTTATGTGCTAATTTGTATATAAATAAAGTTGAACATAAAAATGAATTTGTGAATAGCGTTCCCTCAGATTTAAGGGGATACGGTTCATAAACTCATTTTTCCCTCAAACTGAAGTATCATTGGAGAAAATTTTTCCTCATTTTTTGATATTTTTCCTTAAAATGAAGGACCATTAGAAATGGTCTTAAGTGGAATAAATGTAATTAAAAGAATCAAGTTGGGTTTTATAAAAAACAAAGACATAACTTTGTGAGAATGTCTTCCTAGTTTGGGCATTGATCTTGGATTTCCAAAAAAGAGAAATTCCACTCGAGAATGTCCTATGATCAGCTTTGGATTTTGAAGTACAACTAAAATCTGTTCAGTCTCGGTTGCATTCTGATTTGTTCGACTGTCTGAGAACAATTCTAACCCTACTCTATTTTTGATTCCAAACTTCATTTTGGAGTAAATTTCTCTTCAAACCTACTTCATTTCTCACTCCAAAATGGAATAAAAATTGAGATTGCTCCATATTTGAAGCAAACCTATATTTTACTCCATTTTGGAGTTCAACTTTTTTATTTACAAATTGAACTTTTAAATATTAAATATTTTTATTTTATACTATTTTAGCAACACATGAATAATTATTATATATATATATATATATATTTGAACACTATAATTTTTAAACAATATAAAATAAATAATCATAAATAATTGAAAATTACAATTTTTTTTAAAAGATTACGAAATAAAATAAACTTAAAAATGCATTACAAGTGTTGAAATTAAAATAATATGTTTAAATAAAAAATTTCTTTGTTTTATGATATTATGTAACTTTCTTTTTTTATGTCAAAAAATGTAACTTTCTTTTATTTAATAAATGTTTAATTTATAATTTATAAAAGTTCTGTATGAAAAAAAAGTGGGGTTAATTTGTAAATTTTAGAATTAAAAGGCATTAATCATAAAATAGAAATATAATATTTTTAGAATATTATTTTTTGGAGTAAAAAATAGAGTTATACATTGCAGCAAAACTCAACTCCATTTTGGAGTTACTCTATTTTGGAGGGAAAAATGGTATTTTTTGCGATTATTGAAGAAGCAGTTTTTCGTCAAAAATACAGAACTAAAAGATTGTGATTCCAATATCTCATTTTCAACAAGATATTGTTCTCGTAAATTCTTTAAAAATAAAGATGTACATTTCTTTTCTAAATCTGAAAAACACAGATATATACAAATACACGGTACAAGTGCAAGAAAACTATCTATACATTTTTGGTTTGAGAAGTTAAAGATAAATTTGCTAAGAAAACGTTTACTTCATCAGGGTAAGACGGTAAGTGTTGTAAGTGTATCCTTGAGGTCTGCAAAGTCAATTAAAGCGAGATCGTTGACCTGCAATATTAATTAAAACAAATCAATACTTCGAACCTTATGATATACGATTTCTATTCCATTCGTATAAAAATTAAGACACAAAGGCCTTTAATTTGGTCTGTAAGCAGACAGGATCTGTTTAACAAACTTTGCTATTGTTATGAGTAAGTGTTGCTCTTACATTAAAACCTTTTTGAGAATATTACACTATAAGTCACTTATGCAATGTTGAATAACAAAAAAAAGTCACTTATGCCAACTGAGTAACTTTGGCCACTTGAGAAGACAGTTTTGCCCTTAATGAAGAATGATTCTAAATTTGAGTAATTAGGTTGGGCTTCAAAAAGCTCCGTCGTCTCCATGGAGTTGCTGTGTCTCAAGGAACTTCATCTTCTCCTCTACCGCTCTAAAATCTTCGTCGATTACTGCGCTCAATCCAACAAATTATGGCTATTGCTGCAAAATCCATCGATTTCTGACTACTTCCATGATTTGAATCAAGAGATTTCGACTCTTTTAGATGTTTTTCCGGTCAACGATCTCGGTCTAAACGGCGACATTAAATAGCAAATCGAGCTATTGCAGATACAATCCATGAAATCGAGCTTGTACGACAAAACGCTACGAGAAACGTTCTACTCATTTCTCGACGGATTTGAGAACGGAAAGATACCGAATCTGGTTGCTCTGCGATCGTTCTTCGTTAAAAAATTGGGGATTAGGGATTCGAAGAGTTGTAGAACCGAAATCGAGTTTTTGGAAGAACAGATTGTGGATCACGATGGCGATTTGGAGCGTACGGGGTCGGTGATCAATGGGTTTGTGGCGAGCACACATACACCATTCATTCAATTGGAGTCGTGGACAAAAATTCGTGGATATGAAACGGTGGACATGTGCTCGTGGACAGGCAGTCTGTGGACTCACATCGGATCGATCATCCACATATTGTTATTGGGGGCATCAAGATACCAAGCTGTATGTACACTTATCCGGTCTGTCCATGCGAATTAAACTGTATCATATAGATTCGTTTATCTCAGCAAAACAGAGGAAGATATTTGTTATGAAGATTTAGAGACTAAAAAGATGAAGAAGTCATAAGAAAATTGGTGTATACAAAAGAAGGAGAAGATCTGCACATGTATACCAGAACGTCATCGCCGACGGTAGCCATAAGAAAATTGGTGTATACAAAAGAAGCTCATACAACATAAGCTCATCCACACATAATTAAGCACTCATAAACATCCATTTTCAAAATATTAGATGTACACAAAACATAAATTCATATCATACATGTCCATAAGAGATAGAAAACAGCTGTTAACAAAATAGTAACCAACGAACCATCACCGAATCTTTTCTTCACGACGGCGACGTCCATTTAACATGTATGACATGGATGATTAATTTGTGGATGAAGTGGTGTGGATGGACGAAAACGCTACTGGCTAATCCATATAAATGCGCACACTAAGCCGTCCTCGCACACAGCCACACAATGCATGTTGCCTCTCAGTTGCGTCCACATGTGGACTACTGTTCACACAACGCTGTCCATGTTTTTCGTCCTCATAAGCGCATCCATTAATTATCATCCATATAAGTTCCATACTAACCCCATGCACTCGTGGTCGCTTAATGATGGATTCTAAAAAAATGGGGACAAAGCATCAGACACTGGATGGATAAGCAAATATTATGGATAACACATTTACATATATAAACGACATCATATGGATAAACGACATCATATGGACGACTACCAATGGATGCAAATAATCAGGTTAACAAACCAAACACAGTGGACGACTTATCTCAATGGACGGCTAACGATGGATGCAAGTGCGGTTATTGTAGGGGAGTTATATGAACGGCTCAACTTTGATGCCAAAAAGACCTTTCTAGTGTGGCCAACAAGTGATTTCCTATGGACGACTGACAATTCAACAACGCCACATTCGATGGATGGTACTCAATGGACGACCACCAATGGATCTGATTAGTTAGACTATCGAAACAAACCAAGTGGATGACTAAACTCAATGGGCAGCTAACGATGTAAACAGGAAAACAACACAACGGATGTACATGCGTGCAATGAATGTAGGTTATATGAACGTCTCAATATGGACACCAACCAAAACTTTCACATTTAGTCACCAAGTCATTCTCTATGGACGACTGTCCATGGAACACCGACACGTTGGATGATTTTTCAGATCTAGTTGGATCTCATTCTCTCAATCGACTAATTTAATTTGTGAACGGAAATATAGACAAGATAACATCACATCAATTGTTGGATCTCATTCTCATCCCTACTTCCAAAAAAAGGTGGGTTGAATTATACCTTCCATTACGGGGATTCTTTAGTAATTGTCTCCGTCAAACGCTTCTCGGACTACTTTCACTGAACGGTGGATGGCGTCGGTTACGCTATTCTTCAACCCAAAACGGCGGCGGGACCGAGTTAGAGTTTTCGATCCACCGGAAAAACTACAAATCGAATGTGAAGTGATCTATATGCCGAAACGAGTCAACAATTTTTCTCTAATAACGATCTAGGTCTCCGATTTGTTCGTCGCTAGTTCCGATTTTGCAGATCTTGTCGTCGGGTGTGAACAAAGTTTCTTACGGTTTCGGAAGAATTTTTTTATTTACACAGAGTAAACATAATTCAGACCGGTGGAATAAGACATAGGCAATTAAGACTTTTTACTTGATCAAAGTTACTTACTTGCCGTAAGTGACTTTTTGTGAAATCACTTATACCAAAGTGACTAATTATGTAAATCACTCAATCTTTTTTAGCATATATGTAAATAATGCAACAGTCGAACAGAAGCCATCTTCAAAAATAACTTTTTTTAGAAAAGTTTACAAAAAACTATAAATATACATTCAAACTGTGACCTATAATCTAGAAAAATAATATACATTAAATATATTTTAAGCAAAAAATTAAACGTGATGTATAAATAGTTGGAGACGGTTATGCTCTACATATTAGTATTACCCATATATATCCTAAAAAAAGAGTTTCAACATATTAGTATTATTAAGATATTTAATTGTCACTTTTAATTTAAATTTCGCATTTTAACAAAGTGAGTACATGAGGTATGTCCTTTTATGAATTAGATTAGGTCTCATCAACTTATACTACATGTGGATCCCTAACAATATCTTATGAGTAGTTTGAATTTGATTATTTATATATACATGGGGAACCTATTTACATTTACTTGGCATGAATGTTTCGATCGCTGTAAAGTTAATTAGTAAGCACGATATATTGTACCTCAGCCTGTACAGTGTGAATGAGTCTATCATTCACAATGGAGGAGATGCAGCTAAGAACACAGAGACCGTGTTCACGAAGCACTTGCAGAACGCTTGACAACGGCGTTTGGAGAACGCTAAACGTGATTTCTACGCCGGCAAAACACGGACGGATCACGACATGATTCGAAATCTCATACCCACCTCCTCCATTACTATTTCCAAAGCTTCGTTCAGACAATATCATGAGGTCATCTCTTTTGGAACTCATGTCCTTGATGTTCCTCTGCAAATACTTTATGTAATTCACCGCCTCGTTCAACTGATCTGACGTCGAACGCTTTCCCTACAGAACCAAATCAAAAACCCATATCAAGAAACAAAAAAAAAGAGACATGTTAATCTTAGCTTTATTGTCTCTCTAGGATCCTGTGATGTTGGAGTGGTACAGTTCTAGCGAATCTTTTTGAGAAAAAACAAACTAAGAGACAAAACATACTTTTAGAGATTGTAACTTGTAGATCTGTAAGAGTGAAGAATCGAAAGCAAGATTAATTAGGGTTTTTGAAGAGACAGAACCTTGATGAACTCGAGAGGGAGAAGAGAGCGAAGAGATGCGTAAAGAGAAGCCATTTCTTGTCTCCTTTTTTTCTCAACTTCTCTGTGTACTATCTTCTCCATGTTTTCTTCACTACTACCTCTCAGCTTTTTACTACACCTGCTTCTCTTCTCCGGAAAACCATTCATCTAGAACCTTAATTTATTTTCTACAAAGATTCTTTTTTTTTTGTAATGATGATGATTATGATGATGATGAGACAGCAGGATCTGATCTTGTCTGATTTTATGCTCTGGGATTTGGTCTGAATCTCAGTAAGGGATTGGTTGGTTGTAAAGTTGAAAAATATGGGAATTGGAACAAAGACAGTAAAATAAAGAAAGGGTTTTTGTTTATGGGACTACTAGTTTTAAAATAAAGAAAAAGATACGTTATTGGTACAAGTATTGGAAAAAGAGGTTTATTAGGGTAAGCAGTGACGTCTTTCTGCTTCATCATTAACTTCTTCTCTCTTTAATCAATGTCAATATCTTCCCATCCACATTCCATTTCTTACTATAATCAACATCATTTATTTCTTTATTTTCTTATAATATAGTACATATATATCAATTGTACGATCTCGTGACAAAAAGAAAATCAGTTGTACGATCTGATAGCTCTGAGGCCATATGCTAGACCGTATCCCCAAAATTATTTGAATATCACTTTAAACTTTGAAGTAATATGATTTCTTTTAATTCTATATAATTATTTTTCTATAGAACATATAAAATGTACTATCATTTTTTTTGGCAATGATATAGTTCATTGTTTCTAATATTTCTGTGGTCTCATTTTTATGAAATTTTTTTTAACATAAAGACTTAAGAGCCTTAAAATATTATACTAAATATTTAATCAAATTATTTTATTTATTAATCGACTTCTAAATGATACATGTACAAAGCAAATGCCGAATATATAGTATTAATAAAAGTACAAAAAATATTTAGTATTAATGAACCAAGCTGACCCAAATTATGAATAGACCCAATTCGATTAAAGAGTATAAAAGAGCCAGAATAAAGAAGAATAAATTTTCAAGAAATTTTGATGGTTTTAAGAAGAAAAAAGTACTCAAAAAGTAAGAGAGATTGAAGATGGCTCAGTATGGCCCATTTATATAAAGAACACCCAAACAGCTCCCCAACGTGACCTAAATTAACTCAATTGGAATTTGGAAGAGGTTTACACTCTTAAAACTATTGGGCCCAAAGGATTTGTAAACTGATAAATGAACTCGAATTTGTCAAAGGGCAACGTTTTCTTTTACTATTCAAGAAATCTGCAGTGGTCAATATTTTCATGGTGAACCTTTCAACCAATAGATTATCATGAATTGGTTTAGTATTATTGTTAAGTTGTTACTACTTAACAAAGCTATATACTATTTTCGAACTTCATTCTGCAATCAAAATAATCAACCTGCACTACGAATATGGATAACATAGCAAAATAAAAAGACATTGAAAAGCCAAGCAAAAAAATATGGAAACCTTAAAATGCATGTGAAAAACCTACTCCACCTCTGTCATTGTCAATGCTCGAGTAGAATTATGGATAAACCAATCCAGGATAAACGGCTGAAAAAAGTAGATAATTTATGAACCAATATACTCGATCTCTGTCAATGCCTACGAAGATAAAAAAAACAAACTAACCTAAAGAAAATTTGGAACAAACTGTCTTCAACGGCGCTGCTTTCCCACCGTCTTCAACGGCGACGATGGTGGGAACTCAGTAGGCAACTCCGGCAAACTCACCTCTCCTTTAAGCATCCCCAAAACTTCTTTCATCGACGGTCGTGAAACCGGCAATCTTTGCAGACATTGCAAGGCTACCTTTATGCACAACACTGCTTGTTCTTGGTTCAAATTTTGCAACTTTTGGTCCACAAGATCAACAAGCTTCCCTCTTTTTGCCAGCTTCCTCGCCCAAGACATGAGGTTCGCCCGTTGGATCTCACTCGCAGATCCCGACATCTCCAACGGGCGCCTCCCGGAAACCAGTACTAACAGCAGAACACCGTAGCTATAGACATCGCATTTCTCAGACACATTGTTGTTGTCTAAGTTACAGTACTCAGGCGCTGCATAGCACACCGTTCCTCTCATGCTCGGCGTGCTACTGATTCCGCAGCTCTTAGCTATCTCGCCGCAAAATTCGGATTCTAAGGTCTTCTTCTTCTTCTTCTTAGCGAGTTCTCTGCGATACTCGACTTTCCACCACTCTCTAACCAGCCTCCGCTTCTTCTTCTTCTTCTCATTCTCTTCCTCCAATGAAAGCCACCATTCCAGTCTCTTGCTACTCTTCTTCTCAAGCTTCTTACTCGACGGAGAAGAGGAAGCTGTGGCCGCCATTGCCTCAATCCAATCGATGCTGCTCGGTCTCTCCTTCTTTACCTCTGAACCAATCCATTGCATCACATAATCCTTCACTTTCCCTCTATCAACATTGCTCTCCTGCTTCCACCACCAATCTTTGCTCTCAATCTCTTTCACCGTCGTCGTCGTCTCTGGCGATGTCAGAGGTGCCACTCCCGTCTCCGGCGAAGCAGTCACAGACCCTGGAACCCTAGCGACACTTTCCGGCGACTGATCCACCAAACCAAAGTGGAAATCTTCACACCCAGTCGCAGTAGTTATCACACTCTCTACTTCTTCGACTAAAGATCCGTAATCCCCCGCCTTTTCTCCGCCGCCATCACGCTCCGGTGCTACTGTGATCTCCACTTGGTACAATTTCAGCCTCGCGAGACCGAAATCGGCGATTTTGGCAGAGAAGAGTTTATCCAATAGAACATTGCTAGGCTTTATATCACCATGAATCACATGTGGTTCAAGGCTGTGAAGGTGCTCGATCCCTTCCGCAATGTTAATCGCAACCAAAAATCTCCGATTCCAATCCATGAGCTCAGGGCATCTCCGGTGAAGCAGCGCGTCCTGGAGGTTCCCATTGTCCATGAGCTGGTAAACCAGAAGCAAACGCCGTCGTTTCCGGTCGTGAGAGAAGCCAATGACGGGGACCACATGAGGCGAGTCAAGCTTGGCGGCGAAGAACAACTCGTTCTGAAACTCTCCTTCTCCTTGGAGAGATCCTAAATCCATTACCTTAACGGCTACATTCTGGCCGCCGGAGAAAGTCCCGCGGAACACGGCGCCGAACCCGCCCTGACCTAACCGATTCACCGGAGAGAAAGAAGCGGTGGCGCGGCGGAGAGTCAAGAAAGAGAACTCACGTGGCGGCGGTCTCCGAGGGGACGTGGAGGCGTCTCCCGCCGGAGGTGGTGGACGTTTCCGTCTGAATTTGCAGAAGCAGACGGAGAGAGTGATGAAGAGAGAGAACCCGGCGCCGGCTCCAGCCGCAGAAAGCGGTGGAAAGATTCGCGTTATCCTATCCAACGGCACCGGGGCTAAAGAGGAAACGATCGGCAGCGTCGCCGGAGCCGGCGCCAAGATTGCTCGTGACGGCATGGGGAATTGATTAACCGTAGCTGAACCATAAACAGGGGAAAAAAAACGGAACTTTTCGTTTCTCCATCGGATTTATGATCAAATATCACACCATGTGGAATTGTCTAATTAGGTATCACTTAAATTAATTAATTAATACTTAACATAGTGAAAACGGCACGCAACTTTTATTGTATTTGAGAAAACGGACCGACTTCTTAGAAATCACACGGAAGTTGCTGTCTTCGAGTTTTCGTCTGTCTAAATTATCAAGTTGGATTAGGGTGTTTATTTTTTACTTTTTCCATTTTTTTTTTAACAATTTTTATAATCGACTTAATGATGTTCGAAGACAAAAACACGTCTTCTTTATTAAGAAATCCGTCAACTTTCTACGTTCTAACGCATATTTCCTTTCTTAGATAAGGAAAGGAAAGGAGATTATGTTAGTATTCCACAAAGTAAGGAAACACTAATAATTTCCTTCATCAAATTGTATTCACAAAAAGGAAACACTAGTGCACAATGAAAACATCCTCTATAAATATATAGATTATATAGACGTTGACGCAACCCACACACCAAATCTTGAATTGTGTCTCATAAAATTCAACGAGCAGTTCTCACGGTTACTTAAGCTCAAGAAGAAGAAGAGGATGATGAATGCGAAGATGATGTATGTTAACGAAACAGAAGCATTACCATGCGCCGGAGGCTGTGGACTCTTCGGCACCCGAAAGAACAACAATCTCTGCTCCCTCTGCTACAAACAGAGTGTCCTTGAAAAATTGGCCACTCTCAGACTCGAATTCGAGACTAAGCCATCAGCGGTTTGCCCTCCTACGAGTAGTCCCGTCGCTGCAGACGAACCGGTCGGAATCAAACGACGGAGATGCGGGATGTGTCAGAGGAAGGTAGGGATGTTGGGATTCAACTGCAGATGCGGACACATGTTTTGCGGGTCCCATCGGTATCCGGAGGAGCATTCTTGTCCCTTCGATTACAAACAATCTGGACGGCTTGACTTGGCCAGACAGTTGCCTTTGATCAGAACTGAGAAGTTGCAGAGGCTTTAGTCATAGTTTAGATTAGAGTCTTAAATCTTGGATTTAATTTTGATGTTGTTTAATTCTTTATATGATTAATATAATGCATTTTTTTTTCCTTTGACGGAAACTCCCTGAATCCAAGCACAGTGATCCATATCAATAAAGCCGAATTAAGGTTTGTCCATAAATAATTCAAGTAACAAAAAAAAAAAGAAAATCATATAGTGATAATAATCAAGGCCTGATGAGACTGTGAATCTGTGATAATGCAGAAAAGCTATATGATGCAAAAACAAAACTNTTCTCCGCGACTCCATCCACTGCTCGGTTAAACCCTGTCGTTTGCTTCTCGTGCATTATCTCTGTGAACCCGTTTTTCACTAGCTTCCCGGGAAGGATGGGTTCTTCTTTCCCGGTGCATGAACCACCTGTGTTCCAAGCACCGCCCTCGTAGTGATCAGGTGACCATGTTCTCACAATGGTCAAACCCGTGTAGTTCCTGTCTCTTATACACATCTAGATGTGTATAAGAGACAGGTCAATGGCCTTTCGAGCCGGTTCGGTTAGAGGAGGATGCTCTGGGCTGAAAAAGTACATGTCTGATTTACCGAGCAGGTTTATCGTCTCGTCTCGCACCTTAAAAAGTGTGACTCCCTTCCCCCTCAGGTACTTAGCAGCTGTGCTAGTGCCTGAAATGAAAACCGACAATAACAAGGTTAACAAACGTCAGTAAAAAAACACATAGTCCGGAACGATTTACCATCGCTGCCTTCTGAATAACAGAAAGAAGGGTTATTGAAAGCTAAACAACACACAAAAAAACTGAATTTATGATCAAACAGCACAAGGCATTCCACAACCGAATATAAAGTTTCAGTTTTTTATGGTTAAGAAACAAATGGATAGAAACAAAAACTCATCCCACGCGTATTTTGTTTTATAGGAACAAACACAGCCTATGCTTATTAGCTATTGCTCGGACTCAATTAAGCGGGTGAACTGAAGCACAAAGCGGGACAGAGAACTCTTCACCAAGCATTAGCTTATACGGATCTCGCAAAACTAAATGTAAGACTTTTCAGTCACCTATTTATACTTTTTTACAGTTAAATGCCCCAATTCTCCTCTATCAACCAGAATAAAAGGCATTCCACAACTGAATATACAGCTTCAGCTGTTTACGATTAAAGAAACAGAAGGACAGAAGCTAAGTATCCCATCCCACAGGAACAACCAACCATAATAACCCTTGCTTATACAGATGCAACGAGGAGGAGAAATCTTAAGCAGCATTGTTGTTTACGATTCCTCAAAACAAAATGTAAGCTTTCGATCGCGACAAGCACAAATGTCCAAGGCAACAAAAAGATCCCAGCAAAGACAAAGCTGAAGGTCTCAGAAACTTAAAGAAGAATCACAAACCTTCGACTAAAATACCCATGAGAATGGCTTCGGTCCCGGTGTTTGGATACTTGAGCTTCCTAGCCTCCAATTCCCCCATTGCAAGCGATTTTATCGCTCTCGCCGACCATCTAAATCAAACGGATGAACATCTCACACAACACGAAACCTCAACAATTCAAACCTGGAAAGCTCTATAATCACAAATTGGATACGTAAATTCGCGCGAGACTCACTTTGGGAGCTTGTCCGAAGAACCATTCTCCGGTTGCCTGAAAAATCCAACCTGACAACCCTAAGCTTCCATTTCCATGGAACACAAAAAACCAGAAAAATAAAAAGATGTAATTACTCACGCAGTCGGGACGCTAAAGACCGTGCTGGCCGAGGTCAAGCACCGGCGCTTGGGGACAAAGCAGCGGCGCGACGGTTGTGTCACCAGAAGCTTCTTACCGAACAGAGAAGTAAGAGGAATCGGGGAAGAAGAAGACGAGGGAGATCCATTCTGTCTCGAAACAAAGATCCGAGGATTAGAGACCGTCAAAGGGATAAAGGAGAGCGTGTACGACGCCATTTTCACTCCAAGAAACAAGCCTTTGGTTGAACTGAGCGAAATTATTACTCAGCGGATTGTTTTTTGCACATAAACCCCCAAATCTAATCCAAGTCTTTTTTTAACATTTCAACTACTTGTTAAAATCCAGTTTTATCCCGTAATTTATGCGGATTATGTCCTAGTACGAACATACCTCCAAAATATATAAAAGATAAAAAATAATAGCTTTCAATCTCAAGACGCAAGCGAACCAAAAAATGTATAGTGTGGGACAAATACGATCCGAAACCAATCCTAATACTACTAACTCACCGTGGTTGACAAAAATCTACAAGTGAGTTTATATATTTGGTTTATCATGGATTAAGAATCTCATAGTATATATAACTCCTGTAATATTCTCTGCCTTGAGTTTCAGACCAAGTCAAGATGATGAGCTTTTCCTTTTCCTGCCTTCAGAGTCTCTCCTTATGAGCTCCAACACCATTTCGTTCCATGTATCGACCGGTCCCGGCATGCACCAGTGCAAGCAGTCTTGAGGCGGAGGCCGTCCATCCGTTCCTCTTTTAGTGATTTTGTTTGTGTCGGGATTCCTGTACGGACCAGGATGACCATCATGGCGATACCCGAAGGCCTCTGTAATATCCATCAGCTTTAACTTAAGCTTCAGCTTCTCCGCGACTCCATCCACTGCTCGGTTAAACCCCGTCGTTTGCTTCTCGTGCATTATTTCTGTGAACCCGTTTTTCACTAGCTTCCCGGGAAGGATGGGTTCTTCTTTCCCGGTGCATGAACCACCTGTGTTCCAAGCACCGCCCTCGTAGTGATCAGGTGACCATGTTCTCACAATGGTCAATCCTGTGTAGTTCGGGTGTGTAGCCATGGACTTTAGGATTGTTTCAACTGATATTCCGAATGCTTCCACGTTATTGACTTTCATGGGTTTTGATTTGTCTGGCCACCATATTTGGCCTCCAACGATCTCGTCCTTCAATATGTAGACTGACTGCTTTGCAAACCAGTGCCCTGATGAGAGGACAACCACTTCGAATTTCGGAAGAGCTTCTATTATGCGCTCTTCAGGAAGGTCCAGCTTTAGTTTGGTGACACCTTCAGGAGCATAATCGAATTTTTCGTTGAACTGATGGACGAGCCAAGATGACCAAATACGGGCAATCATTACTGATGATGACTTAAAATACCATCTCTGCATCTTTCGGCTCCCACGATTGACCGGTGTTTCAACCTGAAAACAGCAATCTACGTTAATATAATACATACAATTTCCTGAAGCTGAATAAAGCAAATATAATAGATCCCTTATACAGGTTTTAACCACTAACTGAATCTTCCGAGACAAAAGACCCGAAGAGGAATAATTACTTGCCTGCCAAAGAAGGCACAACATGGACTCCATCTGGTTACGAGCTACTGAATCTCCTATAAAGGCCAGTGTCGTGCCTTTCATTAGCTCAAGAAATTTCCTGGCATCAAACCGAGGAAGGTCACACTGAGACGGTTTCCATCTCCAGTTCTCATATCCCTTGTCAGGTCTTCCATTGCCCTGGCAGTTCTGCATCTGCGTCAGGACGGGGCAAGAGTTGTTCGTGTACACAGGTCCCCCAGGATCATAAAACCAGCTACCATGATACAAATCGCACTCTACAAGCAATCAAAGGTTTGAGTGAGAGACAAACTAATAACAGAATTAGAAAGCATGAAACAGCTAAAATCATGAGAAGCAAGAAACTGAGGTCTAACTATCAAGTAAATTGGATAGAAGGGAAACTATCAACAACAAAGCTGTGAAACTACTTTCTTATTTCTTCAATACAACCGAACCAGAGAGATTTTTTAACTAAAATTCCCAAACAGAGCCTAGAATTCCACCCCCTAAAACGATATATGCCGAGGCATCCTTACAAACCGAGCCCTCACTATTTGCTCTCTAACCAACTCAAAACAACTCTAATCTGCTACATTCAGTTCTAGGCTAGATACTGTAGACCTATATCTAAGAGTTGAGTCGCCAAATTTCTTCAAAGCTTATCGGAAAGTTGAGCCATTTGCTATAGAAATGCAAACATTCCAAAAAAGACAAAACATACGTAAATGGAAACTAGCGTCTTTAAGAGAACAGTACCTGCTTCTGCTGAAGCAGTTTCAGAGTCATCATGTGGAGGAGATGATGCACTTGGAGTGTCACCAGCCTTGGAAACATTGGTTTCACTTTCACCTGATCCAACATCAGTCTTCTCAGTTGTATCCGAAGAAACAGTATCCTCTTTTTCTCGTGCCAAAGGTTTCTCCAACTTCCTATCACTATCGAAATCTGGCGGTGGTGTTTCTGTGTTAACAACATCAGGAGAGACAGAGCTAGAATGAGAAGTCAGGTTTTGATCTGAAGCATAGATGTCGCTAGTCGTGTGAAGGCCTTCTACGGTACGGTTGCTCAAAGATAAAGGGATTTCAACTTGTTCAGGATTCCCTATTCCATAGAATATGCCACTAACTGAGGAACTGACTGGATACGAAAGACGTTGCAACAATCCGAAAACAAAGAATAATGCCAAACCACCGATAGCAATTGCAATTGTAGACACCTTCCGAGGGAATCCAGCCACAAATATAGAAACTTTAGGAGAACTCAAAGCCATTGTTTTTTTTTCCCCTACAAACACCAGTACCAATGCCAGCAAGAGAACAGAGCCTGTATGTGATTAAATCACTATCAACATTCTTCAAAATAGGGGTTGTAGATAAATGCTGTCCAAGCAAAATGATTTCGTCAGTGGGATCTGAATCTTCCACTGAAATTTGTTGCTCGATTCAAGCGAGATTTTGACCTTGAAGCACTGGAATCACGGTTAAGATTCCTCCAATCGCCTTCTCCAGGTTCGAAAGCACTGGAATCTGGAAGAGCAACACTATGAATCAGCATTCTCGATCTCACCAAAAAAAAGCACTCTTAACTAATAAATCAATCTGACCCATAGAAACGAATTTCTAAGGAAAAATTAGAAACGTTCATCTATTTGCACAAATCAACAATCCCTAATCCAAAATATCCTGTAAATACAACTCAGATTCAGCTCAAAGCATACGTATTCGCCAGGAGAAAAAAAGAAAGAGATTATCTTCTTCACGAGACAGATCCAACATGCAAACTTACGGAACAAGAACAGAGAGAATCTAGGAACCTTGAAAGCTCAGGAGGATTTTACCAGAGACGAGCAATCAGCTTATCCTTGTCGTCTTGTTCGTAAAGCGAGCTCAGAGAGATTCACAAGAAAACCAGAATAGTATAACTTGCGAAATCAAATTAACAAAGGTTAGTTATGGAGTTATTGTTTAATGAAGTTTTTGTTAATCTCTGCGGAAGTAATTAGTGAAAATTAAAATCATTATTGTTTTCTTCTTCGGAAACGATCCGGAGCAATCAATGCCGCCTGCGATCGCATCGAGCGAGACGGCGCGTAGACGGGCCACGCGAGAATATGTAAAGTTACTAAACTACCCTTCGCTGCTTCGAAGGTTCAACACCACCACACGCGTAGATTTCGATTCGTGATATCATTTGGCATTTGAAAAAAAAAATATATTTTTTAAAGTTTTCATATAAATTAAGAAACAGTTAATGTTTAGCTACAAATGCTATATATTTACTGACGATGATAATAGAGAAAGTAATAAATGTTTTTTTAGCTCTGATAAATTCCACCAAATATTGTGTTTATCCCTTGGATTAGTCTCTCTCTTTCTGTACTATGAAATTTGAAAACTCAATGTTATTTTGAGGATATATTCAATTCTCATTATAACAAAAAATCACAACCCGGTAGAAAGTCAACAAACGGAAACTAGATTGGCAACATTTCAAAAACTTTTTAATTCGTCCATAACTCTATTAAAGAAAATAATGCATAACTAATTCAAAGGTCTATTGCTGTTTATCAGTGTCTTAGCGACATGACGTATTGACATCACATCACATCACATGTGTATGGCTAAGCTTTGTTTTTCTTTAAACAGAAGTTTCAACATTACTAAACTAATTCAAAGTCTATTGCTGTTTATTAGAACACCTGCCTAAGATACGATAGAATGGAAAATTTTAAAATTTGTTTGCTAAATATAAATATGCCCAACGACTCGCATCTCCGCTAAATGTAGAAAGTACTGTTTTGTCGACCAGTGTAGAAGCCTAGAAGGTACTGGTTTGCATCTAATAAAGACATTACACATTGGTTTTAGGCGACGACAAAAACAGAGTAGCTCCTAAAAGATAAGAAGATTATGATGTCTACCTTCTTAGAGCTAACCATTCATTGATAAAAACCAAATCATCTACTTCGTTTTCTATATTCTCAAGTCAACTATACGTAGATGTGTCATGTGGTTTATATTTAGTACACATTGACATGTCACATGACACATGTATGGTCGATTGTAAAATATCAAGGGTTCTACTTCAAATACAAAACAGAGCATAAACTTTAATTGAACTACATGATATAACTAAAAATCCCATGTTATTATAATTTTTAATCCCGCAAAAAGATTACAAAAAAAAAAAATATATATATATATATATATATATATATATATATATATATATATAATCAGCCACAATCTAATCGAGCACGTGAAATGTGTATGGCTAAGCTTTGTTTTTCTTAAAACCAATTGAGCTATAAAAGAGGAAGAAATTATAAACAAAGTTTAGTTGGATATCAAATCAATTTAAATTAGATTTTCTACGTTGTTGCGAATAAAGACCTGGTCTACCTCTCTAGAAAAACTTGAAATTGAACCAGTTGAGCTACGAAGAATAGTATTTTTTCTTACGTTGAAATTGTTTAAAACCTTTTATCATCATCACTCAAAACCCAAAAGTCAAAACGTCTTCTTTCCCGTTTGGTCCCAATAACAAAGAGAGAAAGATTCTTAATTAAGATTCTGACTATAGACTTTGAACTCTAGAGAGAGAAAGAGAGAGAGACAGAGAGAGACAGAGAGTTCAGTAACAAAAAAACCAAAAGCTGAAGCTTAAAGAAAAGGAAACGAAGAATGAGATTCGGGAAAGAGTTTGTGTCTAAGATGATCCCAGAATGGCAAGAAGCTTATATAGATTACGCCTACCTCAAAACCATTCTTCAAGACATCCAAGCTCCTCGAAAGATTTCAGATTCCTGCAACCAGAACGACAAACCTTCCTTCGCACGCAACCTAACCAGACGGAACAACCGCGACGCCTCGGTCTCTGAGAATCAAGATATTGTGGTCAACACTGTGACTCGGGATCTCGAGACCACTTACGAGACGGTGTTTTTGAAGGCTGGAGAAGCAGGTGGAGACTCTGAGGTTGCCTTCTTTGGAGCCCTAGATCGAGAATTCAACAAAGTGAATAGCTTTTACAGATCGAAAGTGGAGAGAGCGAGGAGTGAAGCTGTGTCTCTGTCCAAACAGATGGATGCTTTGATTGCTTTCAGGCTAAGAGTTATGGAGAAGAAGCCTTCTCTCTCAGATTCAGTCTCAGTAGACATCGATACCTTAGCCTCTGAGATTGGATCATCTTCCAAGTCTGGAGAACACAGTGAGTTTCTCAGGTTGTGTGTTGGCTTTGATTTTGGCCCCCTGAAGATTGAAAGTTTTAATCTTTATGTCTTGATTAATCAGGAGTGGCATTAGGTGATCTTATGAGAAACGAGGAAACAGCGAACGAGAGTATTCTTGAGCGTATCAGGATGAACAAAACGCGGGAATCTCCTCTGTCTGCCATTAAAACCATCCTCAAGGTCCACAAGCAGGAAGAGCTCAAATTCACAAGAGACAATCTCAAGAAAGCAGAGGAGCTGCTTCAAATTGCGTTCATCGAGTTTTATCAGAAGCTTCGATATCTTAAGAATTACAGCTTCTTCAACACTTTGGCGATTTCCAAGATAATGAAGAAGTATGATAAGGTACTTTCTACTCATAATCTACAAAATTCCCCTTTTAGGACTAAATTATCTTTTCTTTTTTTAAATTAATCTGGTGGACTTTAAATTATGCTCTCTCCTTCATTTAGATAGCCGCAAGAAATGCTTCGAAACTGTACATGGAAATGGTGGATAGCTCTTACCTCACTAGCTCCGATGAAGTAAGCAGATTTAAAATAATTAAAACTCATTCTTCTCTGTCTACGAAACTCGAAAAAAATGCAACTTCAGCATGAAGGTTTAAACATCTGCAGGTTCATAAGCTGATGCTAAGAGTTGAATCTACTCTCATTGAACATTTTTGCAATTCAAACCGGAGCCAAGGGATGAACCTCTTAAGACCAAAAGTGAACAAAGAACGTCATCGGATCACATTTTCCACCGGTATATAATAACACTACAATATCCAAATTTTGATATGGATTTTCAGGAGTAATTCATCATTTTGTTCTGTTTTTTCTTTTCCTCTGTCTTTTCTCAGGCTTCTTCTTCGGCTGCGCTATCTCTCTCATTGTAGCTCTTGCTTTAATCATCCATGCCCGAAATATCTTGGGTACACCGGGACAAAGAACTTACATGGAAACAATGTTCCCTCTTTACAGGTAAATACAAACCAAACAATCTCTCTTTTTCTTTGAAACATTAGTTCTTATGAGCAGAGGCATTTCATTTTTCAGGTTCTTTGGGTTTGTAGTTTTGCACATGATCATGTACGCTGCTAATATCTACTTCTGGAGGCGATACCGTGTGAATTACTCCTTCATCTTTGGATTCAAACAAGGCACTGAACTTGGCTACAGATATGTTCTACTTCTCAGCTTTGGTCTCGGCACACTTTCTTTGTGTGCTGTCTTATTAAACCTTGACATGGAAATGGATTCTCAAACGAAAGACTACAGTACATTCACTGAACTTATTCCCCTCTTTCTCCTCGCCGTAAGTTCCTTCTCTCTCTCTCTCTCTTCTCATTACAATTTACAACTCAATCCTTGTGTGTTTTGTGAGATTGGTTTCTCTGCACAATATGCAGCTAGTGTTAGCCATTACTCTCTGCCCCTTTAACATTTTGTATCGATCAAGCCGATTCTTCTTTCTCGCGGTTCTGTTCCGGTGCATCGCTGCACCATTTTACACGGTACCAACAACATCCCTTGCTCACTCATCTGAACAAACAACATAAACAAAATGTAAAGATGAAATGTCTTGCTTTTTTGCAGGTGAATTATCCGGACTTTTTCTTGGCAGATCAACTAACAAGTCAGGTTCGAGAAAATCATTACTCAAAGACCAGTTTCATCCTTATTTGAACGAAAAAAATTCAGATGTAAAGGGTCAATGTATAGGTTCAAGCATTCAGGAGCCTAGAGTTCTACATATGCTACTATGGATTTGGAGATTTCAGACAAAGACGACGAAACACCTGCAGATCAAACGATGTATTCACAACATTCTACTTCATTGTAGCCGTTATACCTTACTGGTTACGGTTTCTTCAGTGCATCCGAAGATTAATCGAAGACAAAGATTTGGGTCATGGTTACAATGCAATCAAGTATCTCTTGACCATCGTCGCTGCTTGTCTTAGAACAGCTTTTACTCTTAACAGAGGAACCACCTGGAACATCACAGCTTGGGTTTTCTCAGGAGTCGCAATGTTTTACGCAACTTACTGGGACATTGTTGTTGACTGGGGGTTGCTTCAAAGAGGATGTAAGAACAGTTTCTTGAGAGATAAGCTTCTTGTTCCTCACAAAACCGTGTACTACGCTGCAATGGTTAGCAATCAAAAACAGCAACATCCTCTGTTTCTTGTTTTTTTTTCTTAACATTATTGTGTAATTTTTGATTCACCTTCTTGGCAGGTGCTGAATGTTTTGTTGAGGTTAGTGTGGTTACAGACAGTTTTGGATCTGAAATTCTCTTTCTTACACAGAGAAACTTTGGTCGCGCTTCTGGCTTGCCTCGAGATCATACGCAGAGGTATCTGGAACTTCTTCAGGTAAGCTCCAAGACAGAGAAATTAGTGTTGTTGAGTTGTTTCAATGGATGTATGCATAATTAAATGTTTTTGACAAGTTTTGTTGGTTTTGTTGATTAGACTGGAGAATGAGCATTTGAACAACGTTGGGAAGTTCAGGGCGTTCAAATCAGTCCCGTTACCGTTCAACTACCAGGAAGATGGAGATCAAGACAATTAGCTTAACAAGAAATACATGGTTTTACGAGCATACCTTTTATACACACACACACACACAAAGTTCACAATTTCGAAATATAAATTGAGGTTTAATTTTTCATGAAAATATTTGTTGTAAAATGCGTTTACAGCCTTACGTTTTCATTTGGCGTTTAAGTTTAAGATAACAATTTTAATCACAAAATATCAATTGGTTGTTTTCGAAAGCAGGTGGTTCACTGGAAACTCTACTACACACGTGTGTTTGGATTTCTGTTGAACAGTACTACTCGCTAGGGTACATTCCATATAAACAAAACCGAAAAAGTCAATCCAAAAAGCCAGTAATTGGTTAAGGATAAACAATGTCGTTTTGGGGTTTAATTCTTGTTTCATAAAGAGTGTCGTTTTATGTTTTCAATGAGCATTTTGAAGAAATATCCAGTTTTAACCTTATAGTTTTAGTGTATTAATTAGATAAAGATGTATTTGATGTATTAATAATGGATAAAATAGAGTTTTTAATAGATTTATTAATATGTGTGAAAAACTTACAGAGAAAATATTATTTAGGAGAGTTTATTGATTTGTGCAACTTACATAATCCAGAAACAGCCATAGGAGACAGCAGTGACAAAAGTGGATGTTACTAAGATATTATAGAATATAAAACTGACCAGACCAACATGCTATCAGTCCAACTAAATGGAATTTGATATTTCCGGTGAAGATTGTTCAGTCTAAATAAACCGAAACTGAAACCGACAAAAGTGGATTTCAATTTGTAATGGTGAAAAACCGGCTGGTTCATTTGTAATGCCTTAAGACTGATGATGGCACATTTGAGACCAATTTTGGGCCTCATTGAAACTCAAAGTTTGTCAAGGCCCAAACTATACCGAGAACGGTTCGCTTGTCTCGAAACCGCGGAATCCCGATAACCGCTGCTGATCTTAGAAAAACGTTTATAAAGCGTCTGCAAAAGCCCTCCTTCTAGGGTTTTAGTCTTGAGAACAAGTTGCCGCTTCGAGTCGGAAAGTGTTTATCGACATCTAGCCGAAAAATGGGTTTCTGGGGTTAGTTTCTCTGTTCGATCTATGCAAATATGATTTGCCTAGTCTCATCTTCTTCTATTTTCGGGGATTGATTCTGTTGTTCAGTGTGTTCTATTGTTCTCGCCGTTTTTCTTCGATTTTCCCATTCTTGGTTCTGATTGTGTTCTATTATATTTAACATTTGCAGGACTTGAAGTGAAACCTGGGAAACCTCAGTCTTATCATCCAAAAAACGAACAAGGGAAGCTTCTTCACGTGACCCAGGTATACTCTTGTTCTTTTACCATGAAATCTCGTGGAATCGGAACTATATATACAGATTCGTTTGGAAATTGGTTGTATTCTTTGTGTAGAGCTCGCTGAGAGTAATTCTGAAGCTGCGAGTGTTGATATATCTGTTGATGTTTGTATTTATTGCTACCATTCAGGCAACTCTAGGCGAAGGTTCGGGTAATGCTAAGAGTGTGATCAAATGTTCGATAGGAGACAATACCCCGACTTACTTGTGTTCACTGTTGCCCAACAAAACCGAATGTTGCCCTCTGTATCTCGAATTCAGTGATGATGACGAGGCAGTTGAATTCTCGGTGGCCGGTGACAGAAGCATCCATCTGTCTGGATACTTGGAGAAATATGATCAGGAATATGACGATGATGATTCGTATCCTTTTGTTGTTATTAGTTTCTTTAGCAGATGATACTTTCTTGATTTTTTTCTCTTTAATCCACCTGCTAATAACCTTGAACGTTTTCATTGCGACAATGTTAGAGATGTCGATTTTGGTGAGAGTGAGTCAGAAGAGGCGTCTGACTCTGAATATGATAGTGAAGAGGACCAGATGAATGGATTTGAGGACTTCATCGATAGCAACCTTGGACTGTATCGGCAATCTTCTGTTCCAAACAGTGGAGGTACTTTCTCTATCCACAGATGTCAATCAGATTTATTGCAAGCACTTTACCATAGCATTTTTAGTACTTCACTCTTGTCTTGTAACTACAAGGTTTCATAAATATATTGATAAGATGTCTTCACATTTGTGTTTATAATATATACAAACGCTGCATGATTTGTTACAACAAACTGAATGATATTTTTGCTAGTTGTAATTGAGGAGATTGAAGATGAGGAGAAGCCCGCCATAGATAATAAGACAAAGCGATCCAAGAAGAAGATTCAAGCTAGCAAAATCGAGAACACAAATAAACAAATCATTGTCAAAGAGAGTGCCCATGTTCATCTTCTGGAGAGCGAAGATGAAGACGGTTTTCCTATTCCCAAAGAAAAAGTACCTGAGGCAGAGAATAAGACTGGTGAGAAGATGGACTTAGATGATGGCAAACAAGGTAGCAGCAAAAAACGGAAGGCCAAGGCTTCTGTGCAAGATGGTGTACAAGAAAGGTACCCTTCTCTTTGATTTTTACTGACGCTGAAGACATAGTGAACAAATCATATGTTAGCAAGTATAGCAGGAATATGAAGTTGTTTCTGAATTTTGTTCTAGTGTAAACAAGAATAAGAAGAAGAAAAATCAGAAAGAAAAGAAGAAAGGGGAAATTGCCTCAAATGAGGAAGCTGATGAACAAGTTCAGGCGGGAAATGTGCTGAAAAAGCAGGAAACCAGCCAAAATTCTTCAACCCCGAAAGCTCAAAAGGGAACTGTAAACAATGCCATGTGAGAATCTAATTTCTTGATTTGAGGGCTCTTTTTGTATGATAAAACGTATCCGTATCATTTGTGAGATATCAGTATAGTAGTCTTTTGAATGATTATTCGAAATCATTAGGTCACAAGTAAAGAAGGGTTTGTGTCATGTATACAGCGTTTTCTCATCTAACAAATTTCTGTGCTTTTTATGGAATTGCAGGAGTGAAAGCTCTAATACCCCAGTTAAAACTGCTGAGAAGAAAAATAAGAATAAGAAAAATAAGAACTCAGGCGAGGAAGCTACACTGGAGACTAAAACCATTTCTAATAGTGTTGTGAAACCAAAATCAGATTCAACAGAGCGGAATCAAGTGAACTCCAAGGTTTCTCAAGAACGGACATACCCAAATGGGCTCATCGTTGAAGAGTTAGGCATGGGCAAACCCAACGGCAAGAAAGCTACTCCTGGAAAACAGGTTTGTGCACTTATAGTCATAATTTTGATATATATGATATCATATATTACTGCATATATGTCATGTAGATTATCCTACAAGGTGACAGTGATAAGAATGTGGGTATACAAAGAATCCACATTGGATAGGAAGTGAACAAATTAATACCTTATAAGACCTAAGAGCACCCACACCCTTAAGTTATGGTCTTTGTTGGCTTGGTAATCCTATTAGAGTGCATTAATGTATTTCGTTAGCCTTACTGTGTTTTTCTGTTGTGTCCGAGTGCAGGTTAGTGTCCGCTACATTGGAAAGCTTCAGAAGAATGGGAAGATCTTCGATTCCAACATTGGGCAAAAACCTTTCAAGTTCCGTCTAGGTTGGTATTTTAACTAGAAGCAAAAGAAATTGGTTGAGAATTACAGCCTTTAATAAGGTACTTGATACTTATGCGCTTGTTGTAACATGCAGGTGTTGGACAAGTCATTAAGGGATGGGATGTTGGCGTCAATGGTTAACCTAATTTCTTACTGGTTTTCTTCACTTTGTTCAAAGTGTGCTTCTATGTTGTTTTGATCTCAGTTTTTTTTTTTTTTTTCCACAGGCATGCGTGTTGGTGACAAAAGAAAGCTTACAATTCCTCCATCAATGGGGTATATTTAATAGCAAACCATTTTGATTAATCTTTTCTTTTAACTTGTTTTATTGATTGTGATGTTTTGTTTAACCTTTTAATGGAATGTGGTTCACAGGTATGGTGTGACCGGTGCTAGTGACAAGATTCCTCCGAACGCTTGGCTGACGTTTGATGTCGAATTGATTGATGTTAGGTGAAACCGTTCCGAGTTCGTAGAAGAGACCTTCCAAAGATTGAATCTATGAAACGAGGATTTTTGAGGTGTGGTTGTAGCTGCCAGAGATTAAACCTTTCCTCCTAACTTTTGAATCTTTTGAGAAAATGATTTGTGTTTCCGATTAGGCCACAACATTTGTTTTAAGTTGTCTTGTATTGCGAGTTTCTCGGATTTTATTTCTACTCTTTGCTTCACTGTTTTTCATCTTCCTGGTACAACCAAAATTATAACCATACCGAACTGATTCAATACTTCACACACCCCTACTAACTTTAATCCAGAGATCACAATGGTTAGTCTCGAAATAAAGGTTACGTTTGAGTAAATTCTTTTTACTTTTTTTGTACAGATTGCATCGATTTGTTGGTATTTGTCTTTGACCAAATTGCCTTTCTCGGCTTTGCCAAATTGCCTTTCTCTTTCTTCACTATGACCAAAATCGATTTTTTTTCTGTTCTTCCGTAAGCCAGCTTTCTCTCTTCATTTATTATTTTGGGTATGGCTTTCATTTTTAGTAGTAATTGATTTTCAACAGGCATTTCACAAAAATCGAAATTTTGGTTTATATATTACGATAATTATATACTACAACTGGTACAATCACGTGTGACTGTAGAAAAAAACTAATGAAGACTTTGTTCTCAGTATGTCTCTCTCTCCAGTAATTTAATAAAAAAAAAAATTATTTTGGTACTAGAGAAGGCTCACTTTGACTGGTTTCTTGTACTGCAAGTTCTTCTGAGTACTTCTGACCGTAGTAATAACATCTTTTGACCGGTTTTATATCTTTTAAAATTAATATTGTATATATATATACTGTATACAGGTAAAATGGATGATTCATACGTCACCATCGTTCTCCGTCCGCAAGGACAATTTCTCCGGCTTCTCTGGTCGGAACTCTGGTTTCAAGTAACCATGTTTCAATTTTGGTTCTCCGTCGCCTGTTTGTTCGCAATTTCCTGTGATTTTTTTATCTGCATTTGCTTCTTCTGCGATACTAACGGTTGTTTGAACTTGTAATTTCTCAATCTTTGGTGTTCGCTAAGTTAGTATGTGGGGGACTGTGAATTGTGGTTTGCCAATGAAATTATTAATTAACCCTCTGTTAATCTGATGTTCATCAACAATTAAAAAAAAAAAGTTCCTTTTCTTAACTAATAGACTCCCCAAAAGGGTTTAGATACGATTATCATTCTAGAGATAACAAAAATCAGAGCTTTCAGCTTTTTTTGCACACAAGAGAAGACATTGTGAAGCGACGAAACATAACTATCTTTTTTAACCGAGATTCTCTGGAACAGAGGAGCTTAAGTTGTAGTTACGCATAGCAGAAGCGACCTTCTTAAGTATCTTTTGCCACTCTGTCTCTTCCCCTGTTTCACACAGTTTTCACTCATGGTTAACATTACCATACATGAAATTTTCTTCATAAGCCACAAAAGTAAAAAAAATGTTAAAACTTTATTAATTTACCTTGGTGAGCTCCTCCATGAAGCTGCCTTCTAGCTTCTTTCAAGAAAGACACCACTTGAGGATTCATTCGGTTATCCTCCTGTATAAGACAAATGTCTCCAACTTTTGCAGATGTGGTACGGTTAACGGAAGGACCTTGGTTCCAGTGAAGTCTGAAATCGCATCCGCACACTTGGTTCCCTTCCTCATCCCGACCATGCTTCTCCCTCTCCACCTATCAAAAACGTAGAAACAGCTTCCAGACTTGGGGGGGATGGATTTCCAACATTAAACCGAGATTTCAAGATTTTTTGGGGTCTGACCTGAAGGACGACGGCGTCGTAGAATTTGACCTCGCCGGCGACGGAAGGACACGTGGCGCAGACTTTCGTGCCTTCGGAGAGCGTAGGGCAGTCGAGGTCTTGCATCTGGACGGAAGTAGCACGGAATCTTTCTTCGAACGCTTTGATCTCGTCGGAGTTCTTGAAATCGTCAGGTGCATAGACCTCGTCGTACTCGCAGGGGAAGCCGTTGAAGGTGATCACCAGAGAGTCGCACATCTCCCACACATCCACTCCGTACCACGCCTCGTCCTCCGGTGATCGGAATTCGATTTCCGGCATGTTCACGTTACTCAAATCGTCGTCGGAGAAATGGCGCATGTATGCTCTTGGACTAGTCTCATCAGACATTGTACAAAAATATAAAAATAAAAATATTTTGGGTATTCGTCGAAAATGATGACTATGGATGGAGGTGGAGAGAGATGAGTCGATGCAGCTGCTACTTTTAAAGACCCAAAGGTATCTCTGTAAGAAAATGTCATTTTCTCTGTCAGTTCTTCATCAGTAAAAAGTGTTCAAAATTACGTTTGTGTCCCCGTTTTCATTTTAGAAGTTAGAACATCGCAATACATCTAATATTATGAATCCCCCTAATGCCTCGCACCTTCCAAATGTAGCGGCTAAGAACATAATCAAATAAATGAGCAATAAATTTAGATTTTCAAATATATGTCTTTTTGAAAATTCAGAAAAGCAAAGTGAGAACTTTCTTGAAGGAGGGTTTTGCAATCGTGAGTTTGTTTCTAAACATGGATACTACAACAATCACAATGAGGGGAGAACCTAAAAGATAAAGGAGCTTCTAAAACATTCTGTGTTAACAATCAACCAAAATCTGGAACCCATATCACACCCTAACAAATCCGTGAAAAGAAACAGCAGGATCATCATCAGCTCGGGATCTCGTTGTCAGATTGGCTATCCCCTCCAAATTCTTCGTCCTCACCTTCTAATTCATCGTCATCTTCTTCATCCTCCTCACCCTCTTCTTCTCCTACCTCTCCCCCTCCACCTCCTCCCTGGATGGAAGAGAAGGGATCCTTGGCGTGGTTAACCGAGTTTGTGTAGTAACTGTGAACCGCGCTAGGTGTGTTTTCATGCGGGTACGAAACAGTTGGTGCAGGGATAACAACAGACTTGTTGAGCCTCTCGAATCTCGCCTTCCGTTCTTCCGCTGAGATGTTGAATGAGATGGAAGATGGTTGAGCCCCGAGTCTTTGCCGTCTTTCTTTTGCTAGCTGCAGATGCGACTGCTCCTGGCCCGCTATAAATGTCCCTACCATAACCTGTATATATATCGATGTCAGGCACAAAATAACTCATGTTCCGAGACCACACAAGATCTGGAAATTTGAACAAACCTGGACAGGACCAGCAGCAAGGAAGAGACCAGCGAGCCCTCCGCCAAAGACACGACCGTCTGGTCCTGCAAGGCAGACACTCATACCACCAGCTCTACTTCGAGTCCCTCCAGAGTCATTTTGCATAAACGAACCCGTCAAAGAGAGAATCTCAAAACGACCCTGATCACAACAACAGACAAGTCAAAAAAACATTTGAAGGAAACCGAATAGAGAGAAGTGCCAGATGTCATAGATTGACGAAGAAGAAAGCATTTAGACCTCATAAGTTAGAGTACCGCCAGATGTCATAGATTGACGAAGAGTAACATTAGAGATGGGACCATTTGCTGAAAGGATGCAGATAGCACGAGATCCTTGTTGAGAGAAGGTCATTATCTTCATCGTCACATCCTGCACAAATCCATGCGTCAAGAGATCAGCTAAATAATTGATCACAGTTAGGGATTTGAAGTTTGAACCCCAGCGCCTATGACTCTGATCAGATCAGGAATGAAAACTCAGAAAAAAACCATACCTCTCCGGCGTTTACAGTGAGCACATGAGGTGTAAAGTTGGCACCAACAAAATCTGCAGCAGTTCCTACACCTGCAAATTTGGTATCAACTGAATCCAGAGAAGTCAAAATCAGAGCTATTGATAGGGAACAAACACAAGACGAGGATTTCTCAAAATCAGAGTTGTGATGTTCCTAATCTAATCCCTCAAGTCGTAGCCTTTTCTTTCTCTTCACTAGCTTATGACTTGTGACTCAAAAGTTCACTTCTTGTTCCAACATCGTTCAAGTCAAACCCCCGTATAGATCCATACGAATCAATTAACTAACAAAACTGCTACATTTCTAATTTTGAACAGACAACCATCAAAAGAGTTTCTCAAAGTATTATTACCAGGACTTCTGTCGAATTGGAACATCTGGGACTTATTGCGCCATCGACTGGACTTGCCACGTCCCCTTCCTCGTTTCCGAGGAGGAAACTCCGACGTCAATGGAACGGAGGACGAGATTGGCATCGGCGAGAGAGTCACGGCGAGAGTCCCGTCGGGGTTATACTTTCTCGGCCTACCTCTCTTCTTTTTCAGCTCGGAGGAAGCGGTCTCCGGCGGCATTGTCAAGCTGAACGGAGGAGCCGCATTCTCCACAGAAGCGGCGGCTGTGGCGGCGGAAGAAGTGATGGGTGGGCCCGAAAAAGGGTTAGGGTTATCGGGTCTCGGTGGGTCCATCGGGTAACCATCAGAAGCAGCTTCATGTTGTTGCTTCAAGCCGAAACTGCTGGCGTTGTTGGTTCCTTCTCTCTCCTCCATCCGGACATAGATCAGTGATTCTTGTAGGGAGGGATTCCGAAAAATGAGTAGAGCCCAGAAATAAAATCCTAAGATCCCCTCCGAATCTTCGTTGATCACCAAAGATTCGAGCTTGTTTCTACAAACTCCCCTAGAGTTAAGATTCAGAGATAATAAGACTGAAAACGAAAGACGAGGTTTGCAGGAGAAAAATTTTTTTGGGGGGGGGGGGGGAAGGAGCACGGAAACAGATCAGTAGTAGTAGCTAGGAGAGAGAGAAGAAAAACAGAGCTTCCATGAGCGGAATCAATCTTAATTTCAGAAAATTCGACCTAAAACATCCATAATTATAAGCAAAGAAGAAAGATCTAATTTTGTTTTTCCTAGGGGGTGGTTTAAGTTGGGGGAGAAATTTTCTTAACGGGTGAAGGTGAAATTAGGGTTTTGGCAAGAATGGAAAGAGAAAATCAAATTAAAAAAAAAAATGGAATAAACCAGATGGATATTATAATTTTATTATCAAGAAAAAGAAAGAAAGAAAGAAAGAAAGAGAGAGAGAGAGAGAAACGAGGAAAATGTAACTGTAGTAGATTTCAATGATAATTTAAAAAATCAAAGACTTAAAATTTATTACCTGGTTAAGCGGTTTACTGTTCCGGTCTGGTTAATCTTGGTTGGGTATCAGTATAGCTTTAAGCTAAATTCAATTTTGAAAATTGGTTTAGGGACCAAAACAAATGGTTTGGTATTTACCTTTTTGTTTAGTCAACTAATGGTTTTGTATTTACTTAAATTGTAATATTTTCATTGGGATAATATTTTTTTAAAAAAGGAAAAAAGAGCTGTAAAGCGAATGAGCAAACGTAACGTTTGAGCCATGCCAAATTGCCTTTTTTTTTTTTTTTTTTAATGGGGGCATACAATAAATATTAAGATAGAGACATATATCACTTTTAGTCTAATCTCGTTGACTAAACAAAAAAAGTTTGACTAATATTCCTCCCTAACTCCCACAAACTCTGTGGTCACTGGTCCTTTCATCAAATATACGGACTGGGCCTGTCAGAATCCATTTTCACATGTCTATGATGATTGATCATCCCACGTTTGACTTAGTTCTCAGATTTGTAAAATATCATTCAGATGATGATATATTGCGAAAAAGGGTTTATCCTCAATTGTTTCATTGCATTATTATCCTCCTACAATTTTTTTTTCTTCTCTTGTAATCTAAAATGTCTTCAATGTATTGACCAAATAATTATTCTTGACCTAGAGCCGGTCCTGGCTACAGTTATGTCGGAAAAACGGTGCCCGACACTTGAAAGATTGAGTTTTATTAACTCTTTATTGGGTATTTGATCAAATCCGTTTTTAACGAGCTTATTGAAATTGGTCTGTATTTATATTCCAGTCAATTTATTTATCCTCCTCTACATTTTGAAAGCCTAAAACCACCGATTAGCAAAACCGATTTATTTTAATTTAATTGATGTATTTTTGTTATAAAAGAAAGAAGAGAAATAAAAAAAAAATGAGAAAGGAAAGAAATATGTTTGGTGGGAGAAAAGCCCTAAATCTAAACCCGAATACCATCACCAGACCCGTTTCCAGATCCATTTCTTCTTCCCGCACTGAGCAGACACGATGAGCACGGAGATGGATGACTCTTCACCTGTGCGGCGGCGCGTGTCCTGCACAAAATGCTTCGACGCTCTCTGGTTCTGCTACTGTATGTCTTGTTTCCCCCCCCTCCCTTGTCTGATCGCATTCTCTGGTTCTACATCTTCGATTTGCTCTCCTGCAAAACTCTATCTCCCCTCTCCACTCAACATCTTTTGCCACTGGTTCCAATTAGTAATTGTTCTTCCTGGGGCTTCTTCATTGGGCAATCGAAATTTGAACTTGATTGAGATTTGATCCATCCGTTAGAGAAAAAGTCTTTTCTTTGCTCATTTTGTCTTTTGGGAATTTGTGCTCTTCGTTCAACGACTGATTTGTAGTTTACGTGCTTGCTGTGTCACCTTGGGTCAAAGTTTAGAAAATGGTTTAGTTTTACACCAACAATGGGATTTTCGGATTTGAAAGATCTCTGAAACCATTTCCACAATGTATGTTTTGTTGAAGGGATGTCTAGATGGTCCAACAGAACCAGCAATGGCGATGGGACAGGACAAGGTTGGGTTTTTTTTAAAAATGGAATAGTCTTGAAATATTTTAGCTACCTGTATTTCCTTGTATCATCCAATTTCTTGTTCCTAGAATTACACAAGGGGGAAATCCGACAAATGTTTCACCTTTTAGGAAAGAACATCATACCCAATAAACCCTGTTGTATATGATTTTTTAGATATATGCGTGTGTTTTGTACTTGTGTCTTTGTTTGCTCCATGTGTTAAAATCATCTATTCGAGGGTCCTATGAGACAATTACTCCTGATGTATCACTGATTCTATTCTACAAGATATGGATTTTTTTTCTAGGATTCTTTTCTTGCATTCTGTTCTCCGTTACATCATGTTTCTGCTGTTTATGTTGAATTCACTTCACCTATACTGTTGTATTGGCTCTATTGACCTACGGATTAACTCAGACTATCTCTTTGCAGCACCGTTTTACCAAATGCAGCAGTATTACCGGGTTGGAAAACTTGATGATTGTACTAAGAAGTTCTCTGATCTCTTTGAGTGTCTTTCATTAAAGACAAAAAGAGCTTCTGAAGCCGAGGTTTGTAGATTCTTTTGATCTTATAGTTGGTTCACTCTTCATTACTTTTGTCTACTCAAGAGAATCAAACATTAGCATCATCTGTTGGATATCGCATAGACTAGATAACCTTAAATAACTATGACTTGGAGTTATGTGATACACACCTCTTTTCAATTATGATTCAAACTCGGCTTTTCCTGGTGCAGCTCTTACTTTACTTGTGAATTCTGTTTTTCTCGGAAAAAGATAAACATGGAACAATGTGTTTCTGCACCTTATCCAATATTACACAAAACCACTGGTTGATTTTCGACTGTTTGTGTATATGAGCGTCTGTTAAGTTCCAAGATATTTAAGGTTTGACAATTGCAGAAAATTCTGGAAGAGCAAGAGAAAGCAGATGCAGCAAAACATATCTGGATTATGCGGACACAAGAAGAAGCTTCAAGGCATTGGAACGAGACTTTTGGGCATTTGGATGATCCAAATTGTTAGAAGTACAGTTTCGCATTCTCTACTGGATTCTTGATGGCCATTTTTACTTCCAAGAAACTCGATTTCTGCTAGAGATTTGCAGATTGTTCTGCCGGATAGAAAAAAGCTTTTGTCATCGGTTACCATGAACGTTTTGAGATAAGTTAAGTTATGCCTCAATCTTCAAAGCAGCGCATCCGGAAAGATGGAGGGATGTTTAGATATCATTTATTGGACCGTGGATGTATTTCGTTGATTGGTAACAACAGCCAAAAAAATACATTGCTGAATGAAATTTTACATCTGTTAACAGAAAGGTACCGTGTTTTATTAATAAAGTTCGGAATATTGGACAAATACCAAGGTTTTTTTCCGAAAAAACTTGTATATTACAAAGTTTAGCAATTTAGAAGTGATAACTTGAATTTGGAGATTTTTCAATAGACCCTTCATTGCTACTTGATTGCTATGTATAGGAATTACAGAACGTCTCTGTTGCTATTATTAGATAGAGCTTTGCGCAACACTAAAGGGAAGAAGCAAAAACGTTCTTTATTGGCATTGTCATAAGAGGGAAAATAGGCTTTTACAATTGCGTTATCAGCTTATACATGAACTCAGAAGTTGGTTCAACTCATACTTCAATTCCGTCAATTTATACATTTATCGTTGACCGATAATGACGTGGATGACACATGAAGCAGAGAGCGAGAGAAAAGAAAGCATGAAAACACGAACTTTTCGGAGAAGACGGAGTTTCTATGGCCAAAGGCAGTGGTTTTATGTATATTTTCCTTTAGATTCTCATATCATCGAGGTAAGCTTTTCCATTGAGCTCACGGGAGAAGAAGCCCTGGAAATACTCTTCGATGGTCACGCTTCTGAACAATGCCTCCTTTTTCCTTTCAACGAGGCTTCTCAGTGGACCAATTTCTTTGCCCATTCCAGGATTGTGAAATGATGCCACAGAGAGCCTCTCTTTCTCTGAGTTCACAACCCCACGATGCTCTATACTTCGGTATGTCCCATTCGTTATGATCTACATTGATAACCAAATACCATCATCAGAACCATTTACAACATGATTGATTCCACCAAATAAATATATGCTCTCTCGTCCATATAACTTACCTCTAAGATGTCTCCAATATTGACAACCAATGTATTTGGGAGAGGTTTGACAAAGACCCACTTGCCGTTTTTCTTGATTTGGAGACCTTCCACTTCATTAATCTGCAAAAGGATGGTGACTCCTGTAGAATCCGAATGCGGAGTCAGACCAATAACCTGATCGGGCTCTGGACAAGGCGGGTAGTAATTCATCCTCATTATCTGTCCTAAATCGTCATCAAACAACTTTTCCATCTCCTCGGGGTTGATTTTCAGTGCTATCGCCATTTTCGAAAATAAGATCCTGGCTATGCTTTTCAAGCTAGCCGAATACGTCTCTAGTGTATCTCTGAAAGAAACAGAACATAGTTATAAACAGAGAAGGCTTGTGGAGTTGGTAAGAAATTCTTACTAAGAATATATGGTTTTACACATTTAAAGCAGACCTAAAGGGAAGAGGTAACTTGAGGAACAAGTGAGGCTTGCGTAACCGTACAGGTTGCATCGCAAGGAAGAACGAGTCTGCCCAATCGAGTTTTTGCTCTTGTGAAACCACAAAAGCCTGTCCAAACCCTTCGATCTCACCAGGTTGTTGCCAAAGCTTCTTCTTCTCTTCCATGGGAAGGTTGAAGAAATCTTGAATCTCCGACTTGATTTTGTCCAAGAAGCCTGAGTCTATTCCATGGTTTACAAGCTGGAGATTATCATAAAGACATGCCACAAACAAGAAATTTGAAATCTATATGGGGTTTAACATTTTTTTGAAAAAAAGAAGAGGGGTTTCATTGTAAAGAATAAGTTTTTCCGGGGGGGGGGAGCAATTTAAAATAAACAGAAATAGTGAAGTTTGACTTTTGAGACTTGCCTGGAAAAAACCCCATTCTTTGCAAGCCAAGTCAAGCTTGTCAATCTCAGAGTCCATGGTGGTTGAAGAACACAAACGATTCAAGTCGATGATTGGGATCTCGGTTCTTAACTCACCGTCGATCTCAGCTTTGTCTAGATCAGACCGTACATACCTCGGAGGAACGGTCGTGATCAGCTTCTCCTTCACCATCTCTTGAACAGATGGAACTATGATTGAGCTATACTGGCTTACTCTGTTGGCCTCCATGGCCGCTTCTTCTTGTAAGAAAAAAAAATGTTAGTGATTTATTGGAGCCTATTGTTTTTTTTTTAGAGCATACGATGGATAAACTTCACAGTCTACAATGGTTGACTACAATGACTGATTGCCGACAAACACAGAAAATTACAATGACTGAATAAAAAATAAATTAAAATTAAAGGAAAATGTACTAATTTTTGTTCTTCTTCTTAAAGCTAGGAAATTTTGGATTATATTGTAGAAATTGTTTTAAGGTTTTTTTCACCAAAGATATAAGAATTGTTAATCTAAAGACAAATTTGCTTAGTGGGTTTATTGGTTAGTGGATTTTTATTGAAATCCAAGCAAAATAATGTGTTATTGCCTTATTGGATCATTGGTTTCCATGTTGAGAGCTGTTTCAACATCATCCAGGGTTAAAACAAAGCTCTTGATAATCTGTCAAGAGCAAAACACATTGAGATTCTTATTGTCTTAATAAAGTGGCTCAGTGGCTCAACACTAATGTGAAGAATCGAAAACGTGAAAACGTGATGGATGATATTGCCTAATTAAATTTGCAGAAAGCATGAAAACAGAAGGGAAACATACTATATAAATAATACAACAGGAACGGTCAGCGAAGACAGAGTTTCTTTGGTCCCAAGGTAGTGGTTTGATGCATTATTCCTTTTAGACTCTCATAGCATCGAGGTAAGCCTTTCCACCGAGCTCACGGGAGAACAAGCCTTTGAAATACTCATCGGTGGTCATGCTTCTGAAAAATGCAGCCTCTTGCCTTTCCACGAGACTCCTCAGCGGACCAATTTCTTTGCCCGTTCCCATATTGTGAAACGTCGCCAGAGAAAGCCTCTCTTTCTCCGAGTTCACAACCCCGCGATGCTCTATACTCCGGTACGTCCCATTCGTTATGATCTACATTGATTACCAGATACCATCATCAGAACCATTTACAATGCTATAGCTATACCATTTGCTCTCCCTCGTCCATATATATAACTGAATTACCTCTAACATGTCTCCGACATTGACAACGAAAGCATTCGGGAGAGGTTTGACAGAGATCCACTTGCCGTTTTTCTTGATTTGTAGACCTTCCACTTCATTAACCTGCAAAAGGATGGTGACTCCTGTAGAATCCGAGTGCGGAGACAGACCAATAACTTGATCGGGCTCTGGACAAGGCGGGTAGTAATTCATCCTCAATATCTGCCCTAAATCATCATCAAACAACTTTTCCATCTCCTCGGGGTTGATTTTCAGTGCTATCGCCATTTTCGAAAATAAGTTCCTGGCTATGCTTTTCGAGCTAGCCGAATACGTCGCTAGTGTATCTCTGAATAAACAGAACATAGTTTTAAACAGAGAAAAGACTTTTGGAGCTGGTAAGAATATATAGTTTTACACATTTGAAGCAAACCTAAGGGGAAGAGGTATCTTGGGGAACAAGTGAGGATTGCGTAATCGAATAGGTTGCATTGCAAGCATGAACGTGTCTGCCCAATCGAGTTTCTGCTCTTCTGAAACCACAAAAGCCTGTCCAAAACCTTCGATATCTCCTGGTTTTTGCCAAAGCTTCTTCTTCTCTTCCACGGGGAGGTTGAAGAAATCTTGAATCTCCGACTTGATTTTATCCAAGAAGCCTGAGTCCATTCCATGGTTTACAAGCTGGAGATGAACATAAAGACGTGCCATACAATGATAAGATTTGAAATCTATATGGGGTTTGATATTCTAACAAAAAAAAGTACAGGAGTTTTTTTGTAAAGAATGATTTTTAAAATAGTGAAGTTTGACTTCTGAGACTTGCCTGGAAAAATCCCCATTCTTTGCAAGCCAAGTCAAGCTTGTCAATCTCAGAGTCCATGGTGGTTGAAGAGCACAAACGATTCAAGTCGATGATTGGGATCTCGGTTCTTAAGTCAAAGTCGATCTCAGCTTTGTCTAGATCAGACCGTACATACCTCGTAGGAACGGTCGTGATCATGATCTTCTCCTTCACCATCTCTTGAACAGATGTAACTATAATAGAGCTATGATGCTTGCTTGGTCCCTTGGTTTCCATGGCCGCTTCTTCTTGTAAGAAAAAAAAAATGTTAACAATGCCAAATCTAATGATCTATGGGAGAGTATCGTTTTTTTCTTTCTAAGAGCATATGATGAAATGAATAACTAGGAAGTCTACAACTATATTTATATGCTTTTGGATGTGAGAATTTTAAAAACAATATAATTCTTTGATCTTTGAATTTACAATAAATGGCACACGTTACGAGTAAATGAAATCTAGAAGTTTATTTGATGTCATCTAAAGAATATTTTTGGGTTTGTAGAGCAAGAAATGGTTACTTTTCAACGTGCTTATAAGTCATATTTGGTTCAATTTGAGTTATGTTTAACAGTCTTTGCAGATGGACATGGACCATGCATCCATAAACTGAGGGAAAACAATACCGATTATCTTTAATAAAAATAAAAATTGACAAGTGATTTTCAATGAATAGTAGTAGTATAGCTCAGCTCACCATAGTTGCTAAAAATACCATCAAATGGTCACTTCCTCAAATACTTTGCACTATTCTTTTGGTAATGAGTTGGGCGAAACTACGTCGTTTCGACTGTTGGGTGTTTCTCTGTGGGAGTAATTGTGTTTTGTGTGCGTGCGTTTTCCCTTCACCACACACTTTCAATGAGTCGTCTCCACCACAGTTCATTTCTCTCTCTCTGCTTCGAGTTCATGGAAACTACTACTAATCCACTGATTCTGGTCTTCGAGAGACCTCATGGCGTCGCTCCATCTCCCGCATTTCCCGACTCACCATCTCCGGCGGAATCATTTCCCCGCCGATTATCGAAGCAGATGTTGTTCGTCTTGGGCAACGAATGAAGATTCCACGGCGGTTGTGTGGTTCAAGCATGACCTTCGTGTTGATGATCACCCTGGCCTCCTCGCCGCGTCCAAGTGTAGAGCTGTCATACCTCTCTACGTTCTCGATCGCCGTATTCTATCGCGTAAGCTCAAACATATGTTTTCTAATTGATGAACCTCTGCTTCGTTTAGGAGACTAAAATTAGTTTCCATGGCTGATGGAATTCAATAGATCCAAGTAGAATCCCCCATTTTCTAAGCGTTGTTCAATTGTGTATCTGATCCAACTGTAGGATACACAACGGACACCCTTGAACTAGCTATTGTAGCCTTGGAAGAGCTGCGAGAATCCTTGAAGAAGCAAGGATCAAATCTTATGCTCAGATACGGGAACGCAGAAAATGTCATTGAAGATCTTGTCGAAGAGGTAACTTTCACTGATAAATTGGCTACTTTCACAATTTGCAGCCAAGATAACTATTTGTCATAGCACGCACTGGATCGTGACAGGTCCGAGCTCCCTTTGTCTTTGCGGAAGACGAGGTAGAATACCATCTCTGTGAGGTTTTGGATGCTGTTAAGAAAAAAATGGAAGGCGTCTCTTTTCTCGGAGAATCACCGAGGATTGTTGTTTGGCGGACTCCTTTTTATGAGACCCAAGTAATGAGATATGCTTCTCTTGCAATGTCAGTTTCTCCATTGAGATTCTTAGCCAGTTACTTACGTATCTATGACACATTTTGTTCCCTCCAGGATTTGACGGATCTGCCACAATCATGGGAAGAGTTTAAGAAACTAAAGCTGCCTCTCACTTTGCCAGTTCCTGCAGCAAGATTCTCATCTCCGGGAAGTGAATTGCAGTGGGGTAAGCTTTTCTCCAAAACTCATGGAGTTTGATCTCTTGCTTGAGTGGTTTCTTTAGATATCTGATTCTCGTGACTCTTTTAACGTTAGGGCAAATGGTAAATGAAACATGCTCCAGGTTCTGTGCCAACACTCGATGACCTGAAGGACTACATGAAGGAGAGCTTATGTGAACAAGAAAATAGCTGGAGGGAAATTTCACAGGCATCTGTCGAAAGAGTATTAATGGAAAAGCTTGGTAATTTGAAGGGGAGCGGTATGGATCCAATTGTTGATGGAAGTTTGGGGAGGAAAGTGCACAACTCTGCTTTTGTCACAAGAAAAAGAGATACTGTTGGAGGTGGAACTGAGGCTGTACTGAATGCCCTAGCAGGATACTTGAGGTACTCGGAGGGTACAAGTCGAGATGACTGGCAGGAGTACGTGGGTGTTCTAAAATCCCTTGCTATTATCCTTTCACATATATCATATGGAAGTTTTCTTATTGAATGAATCTGGGTATATCTGATGTCTTGTTGAATGTTGGTTTTGATACTGGCCAGGGTTCATGCAAGGCTTCGTGATGCCGAATTAGGCCCGGAGCTTCATTTTTCAAACTTTTTGGACCTGTCCTGTGTCTTGGTATTGTATCCAGAAGAAGGGTCCACTATGAAGCAATCGAGTACGAAAAAGAAAGGAATGCTGGATTTGTTTCTCCATTTGGATATTCAGCTGCTACAGTATCTGCTGCTGTGTGCTCTATGGAGGTACAAAGAGTCACAGGCGTGATTTCTCTCTATGCTTTACGCTCTTTTCAAAAATATTTGAAGCTGTTTGAATTTATTTTTTGGCAGTGGTATTCACTTGTGGCTCTAAATAGAGAGAGGATTGATGAAAAAAGGAGCTCTAGAAGGATTTGGAGATGGAAGGGCTATCTTATTGAGGTTTCTGTTATTTACTCATATAACTCCGTTGGCCTTCATTTGTCATTTTTGTAATCGCACTTCTTGATCTCTTTTTTTTTGTTTTATCGGTTTATGATATTTAAATAGGAATCACTTCCTTGTTTCAGTACACAGTGGTTGGCAATGAAGGCCCTGCCGTTCTACTTGTGCATGGCTTTGGTGCTTTTCTAGAACATTACCGCGACAATGTCGACAGCATTGTAAATAGCAAAAACAAAGTATGGACCATCACAGTCATAGGTTTTGGAAAATCAGAGAAGCCGAATATCATTTACACCGAGCTTTTATGGGCCGAATTGCTGCGGGATTTTATGATTGAAGTAGTTGGAGAACCAGCACATTGCGTAGGGAACTCGATCGGTGGTATGCACCCTAAGTCACTGAGCTGTAAATTGTAGTATATGCGTATAAAGGGCACAAATATTTTATGATACTCATCTAATTGTGTCCATATGTTTTACCTTTATCAGGGTATTTCGTTGCATTGATGGCCTTTCTTTGGCCTTCCTTGGTTAAGTCCGTTGTCCTTGTTAACAGTGCTGGCAATGTGATACCTGGATACTCTCCTCTGCTAATCTCTAGAGTATGTATTTCAGATTTTCTTTTTGGAAATTAGAAGAGTTCTGGCCTGGGAATTTAACTAATTACTGTATCTCGCAAATCCTACATGTTTTTCCAGGAAAGGCGAGTTCCATGGGGCGCACAGCTGGGTGCTCGTCTTCTTCTCTTGTTCCTACAATTCAATGTCAAAAAGCTATTAAAGGATTGTTATCCAGTTGTAAGTAATATGAACATCTCGATATCAGTTTGACAAAATATAATTGCTCAATGCTCATCATTGTGCCGGGTTCTAACCCAACTATATATTTATGATGCAGAAACCTGATAGAGCTGATGATTTTCTGATCACTGAAATGCTAAGAGCAGTATCCTTATTTTGCATTTTATTTGCATTTAATCATTCATGTTCTACAAGTAAAAATATTGATGATAGTGACATTACCTTAAAACACACAATAGTCACGAGACCCCGGTGTGGTTATGGTTCTGGAAAGTATCTTCGGCTTTGATCTTTCGCTTCCTTTGAATTACCTCCTCAAAGGGTTTGAGGGAAAAACTCTAGTCGTACAGGTATCAAGATTTAAGACATTTATAGGATCCTCATTCTAACTTCTATTAGGGATGACAGGATCAACATTCATTAGTTTCATTCATGTATTAGGGAATGAAAGATCCCATCTCGGATCCGAAGAAGAAAGTGGCCTTATTGAAGGAGCTTTGTTCAGCGATGGTGATTAAGAAAGTTAACGCAGGTAAAAAAAAAAAACACTATCTGTTGAAACCCCTGCATATACCTTCACGAGTCTATATCATTCTTATTGACTCTTTTAAGTCTCAATTGCAAGTACAGGTCACTGTCCCCACGATGAGATCCCAGAGGAGGTGAATCCTATTATCTGCGAATGGATAGCGAAGGTCGATAATGATGAACAAACACTAAAAGCCTCATCTCAGCAAATTTACCAAAGTAATAAACAAAGCTAAGGATTTGGTCAGCATAAAGCAGTTTTTGAGATGGTATAGTTTGGTTGTGTCAGCAAGACACCTTTCAGGACCTTAGAATGCAAATTATTTATAGATTTCAACAATCCAAATGCAAGAAACATGACTAGTTAAAAAGCAATTCAAAGGAATCGTTATTTTTCTATCTGCCGGTATACACTATGAGATTCTTTGTTTAACCTCATGAAGACATATACAAGCTTTTCGTAACCTTTTTATAAATTCCATTTATTTGGAAGTACGTGCTGTTTTAGGAGGCCAAAAACGACACAGCGTTTGCTTTTTCTGAAACGGAAAACTGCACGTTTGTCTTTTCACTTGAGCGTTTGACCTATTCTCTTTTTTTGTCCTTTAAATTTTCGCAGGTCGCTTAAAAGCTGAAAAACATAAATCCCACCAAAACGGTGTCGCGAGAACGTTGAATAATTATTTTTTGGCGCACTGCGCCTCATTATTTTATTCTCCGTGATCCGTTTTCTCGACGATATTCTTTGCTGGAATCTGAAAATCGAAAGTCCCAAAAATCGAAACCCAAAGTAAAGGAAATCGCAGACAAGTGAAGGAAGAAGAAGACGACGAAGTAGAAGACCGCAAGATGTGGAGACGCGTGGCTTCACTTTCTCCGATGATTTATTCATCATCCCGATCCCTTGCGCTCAACCAGGTGCGACGTTTTCCGCTTCGGTTTTCTATCGCAATTTTTTTTTTTTTTTTTTTTTCCTCCGGGCGTTATGAAATCGTTGTCTGTTCCCTCGCTTCAATCTTTGATTTTGACTCAGTTCAGTACTCATTTTCTTAATATTCCAGGCAGCTTTTGGGCTCAAAGTTCGGCAATCTTTTGCAACCGAGATAATTAGCCCGGTATATGTCGGGAAAAGCTCGATCAATCTGCTCGTTAATTGTGTTTTCGTGTAAAAAGGTTGATTATATACTCTATATATGTCACAGGGAGAACGGGTGTTACCGCCGAAAGAGAAAGCTCCGTTCATTACATTTGTACTAGGCAAGTTTTCGATCTATCTGTGTTTATTTTCCTGTGAAAATTTTGAAGATGATAAGCTCTTCGATCAAGGGCACACGATTTGTTGTTCCATTCTTGTGATAGTGAATGGACATTTCGTCATTTGAATCAAAAAACTTTTATCATGTTGAATTGGCATTTCAACAACTTGAATTCAGTCTCATGGATTTAAAATCTCAGGAGGTCCTGGAAGTGGGAAAGGTACACAATGTGAAAAGATTGTTGAGACCTTTGGGTTGACACATCTAAGTGCTGGAGATTTGCTCAGGAGAGAAATCGCATTGAACACTAAAAATGGGTATGACAATGAAGTTTCCAGTGTATTACTAAGAAAGCCTCAAAAGTTTGTGGTCGTATCTTATGATGGTGAATCTCAATTTTCAGGGCTATGATTCTCAACTTGATTAAAGATGGGAAAATTGTTCCCTCGGAAGTTACGGTAAAACTAATACAGAAAGAGCTGGAGTCGAGTGACAGTTGCAAGTTTCTCATAGATGGGTTTCCACGAACTGAGGAGAACCGTGTTGCATTCGAGCGCATAGTGAGTAGTGTAGTATCTTGTCAGTCTGTTCTTCCCTTCTTTTACAGGGAACTACTCTCGAAACAAAGCTTTGAACATGAAATACCTCCTTGAAATTATTGCAGATAGGAGCCGACCCGGATGTAGTGCTGTTCTTCGACTGCCCTAAAGAAGAGATGGTGGTACGCGTCTTGAATCGTAATCAGGTGCGTATCCGAAAGTATATCCACTGTCAAAGTTTTTAAGTTAAGAGTGCCATGAAACCGAATCCTTGCTGTTGCAGGGCCGAGTTGATGATAATATAACTACAATGAAGAAGCGTCTGAAAATCTTTGAGGCCTTAAATCGTCCTGTTATCGAGTACTACAAAAATAAAGGAAAACTCTACACCGTGAGTTCTTTGCAAACATTTTATGACTTCATCCTGTTCGTCTTTGTAGATGGAAGGTTGGATAAGCTGCTGTTAATGTTTGATTTCAAAGTGCCTTGGTTGATATTTCATCTTTGGTGCAGATTAATGCAGTAGGAACTGTAGATGACATATTCCAACAAGTTCTACCTATTTTCACTCCGTTTGAGGTATACACTCTCTCTCTCTCCCCCTCTCCCTCTCTCTCCATTTCCATTCAAAATGTCTTTCTTGTTCTCATCATCCAGACATCAGCCATTATTTGTGCTTTCTGCAACCAAATCATGATAAGATAAGCATTTCTGCAGTACAACAAGATTTGTATTTAACTTCCTGTAATCATTGTGTGCAGCAATTGAAGCAGAGTCGGCATGTAAATCCAAAGTCCCCTCTCGGTTCGAGTTTGGTAGAAAATTCTTCTTGACAAAGACGATCAGTCTGAAATTTGTTCATTACTTGAATTATGATGCACTATGCAATGTATAATGTATTGCATCGTTTTGTACTTTTGTTTGTAACAACATAAAAAAAAAACAAAAATTAACTTTTCATACTATTTATTAATTTTCTCATAGGCTCTGCGTCCCTCCATTTATCAATTCCCAACTTGTGTATTAGAGAAAACGAAGAAAGAAAATAGAGAAAAGAGAAGATGGTGAGTATCGTACACAAACCAAGCTTTTGTTATCCATCCGTGTCGTCTTCTTCGATGAAAAAGAAACCCAGACATTACGAACAGTTGAAGCAAAATCAATTAAGAGACAACAATGGATTCACTTCCCTTTCCTTCACCAAACCATCTCCCAATCCCATTTTGATCGGAAAACAGCCGATTCACCGGACCCAACTCGAAGCCTTGGACTCCGTCATTACAGACCTCGAAACCTCAGCTCGAAAAGGCATCACGATCAGCGAACCAGAGATCTTCGCTTCTCTTCTTGAGACATGTTACAGCTTTAGAGCCATTGTCCATGGCGTTAGAGTTCATCGTCTTATACCTGTGTACCTCTTGCGCAATAACCTGGGGTTTTCTTCGAAGCTTGTTAGGCTCTACGCGTCTTGTGGCTACGCGGAGGTTGCACACGAGGTGTTCGATCGAATGTCTAAGAGAAAATCATCGGCTTTTGCTTGGAACTCTCTTATCTCAGGCTACGCGGAATCGGGTCAGTACGAAGACGCCTTGGCTCTCTACTTTCAGATGGCCGAAGAAGGCGTAAAACCAGACCGGTTTACTTTCCCACGCGTCCTTAATGCTTGTGGAGGAATTGGGTCTATTCAGATTGGAGAAGCAATTCACCGTGATTTGGTTAAGGAAGGTTATGTATACGATGTCTATGTGCTCAATGCTCTTGTTGATATGTATGCCAAGTGCGGCGACATTGTTAAAGGAAGGAATGTTTTCGACATGATTCCTCACAAAGACTACGTTTCGTGGAACTCCATGTTGACTAGTTACCTTCATCATGGCTTGTTACACGAGGCTATGCACATTTTCCGTCTGATGGTTCAAGATGGGATTGAGCCTGATAAGGTTGCTATATCCAGTGTTCTTGCTCGCGTTTTGTCTTTAAAACATGGACGCCAGTTACATGGATGGGCAATTAGGCGAGGAATGGAATGCGAGTTTTCTGTTGCTAATGCTTTGATTGTTCTCTACTCCAAAAGGGGACAATTGGGTCTAGCCTGCTTCATATTCGATCAGATGCTCGAGAGAGATATCGTGTCTTGGAACGCTATTATCTCTGCTCATTCTAAAGATTCTAATGGTTTGAAGTATTTTGAGCAGATGCAGCGTGCTAATGCTAGACCTGATTTTATCACGTTTGTCTCGGTTCTATCTCTCTGTGCTAATACTGGAATGGTCGAAGATGGAGAGAGACTATTCTCTTTGATGTCGAAAGAATACGGGATAAACCCGAGAATGGAACACTATGCTTGTATGGTGAATCTCTATGGAAGAGCAGGGATGATGCAGGAGGCCTACTCAATGATTGTTCAAGAGATGGGGTTTGATGCTGGTCCAACTGTTTGGGGAGCTTTGTTATACGCTTGTTACCTCCATGGAAATTCAGATATAGGAGAGGTTGCTGCTCAACGTCTTTTCGAGTTGGAACCTGATAACGAACACAATTTCGAGCTGTTTATGAGAATTTATAGCAAGGCAAAGAGAGCAGAGGATGTTGAGAGAGTAAGGCAGATGATGGTAGATCGAGGATTGGAGACATAATAACTGGGGGTTCTACTCGAAGGTACATACGAATTCAACTTTATTAAATTAGCACATGCCATATTACGCTGAGTAATCTTACTCACACACATTAGACTTGTTTGTTCATAGAGGAAAAGAATCACATGACATGTGTGAACGCGTCTGATTGGTTAGCTGTTAGGAGTGATTTCTGATGTCTAGATTCTCGTGGGATGTCTTTTTGCAAGATTTGACTTAAAAACCAGCGTCTTCACTAGATTACACTTTTTCCTCTGCATTATTCAATTGAAAAGCCATATTTCTCGTGAACAGTGTGTTCATATGGTTTTAGTAACATGGGTTTTAGTCACTGGTCACGTGCATCAGGACCCACCACTTGCATATTTAGAAAGCTAAGATCCAAATATGTTGTCTAAAAGAAAGCTAAGATAATGTGAAGGAGCCTGAACACTGTAGATGAAGACAAACAGTTCCAGCTTATCCTCTTTTATTGATATCCTCATTGCTTCACATTTATTGACGTTTCAACCAACTCCAACTTTTGCTCTAAAAAATAAATAGTGCTTTTAAGGATCAATGTATCTGCATTCTCACATTCTTTAAGCCTCTCTCTATAAATCACTGAACTCTTTTGCTGCTACTCCCACTTTTAATTGTTAAATTCAAAACCCGATTTGTGTTTGGAACCCAAAATGGGGAAAAGTTTAGATATTTCTCTGATTCTCTTTGTTCTGTATGTGTCTACCGCAGCAATAGCCATGGCCAGAAACCTTGAAGAGGAATCAAGTGGTGATACAGATTTCATTAAAGCCTCTTGTGAGACAACAACGTACCCGGAACTATGCTTTCAGTCTCTGTCTTCATATGCAAGCGAGATCAAGAAGCGGCCTCTTCAGCTCGCTGAGACAGCGCTTGCCGTTAGCATGGCCCGAGCAAAGTCAGCGAAAACCTATGTTTCGGACATGACTGACTATAAAGGAATCACAAAGAGGCAGCACGAGGCTGTATTGGACTGTGTGGAAGAGATGGGAGATACTGTTGACAGGTTGAGCAAGTCGCTAAAGGAACTGAAGCATCTGGAGGAAGGCGAAAGCGGTGAAGACTTCTGGTTCTGTTTGAGCAATGTCCGGACATGGACAAGTGCGGCTCTGACAGATGAGACCACGTGTTTTGATGGGTTTGGAGGGAAAGCCATGGATGGGGAGCTGAAAAGCTTAATCAGAGCACACATTGTGCGTGTGGCGCAAGACACGAGCAATGCCTTGGCTCTGATCAATGTCTTTGCTTCCAAGCATTGAAAACATTTCCAAAGGTTTGGTCTTGGGGACATGGTTTTTCTCTTGGATTTGGTCTCTTTTGCGTTTTGAAGAAATGTGCTTTCTTTTGGTTTTGAGTCATATCAGTTGCTCTTGCCATAATGTTTTATCATCTACGGTCTACATAGATTGAAGCTGTTGATTTTGATTCTTTTTTTATGAAGAAATATATAAGATTTGTTTTCCATGTAGAGTATTTGCAATCCCTCTTTTAAACCTCTCAAGTCATCATCTTTGATGTTCATTCATCTGAGATAGTGATGGCAGTAGAGCCTGAGTCTCCGATAGGCCTGAAGGGCTTATGGATTCGGCCCAACAAAGTCCTTTGGTAATCCTCTTGTTGTTGTTTTGGAAACCAACTTGGAAACGATTACTGATATCTGAAATATCGTTGTCTTCGTTAAAATATTTGTTTGAAATGATAGTTTTTAATTATTTTTGGAAGATGATAGATATCTGACAGTCGTAGAGAAAAAAGTCACAAGGTCAACGGCAAAAATTTTGCGGCAAAATGGCCCAACTGGAGGAATCGTTCATCATGGCATATGAAATACGAATCCTCTAACATGTATACTCAAGAATCGGTACAATATTATTTATAATCAATCGAATTTCATAATCCAATATTTAAAGATGCCCCTTTCTTGTGCGTTTTCTCTTAGAAGATCCATATGTTGTTCTGTTTATTTGACCTGTTAATTATTTTATGAAAGTCATAACGAATTAACAATAATTGCGTGTTTGAGACTACCATGTGAACACACGAATGAGGTACCAAAACATATATAACATTTTTAATCTTCTTAAATAGTTTGGTACTTCAACCTCATGGATGCACATTGTGAAAATAATATGTGAAGTAACTCTAAAACGGCACACATTGTGAAAACTTAAATTTGTACTAATTATTAATCAAGTAATTTATGACATAAAGAAAAGAAAAGAAAACGGAACACATGCACATGCACATGCAAAGAGACGAGGTGAATAAAATGGTTAATTCAGTAACTTAGATAATTAGTAATAAGGGCCAAAGTATTGCTTGTAGTCCTTGAAAGCTCAGAAACAGCCTTCTTCACCTTCTTCTTCGTCTCCACATTCACTTTCCCTTCCTCAAACCCGTCCGTACACGTTCCCTCGTCGGTCAACGCCGAGCTCACCCACGTCTTGACGTTCTTTAGATGCTCCTCCTTAGAAATTCCTCCGCCGCCTTTGAGGCTCTTCATCTCGGTCACGGCTTGCTTGAGCTCATCGACGGTATCCTTCATCTCCTCCAGGCAGTCACTGAGGATCGCCACCTCGGGGCTCGAGGCGGATTTGGCCTTTTTGAGAATGTTAGCGACGACTGATGTGGCTTTGTTGGCGGCTTTGACGTTGAGGCTGAGCGAGGTCGTGCAGAGTTTGATTGGGTCGGATTTGATGGTGGAGCAGTAGGGGGACAATGCTTTGTAGCACATTGTACGGTATGCCGTCGAGCTGCATGCCGTTTTTACGAACGTTTTGTAGTTTTGGTATGCGGCTGGTGGAGTGGCTGCTGTCTTCGGGATGTTTGATGAGTTGATGAAAACCATGAGAGCTAGAGAGAATATCAAGAAACGCGACATGTTTTTTTTTCCTTTGTGTTGGTCTATCGGGTTTGAGAGAGAATAGAAAATGCAAACTTTTGCCGAATTGTGAAACTATGATGTATGTGTACACGTATTTATACACACATTGGACTATGATTGTGTATTTCTTCAATTACTTAGGGAAATGATTGGATCTACCCTCTATGTATATTGGGCAGCTCGTAATATAATAACAAAATTATTCTAACCAACCACACCATGTTCGATGTTCATTGTTCGTTCTACGGTAAAAAAAGGTGAACGTACTTATTATGTTACCTATCAACAAGTCAAATGGTTTGTTTGATTAAAAAAAAAACAAGTCAAATGCATCTCATCTCTGCTTCCGTCGTTGTAGATTTCACTATACAATCATAAATTTGGGAGTTGCAATTTTGTCTTCTCTCTTTTCGTTCTACAAAAAAAAAAACTCTATAATATACACGTACATGCATAAAATTAGGCCTACAGCTCAATCTAGAAAAAAATATTCACTTAGTTTTTATTTTTCTTACAATATATTAGTTAATCCAGCCAATTTCACTCAAAAAAAGTATTACAATGTAGCTCCAAAATGCTAGAAAATGTTAGTTACATCAAATACTATAAGCAAGTTCTTATATTATTTTATAGTTTATTATTCGACATTTCATCATTCTGTTTGTTCCATTTCTCCCGGATCATTGACCATTTTATGTATGTTAGTCTCGTTCCCCTCTAATCATTATGCTGTAAAGTGTGAACAATATAAGAATATTAACGTATGCCGTTTCAAATTATACCTTATCTGTTTCCAATTTAAATTAAAAGATGATTACAAATTACAATATACATTCCGGTGTTTAAGCAAGGTGGCACGTGATGTGATATGATGCCCAGGTAATATGAACGTGGACCAGATCTCCTATTTCGGAGAAACATTATCTTTTATTTTTATTTGTATGATAGTATCAATCATCTTTCATCTGTAATCATTAAGAAAGACAGATCAACGTATCATGCATGTACACATTATAGAGAATTGATATCCAAATTGATCTCCGATGCATGATTTATTAATAGGTGTTTATTGGTTGGAATTTTCACATAGTTTATATAGTTTTTTTATAATTCTAGTATAGTAATTAACAAAACCAACTGAGAAGCAATAAATCATTTGAGTAAAAACTCGTATCAGGGAAATAAAGAAGTTAAGCTTTGCAGGCCCAAGATCAGAGGAACAGATGAAGGATGTGGATGGTTCAAATCACAAAAGAAAAAACTTACGTTTTCATTACAATTGCGGAGAGTGGTAACAAAGAACAAGAACACATGATTCTGAACCAATTTGATCTAAAACCACACAAGAACCAGAAGTTGTTCTGATCCATGGGAAGCAAATTGATCTATGGATCATGGCCCATCATGATTCATGGGGATTAATTAATCTCAAAATCACTAAAATAAAATCCAACGTTTAACATCTACTACGATCTACAGCCGAGCTAGTAGGGAGATCAGGAAAAACAGACCGGAGAACTTCACTTCCCCGGCCGGTCGATCAGCACAAAGATGTAAATGGCTCAGCAAAAGGTGAAAACCGAGGCGAGCAACGCCATTAGCATGCTAAACATTAGCTTCAAGTGTCCATTAAATATAGATATTGCAGCTGAGTGGTGTTGTTCCCTGCAACAGTCATGAAGAAGGAGTGTTAAGATTCTATATCATATTGAAGAGCAAGAGAGTGAGAAGGAAGGACAGCAAAGTTTCAGATGCATACTTCTGTAAGTTCTTAAGGGCACCACAGTAAAGGACATTGTCAGGGGGATCCATCTCTGTCTGGCCATTCTCCTCGGGGTTTATGATCCGCATGTAAGTTTCTTCACCAAGATACCACCTGTCAAGATTCTCTACTCGGATGTTCCAAACTCCGACATTATCAAGGGAAATAAGTCCAGCTGTCCATCCCCCTGGGTAAACCTAAGTTACAAGAAAACCAAAAAAAAAAAAAAAGGTTAAGAAAACTTGCAGATCGGAGTAATCTGAGAGATGCTGCGGTGTATGAACCTCGACTGTGCTTCTTGAGATGGCATCGTAATTGTTATATGAACCCTTTTTGTCTTCTGACCAAATACCAAAGTCCATCCTGGAAAACATGGTACATCAACACCAGATTTTCGATAGATATTAAATAAGGAGAAACAAGAATAGATGACAAGGTGTTATGGTTTTTCTTACCCAACAACAAAGAACGTATAGCCGTCAACATGGAAGCTCTGCATCTTGGTGTCATTGTTCTGGAAAACAACTTGTATAAAGCCCTTGTATGTTGCGTTGATTATAGATCTGTCCAATCGAGGAGGTCTACCAAAAGGTCTGTCAGGGAAGTCCAGCTTATAAGCTCCTTTCACTTTATTGCGATCCGCAAGCCTCACCGGAGTGCTTGGATTCACAAACGAAATCCCGTTAAGTGTAGCACGAAGTGACCCGTTAATTGTTGTTGGAGGTAATCTTCTCAAGATGTATGTGTTAGTGATGTTTATTTGACCGTAGTGAAATGACCCCTGCGGATTTGGACGAGCTCCACTAGCAGATGTGTTTTGCCTGCAGATGAAAAGAGTCAGCTTCACCGGAAAAAAATCTAGGTGTAGCAATAAGCAAGGGAACAGTTAAGTGCACTTGCTCCCAAAATCACAGAGAAAAAAACAAACCTGATGGCCCTCGGCTGGCTCATTGCTGACCACGGGGTAGAAACATCTGTTTTTGGAAGTGGTAGAGGACCAGAAGCAGGTCCATTGGAATTAGAGTAATGGAGAACGGCGACACCAGTGACTCTTTGCCACACGGTTTCATTCACAAATCTAGCACTGGCCACAATGTAGTAGTCACTGGTGGCGTTTTGGTCCATGGTGACCAAGAATGAATACGACTGTCCTACATGAATATCAAAATCGGTAAAGTTTGCCTGTGAGGTATAGTGACCGTCGGTTTCTACCAAAAGCATATTGTGGTTCTGAATCCTGAAGTTCAGGCTTGTCGAGATCCCAACATTGTGAACACGGATTCTGTATGTTTTTCCTGCAAAATATATCACCGTTATAGCAACATAGCAAACTAGTATCAAAAAGGCGAATCTTCTTGATTTTGTCCGAAACTTTTGAAGATGTCAACTTTTGAAGTACCATCTTTACAAGATGTTCAACTACATGCAAGCTATAAGTAAATAAGGAAAAAGGAAATTCTAAACCACCACAACTAACTGAGATTGGAGACCCAACGCAGGCAACTCCTCTAACAAAATTTTACTAGGATGCAAAGGAAAGTCACATGAGAAGACAAAGTGAAAGCAAAATTTCTGGAAACTCCCAACGTGGTACCTGGTTCAACATGAGCGGTCAAGTAATCTATTCCATCAGGTACACTACTGTTGTACTTGTAAGGACCCTTCCCGTTGATGAGTACTCCATCCGGCATCCCTAGTTCTTTCCCAGAGTCAAGTATATTCCTTAATGCCTGAAAAGCAACAGTGTTTCAGGTATAGATAAAAAAAAAGATGGTAACGATAACAAAATGCAGACAAGGATAATGATGACTACTACATACTTTATGGTCCTGAGTGTACCAATCACTAATTAGGAAGATGAGTTCGCCGTCAGGCTGGGGGAAAGGGATAGGAATAATGTTCCGGTTATTAATCACGATGGGACCAAAACCCCCAGATGCTCTCTGAAAGTTGAGAGAAGGGGAGTAGAAGAAGCTCCCAATTTGATCTTTCACTTGAAACTGGTAAGTAAAGTTCCATCTCGGAGGAATTGGGCAGTTTGTGCCAAGAACACCGTCCTGCCACGAGTTACGCCTCATCTGGATGCCATTCCTATTCCAACAGATAAGAATCCAAGAAGTATATTAGTTGCATATCGAAAAAAGATAAAAACTCTTAAGAAACTTTGTGATAAGGAGGTAAAAAGGACAGCTCTTTGGTCTCACCAAGTCAAGAGGAGAGGCTCATCCAAATGATTGAAGACCTTAACAACAACATTGTAGTTGGTAGTAGCGTTAAGCAGAGGTCCTGGAAACTGCTCATTGACGGCTATAACCTGGATCCAACCAAATATGCGTAAACCATATATCTGAAGTTAAACACCACATCAAAGTAGGCTAGCAAATACTCAAATCAGCGACTTTTTTTTTCTTCTATGCCAATCAACTACATTTTCAAACAAGAGGAGCCATTAATTTTGAATACCCAAACCATGTAAAATCATGATCTTGAGATTCTATGGTAATGGGTTTAAATCAACTGAGAAACCCATCACTCGCCAAAAACCTAAAAAGAGAAACTTGCGATAACCATTAAAAGCATTACAAGACGCCATTGAATCTCTCAATCGACAGCGAGAAGTCGGTGAGAACCTTATTAAGACACCGAATCCAAGATTTACGGGGAAAAGGGTAAGAGAAAGTAAAGGTGAGGAACGAAACCGAACCTGCTGAGGAACGCCGAGAGGCGAAGCGGTGATGTAGGAAACTTTGAAGTCGTAGGAGACGAAAGGGTCCGCCGCGAAAGACACGCCGGAGAGAAGAAGGAAGGAGAGGAAAGACGCGAACGCAGAACAAGGAGAGGAGTAGAGAGAAGCCGCCGCCATCGATTTTAGGTTTTTTTTTTCTCACGTTTTCGTCGTAATCACAAGCTACGGATTTGATAACATTATGGTGAAATTGAGACGAAAAGAGTCAAAGAGAGGAGAAAGAAAACGGTAGAGAAGGCGATGAAATGTGTCGAAGTGTCAGTGTGGGTTTTTGAATTTCTTACAAGAGAGTGGAAAATGAGGGACTGACGTATTTTCAATTATTTTCTATACCTTTTGGCATTACTCCAAAAATAGTTATTTAAAAAAAAAAGAAGCATTGGTCTTGTATTTAAATTTAAATTTTGTTTGTCTTGTATTCAAAACTTATATTTACATAATTAAGTTTGTGATTCTGTGCTATGTGTGAGATTAAATTTGATATTAAAAAAAATACCTGATAATAAGAATGTATAATGTTGATGTAGCTAGTCTAATAAAAAAAAAGGTACTACAGTATATAATTAAGTGTGAGAAAACCCATAGTAACATATAAAAGTCGTATGTTTAAAAACTAAATTATTGTAACTCAGAACAAAACCTAATAAATTATACTCCAACATACAGTATTATATAAGACTTATCTGTCAACAACATGTAATATATAAATTATATCATATATTTACATCATATCCCACTTTGGTTTCGTGTTAGATGGTTTTAGCAAATGATACATCATTATGGAATTACCTTTTGAGAGGATAATTGCAAATGTTTCATTTTAACATTTAACATGAATAAGTTGAAACATTGTTGGTAGGGGAAACTATTTTGCGCTAAAAACAATTAAGGTTGATTAACATAATCGAGCCGGATAATCGAAACATGCGCAGAAGAATGTGGGAACAAATCAAAATCACAACCTTTTCAGCTATTTTTATATTACGACACCAATTTGTTGGTCGGGATTGAACTTATCAAACAACAGACTATTTAATTCTTCAAAATGTTAATAATACTACTAATTCTTGCTGAGGCGTTATGATTTTTTTTTTTAATTTTTTTTTGTGTGCTAAAGGTTGAAATGCAAAAGCCTTAAAAATATTAAGTTATGAGAAAACAGATGAACGTATTCTAACATAGTAGGTATTCATAACAGATGTGTGTATAATAAAATATATCGAACTAACCAGAAGCGTATTAAAATAGATAATATTGGTTCTCTTTAGCCAAAGCAATTTACGCACGGCATGGACTACTAGAAGAAAAGTTGCTTCTTTTTAAAGAAACAATCTCTTCACAATCTTCTTTGGCTTTGGATAATTGCGTTACCTACATGATACTTCTTTATTGATTATAATAATATATAATATAATGCAGTATAATCGAAATGGTTATGAAAAATATCAAATTGTATTTGTATTGGTTTCTTGGATCCAATTATATACGTTAACTATAACTGATATTTGAGTAATTAGGGTTAAACACGCAATTTTTTTTTTTTTTTTTTTTTTTTTTTTGAATTTCTACTATGCATTTAGGTAAACATACGAACAAAAACAATCATGCATGTTTGAAAAGAAGAAATATATTGATATATATTTACATGTATTTATGTATGTGTATGTGACTATCTCGTTGTTTTTCTATCACACATTACCCCCAACTCTTTAGTCCCATAATGGATCACATCGTGGAGCTCTTTGCTTTTTAAATAAAAGCTAACAAAATGTATCATCAGGATTCGGACCGCCTTTTAAATAACAATTATTTTTGGTCTAGTTTAATTTATTTTTAACAGGTGATTTATTACATATTTGTCGAGGCTGCTTTCCCTTAAAAATATTTAGGTATTGTTGGATGATGATTTTTAAAAAATTAAGATTTAGACTAATCCTTAAAGCAAAGTACGTAGAAATCAAATCAAATGGGTTTTCTTTTGTTTCTGTTTAAAGTTCTAAGTTCGGTTAACAATTCTCCAAACAAAAATAAAACCGAACGAGCATGGAACTTAACGAAGTTTAAGGACGTAGTAAACTTACCAATTTCTATAAGAAACGTTGCTAAGTTCCTATTATGATCGATGACACCTTAACATTTCGAAGGCATAATGTTCAACAACAAAAAAAAAAAAAACATTTCGAAGGCATCTATTTACTTGCCCTTTATAGTTTCTGTCTGCCTCAACGATGGCGGAGAGGTCGACATGGCTTCAGAGAGGAGCACATCTTTGAGCTTAGACAATCCCCCACACATCTGATCTTTTTAGAGTCGTATTAAGTCAACTTGGATTGCTCAAAGCCTACGTTTTCTAAACACGCAACTAAAGGAACATATGCGCTAGTACAGCTAGCAGAAACATCAGGAACCAAGAACCAAGAAACCTCAAAACCTGCAGTCATGTTATCAAATCCAGTATAGAGGAAATAGGGGGATATCTTTAAGGTTTTCGAGAAAAAAATTAAGTTTACACATGTGATTATATACTACATACAGGCTATTGGATCAATAACAGTAGATTCTTTGATTTACTTCTTTTTATTGTAAATTACACATTCTTGTACAGGAGTAGCAGCAGCATAGAGTGGTCACTCTCCCTTAGAGATTGGAGCCGAGGTCAGACCGCGACAAGATATCTCCAGGCCACCAGGGTATCAGCACCTTGTGTAAATATCAGAACTTTATTTTTTTTCGCAAGAGGAGCAACGAACAGAAGCTATTCACTAGAGCCTCTTCTTCTCTATAGCAAAGAGTGATGATGCACAACGCCTTCTATTTACAGCGGGTGAATCTTGGAATGTTGGGTGGTGTGTAAACTTAAGGACAGAGATATTATCCCGAATCATTAATCTATACCTAAGGTTGAAACGGAAGTGCAGCAAGTGCTCAGTATTTTTACACAAAACTATCATCACATCTGGAGAAGATTGTTCACTGTAACAGCAACAGAGTTTGTTCTCTGCAGGTCCTGCAAGAAATTGAAACGCAACATGTTCTAGTATCAAGTCACGAGAATCTTAGTACTGTACAATTTTGTATCCCGTTACAATCACTTAAGGACCAGTCAAGTGCAAACAAGAGAACAAGGGGTTAAGCAAACTGACCACATAAATAAAGTGATGAAATTCGGTTTCAGGTATGAATATATGAATTTTCGTTCCTTCCGCTCAATGCAAAACTATCTAAATGACCCACCAACTCAACCATGTATGCACTTTTGTCAAAGGTTACAGAGTCTCCAATATGCACTTAAAATTTACCTGGAAAATAATTTCATCTGGCACATGTGGCATGACTTCCCTCACTGTCTCGGCCATAGCTAGTATATTTGCCAAGCTTTCATTTGTCGCACTTGATACAGTTCTTAGATGCAGAGCACCTGTCCTTCCACCAGCACCAGGAGGTATGGTTGTAGAAGAAGTGGATGCTTGTGAAGAGTTTATTGGCCATAGACTCCAAGCAGCATCGTCAAGTGCAGTTTGAGCATAACTTTCCCCAACAGATGCAAGATGCCTCATCATCATCTGAACCCGCCCCAGTCCAACGGACCTAGAAGCGGTAGAGGGACCAGCTACATCAACACCCTGACCTGACCATGTCTGCAGCCAGGTTGGATCCAATCCTAAATTCCTATTTTGTGAAGGAAAAGAATGAGAGCTTGTACTATCCAGTTCGAAATGCATCTATTTTAAACAAATTCAAGAAAAATGCACAAATAGTGGTCGTCACAAACCAAATATTAAAATACTTTGAATATTGTTTTAAATTAAGGCAACGCAAATTTAGTATATCAGCACCAAGATTAAGGAGTCACTGGAAAAGAAAGGATCATTAAGTTATAAGCAAATTGTTACTTTGATGAAGTTGATAAGCAAATCTAAAAGAAGAATGAACTGAACCTCGAAGGATCGCTTTCAACGGAATTTGGCATCTCGGCAGGAAATAATCCAGTGGCTAGTGGATTTCCAGGATTGTTTTGTCTTTCAAGCTGACGGGCTAACTGCTCATCACTTGAGACTTCCACTGTGCGAGGGTTCACCTCACTTTCAGTTCTACCAACAAAAAGAGGCTTACGACATGTAGGACAAGAATAAACCTCAGTCAGACCTTGATCCAACCTGACAGAATCAAACCATCATCAGGATCAGCAGTTTCAGCATAAATACTTAAGGCTGTAGGTAATTAGGTATCAAGCTAAGCGCACCAGGATCGCAGGCATCCAAGATGAAAAAGGTGGTTGCAGTGAAGCCTTTTAGCCTTAGCCATAGGTTCCTGCCATTCATAATGTATCCAAGAGTTTGAGGTATTGAAAAGGTATATGAAAATAACTCTAGCAGAAGCATACCCGGCATATAGCACATTCATCATCATATGCCCGTAACTCTTCAGAAGTTGCATCAGGAAGGGCTGCATGCAGAGCACCCAGAGCTATTCTCAGTTTAATGTATCCTTTTATTCGTTTCAAAATTGCACTGAGCAATGCCTGCCAAACCAAACGGAAAACCAGGTAAAAAAGATACAGCAATTGAATGCTGTGCCTAGTATTAAGTAACAGAGAGCGAAACTATTTTAAAGAAAGTCAATTAACAAACTTACACGTATGTTGAGAAACAAAACTGCATCCACCAGATGAAAGGCAATGCCATGCAGCCACCAGATGTGCAAATAATGACCCAGTGCCATTACCAAAGTAGCCATGTCCAGGAAGAAACCAAGGTTACGGTTGAGGAGGCCCTTCCACTCCAACAGTGAGCCTATCCAAAGGGTAAGAGTTTACCTTGAGATGTGGGGTTCGAATAGACCAAATATATCAATAGAAATGCATTCCCGGGTTGTAACAGAATAACATGGCATAACACCAGAAAAGAAAAGACCTGCTGTCATGGAATCGAGAAACTTAGATCTTTGGCAGTCTGAGTTCTTGACTGCTAAGTGGTTGATCCACATATCAAGCAGCTGAAACCCATGAATTAACAGCGCCTGCAAGATAATCCGATCAGCTCTTTATCTTTTTGACATGGCTACAAAAGAAAAACAACAAATAGGACGAAGAAGACAACTGCTATTACTTAAGTACCTGCAAGGTCTCAAAAGCTATACTGCATGGCTCAAAAAGTAACAACAGATACACAGAGGAACCAATTGTATTGTATGTCATAAGGGAAAGCTTTATCCTGCAGAAAAAAAAAAGTAAATCCCTTTACTGAAAACATCATCCAGACATGAATGATATCATTACTCAAGAGCGTCGGGCCATGTAGGATAATTTATTTTACCTCCTTCATTTACTCAAGTTTTGTTTAAGAAGTATATATCAAGTCCAGAGAGAAACTAGAATGGAAATATGACTTTTCTAGTTCAAGTTTGTAAGCAGATAGAAAATGCAGCAATTGAATATTTGACACTATACCACAAGGTTTAGGAAATACCACAACATATCAACAGAGAGAACCAAGAACAGCACTGAATACACACGAAAGTATGTCCAAGGTGTAGAAGAAGGAGATGCATTCAATCGTTCAAGACGGTCTCTAGCCAAAGCTTGAAACATCTACATGGCATTACAAGATTCATTAGGAGGGTGTCCAGAAAACATATTCAGAATTTTGTTTATTGTATATCAAGAACGCCAATATTTCCTACAAACAGTCTACCATACCTTTAAAGTGCATAGAACAGTCAGCCACACTGTCCACAGTACACCCTGAAATATTGTTGGGGGAATCACCAGCGGCAGAAATGTACCCTGTTAAAAGGGGGGTTAATCTATTAACATCCGGAATGCATACAGGTATATGCAAATAACTCAAAATTTTGGAAGCACTAAACAAAGATGCAAAGTGCACGAGTAAATGAAAGGAAAAAATGGCAGAATCATCTGTCAAAGTAAAGACCTCTCTTAAGCCTCAAATCTATTATGTTCCTTTTCGTTACTCTGCCATTATAAGTATATTCGATTTGTTTTTCCTGAAGCTGTTAAGATATTAAGTAATGAAAACTACCAAGAATCTCATACAAAACACAGAATGTAGGTTACTGTATGTCGCAGTCTAGTTTTCAATCAAAGTAAGAACAGCTACCTTGTAAATGATGTAATTGGCAAGTCGCTCCACCAACTTTTTAGTTTCAACGCCATATAAATCTCCAAAAAATAGAGTCTGCAAAAGACGCTTAAAAGACATTAGAACCACAGAAAATGGTCCAAAAAACATTTCCAGAAACAATTAAACAATCAGTAAGCCTGTGCACATTACTATGGTAACGAACAGCATGAAGTCGTAACTTCTTGAGTTTTTCATTCATGCAAGACATTCAACTAGCCGGAAACGAGAGTTTGACTTTTACAGATTAAGAACATTTGCTGCCTATGCAGAGAGCTTTATTCGCACGTGTAAACTGACGATTATATTTTCACTTGTAAACAAACTAAGAACTGTCAATTGGACTCTTTCCGACAGAAGAGAAATCAGTGGTGGCGGTCGATACTTTGAGAGGATGAGAACAGTTCGCAAAGCAGCAAATAATGAGACACCTCCGTAGCAGTGACTAATGAATCCCACTCGTAAAAAATGTTACTCTTACCTTGAGAGAAAGTACCAGAAGAATATACACATTGAGCACAAAATTTGTCAGCAGCGCGATTGTGAAGTAAGAACCCAGAAGGAGCTCAAGCGCATGCTCGGAGTCTCCTAAAGAAATGTTCTTGGCAATCAGCCCATCTGCTCTAAGTCTATCAAGAGACAACTCTGTCCAGACTTGAAGGCCCACAAAGCTCAGAGCTGTTGATGCTACCGAGACAGGCAAGTACCTTATCCCCATTAGGAACTATAACAGCCTTTCCACTTAAACTTAATCCCCAGAATCTCATTTAATCAAATTAGCATGATGCCCATCTGCAGCAACACGATCTCTCATCAGTATCTAAAGACTTGGACGAGACAAACAACCACAAGCCAAGTAGACCTTAATCACAAATCAACTTGGTATCCGATCAGAAGGGAGAGATCATGGAAAATATACGATTTAAGAAAGAAAAAAACGACCATTTTCATCAAAAGGAATACTTTTTTTTTGCAGTAATCTACAGACAATTGAGCTCCAAAGCAGCGGACAACCAAAAATTGGATTATTTCATGTGAAATTCGATGCGTGCGGACTCGGCTCTGGAGAAGTCATCGCATCCAAAAATAAATATGATCCCAGATTTCACAGGTTGAAACCATTAGGAACCATAAAATAAAATAAAAATCCAAAAATCGAAGAAACTGGAAAAATCGTGGAACATAAAAAGACAGAAAGGAGCTGGGAAGATTCAACGGAGGAAATGCAGATACCAAGCAAGAGATCAGAGTTCCTACAAATAGATCGAAGCGCAAGAAAAAACCTGAATCCGCGAAGCTGTCGGTTGGAAATTCTCTTTAGCACCGGCCTCTATGTCTTCCTCTCGATCGAGAGACGGAAAAAGTAGAAGAGCAAAAATCGATATCTGCTTTCTTCTTCCAGGAAGAAAGTAATATTAAAAATAATATTAAGGAAATAAAAAGTGATACGGTCAACAAATGTGTTCTTTTCAACATACAGTATGTTTACAAAAAAATAACGCATATACAGATATATAAACATCAAAATCCTATTTAACTCATCTATATATTTGGTCGCGGTGAAACCAAAAGCTCTACTTTTATTATTTTTGAACATTAATAAAATAACAATGTTGTTTGACAAAAAAAATATTTAAAAAAAATAAAAAAATAACAATGTTTAATGGAAGTTAAAAAAGATTATTTAGTTTTTAAAATAAATAAAACTTGATTTTGACACGCCAACAAATTTGAATATGACCCAATTAATCAAAACATATTGAAGTCATTGAGGATTCTTCGGTTTACAAATTATAGTTTTTTTTTTTTTACGACTCAGGGTAAATCTCAAACCTATGGAAGAGCCCAAACTAATCTCTGGGGGAGATGCAGTCCACGGATAGATCCTCTTTCCGGGTATGCAAATGGGCCGAAAGCAAGGACCCATATCCGTGTAGGTGTCCAAGACAATGTGTTTTAGTTTTTCGTATCAGGTAGATCGAACTTGAAACATGTTGGTGTCCCAATCCCGTCTCTTTACCACTATACCACAAGACCCCGGACTTTACAAATTATAGTTGGAGGATAAAAATATAGGGTTTGAATGGTAACACAAAACAGATACAGAACAATTACAGATCATTTAGAAAGCAGATCATTCTACAATTTTTCTCCATTCAGTTGTTTTCTCCATTTTTTCTCTATGCAGATCAATCTGCATTTTTTCTGCATTTGTTCTGTCTTTTTATGATTAAAGCAGAACAAATTTATCCTCCATTTATTTTGAGCAGATCAATGCAGATCAATTAATTTTTTTTTATATGCATTATTTAATTAATCTGCTGTTCAAGGTTTCGGTTTAATTTCAGTTAGAGTTTTCCAATTTTTTGAATTGTTAATTTATGAAACTTAATCTAGAAAGTTTTTAAAAAGGAAAAAAAAAACTATGATAAAAAGTTTGGTACACTCTCAGTTTTGGTTCGGATTTAGATTTTAGTCAAATATACTCTTAATTTTTATTTATTTTAGTTTGGATTGACTTATTATATTTGGATTTGGTTTTTCAATAAAATGTGGTTAGATCCGAATTGAACATTAAATTCATCTAAACCAACGCGAGCCCATGGAAGTTTAAACTATGTTTGGGCCAAGAACACTACAGGCCCATTAATAGATCTTCGATTCGTCGGCTTGTGTTCTAGAACGCTCGAGAGTCGAGATATTAGCGAATCTCCGATTAGAGTCTCTCCGATCCAAAAGCCCTATTTTTTTGCCGATCCAGAGGTTCACGCCGGAGTAAACCTCGATCTCGCGTAGTTTAGCGGAGAAGAAGAAGATGGGAATAATACGGAGCAGCTTCTCTTTCCTCACGGGAACAGTGTGCGGGATCTACATCGCCCAGAACTACGACGTTCCCAACATCAAGAAGCTTGGGCACTGCGCCGTCTCTATGGCGAAGCAACTTGAGGAGAGGTATCGCAAGCCCAAAAGTAGAGATGACGTTTGACAGATTCCACTCGCTTCTCCTCCGTTTTTTTTTTTCTTTTTTTTCCCCCTTTTGAGGCTTTGTTGTGGGATTGTAAATTCAGAGAAATTCGACAATCAAATTATTTTCTCAGTTTGCTGCAATTTTCAGCCGATTTGATCGGTTTAAGAGCGAAGGTAATTTTATTCTCATTCAAACCTTAGAAAATTAGACATTGATCATCTCAAAAACAACTGGAGAAGGAAACGAAGTTAAAAACATAACAAAAAGTGGTCTCTCTTGTGAAATTGTCAAAAGAAAACAGAGAAAATCATGAATGAAACAGAAAATGCAGAACTCATAGGAGGACATCAATGGGAGCTCTGTGTGCTGGTGATGATGATACAGCCACTTCATCTTCCTCAGATGATCCATACAACAAAGCCTTCACTTCTGCTACAATAAGCTTAGTGAGCAACAACCCGGAGATGAAAGCTGCAGTCATCAACATGTAAAACACCGCGTCCCAGCTAATCGCAGAGATGTAACCGGTAAGGACCGGTCCAATCGCAGCACCTACTGATCCTGTGCCGTCTATAATAGCTGTGACCGTAGCCAAAGCCCTGGCATTGCCTTTGAGCGATTTGTGGGTCCCGAGATCAGCTGAGACAGCTGTTGTGATGAGAGCAAAAGGTCCATTGACGAATACTCCAGATGTTAACATGAGGATGACATTGATTGTCATTGAGATATGTCCGTAGATTCTGTAGAGGAAAAGAGCTGGGATCGCTAGGTAGATGAATCCTGCAGCTGTGATGGCTCTGCCGTCGAGTTGGTCAGAGATGTATCCGGCTAAGACTCCTCCGACCACGCCTCCAACATCAAAGAGTGTCGACAAGTTTCCCGATGTTTCCTCAGAGAGGTACTCTCCTCCGATCACTGCATTGACACAATGCATCACATATGAATGCTAGAACTAGATTTAAGGGCATATAAACCAAAACCGAGTGTGAACCGAAACAAAAGAGGAACGAGAGATGAGGAGAAACATACTGTTGTGGCTGACGTAGAAAGGAAGCCAGTAGAGGAAAGTGTATGAGACCAATTTGGTGAAGAAGAGGCAGAAGGCGAAAGGAGCAACACCGGGGATTTTCCAGGCGGCCATGAACCCGATTGCTTTTCTATCGAATCCTGTGCTCATCCTAGAGCTCAAGAAGCTCTCATTAATGGTGTCACCAAGCCTCATGGTCGAGTCAACTTCGGTTCCATTTCTTTCGGCCCCAACGGTAGGAGGGTTCACAGGCAAGAAAAAGTAAACGACGATCCCGAGAAAAGTTATGAGCAAAGCCGGGCCAAGAAATGACCATCCCCACCCAAATCTAAGCAGCCCAGATGCGAGCAGAGACCCTGTGATGTTACCGAGAGAAGTGTGAGCACTCCAAACACCCATAATCATCCCTCTCCTCTTCTTGTCGAACCAATTCCCGAGCACGGCCACAACACAAGGCCAACCTATCGATTGGAACCATCCGGTCAAAACCTGAACCGCCAAGAAATAGTAGAAGCTGTGGAAATCCGCCCAGAACGCGACCCCAAAGAGAGCCGTGAAAAAACCGGTCCCGATCATACCGATAGTCAGAAACGTCCTGAGATCCAAACGATCGCCCAAATGACCCGCCACAAACATGCCAACCGCATAGACAGAGAGGAAAGCCAAGTCGATCTGTCCGAGCCAGGCTGGTCCGTCAGGTCCATCAAAGGGAGCCCAGCCGCCTTTGACTGTTGACGCGGAGAGCGTTCCTTTGACGATGCTATTGGGCTTCCGGGCAGCATGGAACGCGATGTAGGCGACAAAGGTCAAGATGAAGACAAGGGCTTGGTATTGCTTGAAGGAGAGTCTTCCTGAACGCTTAAACCGTTCCAAGAACTGAATTCCACATGGCTTGGTTTCTTCATACAGGAATTGGGATGAAGTCCACGACGCCATCTCTTTAGCCACTCCTCACAGCGCCAAAACCTGCTGGGAAAATATCAAGATATGAGTTGAGTATCTCTACAACATATGTATATATTGCTTGTATAACAAGAAACCTCGATATTATGGATCACCTTTGAAATTTGAAGGGAGGGAAAAAAAGTAACTCTCTCACTTCCGTTCTCTGCCACTTCAATGGTTGGAGAAGCTGTGAAAGGGAATAGCACTACTTAAAGAAGGCGAAACTAGCTCTAATCTTGAATAACTTATTTTGCCCCTTTGCATTATTTTTCTTTATATATATTTTTGACCAAGCCTTTTGCTTCACTGGCCTCTGATTTTCTGAATTAAATTTCACCATATGTACGCAAAGTAAACTATAGCTCATACGGCTAAACCGGAACTAACCGGAATGAACAAGTCGAAGAATAAAAAGACTAGAAACAAATCAAACTAGAGAAGACGATATCAGTCATAACCTTCCAAAACAAATGTGAAATTATCTAATAAATTAGTTTATGTGAAGTAGTAAGTCGGCGTCCGGTCTGTCGTTTGTGCCCGCACGTAAGAACATCAAATAGTTCATTTGTTCACCGAAAAATTCAACTCACGAATTGTTTAAATTAACTACAGAACTATAAATAAATGGTAATAACATTCTTTGGAATGATACTTCATTTTAGTGTCCAAATTCATTTTTTGTTCTCTCTAGCTCATAGGAAGATGACAGAAGACATCTCTACAAATAGTTTAATTAAATATTAAGCATATTATTTCATTAGATATATTTAGTGTATTTATAATGCTATTTTTTCCTTAAGAAATCATATAATTATACTAGATGACTATTTGGAAATATATACCGTAACGACAATATTCATTTTTGGAGATAAATCTTGTACTGTTATGAACAATTATGTGATGTCCATTATAAGCCCATAAGCCCATAAGTCCATTATGTTTTACTTTGTCATCAAGTAAAACACTTTCTTGTACTCCTATATAAAGGACCTCTTATTCATTGGAATAATACACAGCAAATCTTCTTTCTCTTTTCTCTTGTTTACAACACGTTATCAGCACGAAACCCTAGCCGCTTGAGTTAAGAGGTATTCAATTTTAAATTTTTTTTTTAGTGTTTAATATTCCAACTTTGAATCATTTTATTATCCATTCATAAGAATGGATTACTTATCAGTATTATGATAATCTCCTGCAGAGATTCAAATTATATATTTATTTTATTGTTATTTATTTTTACACAATCAATATATTATGATGAATTCTCCTACAGAGATTCAATACACATATTTATTTTATGATTTATATTATGACTCTAGCAGAGATTTAAATCACATATTTATTATTATTTTTATACAATAATAGTCTCTCGTAGAGATTCAAAGCACAAGCTTATTTTTATGATTAATATCATGATGAATTCTCCTGCAGAGATTCATGTCAAATATTTATCTTATTATTTCTCCTGTAGAGAACACATGTTTATTTTTAATTTATGTTTTATTTATGCACTGGTTGTGCACAAAATAATTTTCATCCGAACTTTGCACGGATTTATAATATCAGATCTGCACTATTCGAATATTGTTCATACTGTTTATGCACATATTTTGCACGGAATTTCTTAAACTGAATCTGATCTATTAAATCGAATATTGTTTATGCACATAGTTTGCACGAAATTTCTTAAATTGAATATGATCTTTTATATCGTATACTGTTTCTGAAAAAAAAAAAAAATCGTTTTTCATATAATATCCGAATTTTGCACGGTTCAATTATTAAATATGAACTTGATTAGAACTCCCGAATTTTGTTCATTCGTACTGTTTTTGCACGAAGTCGTTTTCACACAAACTTTGCACGATTGTAATTATCAAGGTTTTTTTTAGATCTGCATTGGTTTTTGTTAAACCCGAATTTTGCACAGACCCGGATTTTGCACATAAATAACATAAACCCGGATTTTGCACAGAATTGCATTATGTTTGTCTGTTTTCTTTATCACGAAATTTGCACATATTTATCAATCTGATCTTTTGTTGAGATGATTTATTGAGAACCTAGTTTAATGGCATGATATAATTAAACTAATGAATGATGATGATTGATTGAGTTATTTTATATGATCTTATTATCTTGTTTATATTATATGTTGATCATATTTTTATTACATCTTTGATTATCTTAAGATCAAATACTTGACCATAGAACAATATAAAGGCATAATCACCTGAATGTGATATGACCTAACTTTTTATGGATGATTGCATCTAAGACCACATGACTTGAAGTCTACAAGTGAATATAACTAATTGATATTACGTGAAGATAATATCATTGGTACAAAGATGTTAGAATATATCACACAAATATTGTTGTCTTGCAGACACATAATATAAAGATATTTGAGAAATACTTTGAAATTATATCTTCTTTTCTTTTAAAACTCAAATCTTCACCTGAAGTGAGAATAAAGATGATACATGTCTTGTTATTAATTGTTTTAATTATGCTTTTATTTATATTTTATTTATACATATGTAGTTTGATAATATTTATTTTTCTACCATCATCTATATGTTGACTGTAAAAGATCCACAAGTTCTTTACATCTAAGATTACAAGACTTGCAGTCTGTATCATAAAGCTCATTATGAGTCTTTGCATCTAAGATTACAAGACTTGAAGTCTATAAATAATCCTTAATTATGTTAAAAGTTATCTGAAGAGAATATAAATGATGCAGAGATGCTAGAAGGCATACTAGACTCTTTAGACAAATAATGTTGTCCTGAAGACACAATACTATGAAAAGTAGTTTAAGAATTATTTTGAGAACAGTCAAGAATCACGTCCAACTAGTTATGATCTATTCTCTGAAGTAAATGTGATATCCTATATTGTGAAAGAAAAGAACCATGCCAATAACTTTGGCCAAGTAAGTAGTTATAGATGTGGTCATAGACGAGAATATGAATATGAAGATGGATATGGTTAAGGTCAAGGTCGAAGTCAAAGAGTTTCTTTCAAGAATTCAAATTCTCATCAGAAGTGAGAAAATAAAGATGATACGAATAAGAGATATTTATCTTATCTAATAATGAAAGAAACGTGTGTGTATATAAGATCTAGTAATATGAAGATTATTGAAAGCTCTCGAAGAGCATATTTATTTGCCTATGGAAATACAATTTGAAATTTGTCTCAAAAGTTAAAAGAATCAAAGATAAAATATATGGTCCAAGTTGGATATGTTATTGATTCTAGACTGGGATTCAATTCGAGATAGATGAACTTGAAGTATCATAATCTCGAGGGGGAGAATCGATGAATCCCACAATCAATAGTAAGTAGAACATCTAGAAGATTATGTTCACACTTAAGATGATCTTGATGAATCATTGATAAAGTAAAATCAAAGAATCCCACAATTCATAGTAAGTGGAACATCTAGAAGATTATGTTCAAAGTCAAAATGATCTACATGAATCATTTATAAAGTAACTTTAAGGGATTTCAAAGTTAATGAAATTGAGACAATAAGGAATGAAAAGTTAAATACCTTCAAATCATGATTATTAACCAAGGTAGTAAAAGTATATTGGAGAAACTATATGTATTTCTACTAGATTGTACTACGAAAAGATTAGTATAATGGAGATAAATGTTAAACCAGAAGTTTAATTTATATCATTGTTTGGCATGAGCCGGTTAGACCATAACGGTTCAAGAATGATGCGAAAAAAAAAATAATTAATGTAGACATTCATTGAAGGACCTGAAGATTATTCTTAATGATGTTTCATGTAATACTTACTCACAAGACAAATATGATTATGATTATCACTAGCCAAATTAGATTTGGATTTAACAAGATGGTTGTGTGTATTCTTGTTATAGATCTACAACCTGAAGTTTACAAGAGTACTCGGTAATGCTAGTGAATTCACATCTTAAGCCTTTGATGATAAAAGCATGTTTGTAAGGATAAATGTTGAACATCCAATATCAAATGTTCATACATATAATGCAGTAGCATTAATTCGCATAAAGCCAACGAGTAATTAAAAGTTTTCCCCATCAAAATTGGTTTTGGGTCAGAAATCAAATATTTTACATCTAAAAGATTTGGATGTGCAGTATACATCTGCATTGCTCCACCACAGCGGTATAAGATGGATCCTCAAATGAGGTTGATAATATATGTTGGATATAAATCTCCATTGATAATTAAATATGTAGAGCCATCCATGAAGGATTTATTTAAAGCTCGATTTGTAAACTGTCATTTTATTATTTCAGTTTTCCAACATTAGGGGGAGAAAATAAACAGCTGGAAAGAAAATAAGTTGGAATGAATTATCATTGATCCTCGGACTAAAGAAAGTGAATTGAAAGTCTTAAATTATAATTCATTTACAAAGCTTAGTAAATCAAGTTGCCAGACGTATTTACAGACCCAAATAAAGTGACAAAGTCACATATACAGCTATAAATGCTCCAATAAGAATTAATGTCTCAGAAGGATAATATCAAGCTGCTAGTGAGTCTAAAGAACGCATGAAGCGTGATAGACTTGTTCCAAAGAAAAGAATCCTCGAAAATAAAAAGGAGCAGAATTTGACAATGGTCAGATCTAGGACACAAAGATTTTTGAATGATCTCAAGAATAGACATTAAACATGACAAGAAAGAAATTCATGTACCTGAGATAATGAAGAGATCGATCTCAACAAGTTATGTCATGTGTAGATTTAAATGTAACCGAAAAGCAAATCGACGTCGATAATATTTTTGCATGCAATGTAGCAGTTGATATAATGAATGAGAAAGAGGATCACGAAATCTTTTGCAAAGTGTACATAAAGAAATTATGATTGGCCAATCTATAAAGAAGCAATAGACATAGAGTTAAAATCTCTTGGAGAGATGAGTATTTGGACCAGTTGTCCATACATCTAAGAGTGTTAAACCAGTGGGAGATAAATGAGGTTTATATGAAATAATGATGAATATGAATTTGATTATGAAGAGACATACTCATCTTTTGTGGATGCAACTACTTTCAAGTTTCTTATCAGTCTGGCAATAAGAGAAGAACTTGACTTATTCGACCCACTGGAAAATGATAATAAAAGTGAAAATCCTCGAAGGATATATAATCCATGAAGGATACAATACCCGAAGGATTAAAGATGTCAAATTGATACAATCTCCGAATGATTGATATGTCAAAAATTATATTCCCGTGAACTTAAGATATTTGATCAAATTAAGACATATATGTTTCATGAGGTATAAATGAATATTATATGGTTAACCGATATACACATGTGTATTTATATGGATCAATCGGATCCTAGATTTGAATATAATCAAAACTCTTGAAGAGTTATCACAAGTTATAATTTGGAAGAAAAGATTTTGGAAAGACAACATTGTCTCCAAGTATTCCAAATTAAAACATTTAGCAAAAGAGATGTTATCTCAAAAGATCCTTGCAGGATTTTACCTAAAGACTGCTCACATATATTTGGTCTCGAAATACCATATCTAAAATGCTAGTTAAGCAATGTATTGATTTCTTGTGATTTTGTATAACAAGAAAGAAAGCTAAAATAATAAAGAAGAGCATGAATAACATCTATGTACAATACAAGTTTTGAAAACTGTATGTAAATAGAAATTTGGCTTGAAGTCCAAATAGAGTTAAGAAATTACCTTTTATGTAAAAATATTGTTATGGACAAGAAGTCCAGGAATCTAAGAGATTACAAGATAATCATACGATTTTATTCATTAAGCTTATGCTTATAACAATTCTCAAAAGATGATATATGATTCGAATGCATCTCTTGAAGAAGATGATTCCAAGGGGAGAAACATAATAATGTGTGTGGTTGTACTCTTTTTCCTTATCATGGTTTTTATCCCACTGGGTTTTTCCATGAAAGGTTTTAACTAGGCAACAAAGAACACACAAATGATAGACATCTAAAGGGAAATGTAAAGATGAAAGTCTATCACCCTTCCAAAGTATTTGTCATACTTTAATGAGAACAAGTGAAGCAAAGAGAATGATCAAGATGAATCATTAGTAAGACTCATGCACTGCAGAAGAAAGGCGATGTAAGAATTCTTCAAATTCATTCAAGTGAAGATTCGACAGACAGATTTACCAAGTCGTTACTTTCAAGAAGTTATTTCATCATAGTGGATTGCATCATCTCAAAGATCTCAAGTGATGTACTCATGAGGGGGAGTTAATGCGCGCTGCACTCTTTTCCCTTAGCTATGGTTTTTCCCATTGGGTTTTCCTAGTAAGGTTTTTAACGAGGCAGCATCATACGCGCTTTAGAAAATATTTTTGTATAATGAACATCAAGGGGGAGTGTTATGAACAATTATGTGATGTCCATTATAAGCTCATAAGCCCATAAGCCCATTAGGTTTTACTTTGTCATCAAGTAAAACACTTTCTTGTACTCCTATATAAAGGACCCCTTATTCATTGGAATAATACACAACAAATCTTCTTTCTCTCTTCTCTTGTTTACAACATGTACAAGTTTGTCTAAGATTAGGGATGTTAAAAATGGGTTTTTACCCAATGGATACCCAAAATCCGGTACAAACGGGCAGGTTTTTATCCGACCCGATTTGGTGGAAAAAAATTCGAGCTTAAAACGGACGGATTTTTTAACATCCGGGTTTAGATGGATTTATCCTGTCGGGTTTCGGGTACCACCGGGTTTTTATAAAAAAAAATAATAATTATTTTTATATAAATAAATAGATAAAAAACTATGTTTAAATTCAAAAAAATAACGGCATATGGTTCCGTTATGCCACGCCGTATATGATTTTTTTTATATTTTTCGTGAGGGAAAGTTCTCGATCGCTGTTGCATTTGTTTTTCAGCTGAAAATTCGAAAACCCTATACGATCACATTACTCTCGTCTGATCAACACGATGCAGCATTTACTGTCCGAGGTCGTGGTGATAATGGCGCTTTCTTTTAAGACGCCGATTCGGAAGCTGTTGATCATGAGCCTGGATCGTGCGAAGCGTGGCCGTGGGCCGGTGGTGATCCAGACGGTTTCGGCGACGGTTTGTGTGGTTCTGGTGGCGAGCGTGTACAGTATGATGAAGATCCAGAAGCGCTGGATCGAGGACGGTGCAATGAACCCGACAGATGAGGTTATCATGGCCAAGCATCTCCTCGGATCGACTCTCATGGGTAAGCTCGTCGCTTCTCCTCCTGGATCCGGTTTCGCTCTTCTCTCTTTTTGGTTACTCTGACCCAGAATTACTGTTTCTAGTAGAGAATTCGAGATCCATATATTGTTTTGGAAACTATGTTGCTGAGTGTATCCGAGTTACAGTCTCTCTTGAATGTTTGTGATCACTGTCTTGCTAGAGTGATGGTTTAGCTCTTGAATTTTTTCGATTTATCACCGCTTTTCCTCCACAGATTCAACTTACTTCAATCAAATTGGATCCATATAGAACTGTGTGTTCTCATTTGGTAAACCTTACTTGTTAGTGTGATTGATTAGCTGTGTTTCCCTCCTCTGATTCAACTTACTACAATCAAATTGGCTCTCACGTAATTAAGCCTTTTGTTATTTGAAATCGGCTTTCAAAAGTTTCAGTTTGATTTCTTTGGAATATTTGTTCTCTTCTGCAATTGGTAAAAGCCTTAGATGTGTTTCTTTACAGGTGGGTTTCTTTTCCTTGGGCTGATGATAGACAGGCTGCATCATTACATGAGAGAGCTGCGCATAAGAAGGAAGACGATGGAAGCTATAAAGAAGGAAGGAGCGGTTTTGGAAGGTGTAAAAGCCAGAGCTTCAGATGAAGTTAAGAGCTTGAAAGAAGAGATAACGTCGCTTAGGGAGAGGCAGAAGCAGCTGGCCTCTGAGCTTGAAGCAAGGTCTAAAGAGATCCATACTGAAAAAACCAGTGGAATTGCTCTAGAGAAGCAATCTCAAGGTTTCCTTACTGAGTTTAACCGGTTGTTTGACGAAAACCGGGATCTTCGAGAGCAATTGCACACTGTGGATTCGAGAATTTCGCGTTCAGTCAGCTAGAAGAATACTTGAGCCTCTCTACTCCCAACAATTTTTTTAAAATTTCCTTTGTGATCTGCAGTTTGGATAGTCTTGTTCCGAGTGTTGGCTAGAGTAGAAATGATCAAACTCTATTTTATCATAGGAAAATGTAGGAGAAAATGTAACAATATATCAATTGAGAGTTTCTTATAATTATTGGTTGATTATTAGTAAAAAAAATTATTGGTTGTTATTGAGCATCAGGACGGATATCTGAATTCAGTTTCTTATAATTATTGGTTGATTATTAAAGTTCAGAAAAAAAAGACAATAGTTCATTGGCAAAAAAAAGAAGCTAAAAGGTGATAATTATTTTGGTAAAGAAAGTAATTAAATGATTGCATGAGAAACCAACAAAATTAATTGATATAGACTGTGTACGTACGTAGTAGCTAGCCTCATCTCTTTATTGGAGAACTAGGGGAAGGCTCGCGCATTGCGCGAAGTTGTGTGATATTTTGACTGTTTTAACTTTTAATTTTACAATCTATTTTATTATATTTGTTAGTAAATGTTTGTAGGTAAAATAAATTATATTAAAAATTTAGCAGAATAATAATATCTATAGAGAATGAAGGTTAATCCTATTAGGGCGGTAAAGCTGTCACCATTCCGAGAAAGCACATGAGCATAATCAGAAAGGTCTCAGAGAGTAGAATCTATATTGCAATAGTGGTGGTGGTTTGAGTTTCGATGGATTAGGAAATGAAGGAGTTATCCATTAATCTAGAAAGATTTCACGAAGCAAACAATGCATGATTTTCATTGCTAATAAATGAATATATTTTTTGATGGGCCACAACGAAAACCTAAAGAAATAAATATATTTTTGTGTATAAACAATGGCACAATCATCTCTTAAAAGTTAAAAAATCTCCTAAAATAATGTGAATTAGGGAACAATAACCAAAAAAATAAGAGAATACCGATTGGATATGATAATAGATAAGAGATAAGCAGCAAAGAACATGCATAGGGGAATCAGAACTTGTTCCTCCGGCTAAGCATCTATTGTTGCTATTGCATCCGAATTTGTGATGGCCGAAGATCCAAATATCATATGATGGCAGTAATGAAATTGGTATTCGATAAATTGATTTTCCTTTGATGAGATTCATGAACTGATCGGAAAGTAATCAAAAATGTTATGACCTTAATCAAGAACAACGATTACAAAATAAAGTACGATTACAGAGAACGATCCCTCAAACTGATGCGTCTTCTTATTATCGAATGAAGAAAAAGAGAGCCTCTTAGCATTTGAAAGATTGGTGGAATAATAATATATATAGTGATTGAGAATAAAAAAAAGAAGAAGAGAATACCGATTGGATATGATAATAGATAAGAGATAAGTAGCGAAGATCATGTCTAGGGGAATCAGAACTTGTTCCTCCTGCTGAGCAGGTATTGTTGCTATTGCATCCGAATTTGTGATGGCCGAGGATCCAAATACCATATGAAGGCAGCAATGAAGTTGGTATTCGGTAAATTTACTTTCCTTTGATGAGATTCATTAACTGATCGGAAAGTAATCAAAAGTGTTGTGACCTTAATCAAGAACAACGATTACAGAATAAAGTACAATTACAGAGAACGATTCCCCAAACTGATGTGCCTTCTTATTATCGAAGGAGGAAAAAGAGAGCCTCTTAGCATTTGAAAGGTAAGTGGAATCATAAAATATATAGTGAATGAGAGTTTTTTTTTATTCATCGTAAACATATAAAATATCAAATTATTTCTCTTTGACAATAAGAACATGTTGTTTTGTAGTATAACTAATCTGAAATATATTTGTGGCAAAATTTGTGAATTGATGATTGTAAAAAGGATGTGTGATTCTATTTTATGCATATTTATATAGAATAGTGTATTGTTTATTACTAATACTATTCATCATGTTAAGAAATTTATGTCCACTTTTTTCTGACGCATATATTTTGATATAGATATAAAATTCTATATTTTTCAGTTTGATTTCAACTTTTAATGAATTATTTATGAAGAAATGTAAGACAAATAAGACTGAAAAGAGAAAAAAATGTTTCACAAAATAAGAAAGAGAAAGAATGAAAGAGGAGAAGACACATAAACAAATGATAAAATTGTATATATTGTTTTTTCTATAGTTATGTAGTTAATTATAGTTTTTTGGGTTATTCATCCATATAACTCTATCATTAAATTAAGAACAATAAAATAAAAAGATAAAGAATTGAGTACATATCAATATTTATGTGTATTTTTTTTAAATGTTGGTGACACATGTTAATGTTTGGAATGCCACGTGGCAGCATTTTAAAGCCCATTTAAAAAAAAACCTTACTTTATTAGAATAGATAGATTTATTAGAATAGATTCTATAGTTATGTAGTTAATTATAATTTTTTGGGTTATTCATCCATATAACCCTCTCATTAAATTAAGAATAACAAAATAATAAGATAATAGAATTAAGTGTTACAATTATGAAGGACGCCCATCAATTTTTTATGTATTTATGTTTATTTTTTTTTTAAATGTTGGTGACACATGTTAATGTTTGGAATGCCACATGGCAGCATTTCAAAACTCATTTAAAAAAAAACTTTACTTTATTAGAATATATATTAATGAATATGGAAGGAGAAGAAGAACGATGATTAATTTGGTGTAGTATCATAAGACGGTTCTGTTTGTTCTTCTTGTCCGTTTTTACCTCTTATCAAAATATTAATGGCATCCACCTAACATAAGAAAATTTAATTTTTTTTAGATCGATATTAGCAAAAAATGTTTATAAACTAATGTATTTTTTTTTTTGCTTATTTTTTGTTTTTTTTGCTTATTTTTTACTTTTGTTTTGCTTATTTTAATAAAGATAAGAATGGATGAATATTATTTCTATTGAATCTTATTATATAAAGTAGGATGCATCAAAGTTAGTTTTTAACAAGATCGTGACACATGTCAAGTTAATCGATTAGATTTTGACATGTGTTAAAAAAATTTATCCAATTAGATTTTAACATAATGTTTATATAAATCTAAAAATTAGTAAAAATCGAAAACATAAATAAGAAAATTAAGAAAAAGGAATTTTTGTTTTATGTTTTTCATTTATATTAAGAAAATTGTATGATCAATTACTAATACAAAAAGGAAAATCAAAAGAAAAATGTAAATAATAAGAAGAAATTTTATATGCTAATGATATGACATTAAACGAAGGTGAGCTCAATAAGGAGGAAGGTGTCAAGAATCATGTAGAGAGGCTTTTGATGCGAGTCTTGAGAAGCATAACTTCTCTAGAGAGCAGAGAGATCATATAAAGGATAAATACAAAAATAAATTTGATTAAGTAGGATATATTTCAATTAAAAAAAAGGAAATTTTAGAGGCTAATGATATGTCATTAAACGATGGCGAGCTCAATAAGGAGAAAGATATCAAGAATAATGTAAAAAGGCTTTTGATGTGAGTCTTGAGAAGCATAACTTCTCTAGATAGCAGAGAGATCATATAAGGAAGATGAGTGTGAAGAGAAATAGATACTTTATTTGCTTGAAGAGAGAGATAATGGAGAGATTGTTAACATACTCGAATGACTCTAAAAAGATAAAGTGTGTTTGGCACTCATGTAAAGAAAAAATAGTTGATAAAGTGTATGAAATATATGAGAAATATGTTTAATGTTGCTTAGAACCCGTAACACATTCTGTGTTTTGAATATTTTAATTGAAAATAAATGAGAATTAAAATAAATAAATAACTCTTAGGTTTCGAAATTGTGATTTTCATATATTTTTCTCAGTAGTGATCATATGTTGTTTCTGTTTTCTTAAAAAACATTTTAATGATTTTTAAATATTTTTATTATAAATCTCGCGGATCCTAATCTAGATNGTCTCCATCAAGCTTTAGATACTTATGATTTGCTGGTTGAGAAATTGGGAGCTGCAGATATAGTGACTACTAACATATTGCTTAATAGCACACTCAAGTCTGGAGATGTAAAGAAGGCGATGGAACTTTGGAAACAAATTCCTGATTCCAAAATCTGTCTCTTATACACATCTAGATGTGTATAAGAGACAGCTACTAACATATTGCTTAATAGCACACTCAAGTCTGGAGATGTAAAGAAGGCGATGGAACTTTGGAAACAAATTCATGCTGTCTCTTATACACATCTAGATGTGTATAAGAGACAAGCCAGTGAGTGTTCCTGGAGTTTAGTGACTTGTGGGATTCTGATTGATGCCTTTTGCAAAGCTGGTAAGATGGAAGAAGCCATGGGATTTTTCAATGAAATGAAACATAGCAAGGGTTTAGAGGCGGATCTTGTTTTGTATGCTACCCTTATTCGAGGCTTCTGCGATTGTGGCGAGTTGAAGAGAGCGAAAGAGCTCTTCGATGAGATTCTGGAGAAAGGGTTCTCTCCATCTGCAATTACGTATAACACTCTTATACGAGGTTTCTGCAAGTCCTGTCTCTTATACACATCTAGATGTGTATAAGAGACAGGAGTTAATATGCATATTATATTTACAAATGAAAATTTAGTTTAGCTTTTGTTCAGATTTTTGTGTATTACAGAACTACAGAATTAAGTCTGTCTCTTATACACATCTAGATGTGTATAAGAGACAGGTTATATGCGTATATTATATTTACAAATGAAAATTTAGTTTAGCTTTTGTTCAGATTTTTGTGTTTCCTGTAGGGGATTCTTAGGTTTAGAAAATAATAACTAAATTTAAACAAAAAATACTATAGCTCAATTTAGTACCCTTTCGATTTCGATCAGTTTGGATATATTATATATATAATTATATTCCCAATCAATTCTATTCTCGGTTTAGGCTTTCCGGATATAGAAAACAAATTAAAACCACAGAATATATAATTAAGTATTCCAATAACCACCATAAGCAGTTTGTTTTGTTAAATAAATATTTTTTCATATGCTAATATGCATATTATATTTACAAATGAAAATTTAGTTTAGCTTTTGTTCAGATTTTTGTGTATTACAGAACTACAGAATTAAGTATTTGAACATGGAGAACATAATTCAATAGAAAATTAAATGGTGGAAAATTATATGTTTATATTTATCGTCATCAACCTTCACTATACAATATTCCGAAATCGGCAAGTATTACAAAGTTAAAGCTGCCAGGCAAGTGCACCCACACCTTCCACATCAATTTAGCCACCATATCGTTAGCCATAAGCCACCATTAACGTAGATTAGACAAAAACGTTAATCTGGAATAATCCCATCTAGTCGACGTCGTTAATGGTTTTAGGCTGTTTTGGCAGCAGACTATGCCCTGTTCGTTTGGTGAGGAGGATGAGATTTTTAAACGCAGCGTTTGAACGCTATAATTGGACGTAGCAATCAGATGATGTTCGTTTGCGATTTTGGTTATGCGTCCAGAAATTGTATCTAGATGCAGTTATGTTCGTTTTGTATGTTTGTATTTGTATCTGAATGCGTTTTAGGTCAAATGACCAAAAACTCCTTGTTTTTCTTTTTCTTTTGTTTATCCTCTATTTTTCTATTTTTTTTTATAAAATCCGGAAAAATATTTTCCTGTCAAAAACGCAAAACCGCGTTTTTCCGTCAAACCGCAAAATTATATTTTTCGTCAAAACTGCGAAATAACGTTTTTCGTCAAAATCACGTTTTCCCGCCAAAACCGCAAAATCACGTTTTCCCACCAAAACCATAAAATCACGTTTTCCCGTCAAAACTGCAAAAACACGTTTTCTCACCAAAACCGCAAAATCACGTTTTCTCGCAAAATCATGTTTTCCGTCAAAACCGCAAAAATCACGTTTTCCCGCAAAATCACGTTTTTCCTGCAAAAACCGCAAAATCATGTTTTCCTTCAAAACCTTAAAATCACGGTTTCCCGCCAAAACCGCAAAAATCATGTTTTCCCGCCAAAATCCAAAAATTATGTTTTCCGCAATAACCAAAAAATCAAGTTTTCCCGTCAAATACGCAAAATCGCGTTTTCTCGTCAAAATCGTAAAATCACGTTTTCCGTCAAAACCGCAATTCAAGTTTTCCCGGCAAAATCCCGAAATGACGTTTTTCCGTCAAAACCGCAAAATCACGTTTTCCCGGCAAAATCCCGAAATGACGTTTTTCCGTCAAAACTGCAAAATCATGTTTTCGTGGCAAAATCCTGAAATGACGTTTTCCGTCAAAACTGCAAAATTACGTTTTCCCGCCAAAATCTAGAAATTGAGTTTTCCCGCCAAAACTACCGAATTGAGGGAAAACGTGATTTATAAATATTAAAAATAATAATTTGAATATTTATTCATAAATTTATTTTAAATCAAAGATTAGTATAGTTAAGATCAAAATAAAATTGTTAATAGAAAAAATGATTTTTTATAGAAAAATAAAGTTATATTCGACTTTATTATTTTTGGATGAGTTTACTGCATCCAGACGCACCAAATTAACTCATCCAGAAATCCTGATTTTTTGGATGAGTTTTGGAAACTCATCCGAATACCGATTTCAGTTCATGCTCTTTATTACCACTAAACGAACATCAACCTGCATCTGCATCCAGATAACGCATCCAATTCACCAAACGAACAGGGCCTATATGTAGGAAATTAATTTTGAAGATGGTGAAGCATTACTGAACCAACCAACCAACTTGTATTAAATTAAATTTATCTTTTCATCGTAGATTCATTATATTTACCGCTTAATTCTGTTCTTATTCTTGGTGTAATGATATTAATGAATAACATGTGCAGAAAAAAGGAAATCAAAACCATCTTCTCATGTATATAAACGTTTGTATATATGATTGTGAGGATAAAACAAAAATGGCCATGTATGTGTTCAGAGTTAGGAACTAGGGAGCTATATGGTAAATGGCCATGTATTTTACAAGAAAAATGGTTGCATACGTCCAAAATGTAATCCGAGATTCAATATTGCGACCGGATTAGAAACAATTATTTGAATTATGCCGTAACTTATAAATATACAACATTATTTCTGATTTTTACGGGTCAATTTGTTTTACCTTGTTTGTGTTTTCTCAGTTTTCAAACAATACCCAATTAAGGATTCCTCTTTGTGCATAGTCAAACCTAACTCCACGCGCAATAGTCGTAGCTTTACATCGCATTATACCATGTTTGGATCTTCATCATGTGAAGAAGTCGAACAATAATTAATGTGTTTAGAGAGAGAGAAGAGAAAGAAAAAAAAAAAGCACATGCAGAGTTACTTACTTACTTTCATCCGCGAGAGAGAAAATGAATATTACTTATTCACAAATTAAAAAAAATGAAAACCGCGTGAGGTTCTCTCCTGGTTTTAGTATAAATTAGGCTCTTCGTTCCGTCTCTCTCTTACTCACTACTCTTCCTGGTTTTAGCTTCTGAAAATTTCACAGCCCTAAAAAAAAAAACAAAAAAAGAATGAGCAACTTTTGGACTTTCCTCACTGCTCTTCATTCACTCGCTGGGTATTCATTCTTCTTCCTCCTAACATTTTTTCCTGTATCAAATTACTCTTACCATTTTTTCCTGTATTTCGAGGTCTAATTAAGAAAATAAACCTAACTGATTGTTTGTATGTGCAGGCCCCTGTTGATGTTGATGTATCCATTGTAAGTTTATCCCCTTAGTTCGATGATTTCTCTTGTTTGTTTTAAAGAAGAAAAACAAAAATCTGAATTTTTTTAATTTATGAATATGATGATTTAGGTACGCATCGGTGGTAGCAATGCAGAGCAGGACGAACGTAGACGGTGAACAATGGCTTGCGTACTGGATCATATACTCGTTCCTCACACTCACGGAGCTGGTCCTGCAGTCGCTTCTGGAGTGGATCCCGATTTGGTATTCGGTGAAACTTGTGTTCATCGCTTGGTTGGTTCTTCCTCAGTTCCAAGGAGCCGCTTTCATCTACAACCGTCTCCGTCTGGTGAGAGAACGGTTCAAGAAACACGGCGTCTTCGGCTCCTCCCACCACCACTCCAACCCTAACATCATCCGATCCAATCCATCTTCCCCCACCGGGTAATGTTTTCATTTTTTTTTTACGTCCATACTTCTAGAATTCCAAATCGGTTAAAGAAGAAAAAAAACTATGCGTTTAATTCTTCATCCTAGGAAACGTAGAGTGCCTAATTCTCTCTAACGTAGCGAGGATTAGCTTAATTAACATGTGTATTACTTGGATTTTGAATTGATACATGTATATTGATTTTGATTTTTAAATGTGTGAATAGGAGGGACACGAGGGTCACTCTCACTGACGCCAAAAAGAGAGCAGTAAGTAGACTTCTGTCTAGTCTGTATAAAATTTACAAACATCCGCTGAATGAAATATATATATATTGAAAACATAATTCGTTTTCTTCTAATTCATGAATATTTATATTTTCCAAGGAAAAAAACGAAATCTACAAAAAAAATATATTTATTTTTAGTAGCGTGTCTTGAAAAATTGGTTTCTTTTTGGTAAAAACTTATGTTTTCTTGTCTGTTTGTTTTGATAAACGCTTTGTTGTTTTTGGTTAACTTTTTGATAAATGCCTTTGGATTAAAATTAAATATAGCAAATGTAGCCAATCGTAAATAGAAAAGGCCCACAATTTTAAATTCTCACCCTTGATAGAGCCCAATATGAACCAATACTGATCCATTGAGTCATAGCCCAAAACCATAAACCTCGTGAAAACTGTGACGTTTGTCAAATCAAATAGCAACAACAACCGAGAGGAGGAGAACATTTTCTTACCATGCATTATTGACTTTTAGGATTAGAGTAATAAATCTTGTTTTCTCAATTGCTTATTGAATTTCTTATGTTCATTATCGCATAACTAAATGGCTTTTCTTCCTTAATCTCATATGTTTCGTGTTACATATTATTATTATAGGCACTCAAAATCAAGGCGGACTTCATTGTTGCAAAAGACGGCTCCGGAAACTTTACGACCCTGAAGGAGGCGGTCGCTTCAGCTCCAGAGAAGAGCAAGACACGGTTCATCATCTACCTGAAGAAAGGAGTTTACGATGAAGTTGTAAACATCGGGGAGACTAAAACCAACATAAGCATCATAGGTGAGGGCAAGGACTCAACGGTTCTCACCGAAAATTTAAATCGTGTCGATGGTATCAAGACCTTCTATACCGCAACCCTAGGTAATATCCCTCTTTTTTTCTTGTGTAGATATTATTGTTTATATTTCAAGTTATTATATTTTTTAGTATCATGTATTAAAGCCCGTTTGTTACAACTACAGCTGTCAATGGAGATGGGTTTATGGCCCAGGACATATGCATCCGGAACACGGCCGGTCCAGAGAAAAAACAGGCTGTGGCTCTCCGTGTGAGCGCCGATATGGCAGTCATCTACCGTTGCCGAATCGATGGATATCAAGACACGCTCTACTCTCACACGCACAGACAATTTTACCGTGATTGCCTCATCACCGGCACGGTGGATTTCATATGTGGAAAAGCATCGGCTGTCTTTCAATACTGCGATATTGAGCCACGAAAGCCGAAAGAAGGACAAGCCAACATGATGACGGCTCAGTCATGCGCCGATCCGGAAGATAGGTCGGCGTTTTCCTTCCATAAATGCAGCATAAGGGCGAGCCCGGATCTTGCTCCGCTCAAAGGGACTGTTAAAACGTATCTAGGACGCCCATGGGATGTCTTCTCAACGGTGGTGATCATGAAATCTTTCGTCGATGACCTAATTGATCCGGCGGGCTGGTTTCCGTGGGAGAAGGATAAAGAAGAACGTCTATCCACGCTGTTCTACGCCGAATACGAAAACAACGGTCCAGGAGCTGACACGAACAAAAGAGTGAACTGGCCGGGATATAAAAGATTAAAGAAACCGGACGAAGCGGAAAAATTCACGGTTGGACAACTTCTTCTACGAGGAGGTGGAGATATGTGGCTTAACTCCTTTGGAGTTCCTTACGATATTGGTCTTTGATGTTTTTAGTTAACTATGTATAAGTTAACAAGATCTTTAAAATAATTATTATGAACTCTAAACTAAAGACATTTGGTGCTTATCAAACAATTTCATCCACCATTGAAGTCTCATATACAAAGTTTCGTCTTCTTTTTTCCATAAATTCAGTATGGACTTTGACTTTAAATAATACAACCCATATCAATTTCGTCATTATCCAATTATATATGTAATGTATTTTTTTATGAAACTACTTATTGCTTATAAAAATGTATAATAATGACTATTTAAATTTATAAGCATTTCATAACCTGTAAAACCGGTAACATTAGATATTTGTGTTATTTTTGAAATATTCACCGTAAAAATAAAAATTTAATACTTAAAATGAATATTCTTTTTACTATATGACCCAAATTTGAGCTATTTTGATTAGTTTTTTTTGTTAATATGACTGAAATCTATAATTTCAAAGCTATCATATACCAATCTAAAAGAAAGGCGAATCTCAATTAAAAAAATTACCAAGAATTTTTTTTTCTCAAATAAAATGATTTTGTTTTATTTAGTGTTAAGAAAAGAATTTATTACAGATGTCAAAAAAAAAAGTTTATTACCTAAACTAAAAAATTGCACATTTCATTCCATAAAAAGCTATGTTTTGTACATTAATGAAATCTGCAATTTAACTTTAACCAAAAAAAAAAAAGAAATCTACAATTCTTGAAGTTTTCTAAACTACCAGAAAAACATTAATTGTTTTGACATATTGGAATGATTAATTCATATATTTTTAGTATGGTAAATAATCTGTCAAGCATTTACAGTTAAAAAATAATATTAATTAAAATTTTAAATTTGAAGATATGTTTGAGCCTTTATAAATCGACGTCTCATATTTTAAACATCGGGAACAAACCAAAAATGGTTGCATACGTCAAAAAAAGCTTTTTATTGGTTCTTATACTACTAGTTATATTTCTTTTTGTTGACTCATCATATGCAAGATTTAATTATATGATGGTTACAAAAAGTGAAATCGACGCTCTATGCACCAGAAAAGATATCAATAGTTCACTTTGTTTTGAAGTTGTAAAACTAATTCCTGATATTGCGTTACATGATTTTTCAAGTGTCGCCAAAACTTTTATCAACTACAATTCTAGAAAAACCTCAGATATGTTGAAGCGATTCAAGTCACTCACAAATAGCACAACCGATCTCGATTCTAAAGGTTCCTATCATGTATGCTCAGAAACTTTTGACATTGCTATTGTTGATTTTGATAATGCCCTTGAGGTTTTAGAAGCTAAGAAATATGACATCGTAAAAGTCAAAATTGGTGGTACGAGGGCTTTGGTGAGTACGTGTAGATGCCTGCTATCAAGTATGAAGCATAGTCGTCCCGAACTCATAAAAAAAGTAGATATCGTCTATGAGCTATCTGGCATAGTATTGAAGATTCTTAAATGTTATTTAACAAAAGAAAAAGGATTATGTGTTATGAATAATTATGTGGATGCTTATTATAGGTCTCATCTAGCAGAAGATAATTGTCTCTAAGTTTTACTTTATAATAAATATACTAATTACCTAAATTTATAATAATAATAATAATAGTAAATGTTATTTGATTTTATGTTGTCAAATTGTCGATATTTCTTTTCAAGTTATAAATATTTTATTATATATATCTGAACGCATTCAAATATAAGTATTATATACAAAATAATTATAATTCACCAGATCTTAATATGTCTTAACGAATTTAAATTATGATATGTGTTATTATCTTAGTATACAAATATTGATATATACACAAACAGAGAAAATATATATATGATTTAAAACCGCTACTCACCTAGTTACTAATTAATATGGGTCACTCATAAAGTTGAATCATCAAAATTCATATAATAAAATATAGTTTGAATTTTGGGTTAGTTAATTCGGTTCGCATCGGTTAATGCGGATTGAACATCCCTTAAATCGAGAGACCCGATTTTGTGAAAGTGTCTTCTCCGATCTGCTCAAAATGAGATTTATGACACTGGCCGCCGCTGAACTTTCCCGACGTGGGGCTCTCGATGCCAGATATCTCCTAAACCCTAACCACGTCAATCTCAGTCTCGCGTCTCCCTTCTCTAAAACTGAAACCAACTTGAGATCGCTGTGTGAGTGTGAGTTCTCAAATCCCAGCTTAAGAACGCCGTTTCAGCTTTCCATCAAGCAGTCGACTCCGGTGGCTCTCTTGCCTTCCCCGGAAACAATCTCATGGCAGCGCTGGTACGTTCTAAGAATCACGAGCTCGCATTTTCCGTTTACCGCAAGATGCTCGAGACTAGTACCTTCATCAATTTCGTATCGCTGAGTGGTTTGCTTGAATGTTTCCTGCGATTACATCGTAAGACCGGTTTCGCGTTAGGTGTTCTCGCTTTGATGTTAAAGCGTGGGTTTGCTTTCAATGTCTACAATCTTAACATCCTCTTAAAGGGTCTTTGCAAGAATCTCGAATGCGGTAAGGCTATTAGCCTGCTTCGAGATATGAGACGGAGTTCTCTGTTTCCGGATGTTGTTAGCTACAACACTGTTATAAGAGGTTTATGCGAAGGGGAAGAGTTGGAGAAAGCGTTAGAATTGGCTAACGAAATGCAAGCCAGTGAGTGTTCCTGGAGTTTAGTGACTTGTGGGATTCTGATTGATGCCTTTTGCAAAGCTGGTAAGATGGAAGAAGCCATGGGATTTTTCAATGAAATGAAACATAGCAAGGGTTTAGAGGCGGATCTTGTTTTGTATGCTACCCTTATTCGAGGCTTCTGCGATTGTGGCGAGTTGTAGAGAGCGAAAGAGCTCTTCGATGAGATTCTGGAGAAAGGGTTCTCTCCATCTGCAATTACGTATAACACTCTTATACGAGGTTTCTGCAAGTCAGGGCACTTGAAAGAAGCCTCAGAGATGTTTCGTCTTATGATGGAACGCGGAGTTCGCCCGAATGTTTATACGTATACGGTTCTAATTGATGGCCTTTGTGGAGTAGGTAAGACTAAGGAAGCCCTTCAACTCTTGAATCTCATGTTGGAGAATAATGAAGAACCAAACGTTGTGACATATAACGTCATTCTTAACAAGCTGTGCAAGGACGGCCTTGTGAAGGATGCTTTAGAGGTTGTTGAATTGATGAAGAAGAGGGGTACAAGACCTGATACCATAGGATACAATGTTTTACTGGGAGGACTCTGTGCCAAAGGCGACCTATACGAAGCAAATAAGCTTCTGTATCTAATGCTGAATGATAGGAACTATGCGGATCCAGATGTTATATCCTTTAATGCGCTAATCCACGGGCTGTGCAAGGAAAACCGTATCCATCAAGCTTTAGATACTTATGAATTGCTGGTTGAGAAATTGGGTGCTGCAGATATTGTGACTACTAACATATTGCTTAATAGCACACTCAAGTCTGGAGATGTAAAGAAGGCGATGGAACTTTGGAAACAAATTCATGATTCCAAAACTGTCCCAAACTCGGATACCTATTCTACTATGATTGATGGGTTTTGCAAAACCGGCATGCTTAATGTTGCTAAGGGATTGTTTTGTCAAATGAGAGGCTCTGAGCTACGGCCTAGTGTTTGGTACTACAACTGCCTAATGTCATCATTATGCAAAGAGGGAAGCTTGGACCAGGCATGGAGATTGTTTGAGGAAATGCAGCGTGAGGACATATTACCAGACGTTGTGTCTTTCAATATTATGATTGATGGCAGTCTTAAAGCAGGGGATATTGAATCTGCAGAATCACTTCTTGCTGGGATGTCTCGAGCTGGTCTTTCCCCTGATTTTTTTACTTATTCGAAGTTGATAAACAGGTTCCTGAAACTTGGACATATAGACGAGGATATCAGTTACTTTGACAAAATGGTTGAGAGCGGCTTTGAACCTGATGCTCATATTTGCGATTCTGTGTTGAAGTATTGTATTTCACAGGGAGAAACAGACAAGTTGAAAGAACTTGTCAAAAAGCTGGTGGAGAAAGATATCGTCCTCGACAAAGAACTGACGTGCGGTCATGGAATACATGTGTAGCAGCTCAGCAAACGTGGATCCTGCAATGCGGTTGCTAAGAGTAGCAGATGATAAAGAGGAAGGGGATAAGTAAGAGTACGTTAGCCATGCTGACTTGAGGACTGTAAAGCTGGAGAAATGTTGTGCATTTGGAATGCTCTGAAGAGACATGTTGTAGATTAAAACGACAGAGCCAACCAAAGTATGGCTGTGGCAGACCAGGGAAGATGGTTGCAAAGAAGCTATGAGACTAGCTTAGTATTTATTCCTGGTGGAACACACAAGCTGCAATCTTGTAAGGAAGGCAATAGATCCCTAAACATTTGAAATATGGGTAAATGCAGTGAAGATGATTGGATACAATACAAGCATCTAGACCAATGCATTTGCGGTTAAAGAAGCTTATGACTCTCTTTTGCCCATCACATAATCGCAGGGGAAAAATGCTTTTCCTTTTCTCATTTTGTTTTGTGTTGTATAAGTAAAAGTATTGAAGAATGATTGTGTGGTACATATGAAATGAAAGTGGGATTGGTCTCTCTCGCTCTCTCTGTCTCTCTATTTGGTATTGTTGACAAAAAGGGTAAAGAAGCAGTAACCTCTCATCTTATCATAATAACCCAAGTCTTTGCTATTTTTCGTGAGAGATTAGAAAAAAATAGATAATCAAAAATATAAATAGATAATTATATTCAGTAGACAAGAAAGTATGAATTGCCATCTTAAGTCTTAATATATAAGCAAGCAGCACTACACTTTCTCCATCCAAAGCAAAGTTATAATACACTTCTATCGATAACATTGTTGATTTTATCTCTGATCGCACGTAGAAGAACCCCTACTGGTCTGTATGTTAATTAACTGAATACGAAGATTAATTAGTTTTTTTTTTGTTAACTATAAAGAATGGTTTAAACCCGCGTTATATATATATGAATTATTTTGTGGTGTTTAATAATAAAATTGTCCTTGAGGTCATTATTTATCCTTCCAAAGATTACCACGCGAAACCCTCAAATATCTTTCGAGATACACATAATATTGGCATATCACTATTCTACTTGTGGCAGTAAGTAGAATTTAGCGAATTGAATAAGACGTCAAACAACTTATGAAACCACTGTCCTTTCTTAACGATTTTCTTGGCCAGATTATTTATATATTAGGAGATGATTATTATAATAAGAAAGTCTTTATTTGAGACAAACCAAAATAAATTTAAATAAGAAGTCTTAACTAGAGGTTTAACTCTGAAAAAATTAGTATATTACTGGTGGTTCATCAACTCCTGGTTGTCATCGATATGTTCCACGTAAATGCCTCAACGCATCAGGCCAAGCGAACGAGAATGATAATAATCCTAACTATACTTTAATTGAAACTAAACTCATTTAATTATTTGTAAACTATTAATTCCTAACTAAGTTGATGTACCAACTACCAACTATGATCAGTACCATCGCTATGCATCTTCGTTTTTCATCAATGTTTTATCCCTATATGGTATAGTATTAGATTTATTTATCACTCTAATTAAATGAGTTGATTGTCCCAAAATATTTCGTTTATATACCGTATTCACTATGTTTCATTTTATTAGTGTTTTAGTTTTTTTCTTACACATTAAAAAAACATATAATTGTCAGTTCAGTTATCACTTACGGCGTGGCATAACGGAACCATATGTTTCCGTTAACGGAACCATATTTTTAATTACGGCGTGGCATAACGGAACCATATCTAAAAAAACACATACCGTATTCTTTTTTTTTTTTTCTTTCATATACTAAATCAAATTGGGTTAATAGATTAAGAATCGTTAGATCCCGTCTCTCTTAACCGAGTGTGACTTACATGGGAAAAGATAGTTCCTCGTGCTCTCGCCCTTATAGCAAAGATATCGGCACGGACATTTTTGCTGCGAGGGATAAAACGTACAAGACATTCCACGAAAGAATTCCTAAGGAAACACAAATAATCTAACTCTGATCTAAACGCTGGACAGTCTACGGGCTCTTCGATCATCTGAATCAAGTTGGAGCAATCTGTCTCGATACAAACTCTTTGTAACCCTCTATCTCGTAAGCATGTCATTCTGGCCAGTCACTGTGTTTCATTTTATCACTCTAATTAAATGAGTTGATTGTCCCAACATATAATTGTCAGTTCAGTTATCAATCATTCAATTAGGATCACTTCCCCTTTTCTCATTTATGTTTTGTTTGTTACCGATTTCGTATTTTCTTCAGGCTGTTGGGCGAGTTAAGTGTCTGAATGCTTCCCTCACATTTGAACAAGACATCAGAAACTCATCAGCCCTTGTGAGGGAGAAGATGGAATTCTTGCTGTTCTCTTCCAAGTCAGAGATCGACATGATTCTGTAGATACGTTATCTCGTTGCAGGTGTAATATTCTAGTCTCTTATCGTTATACAAACTGCAGAACCCATGTAAATGATGAGTTTTGCCTCTTTAACTTTGCTTTGCAGTCCTCGGGAAGCACCAGCTTGACTGTGAAAAGGAAAGCATATGATAAAAATCTGCGGGAGAGCGTCCAGTAGCTTACTCGTATAAGTTTACAAGTTACTACACACATTAACATATCGGTTCATAACTGTTAACATAAAAGATTTGTGCCCTTTTTTGCAAAGGGTGCTAAAAATGTTTAACCTGTTTCCTGGTGTTACGTAAATACAGTTATGTAAATGGATAGGAAGTCTTTCACAAAAGGAAACGGAAATGAAACAAAAGATTTTATATTTCTACATGTAGTTGCAGTCAAAACAAATAGCTGCTTTCCAAAACAAGCACAGCAAAGACTTTAGATCCATTTACATAACTTTATTTGCGTACAATAGGAAAACAGGTTAACAATCCAAATAACACATGTGTTTAGAGTTTAACTGGAGTTATAACTTAAAAGAGTGCAAAACGTGATGATGAGATTTGCCTCTTAATTTTGCAGTCCTCGGGGAGCACCAGCATTACAGTTGCATCCAATAGCTTAATCACATAATTTTAAAAGTTACTTCACACACTGACAAGTTGTTGTTTTCACAACTGTAACAAAAAAGAGTTGTGCCGTTTTTGGGAAGCATGCTAAAAAGATTTGACTTTTGTTTGCTTATTTTGGAAAGCAGCAATTTTGACTGCAACTAGGTAGAATACCATCTTTTGCATTCATTTCCGTTTCCAGACTTTCTAGTTTCTATCCGTTTAGTAACAAGAGCAAAACAGGTTGACAAAATGGCATCCAAATAAGAGTTGTATCAAAATGTGGCTAAGAGTTTAATGGGAGTTAAAAGCATTTCTTCCCCAAGACTATGGTAGGTTTTGATTTCGCCTAAAACTCCGACATTTTGTGTTGATTTTGCTCTTCCAAAACAGAAACTACTGGAACAAAAGCATATATATAGTCAACATTGTGTGTGTTTTGTTCTAGGGTCATTCAAAATTTCTGGCTACTTTCTAGGAAACCTAACAGGAGAAATAAATCATCAATCCACATAAGGGTCTTACATCCAACAAAAGGGCATACAGAAAATATTGACTTACATTAGGATTAGTTCCAACAAGCTAAAAGATGCACCATCAAATTGCATACAAAAGAGTAGAAGAACAAACCACCGATACAGCTCAAAATGAAGAGGATGCATTGCCTTTGAATATCATCTTTGCGGTGCTGTCCACGAGCCCACTCCTCTGCAAACACAGCTCCACCTGCGTTTCCTTGAGCCTCTTCAGTTTTTCCTCCATTTCTCTCTTCTCTGGTCCATCCGCAACCATATCCCAGCACGCAGCTATCGTGGATTCGTCCAAACCAAAAACACTCACATTCGCTGCCTTGAAGAACGATGCTATCTCTTCACTAGCGGAGAGGTGAGTAGCGGTCACGACATTCGCCCTGGGTTTTTCGGTTTCTGTTTCTTTCTTGGGCATGGGCGTGGGCGGGGGAAGTAGCTTAACGTCTTTAGACTTGGTCCTTGGTTTGGCAGGAAGAACACCATTAGCTCCCCAGATCTTTCTTGACAATTCAAAGGATTGTTGGTCAAGATCTTTGGCACATTTGATCTTGTCTTCGGTCTTTCCTTTTTTAAGCGAGTTCTTCACTATATTGACAAACTTCTTCTTACACCTCTGGAGCTTGGTGACAATCTGGGCTTTGGAAGCATTGAAATCGATCAACGTTTTCACGTATTCGCAAAAGGCATCCAAATTCTCCGATGGATCTCCTCTAGTAGAAGTGTAGTCAAGATAGCCTTGAAGCATGGCGATTTCGTCAGTCTCGCTGAAGAGCCTCTGAAACATCTTCTTCGCTTCTTCCCCAGAGATCTTCTTAACCTCTTCATCCGTGGCCGGCTTCTTCTTCGCATGCTCAGTCGTCGATGCCTTCATCTTCTTCTTAGGCTCATCATCTGCTTGCTTCAGAGAACGCTTGGCCGTAGAGCTCTCAGGCAGAGCCACGGCAGCAGATCCAGAGGTCTCCGGCCTTGGTTTGGTCACGACGGTGTTGAGAGGCTTGGTCTTCGTCGCAGGCTCGGAATCGGAATCGGAATCCGATCCAGATTCGCCTTCTTCAGAGTCAGATTCAGGCTTCTTCGAAGCAACAGGAGCAACAGTCGTCTGAGTGAGTTTCGACTGGACATCGCCTTCGTCCTCTGAAGACTCGGATTCTTCTGCAGAAGAGCCAGACTCTTCTTCCTCCTCCTCACTGGAAGAAGCAATCGGAGGGTTCTCCATCTTGTCCGCCTGCTTCGGTGCCATCAAACAAAAGCAGGAGAGAGAGAGAGAGAGGAGACAAAGATCTGAGGTCTGAAATATTCTTCCTCTTCAGTTCTTCTGTTTTCCCGTCGCCGTCGATTTGGATGCTTTTAGGTTTTGTGATTTTAGGTTTCTTCTAATGTGGATTTTGTTTCTTCTTCTATTTTTTTTTTTAATTCCATTTTACGCATATACAAAAAAACAAACAGTGAAAGAGGATGGATACAAAAGCTGCATTTGTTGGACCTCGCTTGACCAAGGCCCATATGTGAGTGACCAAACCCTGCATTAATAATAGTTTTGCACTTTCGGTCTTGAGATCATCGGAGTTTAACTAATCCTTAACGGTCTGATGGAACAATCACCGTGGTTAGTTCCGAGATCTCTACATACGGGTTTTTGAAACTAATCCATATAGTACAAGAGTTAGTATTATAACTTCATTTTCATTTTTTTTTTTTGAATTGATTGTTAAATTTCAAACAAAAAAACCGAGTTTTTACAATAAATGCATCTTTTAGTTTGAGCTTAAAAAAAAATAACTTTCGGTACAATTAAACAAGAAAAACTATATCTTGGATCAGCTTATCGCAGAGAACCATAGTTGCAGGTTTGCATCATAGGTGGCATCTCCCAAGAGGCGAATTGAGCTGCATCGATTCCTCACTGTTTTATCGATAAAAATCATTGTGCACTTTTCCGAGCGTTGTTCCGTTCTCGTCAAATATGAAAGATTGTAGCTTGGAATACATACTTAAGTATGAACGTTGTAAGTCGATCATAATGTTTGATTCCCTAGGAGAGCAAGTAGCTGATCCCAAGATGATGTGTAGCGCATACCAAGCAGTTTTGCTGTGAGAGTTTTCCAAATCTTCGCTGAATATCGACATTCAAAAAATAGGTGGTTTCTTTAACTTAGCAGATTGATTATATAAAACACAGACTCTCTGCTCATTCGATCTTCCATAAAGAATCGATTTTGTGCAGTGATCCAAGCTAAGAAGGAGTACTCGGTGTGCCATAACGGAACCATATGCCGTTGTGACTCTGCCTGAGAGCTCTACGGCCAAACGTTCTCTGAAGCAAGTAGATAATTGTTTTTTCTTGTTTTTTCTCTCTCTCAGAATTCTTCTTTATTTAAAATTAAAATTGAATGTCCGATAGAGAATAATACATTATCCAATATTATGAAAGGAAAATTTTTGTTTTATTTAAAATTTAGATTAGGTTTTTTTTTAAGTTGGGACAATGGAGAAACATAAATAGAATTCATTGAGCTTAAGCAACCCGTTGACTCAACATCGACCCACACACTTCTTATTCAAGACCTATCAACAAAACAACAACCACAAAAAAAAGGGGGGAAAACGACAACGTTTTAGTTGACCTCGATCTGGCGAACATCATTTCTCTCTTCCTCTTTCATCTTCGGAATCACCACTTTCAAAACTCCGTTCTTCATCTCCGCCTTGATCTCATCCGTCCTGTATATCTTCTCCGGCAACCCAATCCGGCTTGTGAATCTCCGATTGCCGCTCTCCCCCTCCTCGCCCGCATCGTCCTCATCTCTCCCTTCTCCTCTGATAACCAGAGTGTCCTGCTCCAAAGCCAGCTTCACATCCTCTCTGCTCAGCCCAGGCATGTCGATCCTCAAGTGGAGAGCATCTTCTTTCTCTTTGACATCCCAGCCACGCCTAGCCCCCGAAGCTCCCATGCCTCGCGTCGCTGATAACAGAGGATTCTCCATGAACTGGTCCATTAGATTCAGCACCTGGCTAACACTCCTTGTTGGCGAAAACGGATCAAACACGTCTACAACAACAAAACCACGAAAAACCACGTCAACGGGACTGATTATATAGGTCTAGAGGAAAACTGAAACAATTTGGGATGGCTAATTGAGTTAATCACCTGAGAAGAAATCATCACGGCGGCGAGAAACAGAGCGATTGGAGCGGCGGTCTAAATCAACGCCGTGTTCATTTTCTCCGTCGTCGTAGCTCCTGACCGCGTTGGTGTTGAGGAGGCGAGAGGCAACCTGTGGACGAAGAACGCTACTGGAACGAGGAACGACGGTGGAAGATAGAAGTCTCTTAAGAGCTAGAGATGACGCCAAAGGAAGAAGATATAGGAAGCTTTCGAGAAAGTTTAAACAGAGAGTGTTGTGTTTGTCTGATAAGTGTGTGGCGAAAACGGAGACAGAAGAGCTTATATATAACAAGAGTGAAGAGTAAAAAGTGAATAGTTATCAGGTGAGAGAATGTTCTGGAGAAATGAACATATCTCCGGATGGTTCTAGAGGTCCTTGGCTCCCAAGCTAAGTGAAACAAATATACATCATCATGTCCACTAACGGCCCATTATATTTGGGCCATATTACTAAATTTAAATGACCAAATCAACGAATCCTAAGCTTATCGGTTGTATTATAATCCGGTAACTAGGACAATAATCATAAATATGAATGCAACAGAATTAGAGCACAGCTTTGCTTGAATCCTCTAGCTCAAACTTTAGTTTTCCTACGACTCCATTTGACTTGGAGTGTTCTATTACACAATCATAGTTCTCAAAGATGAATGGCGAGTTTCTTATTTTGACATCTACTTGGTGGTATCCATATTACAATCATCAATAACAACGAGTGTTGGCGGGACGATGGCCGGCACTCAGCAGGCGGCCACCAACCACCGAACGTGGGAAGTTCCATTCCGAAATTAAGAGAAACTGTTCGGATAACAATTTGAAAATTAAAGCAAAAAATATTCGGATATCGGTGAAGGCAGATTGGCATTGGGGTTAAGAAGTATGACGTTATTTGTTTATTTTTTTCTTTTTCTTGTAAAGACTAAAAGACTTCGACGCTATCTTCAGTTTATTTTATTCAAATTAGACTAGATACATGGGGGCGTTTTGAATTGGACGTTTATGTTTTGATTTTATATTTTTATTCAACCACCTTACTGTTTAATCAATATACAATCATCGGATTCATTACTTAAAATAAACCTGATAAACTTTCAACCCTCCGTGTTATTTGAATGCGAAACATATAGAGCTAGAAAGATAAACAGAAGACGTGTCTCTAGCTAAGCTGACCTTCGTATGCTTTGACATTATACTTATATTCCAATTTTTAGTAAAAACACCAAATACACTCGAATTTATAAAAATTTAATTATATAGACACACTTACATGCAGAAGTGTTCTTACCTGCCTCTACGTGCTGGCAACTCCTACCGTAAACGTTATTAATCAGATTAAATATATGTAAACCCTAACCGTATTATATATATCATAACTTCTTTGACCAACAAAAAGTTTTATATATCACAAGCTTGCACAATCCAATGTATATAGTCCAGCTTTAATATAAGTCCCGCATGATCAATTAACTGTCAAAAATCAAAGAAAATGCCAACCACCACCACCACTGGTCGCAGACTTCGGCCTCCGTCGCCAAATATTGACCGGAGCCGGAGTATAACCTCCTCGATCTCTCTCCCGGTATCCTTAAATGCCTCATTCTCGTCTTCTTGTTCATCCTCTTCTTCCTCTTCTCCTTCCAATTCAAGCAAACGTGGGATGATAAGCAGATCACAATCTACAACAAGATCTTCCAGACCCCCCGGATCCAACCCGAAATCCGGCGAGATGATCCCGGCCAGATACAGCGCGTCAAGATCTCACGATGCGATCAACGGTAGAAGCATAGAGGCGTTTGCTCGGTACTTGGAGCAACGTGAGCGTGGCAGTCCTCGTAACTACGCTTCATCGAAAGCAGTGAAACCGGGAGCTAGCTCACCATCGGCATGGGCATTGTCCCCGGGGAGAGTTTCTACGATGAAAACGTCTTTGTCCAGCTCATCTCCGGCGACTTCAATGTGCCAGACGCCGCCTGAGTCCCCTGTAAGTGTGGCCAAGATAAGAAGCGGTGGCGGTGGAGCGGTAGCCGGAGTTTTGAAGTACTTCAAGGCGCAGAAGAAAGTTTCTCCGGTTCAAGATGAGGATTATCACCGGTTTAGGGTTTTTCACAACAGATTACTTCAGTTGAGGTTCATTAACGCAAGAACTGAAGCCACTATGGCTAACCTTAAGGTTAACGTTGAGGTACAATATTATGACAACATATATAATTTATTTAGTAAGATATAGATATATATAAATATATTAATTAAGTTGTTTTTTGTTTTGAATGATTTACAGGATCAATTGTTTTGGGTTTGGCTTAGGATATACAAAATGAGGAACTACGTAGTGGAAAATTTAATTGAAGTTCAAAGGCTCCGTCAAGAAGTTAAACTACGTCAAGTTCTCAGTCTCCAAATGCCTTTACTCGATGAGTGGTCCAATTTGGACGCGAAAAACTACGAAGCGTTGAGCAAGCTAACTCGAAAACTGCATGCTTTGTCTGTCCGTTTACCCCTCCTACATGGTGCAACGGTAATTGTACCTTTGTGGGGAAAACAATTGTTCTAAAAAAGTTTGCTTTTGGTTAAAAAAAACGGAAAATAATATAATTTGGAAGTTACAGGTAGATGTGGTGTCCATTCATGATGAAATGGTCATAGCTATAGAAGTCATGGATGAGATCGAAGAAGTCATCATCAAGTTTCTCCCACGAGTAAAGTCCAAATTATTTACATAGATCTTTTTCTTATTTTTATTCATCTTTTACGAATAAGAAATTAATTTAAGAGTGTTTGGCCATTTGGGTGATTAAATATCAGCAGGTTGAAATAATCCTATATGAGCTAACAGAATTGATCAGCATGTTCAAGCAAGAATTGTTATATTCTGAAGAGTTGGAGAAGAGCCTTTTCCTTATTCCTGTTGTTGCGGTAAATTATCTACTCCTCTCAATATGTTTTACCGGTCCGGTTTAATCGATTTCTTGAGTGGTTTGATTTTTTTTGTTTTGTTTATTTTCATCAATTTGATTTTGGAAGCTCCAAAGGCTAAATTAAAGTGGTGGATCTTCGTTTTCCAGGCGAATGAGAGTAGCTTAAAGGTCCATTTTCTCCAGAAGACTGAAGAACAGAGAAAATCTATGCAACGTTGATAATAGCTTTTCTCTACTATATAATTCAGAAGTTCGTATGTGTAACTAACTACATGTTAACATTGTGCAAACTGGTGACTGTATAACGGGGGATAGTTTAATAGAAATCAATACCATAGTATTCTCGCAAGTCACATTGTAGGTAAAAGTTACACTCACCATTTGTCCACAAAAAAAAAGAAAAGACAAAAAAAAACCATGGACATTTGTGTTTCATACACTAACTTATCAACCAATATTTGCAAACTTCTGGTCCGAGGAATACAAATAACCTCTGGTCCGCGAAAAGTAATTTGGGTTATATGTATGCACTTATTTTTTTAAGGAGTGTCAAGACCAAATTTTGTTCATAATTATGATCGAATAAACAAGACATCTCTTTACAAGAAGAAACCATTCATCATTGCATTCACAATCAATATTGTCAATAATAATTCAACACAAACTGAATCCACAATTTTGTTCACAACATACATTAATTTTCCATGGAACATCGTATACTAATATGCCCACCAACAATACTTATATAACTCAACATGGTTGACTAAGAATATGATTATTGGACAATCTCTCCGAGGTTCTTCAATTAAAAAAAAAAAGAAAAAAATAGAAAATAGGTGACAGAAAGAACAGAAACGGTTCTGCTGCGCAGAAAGACCCAAAAGACGATTCTTGCACTATTTCTACCACGTGCCATATCATTAGTCAACATTTATTTATTTAATCGAAAAATAATTTTTTTTTAATCCCAATAACAGTTTCCCAATAGACTAGTCTAATTATATTTATTATTTAGGACCTCAGTATTTATACTATAAATTTAAACTCGGCAAGCATATCATTAAAAGCGTCCCTAGGTCTCCTGGAGTCTCAGCATTTGTCACTTGAGGAGGACTCGAGTTCGAACCTCTCTTTTCTAAAATCCCTAATTTTTTTTCTTTCCCGTCTCCGATTCCCTTACCGGCGACTGCCATGGATTCAGGCTCCCAGGTTCCCCGAAAGTCGAAGGTAAACCTTTCACTGATTCCATCTTCTCCTTCCCTTTTCGTGATTTCACCGAAAATTCCGCCGCGAAATTGCTTGCGTTTCACTGACCTTCCCTCCGTTTTCCTTCTCGGCAGCGGAGGTTCAAACCAAGACCTCCGACGCCTTCTCTCCGGCCGATCGCACCGACTTCTAACACGTAATTCGTCTTTCTCTTAAGATCCTTTCTCGTTTATGCTCGTATATAATATATAAATCTACAAATGCTTATACGAATTAGTTGCTAAAGATTTAAATCCTTTCTCTGAACACAGTGAAGCTGAGGCTGATGAAGAGAGTAACAAAGCAGCACGACAGATTGCTAAACGTATCGGCGTATGTAGAATCTTCTCAATCTTGCTTTCTATTTATTTTCCCTGGGAAAAAAATAATACTCAGTTTATTTTACAGCAATTAGTGTCAGTTAATCTAAAACAGTAAGTTCCCTGATTTAAAGTATTAACATCTTCAAAATTAGATGTATTTTATATACACAAATACAATTCCTATGATACCAAAACGGTGTGCTTTCTTCATCTTGATACACTAGCTAGACAAGTGCAGCAAATAATACGAATATGAAAAACACATCAGATATGCACCAAGTGGTTTAAGGATGATGATGGCTTTAGAGCTTTTGGTTTAAGGATGATGATGGCTTTAGAGCTTTCTACCATGAAATGAATTGGTCCACGATCCGTAACATGTTGATGGTAGCCTATGACGGCGTACTTGTTATCATCCAAATGCTCGAAATCGAAACCTAACTTTCTTGTGTTGTTGCAGATTGGCAAGAGGAGACCCAAATCCGAAACAAAAGGTAACATCCACGTTATACATGTATATTCAGATTCTTCATTTTGTCGATACAATGGAAATGGGTCATCTGAGAATCATTTGGGAGGAAGGAGGTGATTGATATGTGTAGTATCGATCGTTCTTGAAAAGTTTTTAAAAACTTGCAGCTTCTTCTGCTGAAGTTGCATTCCAGCCAAACTTGTCTTCTTCACTTGCAATAAAGTCGTTTGGGGTTCCTAAAGAAGACGACAAGCACGGTTCTGATGTAAATCCCTCTGCTTCTGCTAGTATTCTTCCCACTGTTTCTTCTGCTGCTACTCTTCCTGCTGTTTCTTCTGCTACTGCTCCAAATGATGTAGAAGAGGCTCATAATTTGGTTACAAGACCTGACGAACACTACGTTGAACCCTGGGTAACTAGAATCTTTAGAAAGAACTTGATTTTCCCCTCCCAGTTTCTCTTGTGCTGATTTATGTGACATAAGGTTGGGCTCATTTCATGTTCCAGGATTATAGATACTCCTACTATCCTACTGTTCTTCCTTTGAGAAAGCCTTACTCTGGTGATCCAGGTATGCTCCGCTCCTTTGCAATCACTTTACGCCAACCATATGGTTATGTGATCTCAAAATTCATATGTGTGAATGTGTTTGCTCTGAAAATAATTGTGTTCAAACTTCTTGTGTTGTTAGAACTTCGTGACAAGGAGGAATTTGGGAACGTGGCTAAACACCTTGATTATGATGAGACCACCATCAACTCAGCAGAAGAACTCGGTCTGACATTGGTAATAAACTTGTAAACATATTGGTATTGACAGAGAGGCGATCTTTTGAGTGAGTTTTGACTTATTGTGTTTTCCGAGCTGCCTGCAGAAGCAACACTGCAAAAAACAGATGTTTTTCTTTAAGATTCCGGACTGTCTCCCTGTAACGAAGCAATTGACAGGAGCGAACACCAAGAGATCGGTTCCGGAGAATGGTTCCAAGAGAAGCAACCCTTTTGAAGGTTTACCAGAGGGATTCATGGGCAAAATGCTAGTTTACAAGAGCGGTGCTGTCAAGTTGAAACTTGGAGATGTTCTCTATGATGTAAGTTATTTTGTCCGATCAGCTTTACCTTTGGAAGAGTATCCAAATGCAAAAACATTGTCTTTATATGTGAACACACACATAACTGGAGCTGTGTTTGAATCAATCTGCTTTTAGCTCTTCTTCGTTTCTTTAAACTCTCAGTACTCTGCTTGTAACTCTTTTTCGTCTCTTTAAACTCTCAGTCCTATACATGTATGCAGGTCTCGCCAGGTCCGAATACAATATTTCATAATGATGTGGCAGCGATCGACACCAAAAGGAGGAACTGCTGTCGCATTGGTTCTTCAGCGAAGTTTGTGACTGTTACTCCTGATGTTGAGTCTCTTTTGAAATCTGCTTCAGACATGGAAACACAAAAGTGAAGGTTGTTCTAGACATAGCCGGTCCTATTCATGAAGTATGTGAAGAGAGTAGTAGTATTGTTCCCTTAGATTCTGTAACTACAAACTAATCTTTAACCACATAATCGTGAAACTCTTCTTTGTGTGGTCTTCTTTTGTGAAATATCCAATGTATTGGAGGGTAAAAGAAAGCACTTTTAACATTTTGAAAGGGCTCAGTGATAGAAAACGCAACTGAGTAAATCGTTTACAATGTCAACAATGGAGTGCAAAGCCAGAAATTACCAAACAGACCACAATACTACTTGAAAGAAAGCTAAACAAGCAGTGTCCAAGAGACGAAAGACGACGAAAAGTATTGTCGACAGATTTGAAACGATCAAGACTTGTTGCAGGCTCGGGACACCATCACGACCAGCATGACCACGATGGAGAGCAAGACCGAAGTCTTGAGCTTTTCCTCGAGCCAATTGTTGAATTTGGCATCTTTCCCCTTTTTGTTAACACAAACTTCACTGTCAATACTTAAGAGCTCTATCACGAGCTTTGTTATCTTCTTAAGCACTTCCGTGGCTTTAACCATTGTGCTATCAAATACCCATTTTATGAAATCCACTGCGGCGTTATTCTCCCCCGGAGTGTCATCTGAACTCTCCTCATCTGTTATTAGGAATATAGAAAGACCGAACAAGCCAATGAGTGCCCTGAGAATTCTCTCAGAAACGATAAGTCTTTAGATTAATCAATTCATTCTCCCTATACCTTGACTTATGCCATTGTTGTACAAGTCCTTAATCTCTCGCACCACCTCGTTGTTCATCACCGCCTCCCACACTGCTTTGTCAGATGACAATGATATTACCATTTTCTGCACAAAATGTTAAAGCCCCTTGATTCATGTGCCCTTTGTGATACAACGAAATAACCAGCGAGGATTTTTCATCTTTTCGAAGACAGACACATAAATATAATGGTTTTTGCTGATCTAAACCTAATTTTTGTGGAGCTTAGTGAATCAAGAAAAAACAAAAAAAAGGATCACCTGGACGGATGGTTCGGTTCGCAGTAGGTCAAAAGCATTGTAAACCTGATCATAAGCATGAGGCTGTAAGATTCTTGAATGGCATAGTTGCACTGAAGGCTCCATCCAGTCCAAATCCGAACCAAATGAAGGAACTTGATGAACCATCCCCGTGGCTATGGGGATCTGGTTTCCACCACCATTTTCCGGATAGCTCTCATATCTGTCTCTAACCAGCTGAGAATACGAACTGCCATCGAAAACCCTTCAATGAAACAAGAATCAACTGTTGCTCAAATTCCCGTTAAACAAGAAAACAGGTTACTTGAGATTCATAAGAACCAAAAAAAACATTTAGGAAACTGAAATAGCAAACAACTATTCATTTAAGGTTAGGTACAAAACAACTAGCAACTGTGTGTGATTAAATTTGACACGGGGACGCTAAATCCAGAAGAAAACAAAAGGAACACCAATTGATAGAGTTTCCATCTTCTTTAGTTCATCAAATCAAGACAATTCCATCACACTCAGAAAAACCAAAAAAAAGTTAACTTTGAGACAATTCTCGTGTCTCTTTATTACCTTTTCAGACTTAGATCTCGTGAGCACTAAAATATCATACACATAAATAGAAGATTAATTGTCAATTCTGCTCATTAATAGAAGTTTCAAAGCTCAAATAGTCGCATCAAAACAATCACACACACATAGTTTTCAAGTGTATGGAGAAAAAATAAGAAGAGCAAAAAGAAATGATTACTGCTGGAGAGCAGAAACAGCATCTTGGACTTCATCAACAGAGGGAACAGAGCCAAAAACAGAGTCATCCTCTTCGGTTCCTTCCTCCGAAACCCACTCAAAGTCTTCATAAGCGCCGGAATTGATAAACGAAAAAGCTCCGCCGTTCCATCCGGAGGTTGCAGCCACCGGCAGATTCATCAGCGACCCTGATGCCGCCGAAATCGTCAGATTGTTCGACCCAGAAGAAGAACCCAGTTTCTTGGCACAGCCTCCACCATGCGAGACAGAGGCGTTTCCAGCCGTAGACGACGAGGACGAAGACGACGGTGAGGAAGCAAAGGGATCTTGAATCCCGCCGTTGGCTACGCCGGTTCGGGTTATCGCACGGCCGGCGGCGCGTAGCATCCCTCCGCCGCCGCCCATGGGTCCACCTCTTCCTCCACCAAACATATGAAGACAATAAAATTGTTTACTCCGACAGGTTCCGTACGTGTTTACTGGTGTGATCAGTTTTTGTCTTTTGGTCTACCGAGTCGGATCAATTAGAAGAAGCAGTAATGAGTCTGTTGGAATTTGCTATTTCTTAGGTTTCTTTGATGATTTCGAGGAGACGGATAAGATTATATGCAAAATGCATTTTTAAGCTCGGAATATATGACTTTCCTTAGATTTGCTTTGCTTGGTCCTTCTTCTCCACGACACGCTTATCCATTACTCTGTTTCTTATTGCTTTAAATACAATAAAATACTCCTACTGCTGCTATCGTTAATACTTCCAGTTCCAAATTTAATAGTAATATACTACTATAGATAGTTAGATACTATAGGAGTTATATAGTTTTCCATATTGGAATGTATATATTAATACCATACAGGTATAGGAGTTTCCAAAACAAAAATTTAACATAGAATAAAATTAATGTCGTTATGTATAAAAGAAATTAGAAGTTCAAATATTAGACTCAATAGCAAGAAAACTCCAAAATCAATTTGAGATTCAGAATAATAATTTTTAAAACATAAGAAATATTAGACTCAAATATCAATTATAGCATGAAAACTCCAAAACCAATTTGAGATCCAGAAGACATTTCGTACGGAAATGGAGTATCAAAGTTTTTAAAGAAATAAGAAATAAAATGCCCTTTAACATTTAGACAAAATAAAAAAAATAAAAATAATATGTCCTAATCGGATGTGATGAAGATTTTGGTGTGGAAACAAGACGAGGTTTTTTCCACCAATATCATCGTTATCAAGGAGAGATCATAATATATGACATTCGTCTTGTTGATAAAAGTAACTCGTGTTTTCTTTAATTTTTTAGAAATTATTAAACAAAATGGTTTCGATAAAAACAAAAAAAAAAAACATACCAGTTTACATAAATTTTATACCATAAAATGTAATATATAATTTAGACGAATTTTATACGGCTATATGTCTAATTTAATTTAAAGAAACGTTGTAGTTTATACCAACATGTTGCCACTTAATTAGGTCAACATGCACGCATACATTCATTCTTGTGCGAACATGACAATAAAAATGTAAAATCAATCGAAAAGATGTTCTTTCTAAGTGATTCGAACCTTTAATTGGTTTGTCCATCTATAAATAAACATTTTCACCATCTATAATCCTATTCTTTCTGCTTGAGTTTTGGCTCGAATTTGATAATATGATTCTATATTTAGAAGTGTGATTCGAGTTTTTAGTCGATTTTCTTCCTTTCGAGGAATTTTATTTTTGTATTATCTTTACCAGAAAGAATCGGCTGATTTTTTTAAATAAAAATAATTATATATAAAAAAAAAAGTTGCTCAATTTGTTTTGGCATCAAAGAGAGTTGCCTAGTAAAGTGGGTAAATGTTAACGAAACAAAGAAAAAGAGCGATAGCGTGTGGGCCTCCTCCACTCAATTTCCGGTTTACCTCCTTTGCTTACGTTTTGATTTACGATGAGGTGTCATTTTCCTTCGCACTAGTCTATCTAAATACCTTAGCAACTTTTTCTTTTCTTTTTTTAGCAACTTCTTGTCATCATTCGCAGCCAAACTTCTGAACAGGAGACACTTGCAAGCAGCAAAAATATCCATATATCCAAAATACTATGCAAAAATATCCCTTCTAAGTTCTAATATCCAAAATATAAAGGTTGGGTACATTCATTGAAGCAATCATTTCTAGACGTCCATAGAAAGATGCAAAACAACTTCACAAACAAAAATATTGGTACGATTAGTCAAACACTTTGATACTATAATATTTGACAAAAGAAGAAGAACCCAGTTTGATAGATTCGAGACATCAGTATTTCAAAAATAACTTTTGTAGAATTTTCTTTCGAAAGGAAGATCAAAAGCTTTATGTTATAAATCTTTTCAGATGTTAAGTTATAGTCTTATAGTAACAGTTGTTATGCTCTTTTGTATCTCACTATATGCTGTATTCTATAAAGTCCGGTCGTCTAAGCATCCGTCTAGATGGCCAAAACTATCTTGGTGCTCTCATTTTAACCAAACGACCAATTTTTTAAAATATACGTTTCGATTTCGGTACCACTATGACCGCACCAAACAATTTCTTATTTTTCTACCTAAGTTATTAAAAAAATTGAAACTCTAAAATAGAAGCGGGGGGCATTTTAATTAAATAGAACCGAGCTAAACCAAATCAAGCTGAACTAACTGAGCCTAAACTAACCCAAACCGAACCATAGCTAATGCACAACCCGTTTGGTTAAGACTTTTAGTCATATGCAATTAATTTATGCATTAAGGGGAGACAAAAAGACGTGAGGAAGGTTATATAGGTCATGCGTGCAACTAAATAGGCAAACAAATACTATAATACTGAAGTTTTTTTATTTTAACAATTGCGTCGAGGAATGTAATTACTAATTAGTCATAGAAAACATAGGAATTGAGAGATAAACACGACTAAAATAAGAGCGGATGCTCTGAAGGATGGAGAAAAACTTCATTCTTTTAACAGACACTCCCTCTGTCACACTGATAATGAAGAAAATTCTGGCGAGAACAAAAGAGTATATACCAGGAGTGATCCTTTGACGATTAACATGACCAAGTTGCCTCATTTTCTTATTATTATTCTCAATAATTGTTATGAAATCTTGATAAGATTCTGTGATTATAAGAAGCCATTGATTGTATCCGAGATTAGCAGCACGAACGTGGGTCTTCTTCTTCTTCTTAGGTTGCTCTTTGTTTATTTTTCTGCCATTGATTGCTCAGTGAGTGAAATGGAAGCTTCTACCATGTCTTCCCGAATTTCGAGCTGCTCAAAGCCAAATGAAGAAGCATAACTTTCTTCTTCTCCCCCATTTCTGTCTTGGGTTTGACTAAAGTCGCATCCTTTATTTACCAGGTAGATTCAATTTCTGTTTTTTTGTTTGTTTTATCCTTTAGTTATGGTTACGGGTTCAAATCTGTTCCCTGAAGATTGACTTGGTTAATGTTTCATAGTCTTGCGAGGTCTCTGCAATTGGCATTGTGCTATAAGAATTGACTTTTTTCTTGGAAAGTTGAGCTGTTTTTTTTTTAAAATTTTTTCAAGAAGCTATCAGTTTAGCTTATATGGGTCGTTTGGTGTTGCTTTATGATCGGTATACCTACTTTGAATTCAAGATATTGTCATTTGTAATTTGTTCATCTCTTGTCTCTACTTTGGGAACAAAATACTCTTTTTACGACATTGTGTAGCAGAAGAGTCTGAAATGGTTAGACTGTGCAGGGTTAAAGGAACAAGAGGAAAAAAAGAAAGAGAATGAGTAGATCACCAGACAAACTTGCCCTTGCCCTTCCACCTCCTCCTTCATCTAATTCCGTCTTCGTGGCTCTTAGTGGTAGCAGGAAAAACAAAAATGTAGTTACATGGGCGCTCGAAAAATTTGCCCCTGAAGGAAATGTTGGTTTCAAGCTACTTCACATTCATCCAAGGATTACTTCTGTACCTACACCAAGTAAACCTCCATCTAAGACTCCTATTTCTTCTGTTTCTTTCTTGCACTCAACAAGACTTCTTGTGCAAAAAAAAAAACTGAGACTTTAATGTAACTGACAAAAGTCTGATGATTTATTGCTTCTCCTCAAGTGGGGAATGCAATCCCTATTTCCGAGGTACGAGATGATGTAGTAACTGCATATAGACAGGAAATACTGTGGCAGTCTGAACAAGTGCTTAAACCTTTTAAGAAAATGTTCGAGCGGATAAAGGTATTGTCTTTGGTATACCAGATATCTTACTTATGCTTTTCTTTTTCTCTAAGATCAAAACCTGAAAGTTTCATGAATTCCCTTGACGAAAGGTTGCAGTAGAAGTTCTTGTGATCGAATCAGATAATGTGGCAGCCGCGATAGCTGAAGAAGTTACCCGGAATTCAATAGAGAGACTTGTCATTGGAGGCTCATCCCGTAGTTTTTTCTCAAGGTACACACCACCGGGCTGATAGCTTTGTACCTTTTATTGTTTTTGGTTGCTTGTACCAATGAATCTGTTTTGAAAATTCCAGGAGAGTCGATATGTGCTCGGCGATATCAGCTTTGATGCCGAACTTTTGTACAGTCTATGTTGTTTCAAAAGGAAAATTGTCATGCGTCCGACCATCAGACTCAGACGGAAATGCAACTATAAGAGATGATGGTAGTGAAAGAACTGATTCCTCTAGTGGTTCTTCCGGTCCCACCTCAGGTCCATGAGTCATCAATGTATTTGTGTGAATATGCTACCAGAAATGTTGTGAAGGTCTAATTTTTTCTACCCCGTTTCTCTTCTAGATTCAACAGATGGAATTTCAAGTGCACGTGACTCTCAGTCTCGTGCTCTATCCCTTCCGGTCAGGAGATTGCAACATTTCCCGACAGTTGCAAGACAAGCATCAGTTCCAATGGAAACGAGTTCTGTCGGCTCGGATGAAACTAGGTGCATGTCTTTGGATGCAGAGGAAGCTAAAGATGTTTCGAGTATCAATAGAAGCAGCACGGATACCACATCACGTTGGACTCCACGGCTTAGAGATTATGAGGAGAGAAAAGACGCTATGAGTTCTTCTTCTAGCAACCGTGAATATGGGATCGTTGGTAGTAAGTTTAGTTGGACTGGCATGGTGATCGATACTACTCACTCGCGAGCTTCTCAACAAGCTTCCAACATGTCTGATGCTCTAAGTGAACAATCTTATACAGATAACCAGGTATTGAAAAGGAGTTTTAATTTCGATTATTCCGACATTGTCTTGTAAATAAGGAATAATATAAGGTTTTCTTTTCTTCAGGTAAACCTAAACTTTGAGGTTGAGAAGTTGAAAGCTGAGCTTAGACACGTTCAAGAAATGTATGCTGTGGCTCAAACCGAAACTTTTGATGCTTCCCGAAAGGTGAAGGCCGCATAGTCTCATATATCTTTTGTATTTGGTGAAACCTATTATAAGTTTGTGCTCAATGCAATTTTAAAATGTTTCAGCTTGGTGAGCTTAACCAACGTCGGTTAGAAGAAGCTATAAAGCTTGAAGAGCTAAAGCTAAAGGAGTACGAAGCACGAGAGTTAGCAGAAAAAGAAAAGCAGAACTCTGAACAGGCGAGGAGAGATGCAGAGAGCATGAGAGAAAGAGCGGAGAGAGAAATTGCGCAGAGAAGAGAAGCTGAGAGGAAATCCGCTCGTGATGCTAAAGAGAAAGAGAAGCTCGAAGGCACTCTCGGGTCTCCGCAGCTGCAGTATCAGCACTTCACTTGGGAAGAAATTGTAGCTGCCACTTCATCCTTCTCAAACGAGCTGAAGATTGGAATGGGATCTTTTGGAGCTGTTTACAAGTGTAATTTGCATCATACAACCGCAGCTGTCAAAGTTTTGCATTCCGCTGAAAGTGGCCTGTCCAAACAATTCCAACAAGAGGTATGTATGGTATGGAAGTAGACTTGAGCATTCGGTTTAAGGAATTTCGGTTCGGTTTTTGTGCCCATCTCCAAATGGAAATTTTCTCATTTAGTTCTTGTGGAGAAAGCCTTCTCTTTTCTATGATGCTACATTTACACATCTCTCTATTTTGCAGCTCGAAATCTTGAGCAAGATTCGGCACCCACACTTGGTTCTCCTTCTAGGAGCGTGCCCGGAGCAAGGAGCTTTAGTGTATGAGTACATGGAAAACGGTAGCTTGGAGGACAGACTGTTCCAGGTCAACAACAGCCCGCCACTCCCGTGGTTTGAGCGTGTTAGGATAGCTTGGGAAGTTGCAGTGGCTCTTGTCTTCCTCCACAATTCAAAGCCTAAACCGATCATCCACCGTGATCTGAAACCCGCAAACATCTTGCTCGATCACAACTTTGTCAGCAAAGTCTGTGATGTTGGGCTCTCAACAATGGTTTCAGTCGATCCTTTATCAACTAAATTCACTGTATACAAGCAAACAAGCCCCGTGGGAACATTATGCTACATCGATCCGGAGTATCATCGCACGGGAAGGATATCATCGAAATCAGATGTCTATTCGTTTGGAATGATACTTCTCCAGCTCCTCACAGGGAAACCAGCTATTGCATTGACACATTTCGTCGAAAGCGCAATGGATAGTAACGACGAGTTTCTGAAGATCTTGGATCAGAAAGCGGGTAACTGGCCGGTTGAAGAAACCCGGGAATTGACCGCATCGGCGTTGTGCTGCACAGAGCTACGCGGGAAAGATAGGCCTGATCTGAAAGATCAGATTCTCCCGGCGCTCGAGAGCCTGAAGAAAGTAGCTGAGAAGGCAAGGAACTCGATTTCCGGAGTGCCAACACAGCCTCCAACTCATTTCCTCTGCCCCTTGCTTAAGGTAAAATTATGTCATTCAAGTGAAGTCATTGGTTAGAAGATACGTCTCAAAATGCGATTGTTGTTCTGTGTTGTGATGAAAACGTGAGAGCTTGTCTATAATAATATGCAGGACGTGATGAACGAGCCGTGCGTTGCGGCCGACGGATACACATATGACCGTCGTGCGATAGAGGAGTGGCTTGAGGAGCACGACAAGTCGCCGATGACGGATTCACCGTTACGTAACAAGAACCTTTTGCCCAACTATACTCTTTACACAGCCATCATGGAGTGGAGGTCTAGCGTCTAGACTACAGTAAGCCAAAACCGTGTAGCGTCAAGATGTTTTCTTTCTTCATTCTTTCAAGCGGATTTTGTTTTGTGATTCTGAAGAAAGGTTTAATTCTTTTTCCTCTTTCTTTTCAATTTACGTTTCATATACACTAGGAATGAGTTTATTATTTTTATGTTTTCGGCTGTGGATTCGGTTTTAAACCATGAACACTGAAATGTATATAATTGCATGTTATCTTGATTTGTCGGATGTAAAAACTGTAACGGTATGTAAGTATTAACCGAAATTAGATTGAAACCGAAACCGCTGCCTTATTTATTATATTTTCGTTTTATTTATTTAATTATGGCCATTACATCTAGCGAGGATCTTTTGTCTGGTCTGTTCATTCGTTGCCCAAAAAGAAACAGTAGCTTTCTCAGATTCTTCTCCATTGAAACAAAAGGACTTGAGGGGAAAGGTTTACTGTTTCTAGGGTTTCTATATTCCATTTCTCTTATTTGGAAAAATGGAGAAACTCATTTTCTCTAATTTTCTTGGGATTTCGCTCATCTCCTGATTCCTTTTCGGCGTTTTCTCTTATATGCGTCGAATAAACCATAGCTCGATTGAATCCGCGAGTTCCCAGAAATTCAGAATTTATCAGATTCCTCAAGACCCAATCGATCAAATTTCACCTTTTTCTTCCTTTTGATTCGATTCGATTCGTTCTGTTTCTGGCATTATACGATGCGGCTTCTTGCGAGTTTCCTTCTCTTGTCCTTGTTTCCTCTGGCGTTTCCCGAGGGAAAATCCAGCTCGCACGTAATTCCGCGGCCCTTGATCTTGGAGACACAGCTCAAGAGCGTCGACGACAATGCCAATGTCAATGTGCATTGCACGAGCTGGAGGTTCGCGGCGGAGACGAACAATCTCGCGCCATGGAGAACCATTCCGGCGGAATGCGCCGATTACGTGAAAGACTACCTGATGGGTGAAAGTTACGTCGTCGATTTGGAGAGAGTCTCGGAGGAGGCTAGGGTTTACGCGAGCAGCTTCCAATCTAGCGGTGACGGGAAGGATATTTGGATTTTCGATATTGATGAGACTCTCTTGTCGAATCTTCCTTATTATTTGCAACACGGTTGTGGGTAATCCCCTTTATCTTAATCTTCTTCCTTTTACAATAAATATCGCTTAAAAAAATTGGTTTTGTGGATAATTTAGTCCTTTACTGTGTTATTGGAGTTGAGATTTTGCCGTGTGGTCTTTTTCTTTCCGTGTTTGTCTGGAGAATTCACAACAGGATCGTTGATATATAATGCCAAAATCTAGAAGCTGTTAAACGTGAATCTGTGTTCTTTTACAGATCTACCAATATCTTTCTGTTTGGGAATTTTTGCAGGCTGGAAGTTTTCGATCATTCGGAATTCGATAAGTGGGTAGAGGAAGGTGTCGCACCTGCAATAGCACCAAGCTTGAAACTTTACCAAAAGGTTAAAGATTTGGGATACAAAGTTATCCTGCTTACAGGACGGAGAGAGAACCACAGGGTTGTCACTGTCGAAAACCTGCTCAATGCCGGTTTCCATAACTGGGACGAGCTTATTCTGAGGTACGCTTACTCAATTCTCAGCTTTCTTTTCTTGGGCCAAATATATTGTCCACCGTTACAAATGTAGTTTGTATCGAATTCTTGATGATGATCACGGTTGTGGTAACATGACATTGTTTGATCACCTCTCTTAGCTTGATTTCTTGCCATTGTAATCTTGGATTTGGATGATTGATGACGCTTTCATTTGCTGCTTGATGAAACAGATCGTTGGAGGATAAGAACAAAACAGCGACCATATACAAGTCAGAGAAGAGGGATGAGATGGTGAAAGAAGGGTATAGGATCAGAGGCAATTCAGGTGACCAGTGGAGTGATTTGTTGGGTCCTGCAATTTCGGAAAGGTCCTTCAAACTTCCAAATCCAATGTATTATATCCCCTGAAGTGGGAAACGCTAATTCGATGTGATCAATGGAAGCAACCTACTGTTTTTGAAGTTTGGGTTGCCATGTAATCACTTGCTATATATATATGTACTAATGACTGCATCAGTTCTATGTGGAGAGCAAATAATTCAGAGATATAAAATGTTATAAACTTTCCTTCTAGTTCAAGTCAGCGAGTCGTTGAATTGTGTGCGAGACACTAAACAAAACAAATTAGGATGGACACACCATCTGAAGATTCTTTTTGTTTTGCCGTCTCCCAATTTGACTTCAAATGCTAAATATTATTGGCCCTAACAAAGATCTTCGGTTCTCATTTACTGAGAAGAGAAGACGCATTAACTAATATATAGCAAAAGAACAAAGACACCAAACATCTCTAGTCTTCTATCAAAAAGAAGAGAAAAAGGAGACTGATCAAACATTTGTCTTCACGAAACGAGAACTTCCCCATATATAGACGACACGTTACCACTTACAAACAAACCAAAGAAGTACAACGTAACTATTACAAATTACAAGATAAAGAAAAAAAAAAACATGGTACCATTTGACAACAGAAACACACTTGAAAACATTATTCAGAACAAAAAGATAAACTCGATATCGGCTTTTATTATCCCCCAACTGATCAAATTCTAAACACCTTATTCCTCATGAACTCGAGTCCCCGACATCGGAGTTATTGGACTGTGACGATGGTCATGGCGTAATTTAAGTAGTCGTATGCTGGGTCCCACGGGTGCGGTCACGGTCATGTTCCACACCGGTATGTTGCTGTCCGTAGTACTGAGCTCTGTCTTTCAGATCCTGAGCTTTGGTTCCCAGCTTCATCCTTGCACTGTCCAGCTTATCTGACCCCTGTGGGTGCTCTCCCGTTGCGTACCTATTCATCCCACAAACATACACGCATCCATATCAGATAGACTTACTAACATTTTGTATATAATACACAGATGCGTAAAGTTAACTCCTGTGTTGAACTAGCCGAACATGATTTGCAATTTTGATGTGATATTATAATCCACAAAAAGGAAAAACAATTTGATCCGAAGCTAATGGCCCAATACATGCATGCACACATATACACACATAAGATTTTATTTATTAGCTGTTTTTTTTCTTTTCCTCTCAAGGCTTCACATTACGCCCTTAGCAAAACATACTTTTGTATTATGCACACAACACACATATACGTACAAGTGGAGGTGGTAGATGATAAATGTGTGCTTACTTGTAGATCCAAGAGAAGACGGTTATAGCGGCAATGCCAAACCCACCGGAGGAGAGAAAGCCGATGATGAGAAGCGCGACAGTGATGAGAGCTGGAACGAGGATTGGGCTGAAGATGACGAGCAGAGGAGTGGCAACCGTCAAAGCTATGACGGTTCCAACGAGGGTAAGGCTGGAGAGGACAAGGAGGGACCCACCAGCGGTGACTGCAGTAGCAGCTTTAGCAATCTGCCTAGACTTGGAGTAGTCTCGGCTGGATGTCTGGTAGCCGTACTGGTCTCCGTACCGGTCTCGGTCTCGGCCCACTATCGGGTACTGGTCTCGGCCCACGATGTCGTGATGGGTTCTTGCTGTATCCGCCATTTTGCGATTGTTGTACTAGAAAAGGAGAGATCGGTTGAATGAGAGAGATCAACGAGCGAAGGATGTGTATATATATTTTGGAATAGCTTTGAATTGTTTAGATATATGAAGGAGAAGGGAGGGGGAAGAGAGTCACGTGTCAGTGGCGTCATCATGCATCGTACGCCACGTGTTAATGGCGTCACCATGCAGCCGCTGCATGTGTAAACGAGAGGGGTCTATTTGAGGACACGTTTGTTTTTTTGTCTCGTTACTACGAATGTGGCGTTGGCATTGAACCGAACGTAAACTCAAAACGGACCGTTGGGCTGGTTATTATGAGTTCGGGCCTTCCATGAATTCCTTCTTAACGGCCTATATACTACTACTGATGGCAACATAGTGAAATTCAGAACGTAAAACCCAAGACTGTTTTTTTCGTACACCCGTTACTTGAGAGCTACAAATGATGAAACTCCTTGGGAATATTAACGTAGGCCATGTTGTAAATTTTAATGTTGGGTACCTCATGTTGTAAATTTTAATGAACAATCAATTAAAGCTCCTATGAATAGTTGATCTAGAAAAATTGAACTCATCATCAGAGAACAACGCTTAATTGGTGACTAAAACAATATGACCAAACATATTTCATTATATTACTTAATAATTCAATCCGTCATAACATATTTGGAACAAACTTAATATACCCAAACGTATGTCTATAATTGGTTTTATAAGCCAAACTTATAAACTACATATGGCTAATATTTTGGGAATTTTAAACGTTGGGGAAAAATTATGATTCAATCCCTTTTATTTTTAGTTAGGGAGTCTCTCTCTTTTAGTTATGTCAAAAGTTTAATTTTAAATCATTAGCAAAAAAATAAAAATAAAAAGTTTAATGTTGTTCCGAATATTCTGGAAATCGACGAGAGTTTCGTGCGGGAAGAAGAAATTTTAGATAGAAATATTCCGACTCTAAAAAGTTCTCATTTCTCCACGTCACTCTTCTCTCTCCCTTCCCTTCCCTTCGATAATGCTAGCTCTCGTCGCCTCTCCTCCGGTAATCTCCGCCGCTTCTCTCTCTAAACCTCTCCATTCTCTCTCTAAAGCCGCGCTCCCTCTATCTAGAGCCAAACCCATTTACCCTTTCCCCAAAACCTCTCGGCCCATCTCCGTATACAAACCCCCGATGAACAACCTCTTTAACCGGCTCGGATTCGGGTCTCGTCCCCAACCCGACCCATCTTCCGCCGCAATCGCCCAAGGACCCGACGATGATGTTCCGTCTCCGGGTCAGCAATTCGCGCAATTCGGCGCCGGTTGCTTCTGGGGAGTTGAGCTAGCTTACCAGAGGGTCCCTGGTGTGACGAAGACCGAGGCTGGGTATAGCCATGGTCTCGTCCACAATCCGAGTTACGAGGATGTCTGTACGGGCACGACGGGACATAACGAGGTTGTTAGAGTTCAGTACGATCCGAAAGATTGCAGCTTCGAGAGCCTACTCGATGTCTTCTGGAAGCGCCATGATCCGACCACCTTGAACCGCCAGGTGATCTTTTTCCCGGAAAAACTCTGAACTTGATCGCTAACTTGATCGCTATCTTTTTCCCGGAAAAACTCTGAACTTGATCGCATCTCCATTTGAATCGATAACTGTCCGTTGATAGAGAGCTCTGCGTGTATTCCGGATTTGGGGGTGAATTGTTTATTGATAACTACGACTTAGATTAGAGGCATCACATGTTTAGACGGAAACCTCTGTTAGTCTCTACATACATTTGGTAGTCTCAAGACAGTAACTATTGGCTTATTTGTTATGTCCTTGATTTGAATTTAGAATCTCGGCCTTGTTGATATGAGGATTCTGCTCTCTGAAAGAGGCTGAGCGAACGGAACCCATTTAATCCCTTAGCTCGGTTTCATGCTTGATTGTGTGGACGTGACATTGCCATTTCTGTTTTGGATCATGCTTATACTCTTCTCGTTTTTTTCCTAAGGCCATCTTTTACTTGAGTCTGTAACTTATCATGTTACTACTATACCAATATGAGCATGAATTGTTGTTGTTGCCGTTCTTCACATCATACTGACTATTAAGTGTGAGTGTTCTTTATTCTATGAGTAGGGGAATGATGTGGGAACGCAGTATCGATCGGGCATATACTATTACACAGACGAGCAAGAGCAGATAGCTCGTGAATCTGTGGAGAAACAGCAGAAGATCTTGAACAAGAAGATTGTGACAGAGATACTTCCCGCCAAGAAATTCTACAGAGCAGAAGGATACCACCAGCAATACCTGGCAAAAGGTGGCCGCATGGGTCTCAGACAATCAGCTGAGAAAGGTTGCAACGATCCGATCAGATGCTATGGCTAAGAAACTAGTCAGTCCGTTAAGCACATAAATAAGTGAGTTGTCTCATGAAAATACACTACTCTGTAGATCACATTCATGTCTGTCTTGTCTTGGTTATGTGGTGTATTATGTAACCAATGGTGATTATGCATAATCATATTCATATGCTGCTGGTATAATGATGTGCTACTTTATTCAGTTTTACAATAATCAGTGTTTGTTCATCACATCATTATCAGTTGGTTTATTATCCTCCTCAAGCTTTATTTCTGTTCCAAAATTGGAGACGCCCAGCTCAGTTTTGTTGGAAGGTTTTGATGAACTTTTCTGCAGTCGTATTAATGCTCAAGTCCAAAGATCATCACATAACTAGCACAAATTTGCTTCACCCAATGTCTGGTCTGGCCCATTTTCTCCCTGGCCCAACCAATTTGCGAACTTGTCGTAGTCAAGTGAATCCTGCGATGAACAACAATTTCCAGCAAGCCCATCTGATGGAGTTCCAGCCCACAACCATTCTCCAAGCTTACACACACAATGGAGGGAGACTCTAGCAGATCCGAACGGACGGACTCTGGTGCTACAGCTCACCTCTCTGCCACAGCAGGTACTACTCTCGATCCTTATCTTAGTCATGATATCAGTCATCGTTGTAAATGGTTTAAAACGTCCTGTCACTTGTTGTTGGTTCAGAATTTAATCTCTGTTACGAAAGAAAATTGGTGAATTTGACCCTTTGTGGGTTTTGTGTAAAGGATCTTCAAACCCCAGAAAATTGTGCTCACCGCTATATCGGCTGTAGACACCGCGTTTTCGAACATGGCCTGGGTACTTATTACCAAAACATATGGGTCAGAATAAAAATAGTCAAAAACAGGTCAGAGCTAATAGGCCTATTTGCTAAAGTGTGGAAACAAATTCTATCTATATAAACATTGTTGTGAGTGCAGGATATCATTTATTAAACTAAGAAGTATCAGAGAGGTGCTAAGAAAAGGAAGAAGACGATGCAGAGCTTAACATCAAACGAAGTTGCGGGTTTCGCAGTTGGGGCTCTGCTTCTCGGTGCCACCATCGCTGCTCCAAAAGTTGACGCTTTCATTGCCGCTGCTCAGAGAAGGTAAATGACCGTACAAGTTTTATTATTTCACCACACAGATTTCTGAAAATACACAAAACCCAACTTTTTGCCCAATCTTTCATGTCCTGATTGAAAACCCATGTCATATAGTATCCGATTTTAGATGAACATGCTTGGATTTTGGATTAATTCGTGAGAATTGTTAATGACGTATATCCGTATAGACCGTATTTTAGAACAATGTTTCTGAGTAAAACGAAAAAAATAAAAAATAAAACAACTAATAAAAATTACAAAATCTGAAAATGATAAGACTTTAAGAGTTTCTTTGTGATATGTTATTTGAAATCTTAACCAAATGATAAATTATGAAATAAAAAAGATATTTTGATTCTTGCATTTACAAATTGAAATATCCGGGTGTTGGATCATTTGCTCTGTTCAAAGAATTGTACTGTTTTGAAAGTCTTTACACATTTTTGAGGTTCTTGATTTTGATTATGGATTCTGAAAATCTTACCTTTGTAATGAGATAGCCTGTCAAAGACATGGTTTTAAGACAGTTCATTTCGCCTCGATGTCTCCAAGAACTGTTCAAGAGTGTTTTCTGTGTATGTTGAATGAAATTTAGACTTGTTCTTGAATCTATATCGTACCATCTTGTGTTTCTAATCACAACTTTTGCAGATCTCTTGGGATGTGTAAAAAATGTGGAGATTTAAAGAGTGTAGCGTGCGGCCGCTGCAAAGGAACAGGATCGATAAAATCAAGAGGAATCTTTGGATTCGGTGACTCATCAAACGCAAGATCAGCGGCATGTGATAATTGTCAAGCCAAAGGTTGTTTTCCTTGTCCCGAGTGCTCAAAGTCTTGACCCTTTTGTTGGTATTTAATAGATTTCCCTCAAGACAAAAAAAAAACTATTTGTTTCATCTTCTTGACCTTATGATATATGTTATCAGTCCAATGGTAATGTTGAAGATGAAGCACGTCTTAGTCTAATCCGGTTGAGAAGTTTCTTATTCCAAAAAAATAAAAAAGTCTCTTATTCCATTTCTTGATCAGTTGGTGGTACTGTAGTTCAACCGGTTGTTGGGGATTATTGATTTCGATTAGTGCTAGGTGCTAACCGGGTCTTGTCGTCCTTAAACCGGATAAATCCACTTAGTAACCAAAAGCCCTTCTTGGCGGTTTATATACGACACACATTTTTAAGTTTTTTTTAATTTAATCAAGTGACTCATTTTACTTTTTTTTTCTTTTTCATTTGGAAAAAACCATTATTGATAGCTGGTGGATTTATTTCAAAACAATGAAATAGTAGTGTGTTTTCACCTGTTTATTACTGGTTGCTTCTGAAGTACCCAGTAAATCACATTCACATTCATCATCATATGCTGGTATAATATGGTGTGCTACCTTATTCAGTTTTACAATAATCATTTTGTTTGTTCTCTTATATATTCAAAATGGTCTCTAAAATACAAAATCGAGTATATAAATGACATTTTCTAGGATTTTCATTTTCCAAAAGAAAGGAGTCGTTCAAATGTGAGATTTAGGAGAGAGAGATACTAGAAGATATTAGCTAGAGATGATCATTAACTGTTTGTTTCAGACTTCCAACTAAATGGGGGAATGAAAATCACTATATACCTTCTTTAGATTGATCATAACCCCATTGAACCTTCTTCCATCAGGAAATCGAGATCATTTCCAGGCTCCTTTTCTTCTCCATATGAACGTACTGAGACTATATATATATATAATAAATACACCAAGAATTTCACAGTGATTTGTACTGTTCGATCAAACGTGACGCATGGAGACGTGATGTTGGGACCACCGTGCATCCTAGACTACGCAGAAATGCGATCTGCCATCTCAAAAACATTACAGAAATTGGTATCATCTTCTAATTCTCGGTTGGTCAAAATGCATGCTAGACTGAAGTCATGTACAATGCGTTGGATGAATAGTACAGTGAAGTAATGTACAATGCGTTGGGTGAATAGTACAGTGTTTTCACCTGTTTACTGGTTGCTTCTGAAGTACCCATTGAGTTTTCAATTCTGAGTTTTTGGAAATGCTCCTGAAACATAAAATTTTCCCAAGTTTAAGGAGTGAGGTGACTTATAGTTTCTTGCTTTCTCAAAACAGAGTTACATATTACCTGTTTCTCGCGCACTATATGAGCCCTTGTGTCTGCAGGAAGCTGTTCCCACCTAAGTACCTAACATCCCCAAAGAACACAGGAACAGGAGCACCACAATCAGTTTTCATTTTTTGTCAACTCATTAGTGTGTGACAGTGTTTTTTGGATAACATGCTTACATGTTCTGCATATTGGAACGCTTCTTCAGAAGTCAATGATGATTTAAGTGCTCGTAAGACATCCTAACAAAACAGTGCAGCATCCAGTTAGTCACCAAAGCATATTTCAACAATCTGTATGGCTTAGTAGGCTTTAACAATTAAGCTTCATAGATACACTTACAGTAACCAAGCAAGAAAATGACTTGACTGTTTATTTATGAATAAATATACAGACGAGACCATATTTAATCGGAGAGGTATACAACCTTGTGTTTGTTCTTCTTGATGGCCAGACGTTCACCAATCACAAACCTTACCTGCATGTACAAAAATATTAACATGAAAGGTAAGCTAAGAACATTTGCTTGGCGCTTACTGTTGCAGAGTATGCGATACTCACTTTGTCAATCAGTCTCTTCGGCTCCTGGAATGCTTGTTTCTTTGCCCAGCTGTGGAATAAGTGAGAGACAACTGATCTAACCTCCACATCAAACCTGTTGAGGATAAAAGCTCTACACCTGTGAATGATGAACTAGATGAAAGACTGCCAAACAAGATAGTTATGGTGGTTTTTTAAGACGTAACCTCTTTAGGAAATTGTTCCCATTGATTGCATATGCTGCTTGTATTGATTCCTCGGTAGCATCATCTACTGGAATGTTCATCTCATCATTATCTGTTGGTTTATTATCCTCTTGCTTTATTTCTGTTCCTAAATTGGAGACGCTCAGCTCAGTTTTGTTTGGAAGGTTTTGATGAACTTTTCTGCAGTCATTTATACCCAAGTCTCCCTACCAAAAAAAAGAGACAAAAGTCAAGACCTCAGCAAGGTTTGTTGTTTGGCTATTGGCTGACTGAGGGTACTAGAGATCATAACTACCACAAAGAGTAAAACGCTTGGCCACAGACATATTTGAGAGTTGTTATCAGCGCTATCACAATATCATACATAAAATTGCAAATAAACTGAGATCTGAACCTGTAGAAGATGGCCTGGAATCTCTTTAAGAAATCGTGAGGGTTGGAGCACCTAGATGGAAGGTCATTAGTCAGAGACAAAGTGTGAGAGGAAAATTTCATAAATCATGTGTATTACTAACCTGAAAGTTTGAATCCACTGTCACGTACAAGAAAATTAATTTCTTGCGAGCACGAGTCATAGCAACATAGAGAAGTCGACGTTCTTCCTACAATTTAAACAAACAATGCGCTAAATATAGATTTGTAGAGTTTGCAGAGGTGGGAAGTGGGTAGAGAGTTAATGAAATACTTCTGGAAAAGGAAGAATGATACCTCAAGTGATGCTCCACTCTCCGATGCAGTGCCGTTAGACTCATGTAATAGGGGAATCTCGTTTTCATTAGCCTGTTCAGCAAAACTTGGATTCAAATTGAGCCAAGGAATTTTTTGTTTTATCGGTTCTATAAAAATACCGTGTTTCATATCATGTTAGGTATAACTGCCAACAGTCTGGCAAAGAAATCAACAGAGAATGATATATACCTTTACTATGAAAACTACGTCCCACTCCAAACCTTTAGACTGCATAAAGACGAACAAGAGTTATAAGCCAATATTTCCATTACTATCTAAAGCAACTACATTCTAAAACCAATGGACACCAAACTGTGGAGTGCTCGAGTGGATGACATAAACCTGATGAATGGTGGTCAATGTGACAGAATTTTCATTGTCATGTCTTCTTGAACGAAAATTTTCAGTCTCGCGCTCGGAGATATAGTTGATAAATGAATTAAGTTGATTGCAGCCTTTCTTTTCTTTGATTGCATCCACTTCTTCTCCAGTTGTAGTGCAATGAGTGGAAAGAAACTCAGCTACATCATCCATTAGGTACTGGAGTACCTGCAAAACAGAAAATCATTCCCCAAAAATATTTTTTAAACATGCACACGGAGAAAAAAAGATTATCCAAGTTTTGAAGAACAAAAGCCACGTACAGATCTAAGATCGTTGTCTTCATTAAGCAGTTTTCCTCCATCGTTATCCACAACCGCTCGTTGCTCAAGAAGGTATTTCTAGAAGTTGAAATGACATGAGCAGGTAAGCATGATCAAGAAAATAAATGAGTATGATATTGCATAAAGAGACTGCAAGGAAAGACACAGTAAATCTTCAAAGCAAAGTCATGTGTTCATAAACTATTTTTTAGTGAAAGCTATACCTTAACTGTATAATCATGATATCTATACACTTTCAAGAATGAAATTGGACTGTCAAACATAAGGTCCTTTTTTTTTACTTTCAACATCGCATATCAAGAGAATTTGTATATCTGTCTTGTTTAGCAAAATAAAACTTTCCAAAATTGCCTGCATGTTTTTTATATATAACTCTGGAGATGACAGTCTAGGGAAATAGTTATAAGCATATCTTCACTCAAAACAGAAAAATTAATTACCTGCGGTATCATATTTGCCACACATGTTACTACAGCAGAAAGTGATTGTTCCTGCAAATAATTAAGATGAAGGGATTAGTAGTGCTACGTTGAAATAAGCATGACCATTAATGCGTTCATAGTATTTAAAGGACTGAGAAACCAATATCTTACCCTATCAACCAGCTTTACTATCATGTCAAGAGTTTGCAACACTTTGCGTCCCTGGGTAAGCTGGTTCCTGTGGTTAATTCAAACGAAGCTAAGAAGGTTTACAGGAAACATATATTAAATTAACAACACTGTGAGCGTGGTAAAACGACCTATATCTATCACTCTAGTATACATCATGAAAAATAAAAGCAGACATATTGATATGAGAAAACTTGTACTTATGTCCAAGAAGCAAACATATTCTCAATTCGGAACTAAAACTAAAGCAGTATTATATATTGCTTTATCAATGAATTTCATCAAGCAAATACCTCTTGAAGGTACCAGAAATCTTGGCACTGAAGATATCACTCGCAGCTGAAATGAAGCTGCATTTCCTACTATTGGAGATTTTGTCAATATGTTCTATAACCTGCAGACGGTGGCAAATAATTTAATTACAAAGAGCATATGTCCTGATAGGTTAAGTTGAGAAAGAAAAAGTAAATCATAGATAATCATGCAAAGGTTGACCCCCCAATAAAAATAGAGAATCATGCAAATGAAATCAAAGGAGAGCAAATGAGGTACAAACCTTCTTCTTTTCCTCTTTCTCAAAAGGAAGTAATGCCTTAAACACTCGCCGATAAGAAGCATCATCACATTCGGAAAATGTTGTTCTCAGCATGGCCAAAATGATTCGGACAACCTAACGTTGAAACAAATTATAGTTGTTACGTCTATTAAATGGAGCTTATTGTCTGACACATGTAAAGCTAAGGTAATCATGCGGAGGAACTGTCAGTGTCAAGCATTGAGATACATGGAGATCATGCAACAATTAAACATATGAGCTATTTATGAGGCAATCTACCTTTTTCCTGTAGAAAGCAACACCATGAACGTTGAATGGTATTTTTCTCTGGCGGAACGCATTTTGGAAGACTTTACCTGACACCTGAATATCATTACATTCGTCGTTTACCAACGCATAAGTAAATATGCTAAGAGTTTATGTCATTCGGACAAGATCTCATTAAGGAATAGAAACGGACTGACCTGCCTCCTATATAGGATGGCAATATCTCCATGGGAACAACAAGGTGTTGAGCCATCATTAGTGATTTCAATTATTTTGTCAATGACAAATGCACACTGTGCTTCCTCGTTATGGCATTCCTTGACAGTAATCTATACTGGGTGAAACACGAAAAATTTAGCCTGTAGCGATTAAATGATGCAATTTCTCATAGAGACAAGTTCAACTTGCCTTAGATCCCTGAGAGTTTTCAGACGAAATGCTTTTTGATTGGCACCTCTTCGTATTGTTTTTTATAATGGAAGATGCAGCTTCCACAATATGGCGGGAGGAGCGATAGTTTTTTATCAGCCTGACCTGAATCAGAAGCAGTAAAATGAGTTTTATGCATCCACATTGAGAGCTTTTGGTTCCTTAAGCTAATACACCATATGTGGTATAATCTCTGAAAACTAATTCAGATGGAGAAGCCAAACCTCTTTGTAATTTGGGAAATCTCGGCGAAAAGAATCAAATCCTGAACTGTCCGCCCCATTAAAACCGAAGATGGACTGCGAGAAAAGATGCATCATGCTCATGCTTCCAGTGTTGAATAATCAAACAAAGAGAATTAACTTTTGCTGCACACAAGGTACCTGATCATCATCACCAACAATGGTTATGTGATTATGAGACCCTAGCATCCGTAGAAGCTTGTACTGCATTGTACTAGTATCCTGGAATTCATCAACTATGATAGCTTTCCAGGTATCTTGGCATTCCTTGAATACTGTAATCAAATTCAGCAAATATGCGTATATAAAAGAAAATCTTGAGCGTAAAAAATCTTAAAGGCCAGAAAATGGATCTATGTGGCTTCACCTTCAGGAAAGTCAGAGAGCAGTGTGACCGAACAACTGATCAAATCATGATAGTCCAGAGCATTACAAGCTTTAAGGATATCATTGTAGTTTCCAAGAATTTTAGCCTGTATCAGCACCAGTGGAGAATCATATCGTATGTGCTAATTCATAGTAAAGATGCCTGAAACAATATCTAGCTGGCTTACTCCTATCTCATTGCCCATCTTACGGCACTCCTCTGGAGTTCTACCGGAAGCCTTTCCCTAAAACGCGGAGATAAGTTAAAAACAACAAATGGTAAGAGACAAACTAAATGTAAAAGACAGCATATACGCGCTATCAATAGACCATAAAGTAAATTATGTTAATTCTCCATTGTCAACCTGGGTCACATATTTTTGCCATTTCTTTGATATATCCTTGGCATATTCAGGACATACTGCTCCTGCACCGGCTCCATTCAGACCTTCCCCAGATTCACATGCACCGGAAGTACTACTTCCGTTTTTCTTTTCCTCCTCATACAAACGCACTGCTTCAATAATTGCTCTTCTTTGTTGCCCATGTCCATACACTGAAAATTCAGATGTACGTTGTAACCTGTGACAGGATGAAAGGTATAAGGTACACGAATCCCATGAATTTATAAACTTAAAGGTGTGAGTGATGTAACTAACAACTACAAACGAACAGTAATATAGAATTAGGGAAATCACCATTCCAACTATACACAGCAAATAATTATACTAACAAGGGTAGATTTTCATCAAATAATCTTGTTTTCAATTATTACTTCCATTTCCTGTCCCTATAAGTTACGTCACCAAGTTAACAACATAGAAAATTACATACTTCAGTGTTAAGAAGAAAAAAATAGTTTTATGACTTCTACCTACATTTTGACTCGAGACCAACCACCAAAAGAAGATCATACAAATTTACCAAGCAATTCATAATTCATATTCTCACTTGTCTGCATGCATCCGACAAAGCTGCAAGGAAAATGAATGGAATGTACTGATTGTTATTTCTTTGGCTGCTTTCTTTCCAGCAAATTTTCCTATGCGTTCTCTCATCTCAGAAGTTGCCGCTGTAGTAAAAGTCATTGCAAGGATATTTGATGGATGTAGACCCTATCAAGTTAAAAAGACCACAAAACTTAAAGTTTATTCAAATCGAATATTCTAATATAAGATCTCAAGTAGGAAAAAATTTCTAAATCATTCACGGGCGATAATGATAGTACCTCATTGAGCAACACTAAGACACGGCCAACCATGGTGGAAGTCTAACATGGGAAAAGCAATAATTAGCACTGAATGTATAACATGAAACCTCACGAAAATTCTTGCCTCACAGGAAAAGAAGTGCAATTAGATATAGATACCGACCTTTCCACTTCCAGGACCAGCTATAACCATCAAAGGAGTTGCAATATCACTACTCGCTGCATCACGCTGTCTATCATTTAAAGACTGCATATATTTTGAACACTCATCAGGCATGCTATTGATCAATGCAGGATCAGCAGCACCGGTAGTCTCTTCATTGCGCTCCAATCTGGCATTAGAGTCTGGCTCATAAAAATTAACAGCCCTAGAGACTAAGCTGGTCTTGAGGTCACTGTTCTTATTATCATTGGACGGAGCCTGAGTTATGCTGGTATTTGGAGTTTGACATGCTGCTTTTCTCTCCGACTGTTCAATGATAGCGTCAATCTCTTCTAACATGGAATCATCAAAGTCATCATCAAGAAGGGAAGAAGAAGAAGAGCAACCATAACTTAGTGTAACCCTTTCTGGCTCTTTCAGGGGAGTAACAAATGGTCCTGGTGAAACTCCATTGTCCGCAGAAATCTCGGTCTGAAATGCATTTATGACCTCCTCATCCCGATCAAACCTAGAAGAAGGGATGTTCATGCCACAAGGATGATAACCATCATCAGATGACCCAAACCCTGATTTTAGGCGTTTGTGTGGTGTGTTCTCTGATAACTCCATAAGAGGGATCCTATCCAAGTTAGAATGGCGAACAAGGGATTCAGTACCCATAGAATCCTTGATTCTGCAAAAACAGATAGAGAATCGATCACATTTTACAAAGAAATCCAGCGTTTTACGCCAACTCTGATGAAGTCAATTTCAAACATCTTAATACACATTGCAAAAAATACCTAATCCTAAAGAATGACAAATGGAAGAGCAAGAGGACACTGTACATAAATCTGACTAAAAATATCAAGCTTTAGCATTAAGAAGCCTGCTAACATAAGCTAAGGTAAAACCAAGAATTCGAGCGAATCAATTCAAAAGAAAAGAACATCGAACCTTGGATTGGAGAAATTAGCTGCATTCTCGGATGGCCTTTTCCGATCAAGGAGCGGCTTGGCGATCCTGAAGCTTTGAGATATCCGACCATGACTATACTCTTGATTCCATATTCCTCTGTTGGGCGGGTGATTCTCCATTTTCGTTGGTTCCTATTTCCCTACAGAAAGAGAGGGAAATTTCGAAATGGTTGAAACCAGAGAGAGACTGGAAAAACCTAAAGGAGAACGAAGCCCCGTTTTCAGCCAAGGGACTACCTTTTCCGACATGGAGGATCTATATTGGGCTTCGCCCATATGGGCCCGTTGTTTTGGAACCAGTTCTTTGTTCAGGAAAAAAAAAAAAGTATATAAAGGAAACAGTTCTGTGAACTTTTCCGATGATAAATAAAGTAAAAATCTGTTACAAATGTACTAGATGAGTAGATGATGATGCTTATTGAAAATTCAAGGTTTGGAGAAGCTCTTCAGGTGTTTTCAAACGGAAAACGTTATGGATTCTCATGAAATAGGATTGGTTTCAAAAATGGAGGGCGTTTTTAAATGAGTTTTGTAAGTTTATGTTTACTAATTAAAAAGACAAAATTTTGGATGAACGAGTATAACTCGGGACAGTTTGTGTAGTTTAGGGATGTCTTAAACGAAGTTTGATGAGTGCATGTCTTGTTTAGCAATCTTTACAATGTTGATGGTCAATAAGAACACAGTTTCGCCATATTCTAGTACTATGGTGGGTAAAAATTTATTCGAAATAAAAGTCAAGTAAACTCCATCAAAGTCAAAGTCAACTACTACATTCTAATTAGTTCCTCCTTCGCACTATCAAATCCATGCTGCTTCTACAAAAGGATAAAAAAGCAGGAAATTAGAAGAGAAGGAATAATTAAAAATTTCATCTTGCTAATTCGGTTTGTCCCTACATTGTTTATACGCAAGTTGATTAGTCTTCTCACAAAATGTAAATCGAAAAATAAAATTAACCAAAAATATAATAAAAAAAAGACCTTAAAACGACGAGTCTCGCCAGGTCTTGACGAATACATAAGCCTAAAGTCGTCGTCTCTTACTCTGTATTTCCTTCTTTACTTTATTGGCAACTTCTTCTAAACTTCCAATGCTTAGTTGTAATAACTCCGACATTGATCATTGATGATTTGCCTGGCATCAGAAACGAAAGGTTTTGATCTGCAAACTTCCGGGAAAATTTGGGTGGAAATTCGAAATACGGAGAAAAGAAAAGGGTTTTTGTAAGAAAAAGAAGAGAATGTTGCCACGCCTTCACTCTCGTCGCTCCCGAGCCCCGTCTCCAATCTCATTTTCACGCGCCGCCCAGCCCTCTTCCTTTCCCCAACTCAATTCCGACACCCTCCCATTCCGTCTACCCGCCGCCGGCACCGTTCAATCACGTGGCGGTACCGTCTCATTCCGTCTACCCGCCGCCGGCATCGTCTCCGTTTAATCACGCGCCGTCGGCACCATCTCCGTTAGGTCACGCGCCACCGGGGCCACCGCCGCCGGTACACGGACAGAAGCGAGCGGTGATCGTGGGGGTCTCTTATAAGAATACGAAGGACGAATTGAAAGGATGTATAAATGACGCAAACTGCATGAAGTTCATGTTGATGAAGCGTTTCCAATTCCCCGAATCTTGCATTCTTATGCTCACCGGTAATTTTTCTGTTCTCCTATTATATCTTTCAAATTTTCTTGATTATCACAATTTCTAGTGGCTAATCACTTGACTGAATGTGTTACACATTATCTCCGAACATTACAAATTATTTCATTTCTATTTGGTAGGAAATACCTTTATTTTATTAAAAAATATCATTGGAGGCTAGTTCATGGTAAATTGGTAATTGAGTGACATAGGGTTTTTTTTTTTTGATTGATTAAATGTCCCTTAAATGTCTGATTCTTCAACATCCTCTCGGCTCTCGCTGACTAGCTCACATCTTACGTTCATGGGGGTCGTCGGATTAGACGCGGACGTTTTGGCTTTTGGTTTAGATTGGTTGATTCCAAAATCAAACAAAACTTCATTCGGTTCCAAATATTTTAGTTTGAGTTCGTTCTGTTTAGGTTTATATTTTTATTAAAATCAAACCAAACTACAAAAACAATTATCTAATTTTAACTCTACTATCTAATGAATGCCTCAAATACGGAAGAATAGTAATCGTCGTAAAAAATCAAAATTTGAGAAAACAGTCAAACACGAAAGTAAATGCTACAAGTGTCTAAATGTCGTAGAAGAAGAAGCGGACACATTGAGATGGCCAACGAAGAACAACATAACAATGGCAATGCATTGGCTAGTTTTAGGCTGCAAAGCGGGCGATTCCCTCGTCTTCCATTTCTCCGGTCATGGCAACAACCAGATGGACCACAACGGCGACGAGGTCGACGGCTTTGACGAGACTCTTCTTCCTGTTGACCACGCGACCTCAGGCGTCATCGTAGACGACGAGATCAATGCTACAATCGTACGGCCTCTCCCTTATGGAGTCAAGCTCCATGCCATCGTCGACGCTTGTCATAGTGGTACCGTCATGGACTTACCTTATCTTTGTAGAATGGACAGGTACGTTTATATACATTAGTACTATATATATAACACAAAATAGTTAAATGTTTATGTAATATATATATAGTTTCATTAACTAATTTTTGTTTCTCTTGATCCCTCGTTGTTAATATCATTGATTGAGTAGACTCGGGAAATATGATTGGGAAGACCATCGGCCTCCATCAGGCATGTGGAAAGGTACGAGTGGCGGTGAAGTTTTCTCCTTCACGGGCTGCGATGATGACCAGACCTCGGCTGACACTCCGGTACTATATTCCTGACTTTTGGTAGTATTTGTAGCAATTCTACAAAACGTAGATCAACTTTTCTCTTAAGACCGATCGAGAGTATATAGAAGCCCTCACAAAGAAATTTGTGTGCGCCGCAGCAACTGTCAGGGAGTGCGTGGACGGGGGCAATGACTTATGCATTCATCCAAGCCATAGAACGTGGCCACGGGACGACTTATGGGAGCTTATTGAATGCGATGAGATCCACGGTTCACGAGATCTTCGACAAAAACAAAGGCAGAGAGCTTGTTGAATTGGAAGGCGCTGATCTCCTCACTACTCTTCTCGGTTTGCTCATCTTAGGCGCTGCTCCTCCTGAGGATGAGGAAATTAACCAAGCCCCACAAAAAACTCAGGTGATACATTCATCCAATTATTACTTTAACCAAAATTAATAATGTTAGTGGATTATGATTTTCGTAGCAAGAATATGTTAGTTGATTTACATTGATGATAAGATATGTTGGTATGTTGGAATGCTACCACATGCAGGAACCACAATTGAGCGCTAACGAGGCATTTGCTGTGTACGGGAAGCCCTTCTCTCTATAACATCACCTTGAAAGAACATGAAAACCAAAACCAAAAAAAAGGAATATGGAATTTCTGAAGATCAATAAAATACTTTATTGGGCTTTTGAGTGAGGATAATTTATGTCGGCCTTTTCCGTTAAGTGAAAAGAACAGTTTTGAGAAATTTTATCAAAATGTAGAAAGGCATCATCTTTCAAAAATACCAACAAGTTAAATATATATTTTTTTTAAATATCGTGATGTCTCTTCACTAGTTTCATCTAGATATTTCTTCATTATGATTTAAGATTATTTATAGAATAATAATTGTAGAAATTGGATAAGTTAGGCCTAATTTTGGATTTGATCCGAAGTTATAATTTCATTAATATATGAGTTTAAAAAAAATCTGAAAAAATATGTTTGAAAAGTAAATGACAATAATTTTCAGTACAATTATGACGACACAAATAAGAGCCGCCTAGCGAGAAAAAAATAAATTGTACTGCAAAGAGATAATGATAGTACAAATGATGCGTACTGCAAGTATGCCACATGTACGATGCAATGCCATACCAAAAAGCAGACCCATCCATTATAACCCAAACCAAAGATATCACTGGCGTGTGCTCTCCTCACTTGCCCTGAAACTTGAGGTTCTGATTCTATCTCTGATCCACTTTGTAGCTTCTTGTTCAAATTTTGCTGATCTCTTAATATTCTAAGCTAAAAATTTCATTTTGATTTAATTTGTATATATCTATGTTTATGTGTTTTGCAAGGATACTGATTAATTTCTGGGCATCTCGATGCTATGTTGTCTGAAATGTGCAGCTTCAAGTCCAAAAAGAAATGGCTGCTTCAAGTGCTGTAACCGCAAACTACGTCCTCAAGCCACCTCCATACCCTCTGGTATGATTTCTTTTATCTGTGTCTTCAAGTCAACTGGAGTTTGGTCGGCAAATTACATTTTGTTTTGGTTGGATTATTCATTTTTGCTTCTTGATTAGGTGATAATATAATTTGTTATCACTACATTAGCCATCAAAATACAATTTTATCCTCGTCAAAGGCGTTACAAATCTAGTCCTCTAATTTCACAATAGAAGGAAAAAGAAAAAAAAAGGATCGAATCAATTTGTGTGTGTTTCCGAAATTGTGGATAGCATTTTAGTCTTTCTTTGAAAAAATCAAGTGACTCAAACGGGTAATACGACCACTCCTAGTTCAAATTTCAATTTAAATGTTCCTTGGTCTGAGCTTTGTGTTCCTTAGCGGAAATGTATGGAGTATTATGTTGAGTGAGAGCGATTTGATGAAAATGTTGTTTGGTATAATATTGGAAAGGATGCTTTGGAGCCGCACATGAGCCAACAAACTCTGGAGTTTCACTGGGGAAAGCATCACAGGGCTTACGTGGACAACCTCAAGAAACAGGTTCTTGGATCCGAGCTTGAAGGCAAGACCTTAGACCACATCATCCGAAAGACTTACAACAATGGCGATCTCCTCCCTGCTTTCAACAACGCTGCTCAGGTAAATAATAAACCCATTTTAATTTAACCTTTTAAAAGGTTGTGTCTTGTGTGAATGCTTAGCTGATCCAATGGTGTGTATATATATAGGCGTGGAACCACGAGTTCTTCTGGGAATCAATGAAACCCGGTGGTGGAGGAAAACCATCAGGAGAGCTTCTTGATTTGCTTGAAAGAGATTTTACTTCTTACGAGAAGTTCTATGATGAGTTCAATGCTGCTGCAGCCACTCAATTTGGAGCTGGATGGGCCTGGCTTGCTTGTAAGTTGACGGATTTCAGTTTTTTTTTTTTCCTTCAAGGGTTTTAAATTGAAAAGCTTCGCATAGCTATTATAATTTCTTCCTTGCTATTATCTCTCTGCTTCCAGACGCCGATGACAAACTCAAAGTAGTGAAAACTCCAAATGCTGTGAATCCCCTTGTGCTCGGCTCTTACGTAAGTGTTTGATGCAAGAACTTGAATACAGAGTTTACTTGATTAGAGATCAGATCACCGTACAATTTTTACAAATCCTTAAATTTAATCTTGCTGGTGATTTCTTGCAGCCATTGCTTACCATTGATGTGTGGGAGGTAAATAAACACTTTTGTAACCAATACCAAATACAGTTTTTTTCCTAGAACCTATATTTTTTTTTTACTTAAAATTTACTGATCTCTTCTTCTCTTCTTTTGCTACATCGAACAGCATGCTTACTATCTCGACTTCCAGGTAATAATAATTATTAAATGGCTGGTTTTCTTTTTCCAGTTTCTTTCTTTTGTTGATTGTTGTAAATCTTTTGTATATGAGCAGAACCGGAGACCGGATTACATAAAGACATTCATGAACAATCTTGTGTCGTGGGAGGCTGTAAGTGCCAGACTTGAGGCTGCCAAGGCTGCTTGTTCCTCTTCTGCTTAAGCAGAGTCAACAGACAATTTCGAACCATAAATTTGACTTCTGTGGTGGGTTCTGCATCACTGAAGTTTCTTAATAAAATGTTTGGTTGTGGTAATAAGGACACAGCTCTCCTGTTGTGATGTGTCGTCGAGTCCTTCATCTATTTCTTGTTAGCTGAGTTTTATTTATCGTGTAATGAATAATTTACCATGTTTTATATTTTTGCTCTGTGTGGTTTGGTTTTTCTATTTTGTGTATTAGTTTTTCACTTGATCTATTTTTTTAAGGCCACCCTTTTGTTATCTATAGCTCGCTCACACGCATACTCCAAGAGTTAGATATGGGTTATGACCAGGCACGTTAGCAATACTGATACAAACCAATAAGTTAAATTAAAAAAAAAATATTTTCTATATAAGAAGCACGATTCTACGTTTTTATGTATTCGAAAGCAAGATCACAAGGAAAACCACCTTGCGCGCGAATTCCGCATGTCTATATATCAAACGAGTCTCAGAATCATCCGAGCGCAGGAACGAGCTAGCCCATCTAACGCAATGACAGTTTGTGATAGGTCGCATCATGCACAGCTACTGAAGAGAAAAATACTTTAAAACATCATTACGCCTACCTAATTATACATTAAAAGTAGTTTCGATGGCATGCAGTAGAGAAGCTAATCACAGACCTTACAGTCTTGGGGGAAAAGCCACAATCGATAGAGAACCAACCAATACCGCCTAGCCAAGATTCGAGGGCAGATGAAAGGGGAAACAATAGCAGGATAAGGAAAGAGAGCAAACGAGACGCAATCAGTGGAAGAAGCTCCAAAACCTTGGTTCGGGCACGTCAAAACGATCGTGGGCCCCAACGTCTCAATTTGTTTTGGCTAATGTTTCGACGTGTTGGAATACACTTTGTGCATTACTCGACGCTGAGTTGTGATGGACGTCACCGTTTATATGATTATTATATATGACTGCGAATATTTCGGGTCGTCTCATATAGCATCCCATAGAGTTTCAGAGATAGATGAAGAAATTTTTCAAAGGAGTAAAAATTAAAAAAAAAATATTTCCTTCGGAATACTCATCACTAGCTATCATTTTCTGGCGAAATAAGTTCCTTTGATGGATGAATGATCAACAAAGGATTTATAAAATAGACAAGCATGGTGTAAGAGTTTAACTTTTACTTTCTAATATAGGTTTAATCGTTGACGAGTTTTGGTATTCGGTCTTTAATTAATCAATGAAGGTTGGCCAGAAAATAGCAAATGGCAAATTGTGGGGCCACGTCTCTCATGTTTTATTTCTTTGCATTTGTTTAGCTTATGTTTCCACATGTTGGATGGAATATACTTTGCGCGTTTGTCTACTTTACTCGCCGTTCAAATCAATACTACGCGAATATCTCGAGTCGTCTCATCTGAAAAGAGTTTCAGAATCGTCTCTCTCGTTTTCTCGGGAAATAAGTTCTTCAGAGTTCAGAGCATTGACTTGAGATGCAAGAAATAAATTGCTCCATTTTATTATCATCCTTTCTCAGGGGACGAATCTATGCAGAGATCAGTGAGCTTTGAAGTAAAGAACTATCACTCGCACACAGAGAAATAGAAGAGCATAGTTCCGGTAAGAGGATCATTGCGGCCGATCTGATCGAACAAAATCCGGTGATGGAAAAAGCTGGGGACGCGGCCGTATCCGAGAAACGGAACGGTCTGGTGAAGCGGCTGGCCTCTGTTTCTAACCAGATCAAGCGCTTTACAAGGGTCTCTGGAGAGAGTAAGCCAGCTCGGTTGGACCGGTCCAAGTCAACGACCGGTAAGGCCTTGAAAGGGCTCAAGTTCATCAGTAAGGCCGATGGTGGCGCTGGTTGGACCGCCGTGGAGAAGCGGTTTTTTAAGATCACGAAAACTACTGAGGGATTGCTGCTTCGGTCGAAATTCGGTGAATGCATAGGTAAAAATTGTAAATTTGAGGAGTTGAACCAAAAGAAATTGATTTGGATATCTAACTAGTGATATTCACATATTGCAGGGATGAGCTCAAAGGACTTTGCCTTGGTATTGTTCGACGCATTAGCTAGAAGAAGGAACATGACAGGAGACGTGATTGGTAAGGACCAGTTAAAGGAATTCTGGGAGCAGATAAGTGATCAAAGATTTGATTCCAGGCTTATGACGTTCTTTGACATGTAATTTTTCTTAAATCATTACCCATTTTGGTCTTTCGTTTCATTTCTGACCAATTGTCAATCAGAGAATGTTAACTTGTATTTCACAAACCATAAGGTCATATATTTATACATCCCTAGTAGGAAAAAAGAAATATTACGAATTGATATTTAACAATATAGGAAATATAACATATATCCCAATAATTTCTCTGGATCTCTAAGAGTTCTTCTGGTAATGAATGCAGGATGGATAAAGACGGCAATGGTAGACTGACAGAAGACGAAGTTAAAGAGGTAAAAGTGTTTATACTAATGAGGTCTTGATTGTTTCAAATGTTAAAAAATAATTGAAGTTTTGAAAAATTTCTGCGTTTAATTACATGCAAAAAATCGAAAAAAAAATTCTATCTTAAAAATAGTATAATTTGTTTGGATTTTAAACACAAAATATGCTAAAACCTGAAGTTCATTATTTTTTTTATTAAAAAAAGTACACAATTCATTTGAAAACAAACGCAAACAAGCAATCAACACACATTAATATTTTTCTTAGAAAATTTGAAAAATGTTTAATGGGTTGGAGATTTGTTAAACTGTGTTCTGTCTTTTTGTGTTTCGCAGATCATCAATCTTAGTTCGTCTGCCAACAATCTGTCAACCATCCAGAAAAAGGCAGATGAATATGCAGCAATGATCATGGAAGTGCTTGACCCACATAATATTGGATACATAATGGTAAAAAAATTCTTGATATTGATCCAAATTTTTTTGTTTTCCAATAGTGTTGCAGCTATCTCTAACTATGTAACGGTGAATTTAAAACAGATGGAGAGTCTTAAAGATTTGCTTCTGCAAGCAGAAACACAACCTGTAAGCACAAATAGTACTGAAGAAAGAAACAAGATGAGCCAGATGCTAAGTGAGAAGCTTAAGCCTACGCTTGACCCTAACCCGTTGAGGAGATGGTACCGTGGACTGAGATTCTTTGTACTGGACAGCTGGCAAAGAATTTGGGTGATAGCTCTCTGGCTCACAATTATGGCCATCCTCTTCATATACAAGTACATTCAATACAAGAATAGAGCAGTGTATGAAGTGTTGGGGCATTGTGTGTGCTTAGCCAAAGGTACCGCAGAGACGTTGAAGCTGAACATGGCCTTGATTCTGTTACCTGTATGCAGAAATACCATCACATGGCTTAGAAATAAGACTAGGTTTGGTGTTTTTGTCCCTTTTGATGACAACCTCAACTTTCATAAGGTAAAACCATGTACTTTATGTTTTTTTTTTTGTTTTTGGTTTTAACATTGAACTTTATGTTAATCAATATAAGACCTTTTAAATTGAAAGAAACAGGTCTTAAAATAGTTTGAAAACAAAAAAAACTCTCTTTTTTAAATGCAAGAACCTCTCCTATTCTTGATATCATGTATAGTACCTTTGACGCCTAAAACTACACAGGTTATAGCCGTGGGAATTACGATAGGAGTAGGCATACACTCGGTGGCCCACTTGGCGTGCGATTTTCCACGTCTGATCGCAGCAACTCCAGAGGAATACAAGCTTCTAGGAAAATTCTTCGGAGAGGAGCAACCAAAGAGATACTCGCATTTTGTGAAGTCAACAGAAGGGATAACAGGACTCGTAATGGTTCTGTTGATGGCAATTGCGTTTACACTAGCTATGCCTTGGTTTAGACGAGGGACGCTAGAAAAAAAGCTTCCAGGGCCACTAAAGAAACTCGCTAGCTTCAATGCCTTCTGGTACACTCACCATTCGTTTGTTATAGTCTACATTCTCCTTGTCATTCACGGATACTATTTGTATCTCACTAAGGAATGGTACAAGAAAACAGTGAGTACTTCGAGGTTTCAACATATTTCAGTCGCAACATCATTGTTGAAGAGTGTAACTAACTCGAGGGTTTTATTCGCAGACGTGGATGTACTTGGCAGTACCAATAACTCTCTATGCATTAGAGAGATTGATACGAGCATTCAGGTCAAGCATCAGGACGGTGAAAGTTGTTAAGGCTCCGGCTTATCCTGGAAACGTATTGAGTTTGCACATGTCAAGGCCTAAAAACTTTAAATACAAGAGCGGTCAATACATGTTTGTAAACTGCCCAGCAGTCTCAAAATTTGAGTGGTACGCAAGAAACATTCCTACCAATCAAGAACTCTAAACCCATTTCAATATCAGCTATCCATGTGATTTTATAACTCTGTAGGCATCCATTTTCAATAACTTCTGCACCACAAGACGACTATCTGAGCGTTCATATAAAATCACTGGGAGATTGGACAAAGGCTATCAAAGGAGTTTTCTCTGAGGTCTTACTCAATTTTAGATCTATCAAATTATATATTTTATAATTCTTTGAAGTCAGGGAAAGATAATTTGATAACATGTTGCATTATGTCTCAGGTGACGTCTAAACCACCTCTGGTCGGAGACATACTGCATGGTGCAAATAATCCCGTGTAAGTAGTCTGTTCTAACCATCCGATAAAAATTTGATTCACAACATACGTAGATAAATATAAAATGTATGAAAAAAAAGTCATGTATGCATAAATAAAAATGATAATATATAAATAAGATATAGCTAGTCATATACGCAAGCTTAAAAAATTTCCAATATTACAATTTTAAAACGAACCGTCAACACCTAAACTATAAAGCAATTAATTAAAACGACGATTAGTTCTGTCAGTCAAAGAGAGATCGTAATCGTGGCAAGTGAAGCTTGGCACTTTGGCAGGTACGATGATCGTATATCATGATTGAATACTATGATGTGGATACATGCATGATTTCCACTAGGAAAAGCCTTCAATTTTAAAAACCACAACACATATCTCGTGTTCGTATTGTTCCCTTATTTAAACGACTAGGAAATATCAGTTGGTTAAATAATCATGTTCCTCCCACTGGTTCCCTTTGTTTGTCAGTGTTTTGTCCGAGAAGCCTTGGATAACGACGATTACCCACTCAGGTTTTTCTTTTAAAATACGTCATTAGCAACCACTACTATTAATTAAAAGCTTTTTAGTCGTTGTTACAGAATTATCTGTGGATTTGGTTTATATATATACTCTATCAAGCTCTAGTGCAGGGTTTGCGGTCGATTAGTTTTAGTCAAGGAATATCATTCGTTGTTAAAGAAAACAAAACACCTCTAATATCGTGAGAATATAAACATATATAAGAAAAATTGACGTTAAATGTTATATTGATTAAAGTTATTATTCAAGTATAATATGTAAATTTTGTTTACTAATGCATCGTTTTGCAAAAATAAATGGACACTAATGAAAAAAAGAAAATTTTTGGACGTTAATGTTCTACCACATTTTTTTTTGGACCTAATTTACCTGAGAAAAGCTAATGTTGTTACGTTTGAAATGCAACAGTTACCCCAAAATCATGATTGATGGTCCGTACGGGGCACCAGCACAAGATTACAAGAAGTACGAGGTGGTTCTACTGGTTGGTCTTGGGATTGGTGCCACCCCGATGATCAGCATTATCAAGGACATTATCAACAATAGGGATGCCAATGAACATGCCCAACTCAGCCAAATGGAGAAGGGATCTTAACATGAGCCACAAGGTAATAAATTAACTTTCAAGACACGAAAGGCTTACTTCTACTGGGTAACGAGGGAGCAGGGCTCGTATGATTGGTTCAAGAACATCATGAACGAGATCGCAGAACGGGACAAAATTAAAGTCATAGAATTACACAACTATTGCACTAGCGTCTACGAAGAAGATGACGCTCGTTCCGCGCTCATACATATGCTTCAGTCTATAAACTATGCCAAAAATGGTCGGGACATTGTCTCTGAGACAAGGGTCATGTCCCACTTCGCCAAACCTAAGTGGGAAGACGTCTACAAACAGATAGCTATGGATCACCCTGACACTAATGTTGGTAAGTTCTCTGTCTCCCACACACACACACACATCAAATCAAACAGTTAGCTACTAAGCTTATCTTCATATCGCACTATAGCGGTCAGATCATGCAAAGATTAGCTTAGCTTCGTAGTTTTACACGTTCAAAGCAATAGTGCAGGTTATAGAAATAAATCTAGAATATTGATTTGGTATCATTATATATCATCTTGTGACCTAAGTAATGACTATAAAGAAGAGAATATATATGATGTAGAATGAAATTGTTTACATAAACGTGCAGGAGTGTTCTATTGTGGATCACCGGTATTGACAAAGGAGTTAAGGCGTCTAGCTTTGGAATTCACACACAAGACGAACACTAGATTCTCCTTCCACAAAGAGAACTTCTGATTAAGGACAATGAAGTTTATACCCACAATGCTGATAAAGTATGTATGATGCCGGCCAACAAGATAAAGAAATAATTGTGGAGTAAGATAAATGTGTTATGTTTGTAAAAAAAAAATTGAATTTGTGAGGTTGGTAGGTTATTTTCCTATCTTTAAATAAACGTGTGTGTTTTAGCGCTTTTTTTCAGTATTCAATATTCAAAAATCAAGTTTAAGGTCATCTCTTCTATTATTTTGTTCGTTTAATTTTTCTTGCTCAACAAGATTCATTATGTCATTTTCCCCCGCAAGAAAGAGCAAATAACTAACAATAACATAAAAATATTGTCAATTTTTTTTTTGTCAAATGGGAGTAATTTAGCTATTGACTCATCAAATTATTTAGATATATATATTGACTTTATAAAAAGTTTGAAAAGTAAAAATAAGACTAAGTATTTAAACGCTATACTTTCGTAAGACTAATTCTGTTCCAGTAAGAAGTTAATCGTTGACTTGAAATGCAAGGAATAAATCCCATTGTTATGTTTTTTCGTAGACATTCCAAAACAATCATCAATTTTCTTGCTCCCGTTTGGCTCATCAAAAGGGTACGGAAACTTTCAGGCAGAGGGTGGCTATGGAGAGACCAGTGAGTTTTGACTATCACCCCGATGGAGATGATTGGAGCAGCGACTTAAAACCTCACATCGATTCGATGAGCGGGCCATCGTCGCCGATCCACCAAAATCCGGAGACGAAAAGATCCTGAGGACACAACGGAGTACGTGATCATCACGCTAGACATTGACGGAGACAGCGTGTCCGTAGTCAGCGTGACGCCGGAGAAGAAGTGGAACGGTCCGAAGAAGAAGTCAGCGGTAAAGCGACCAAAATCGCCGAAGTTTGACACGTCCGAGGCCTTGAAAAGGGTGCAATATGTTCATCAGTATGACGGACGCTGGCTGGATCGCCGTAGAGAAGAGGTTTGATAAGATGACTGCCAAAACTGATGGATTGCTGCTTCGGTCAAGATTCGGTGAATGCGTTGGTAAAAAAAAAAAATAGATTGGAAATTGAGGAGGAAAGATTATTATACTGTTTGAAAATCAAAACTATTTGAATCTTAAAGGAAAATTAACAATCCAGGAATAAACTCAAAGGAATTTTGCCTTGGAATTGTTGGACACACTGGCTAGCCGATGGAATAGAACATGTAAGGGGATTTAGTAAGTGCGAGTTAAGGGAATTATGGTGTCAAATAAATGACCAACGCTTCAATTCCAGGCTTAAGATGTTCTTTGAAATGTAAGGCGTTTGGTTAGTCTTTCGCTTTGTCTCGACAAGTTCTCTGGGAATGAATGTAAGTTAAACCAAAAGATTTGTGAAATGCAGGGCTGATAAAGATGACGATTGTAGACTAACAGAAGAAGAAGTTAGAGAGGTAAACGAGAAAGGCTTGTTGAACTTATTTGTTTATGAATTTTAAAAAATTTAGAAATCTACGAAGAAAATGACAAAAAGGAAATCCACGTAGGATCATGACATGTAGTAGTCTAGTAGTTTGTGATAGTGTCGTTGACAAAAAATATTCTAAAAGAGTTTTGTTGGCCCTAGGGTTTATGGATTTTAGTTTATCGAGAAATCTAGGTACTATTTGGATAACAAGTTTTATCTTCGGATTAATATGAATTCTATGAGCTAAATTTGTTGTACTCTGCTCTGTCTTGGGTGTGCGTTACACAGTTTATTAGGCTTACTGCATCTGCAAACAATCAATCCACGACGCAGAAGCTGGCAAGTGATTATGCAGCACTGATCATGGATGAGCTTGACATAGATGATCAGGGATACATCATTGTATGCTGTACTAGGTAAAAGCTCACTTTCACATTAATTTAAAGCTGCTATTTGTAACTTTTGTAGTAACTTTTAAAACAGATGGAGATTCTTGAGTTACTTCTGGATGTGGAAACATTGTCTGAAACAACAAAAATTGAGGAAACAAAGAAGCCTACAAATAGATGGTACAGAGGAGTTATTGGAGATATTTCATCTTCCTCTTTGATTCCTTGCTTGAAGAGAAGAGCATCCACGAAGAAGACATGATGCTTCAACTACAAAGCATACATCTCATAAGGAGAAAAATGGATTTACAACAAGACACATAGACAATCCAAGCCAAATCAATATGAGCTCAACGCTCAAAACGTTTTTTTTTTTTTTCTTCTTTCAATTAATTAAGTATACACAATCGACTTCAAGAGAAGTAAATCATGAAACTATTTATTTTTCTATTTGTACAATTGACGTCATAACCGCATATAATGTATGTTCTTGATAAAACCACTTGTGTAAATGTTTTCCAGTTGATAATTTTGCTTAAAGTTTGTCTAGTTAACCAAATGTCCCACGTGAGATATGGTTTTACTTCTAGTTGAGTTCTTTCCTTTTACCGATCAATAAATTATTTTTCGAAAAAGAACATATACTATATGTTTTGGACTGATTAAAAATTGATTATCTTACTGATAAACTAAATACTCAAAAAAGTTTTCTCAAATTTCTATGTGGATACGAAAAGGTGGCTAATGCACCATTTGACTAGAAATGTTAAAGAAACAATGTTTTGGGCTATTGTTAAAAAACAAACAATGTTTTGGGCTAGTTATAAAATTATCAGCTTTTGCGATAAAATAAAGAAAAATTATGAAATTCCCCTTCGGAAACAGAAAATAATTAAAAGCTCAATATTGACGTGGCAAATAATCTCACCACTGGTTCTCAAACTCTCGAGACTTTGAAGCCGAAAAACGCCGATTGTCGCCACATTCGTCTCCTGCATCGAGTTCTGATTGATAGGCTTAAGCTAGGCATTCTGATCTTGAGGAATCATCAGATGCTAAGGATACAAGGTTTGGACTGAGCCTAAACGGTTTTTATGGGTACCGGGTCGGGTTCGGATCCGGAGTCGAGTTCGTCCGGGTGGAGCAGGGCTCCTGGTCTGGTGGTGAAGACGCTGTTTCTGATCGGCGGCGCCGTTCTCCTGAAGCGACTCACGAAATCCACCACTCGCTGGGACCACTCTCACGTCGTCTCTCGCTCTCTCAGCGGCGAGAAGGTCTGCTCTCAATCGCGACAATCTCTCTACTTCATTAGCTTGTTGAATTTTCATAATTTTCCCACAAAACAAAAAATTGTGCTGATTCAGGGTTTTGTTTTACTGGTTTTTAAGTTTTCTAAGGAACAGGCATCAAGGGATCCTGATAATTACTTCAACATAAGGTTTGTACTGTTCTTCATCAATCATGAATTGGAGTGTTAACTCTCCAGTGTCACTAAAGCTAGTTTTTTTTTCCTTTCTTATAAGACTCTCTTTAATCAATTGTTTCTTGGTTTTAACTTTTAAGCTTGATATTGTTATTCTTTGTGAGTTGTTTCTCACATTGAAAACCTTCATATGGTATCAAATGGCTCAGAGTAACAGAGCCTTCTAAAATGAGGTGATAAGCTTTTGAAATGCTTTGTGCAGGATGCTGAGCTGCCCAGCAGCTGAGATGGTGGATGGTTCGGAGGTTTTGTATCTCGAACAGGTCAGCAGCTTCAGCTTCTTCTTCTTCTTTTCGCAATACGAAGATGTATAATCCTGTCTGTGTATGTTGTGTTAAGCCACTATCAATCTTTTTCCTACAGGCATTTTGGAGAACTCCTCATAAACCCTTTCGGCAAGTATGCGTTCTACATTATATAATGTTTCTTCATGTCTGTGAATCCCTGAGAACCAATTCTGATAATATATGTTTGGGTTGCAGAGATTGTATATGGTTAAGCCTTGCCCAAAGGAGTTGAAATGTGATGTCGAGGTAAGGAGATTATTCATACATGTCCTCCTGATCATAAAAGCTTTTGATCTTTGTATGTATTTGTCAAGAGATTAGTTCTAAACAGTTTTACCCTTATGTAATTCTCCAGGTGAGCTCATATGCAATCAGAGATGCTGAGGAGTACAAAAATTTCTGTGACCGGCCAAAGGACCAACGCCCACTTCCCGAAGAAGTTATTGGTGTAAGCAACCTATATAATTGATGGTAGTCCTTGAAAGTTGTTTTATTGGCGTAGCTGTAACAAGAAGTCATGTTAGAGCTGTTGTTTTCTTGGTGTCACAAAGTTTGATTGCATCGAGTTACAGGACATAGGCGAGCATTTGACAACGATGCAACTTAGCTGTTGCGACCGTGGAAAGCGTTGCTTGTATGAAGGATCAGCTCCACCTGGTGGTTTCCCAAATTCATGGGTATGTTTCTTCCGAGACATAAAAAAATCTACACTTAATGATCCATTTTACACTCAGTTTATGTTACCAACGTTTGCTTCTTCTTCCTTTGCATTTCGAAATGAAAAGAATGGTGCAAGCTATTGTACATCTGACCTTACAGTCCTGAAAAACAATGAGATACACCTCTGGGATCGCGGATTTGACGACGATGGAAACCAGGTTCAGTATGATTTCCTCATGCACGCTCATTTTGCTTGGTATGGAGAACTTTCATTTTATTTGGCTTTTCGGTTTCTTGCTCATGTTTCAGGTCTGGGGACCAAAGCAAGGTCCGTACGAGTTTAAACCGGCGCCGTCATCGTCAAGCGTCAACAACGATGTGTTCTCTCCTTTGAATATATTTCCTCAATCTACACTTGATAAACCAATCAAAGGATCCTTCATCTTGCAGGAGTAGGTAGAGGTTTCTCCCCTTTTGTTTTTCTTTCTTTGTAATTCTCTACTGTAATGGCAAGCATAACTCACTTGTGTATCACCACCATATATACAGTTTTTTTAAACTCTTTTATCTCGCTATTTTCATTCTTCACGAACATAAAGGTGTATATGTATTTCTTCCTAAAAAGAAAAATGAAACAGCCCAACTTTGGTTTAACGCTTTCGATATGATTGTAGCAAATCTTCTGCGAGAGTTTTGAGCATACAGTAAAGTTACATACATTATATTGATTACATTAAACAGTGAAGAACTATGAACTCGGGCCTGAAGAAGTCCATGTTTGTAGACACAACCCTCAGAGTGCAGGAAGAGTTGGTAAAATCTCTTCAGTGAGTCTCGCATTGACGGCATAGTTCCTCCTATTCATTGCTAAAGAATAATAATCAACAGATAAAATAACAACAGTTTTTCCAAAAACTGACCTAGTTTTAAGTTGCTCTACATCGGAACAGCTTCGATGAGCCTAGAGAAGTAGAACTGGGTGGTAGTGAGTCCTCTCTTGCTGATTTTCCAGCCAACCTTACGCAGTGCTCTTTCCACATCTGCCTCTGAGTGTAGGTAAGCCCTTGTAGCCTTTGAAGGCCCTGGGAAAAGCTCTCCAATTCTCTTTAAGATATCATAGTAGAATGTCTTTGGAGCAAAGCTCAGGATCACTCTCTTCTCTGCTAAAGAAGCGAGGTGTGCGATCATTCCGTCTGCTTTGTTCTGAGGGTAATGTATCAGCACGTCTAGGCATACGACTGTGTTGTATTTCCCACTTAGGCTCTCCAAATCATTCACTTCAAATTTTGGTAAATTCTCTTGTGGTAGTTGCTGCTTTGCCTGTGCATATTCAGAATTTGTTCTCAGATCAGTTAATAACAATCACAAGGATTCAGATTCTAGAATGTTAGTTACTCAGCAACTCTATTTCAAATCATCTTGATTCTGCATTTGGATTTCAAAATGTCAATCTAGTTTGCCAATAGAAGAATCTAGCATTAAGCAGAGGAACTTCAGGATTGAAATTGGAAATCATCACTTGCATTTTGAAATTCGACCAAAGTTTCGTTTGTGTGAAAGTTTGTTCCCAACTCCAATAATCACAGGGACGAAAGCTCACCTTCATCTCAGCTTCGGCCACCATAGCTGCAGAGATATCGCTAGCAGAGACGATTGCCCCTTCCTTAGCAAGTGGAATCGAGAGAGATCCGGTTCCGCAACCAGCGTCGCAGACCGTGACGCCGGCCAACGATCCTTCCTCCGTCAGCATAAGCATCGCGTTCTCCACCGTCTTGGAGTGGCCGAGTCGTATATCTTTCTGTACGCGGTTCACTTCGTCGGTCTCGCCGTAGATCTTCCTCCACCTCTCGAACCCGGTGCTGTTGAAATACTCCCTCACGACCTCCTTGTCGCCTCCTCCAACTTCCTCCGCCTGCAATTTCCGCCTCCTCTCCGGATCGGTCAGTGAAACCATCGCCGCCAGGGCTGCGACGGAGCCGCCTCCGAGTACGGCGATAGTTGTGCTGTCCACGCCGGCTAGGTCGGTGACGGATGCCGCGACGACGGTGGCGGCTCTGCTCCGTGGGGCTACATTGAACCTGGTGGCGTTGGGGAATCTGGGAAGAAACTGAGAGACTGAGGAAGACGATGACAACAAGGAAGGAACAATCGGCATTCTCGAAGCAGAAGAAGTGTGGGCTTACTCTGTTTGGCGCCCTTGCAGTGAGTAGTGTTATCGTTATCCTCTGGATAGGATAGGAGGACGATCCGCCTTTCGATTTCCATGGGGCCCACCATTAAGCGGGTGACTCACAGACGCGTTTCTTTATCATTGGCCATATTTTAACGTCTCTGGGTTTCAATATGAGCGTCGTCGACTAATTATTTGTTTTGGTTTTTTCTAAACCGAGTCAAACCAAATTATCTTTTTTTGGGTAAGGAAAGATAAAGAAGAGTGTTATACAAGTAACAACATGAAGCCCACAATATCCCCAACAATAGGAACAAGTCTGAAAGCAAACCATATACACTTTGGAACTGTGATGACATGTTAATGAATAATGTTGGAGGAGAGTTTCTGAGGTTATGGGGAAGGAAAGGAGTGATTTCGATAATCTTTGTGTCATTGTGTGTATATATGTGTGTGTGTCGTAAGTGTAGGAAATGGGAGGCAGAGAGAGGAGAGTAGAGCCGGTCGTCACTCGTCACAGTAGTCAGAAACGGAAAGAGAAGGAAGAAAAGTGGAGTCGATGAGTTCTGCGCGAGATGTTTCCCACAATTGTTGTTCTATTCCAAGCTTTCTTAGCTCCCTCATTCCTCTTTCCACTGCCCCCACCAACAACAAATCAGAGTCTTATATGATTAACCCATTAATTTAGTTTCTTCAATGTCACTAGTTAAGAGGCCATACCATCAACTGCATCATGTGATGATGGCTGTTCCCCGAAACGGTGGATCCAGAACTTGAGACGGTCTTCCGCGATATCACTTTCCACGCCGTGGATTTTAGCTCTTTTCCAGAAATACAGTAGCCATGCCTAGAACATTTATATGTGTGCTTTGAGTCAATGAATATCATTCCGCTAAGTAAAAGCTTCAGAGAGTTAAAAATGTACCTCTTTGAAGAGAATATCCTGTCGCTCATCTTCACTCAACTCTGCATTCAAAATTCAGAGGAAAATATTCATCACTAAGCCCTTTCTTGTTTCACCACCACAAGAACAGGTTTTGTTAAGAGGCTTATTTACTTATATGCTTACTCTGTGTAGACAGTCATAACAAAAACAGTTTAAAGAACGCGACTCACCAAATGCTTCGGAAAACTTAGGTTCCCCTTGCACCCTGGGATCTGGATATTAAAATCACATTAGTCTCTGTTGTATAACATTCACATCACATATGTGCCAATCATTTTTAGATAGATTTTTTACCAGTGTCGGATTGTCGGAGCACATTTTTTTGTCTATACCGGGCAAGTGCAAGCATTAAAGCATCCTCGACCTACGAGGCGCAGGAAATCATATGTATGAGACGTTTATCTTCTGTGCAACAGATTTTTCAGTTAAAAAGAATCAGATTTCAGATAAGAATATGGGCATGCATGTTTTACCTTCAAGGATGCTATCTCTCGCAAACCCGTTTCAACAGCAAGCATACTCTCTATGTTTCCGTCCCCATTTGCATCACTGAATTTACTGACGACTTTGCTCCAAGTGCGATCGCTACCACCTGCCAGATATATGATGTTGTCAGTTTTCTTTTTGTGAGAAATTTGGCGGGAAAATCGAGAACCAGACCTGTCTGCCATGAGTCTTCAGGCTTCTGGGCAGCGGAAACGACAACTTCCAAGGGAAGAGGAGCTAAAGCTGACCAATGTTCATGTCTTGATGTGGCTATATCATCACATATTCCTAAGAGTGACCCAATGACGTGTATAAGTATACATTTTTAAGTTAAGGGTTGCAAGTAATATTGTTGATCAACGCCCTCTAGTTAGGTCTGCCGTGACACAATCGATCAGCTAGTCCATGTCAGTATACAATGTAGTGAACAAGTACACTGAGCAAATAGGAAACATATACTCTAATCATGTTTTAAATTATGCCAGTACCAAATTTGTTGAAATCTTCAAATCCCTTTTAACTCTTGGCACCAGAATGAGAAGTAACGTTACTTCATCTTATAAATCATTGCAGGTCAATACAGAACAGAGAATCGAATGATTGTATCTTTAGGAGAGAGGAATTTTCTTACCATGTTGAACAGCTAGTTCCCAGTAGCGAGCAAGCCAGCATCTCTTTAGAACAACTTCCTCCTACAAGATGTCAATCATATAGTTAAATCAAACAAAGAAGGTGGGTTTACCGGTCAGTGCACAAAATTCTAGTTTAGTTTGTGAACAAACCATTTCTTCTTGATTCAAAATCGTTCTATGTATCATTGTCCGGAGAGACTTTGTTTCAGCTTCAGCCTCCTGGAGCTGTTCCAGGGCCTTGCCTGCCTCATCTTTCAAGCTCTGATCATAACACAACACAGAAGAGATGATCGTTTCCTCGTCAAGTTGAAAGTTTTATATAATGAAAGTCTAGATTACACTTTTCATGTTTAATACTACCACTTTAAGTAGACTAACAGAGCATTATACCTGAAACTCTGAACGAAAGGCATCAGTTTCCCTGTGTCTTCCATCTCTTTTCTGTTCAGCAGCCCTTAATGCCGCCTGCAATAAATTTACATTCTCCCTTTTCAATAAATTCACTGTCAAAGCAACCGCCAACACAAGCTAGCAGAAGAAAAAGAGGGACATGCATTCTGCACAGAACAAATGAAGCAACATCCATTAACATATGAATGCATTACGGACCTCTCTTTGACGCAATGCTGTTTCTTTCCTGAAGGGATCAGAGCGAACTTGGTGAAAAACAAAATTATGTGAATGATGGCTATAATAAAGACAAACAAAACCAAACCTCTTCAAGAGCTTGACGTCAAAATTTGCTCCTTCACCTAGAGAAGCAACCTGTTGCAAGTCATAACAAGCTTAAAAAAAGTAACCATCAACATTGTATAGAAAACGTACATGTCTACAAAAGTCAACTTTACTGGATATCATAAACACCTGTTTCTCCAGCTCTTTAGCCCTTGCTTCTGCTGATTCGCGTCTTTCTTCAGCGCGGTGAAGCTGCATATGTAACTCAAGCATGAAGCACAAAAAGGCAGCAAAAAGATAAGCAAAAGAACTATATTAGAGAGATAGAGAGAGAGGTCACACTGACTGACTTTTTCCAGTATATTATCGTTTTCTTCTTGAAGCATATCTAACTGCAATAAATGGAGTTGGTTTCAAATGAGAGATCAATAATATCTCATACTATAAAAAGCTTTCCAAGTACGTTGGGAACCACGTACTTCATCACGCAGGGCCGAAGCTTCTCGATCATCTTCCTCCTGATAAGAGGCATTCGATGCTACAATTTCTGTAGGGCGAAACCTGAAACTACTCGTTCGTTCCCAGTAATTTCGTCAAATACAACACAATCAAAAGAAGTTAAGAGACTTGCGCATAAACTCGAATTTTACCTTTTCTTATACTTTAATTGAGCCTCCGATTGTTTTGCAGGCACATCAAATTGAACATTTGGTTTCCCGTCTCCGTTCTCCTCAAACTCCTCCATCGGATTCCGACGCGAATCTGCCGGAACTCTAACCCTGAGTGTACGGCTACCACTATTTTGAGGAATCACCACTGTAATTTCGTCACCGTGGAATTCATCGTCAAATTTAGGAGGCACTGCGACGGGTTTCACCGCCGGAGCTTCTTTCGGACCCCTAACATTCATTTCAGGACTCTTCACTGGATTCCGGGGCAAATCGGCAGCGATTTCAGCACCGTCGAGTTCATCGTCAAATTTAGGCGGAAGTAGGACGGGTTTCACCGCCGGAGCTATAATCCGGCTGACCGGACCCCTACCATTCTTATTAGGAATCTCCACTGGATTCCGGGGCACATCGGGTGGAATTTCATCGCCGTCGGATTCATCGTCAAATCTAGGCGGAAGTAGGACCGGTTTCGCCGCCGGGGCCTCTTTCCGGTTGACCGATCCTTTACCAGTACGATTATCATCTCGTCTTCGAGGCTGAGAGATGGGCGGTAGATGCACCTGGTACAGATCTTCACCTCCGTCTTCATCGTCGTAATCATAGTCGTAGTCGCGCTTCTCCATGACCTTGGCGAGTAGCTCGGCGGCGTTCTGCTTCCGGAGCGTGCTTTTGCCACCGTTGTTCATCCGATGCGACGGAGACATAGCTGGTGAAGAAGTAGCCGAGCTTCCAGGTCGGCCACTATCCG